>CM065817.1:85316429-86041730 GCA_033398695.1 Orobanche coerulescens
GACACAACTATAGATTCCCATGATGATCCCGCTGACCAACACATGGTGGAACTACTCGTCCGATGATCCACAGACACAACCATAGATTCCCATGATAATTCCCGCCGGATCAACGCATGGTGAACATATAATCACAACATATTTACACGATACAATCACATCATAATTGTCATAATATAAACAATTTAATTAGAGTACTTGCCTTTGTTCGTTGACAAGAATAAACTTCCACGAATATCAAAATACTCAAGGTCCCCTTCGATCAATCACGTGTTAAGCTCGAACCTTAACAAAAGAAATAGCATAGAATTCATTTCATGTCGAATGAACGCCTAACAATTCAACAATTTCGAGAAAGTCCTTAATATGCAACTGTCTGATATCTTAACGCACGCTACTTAATCCTATGTAGCGTACGTTAATGCTACTCGTTAGCGCACGCAGACACACAAACCAGCGTACGCTAACCAGCGTGGTCAAGGCCTCACCTGATCACCGATCGATCACTGATGACTTAACGACGCTAAGTCCCAATCGCTGCAGACGCTAAACGTACTCGATAGCGCGCTAGTTCTCGCAGCCTTAGCGCACACTAAGAGTGCATGGCGCCACCGAGGGCAGCAAATTATACAAATGGTGATGAAGTGTTTAATCCTCACCATTAATGTTTGTTATCCGGCTTCATGTTATGATCATAACCTTTATGAATGATCTCATGGATACTAACAACTTCGAGGTGCAATTATACATATAATCATCATAACACTATAACTGCTTTGATTACAATTCTCATGCGGTTGGTGATCTACAGCTGATGTATTAGATTCTACTATCATTATATATATTCTGACTTCATCCGAGGTGAACTAACAATTCCATCTTATACAAAAGAATATATCCTAAGACGATTCTTCCCTTAAGTCCTTATAACCGAAATAATACTCACCTCCAATTTATGATCACTAAGATAACATAAATCATACGGATAATAACTTCAATGTTCTATTATCACTTGAAGTACTAGATTCCAACTACGAGGTTCCAATGATAATATCATAAGCATAGACATTCCAATCTTAAAACATGATGTTTGTTGAATAATTCACCAATGAAATTCAATATCACATTAAGATGATCATCTAATCCCGTGGAATCCAAATCTAAAGTCGGTGATAGGTTGAACATACCTTAATATGCCGAAATCACTGCACCACAAGGTAGAATCCGACTCTGGCTGGTTATGTGCCACTCCAAGGTGTTACTTCTTCAATGATCACTCATAAGTGATAACCAATATTCAAGGATCACTAAGATATATTCTAAGTGTGTTAGAGGGATGATTAAAGCTCTCTGCCTCTCAAGAATGAAGAATGGATGAAGGAAATGTAAGCCAAAACGGGTGGTTGTCTCATTTATAATATTCTGCACTTTAGCTAATTAGCGCACGCTACTAAGCATTCCTTAGCACGCGCTAATAAGAGTTGACTTCAAAACTGCCCAGTTCGTCCGCTGGAATCTTACCCGACTCCATGTCCCGGCCGGCGCATGTGCTAGCCACCTACCTCAATAATTCAATGTCTAGCGCACGCAACTCCTACATATGTAGTGTGCGCTAGTAATAGCCGATAGCTGCGTTAAGCCACGTTCTTAGCGTGCGCTATCACGAGTTTGCATGAGAAAATTCCGTATGATGTTATACTTAAGTACAAGGATGCCAATGCAAGAAATATCATACTCCAATAATCAAAACCACAAATCCGACACACAGGTTCGAATACAGGTAAAATACATGAATAAATCCGGATATTACATACTCTCCTACTAAAAAGGAGTTTCGTCCCGAAACTCAAGACGAAAATAATTCAGATATCTGGACTTCATGCCATCTTCCGTTTCCCATGTGGCTTCTTCCACTCCATGGCGTGACCATTGAACTTTGACCAAAACGATGGGTTTGTTTCTCAACCGCTTAACTCGACTCTCGAGTATCTTGACCGGTCTTTCTTCAAACGCCCCATCTTGAGCAACTTCAATCTCGCCGAAATCAATGATATGACTGGATCTCGTATATACCTCCGTAATCGGGATACGTGGAACACGTTATGAACATGGCACAATGACGGTGGCAATGCCAATCAGATGCCAACTCCCCAACTCTCTCAAGGATCTCAAATGGTCCGATATTTCTCGACTCATCTTTCCTTTCCTTCCAAACGAAAGATTCCCCGAGTAGGAGAAACCTTCAAAAGTATGTGGTCTCCAAGATCAACTCCAAAGGGCGACGACGCACGTCCGCGTAAGATTTCGCGACTTTGGGCCAACTTTCACGAATCAAGGCTATCTTCTCTCGAGTCCGCACGATCAACTCGTTCTGCTCCGATCAAGTATGATGAATCGTCCCAAAGATAGGGCGATCTACATCTCCTCCCGTATAATGCCTCGAATGGTGCCATCTTAATGGAAGCATGCCAACTATTGTTGTAGGTGAATTCAATCAATGGCGATGAATTTCCCAATCGTTTCACCAATCTAAGGCACAAGCCCTCGATATCCTCCACCGCTTCAATGGTCCTCTGATTGTCCATCACCGCGGTGACAAGTCAGATCAAGTTCAACACGGTCCCCAAGGCCTTATGAATCGCTTTCCAAAAATGAGACACAAAACGGCCGTCTCGATCGTAAACAATGGTTTTCGGCGTACTCATGGAATCGAACTATCTCCGAAATAAATACTGTACAACCTCTCTCGTCCCCACGTGTCCTTAATGCCCGTAAAATGAGCCGATTTGGTTAAACGATCAACTATCACCCAAATCATGTTCATTCCTATCCCGGTTCTAGGCATACTAGTGATAAAGTCCATCGATATGTCCTCCCACTTCCATTCAGAATCGGAGTGGCTTCAACATTCCTGCAGCCGTTGATGCTCGATCTTAACTCACGACAAGTCAAGCATTTCAAACATAGTCCGTTACATTTTTCTTCATGTTGCCCCACCGTAAATTCTCGCTTCAAGTCCTTATACATCTTATCGGTGCCCGGGTGGATAGAATAGGCGAATTGTGAGCTTCCTTCATATCACTGCTTCGTAACATCGACACGGAACACAGAGTCGGTTCAAATCTCAAAACTCCATCATCATGAATTATGAATCTGGGGCCTTTCCTTGATCACTTCATCACGTAACCGAATCATCGAGGATCATCCGTCTGCCTAGATTTGATTTCTTCTGCTAATGATGAAGTTATTTCCATCACGCACGCTTGTCCTTGGACTCTTGTAACCACACTTCAATTCCTTCTCGAATCATATCTCGTTGAAGGCTAAGTTGGGAGGCCCGAGTCTCCAACATCTGACAGAAACAGCTTGCGACCGAGTGCATCGGCCACTACATTCGCTTGCCTCGGTGATACAAAATCTCCAAGTCATAGTCCTTAATCAATTCTAACCATCTTCTTTGCCGCATGTTCAATTCTTTTCGATCAAGATGTATTTGAGACTCTTGTGATCCTTAAAGATCCGATGCTGAGTCCTGCATGCATAATGCCTCCGCATCTTCAAAGCAAAAACTACCGCCGCTAGCTCCAAATCATGTGTTGGGTAATTCACTTCATAAGGTTTCACTGCCGTGAAGCATAAGCAATCACCTTGTCATTCCGCATTAATACGCATCCAAGTCCTTGGTTCAAGCATCACCGTAAACTATAAATCCTCCAGCTCTCGTGGAAGTGATAGAATCGGTGCCATCATCAATCTCTTCTTCAATTCATCAAAGCTAACTCGACACAACTCATTCCACTCAAACTTTCGAGTTTTCTCAGGAGTCGAGTAAGTGGGCGGGAGATTTTGGAAAACCCTTCCACGAACCGACGATAATACCCAGCAAGTCCCGAGAAACTTCGACTTCTTTCACGTTATTCGAGGTTTCCAATCCATAATTGCTTCGATTTTCCGAGGGTCAACTCGACTTCTTTAGCCGACACCACATGGCCGAGGAACATTACTTCCTTTAGCCGTAATTCACACTTAGAGAGTTTGGCGACAGCTTGCTCGCTTCTCAAAAGTTCTAATACAATCCGCAAATGCCGTGCATGCTCTTTCGTGTTCTTAGAATATACCGTAATGTCATCAATGAACACGACCACAAATTTATCCAAATAATCGATGAACACTCGGCTCATCAACCGCATGAATACAAAGCAGTGCATTAGTGAGACTAAATGGCATCACTACAAACTCATAGTGTCCGTAGCGGGTTCTCAATGCCGACTTTGGAACATCGATTCTTTAATCCTCACCGATGGTATCCCGATCTCGATCTATTTTAGAAAATACCGTTGCTCCTTGCAACCGGTCAAGCAGATCATCAATCCGTGGCAACGGAAACTTGTTCTTAATCGTCATCTTGTTCAGCTCTCGATAGTCAATACACAAATGCGATCCATCCTTCTTTCTGACAAAAAGGATCGCGCCCTGTGGTGAAACGCTTGGTCAATATAGCCTTTGTCCAAGAATCCTCCACCGCTTCTTCAGCCCATACATCTCAAGAGGTGCCATACGATATGGCGCCTTAGAAATTGGTGTAGCTCCGGTTCCACCAATGGTAAATTCTACATCCCTTCGTGGAGGTAGTCCAGTAACTCGTCAGAAATGCATCCGAAATTCGCTCACAACACGAATGGATGAAAGTTCCACAATTTCGTCTTCTTCTTCATTGCACAGTGTTGTTGCCCAAAATATTTATCCGAAGATTAATATCACTGAAGATGGACAACAAACAACAATTTGCGGAGCACTTCCGAGAGAATATGAATAAACACAAGATTTGCTTGATTTGTTAGTCTGGCTTGAATGTTTCATAGATGTTATTAATACAAATATTCGTGGATACAAGTATTAATGTGAGAAATCTAGATACAATGAGTGTAAAAGACTCGTTAATCCGGCTCTTGAGCGAAGCTCGTGTTCTTCGTCCCTACCGATCGTCTCGCTTGATGAGAGAGGCCGAGAAGTAAGTACCGAATGATAGTCATGCTAAGAGTTGGAGATAGCCAAGGCCAGGTGAAATCTCATGGGAATGCACAATGCTTGTTCAATGAGTAAGAATCGATCAAGTCCAAGTGCAGTGGAGCCGTGTATATATAGAGGCAAATGAGTCTTGTCTTCAAAGTGCGACGCCTTCCGCCATTATAATAATAGGGCGATCGTCCGTCGTCCCATATTATAATGGGGCGATCACACGGCCGCGGCCTAAAGTCCAAGGTAGATGCTGGCACCGCTTAAAGTCCAAAGTTACACCTGCAGCCACTGGCGGTCCAATGAGGAGCCATCACGCGTCCGAGTCACTCACATGCGGTCCTATCGACAACTTTCGCGGGCCTCGGCCGGTGGACGGTTGCCGACAAGCAGTAGTCAACGATCCGTGAATTTCGGATCTTGTCTCGGATCTTGCACGCTGGTTCGCCCCGAGGCTCGCCTTTGCCGACCGGATGACTATCGGCATGATGCGGTCGCTCTAGCCGGTCACCGAGGGTCGGCATCGGCCACCACCAAGGGTCGGCCGGCAGTGCCAGAGATGATCGTCCGCTAGTCGGGCGCCAGAGTCGGCCACCAAGTACCGAGAGACGATCGTATTTGATGTCGATCGCCGCACCGGACTTGTCCTGACCTTCGGGCCGATACATCTTGTCTGGGCTAAGGCTTGGTCGCCACCGGCCGGCAGCCTCGCGCCGCGCCGCAGCTAGGTCGCCCGATCTCCGAGGCGATCGCCGGCCGAGAGTATAATTCTCGACACAACAATTGCCCTCACCTTGCTCCTATGTTGAAGACATGGGGCGAGGTGGTTCTTGGCCGCGATCGTGTAAGATGAGGACGGCGATCTTGCCGAAATGACTGATTCGACTTGGGCTATCATGGTCGATCGCTAGCTATCTTTCGGTCTTGTACCGCAAAACAACATTGGCCGATCCCCTCGTAAACTTGATGGTTTCGCTTGTTTGAGGAATCGTGCACAACGCGGAGTTCGATGGACCGACCCCATGACCGTGTCTTGGTGCGCGAAGACATTGAGTGTCTCGTGACTCACTTTATTATGAGGGTCCTCTGACAGCCGCGCCGCCTCGTATTTAAACGAAGGGCGTGCGGTCTGGCCTAGAGGAGTCCTTGCGTGGGGCAAGGTCGATGAATCAACTCCACCTCCGCGGCTTGTTAGCTCGTTCCACTCGGCCCGCCATGGATATGGCGAACTCGACGGTGTACGTTGAGACGGGGTAGTGGCACGTGTCGCATTATCCGGTACATCAAGTTAGCCGTGAACCTTGAGGGCGGCAATCGTGTCCACCGATTAATTTTGAGGGCCTCGACTACGCCGGCCTCGTATTTAAACGAAGGGCGGGCGATCTCGGCCTAAAGGGACCTTGCATGGCCGAAGCAAATGGTTCCATAGACTACCAGACTATGGCTTTATGATGTGCGGAGGCGATCTCGTGCCTTAATCCATCATGTTAGATGGTGAACTGTAGGGGGCGATCGAGTCCTCCGGCTTTGGCCGGATAATAGCGATCGGCCGAAGATCGAGGTCGCCGCCGGCACCGATCGCGCTACTCCTAGACTAAGAAGAAGCCTTTGCCTCGCCAGAAATCGCGGCTTTAGCTCGAAGACCGCGTAGGTCGAGGGCGGGTCCTTCGTAAGATGCCCGAACATAGGTGAAAGACCATGGAATCCTCGCTAGACCACGTGAGGGCGATCTCATCGCTACGGGCTCGCTGAGGATGATCTCGTCTACCTTGGCCGATGTAGTCCGAGCCTGACTCTTCTTTCCCTTGCTTGATTCGCAAAGATGCGATGGGGACCTTCTCGCCGAGCGGCCCCGGTGGCGAAGTACGCGTGGAAGACGTCGCCACCGTAAAGGAGTCAATGGATCGCGGTGGCAAAGAGGTGTACCACCCGTGTGCGAGGTCGTCCAGTCATAGGGAACATTCGCACTGTCGCGCATGCCCCACACCCGGTCATGTAGATGTTGAACTTGTTCAGGTGTGTTTCGGGGTCTGATCTCCCCTCGTACAAAGGTGTTTGCGGAGGAGCGATCTTATGCTGCACGGGGGCGAGCTCGATGTTGACCGCGAGCGGCTCGCTTGGCTTGGCGATCGTCTTCATGGCGCCTGCCCTGGATTCCAGGAGCGCCTTCATGTCGCCGAGCCGACGCAGACGCAGCCCATCGCCGTGGCTCTGCTGCTTGCGGATCGGCTTTGGGAGCGGAGCCCAGCGATCGTGTACCGATCTCCGACTCGCCGCCGACCTCGGCCATTTGGCGAGGGGGAGCCAGACCTGGCCGCCTTCCGGGAGTCTGCAGCCGAGCTCCCGGTGACGGACTCAAACTCCGTCGCCACGAGCCGGGCCGGATCGCCCTGGCCGCTGTCGGGTCACCGCCCAGCGATCGAAACAGAGGTGCCTACCGGGCGAGCACCTCTTCTTGCGACGAGAGCCTCCGTGCGATCGCCGCCGCAACGCCTTGAGCTTCCGCTGACTTCCGGCGACGGCCGAGGGGGTGATAGCAGGAGGCGCTGCCGAGAGCACTCCGCCGCCCCGCACGACGGCCATGACCTCGCCAACTGCCTTGGTTCGAGCTGATCGAGCGAGAGGTTGGGCCGCCCGTGGACGGATCGAGCGCCTCGATCGCGCGCTACCTTCCACCATCGGATGTGGCTCTGACTGGGACGGAACGAGGCGTCTGGACGGCCGCCGCCGGCTTTCTTCGACGCTGAGGCTAAGACATGATTTCTAAAGATTTCTTTGAAGCGCAGTGAGTGTCACTAAGTATATGCCCCGAGAACAAGGAGTGTTCTTCGAGACTAGGAATAAAAATTTGAGGTTAGATCCCCTTCTTCTAGCGCCAATTGTTGTTGCCCAAAATATTTATCCGAAGATTAATATCACTGAAGACGGACAACAAACAACAATTTGTGGGAGCACTTCCGAGAGAATATGAATAAACACAAGAATTGACGGGTTTGTTAGGCCCGGGCTTGAATGCTCTCGCGAGATGTTATTAATACAAATATTCGTGGATACAAGTATTAATGTGAGAAATCTAGATACAATGAGTGTAAAAGACTCGTTAATCCGGCTCTTGAGCGAAGCTCTGTTCTTCGCCCTCGCCGATCGTCTCGCTTGATGAGAGAGGCCGAGAAGTAAGTACCGAATGATAGCCGCTGCTAAGAGTTGGAGATAGCCAAGGCCGTGGTGAAATCTCGTGGGAATGCAGAGAATGCTTGTTCAAGTGAGTAAGAATCGATCAAGTCCAAGTGCAGGAGCCGTGTATATATAGAGGCAAATGAGTCTTGTCTTCAAAGTGCGATCGCCTTCCGCCATTATAATAATAGGCGATCGTCACGCCCATATTATAATGGGGCGATCACACGGCCGTCGCCCTAAAGTCCAAGGTAGATGCCGGCCCGCCTAAAGTCCAAAGTTACAATGGCAGCCACCGGGCGGTCCAATGAGGAGCCAAAGACGCGTCCGAGTCATCACATGCGGTCCTACCGATAACTTTCGCGGTCTCACCGGTGGACGGATGCCGACAGCCGTAGTCAACGACGGTGAATTGCGGATCTTGTCTCGCTCTTGCACGCTGGTTCGGGCCTTGAGGCTCGGCCTTTGCCGATCGGATGACTATCGGCATGATGCGGTCGCCTCTAGCCGGGTCACCGAGGGTCAGACGGCCTGGCCACCAAGGGCCTGGCCGGCAAGTGCCAGAGATGATCGTCCGCTAGTTGGCCGCTAGGAGCCTGGCCACCAAGTACCGAGAGACTATCATATTTGATGTCGATCGCCGGCACCTAACTTGTCGGGACCTTCTTGGCCGATACATCTTGTCTCCGGGCTAAGGCTTGGTCGCGTGGTCGCCGGCTCAGCCTGTCGGCCGCCGGCAGCGGGCTAGGTCGCCCGATCTCCGAGGCGATCGCCGGCCTGAGAGTATAATTCTCGACACAACACATAGCACCAGATCCGATACAGCCCTGCTTCAACAATTTGACAATTTTCATCGCCTTGATCAATTTTCCCGAGCTTCCTGGCTTCCACCCTTCGAACAATATTTCGAACCATCATCAGCGATCAGCGAGATATTCCTCCTTCTGTAGTTTACCATTGCTCCATATCGATTTAGCCAATCGTCGCGAGTATCAGTCGTCTCTCGCATTTCTATCACGATCGATTTGAGAGCCACTCCGCTTCCATATGTTACAGGAAATCCCTAGTTTCTAAATTCCCGACAATCCTCTCTCCACTCGGTAAACCAACAACATAAGGTTCACAAGTATGAAAACCAGAAATATTCAAACGATTTACACAAGACAAAGATATAAAAGAATGCGTAGCTCCTGTATCGAATAAAACGCTAACTGGCTGGGAAAGGATCTGGACAGTACCTGATGCGACAGCAGCATCCTGATCGTCTGTCCTCCTCATCTCATACAAACGTGGGGGAACAGATCCAGCACTCGATGTCCCCTTTCGGTCCCATTGTCCTCTGCCTCGTCCACGGCCAAAATTTTGAGGCATCTGAACACTTTGCTACGTCTGTTGGATACTAGCTTCCTTCTGAACTGGCTGCGATGAAAGGGTTCCATTGTATTTGGTGGCGTCCTTGCAAAACGTCGCACGGTGCCCTTCCTAGCGACCACAATGAAAGCACTTCCTAGCTGTATCCGTCGTGGCTGACATTGTTCCGTAATTCTTTCCGCTCTTAGATGGGTGCGGAGGTTTCTTGAAAGAAAAAGAAGACTGGGCCTTGAGGGGCCCACTGTTCTTGTGCTCTGTAAACGTACTGTAGACTTTTTGTTTCTTCAACTCCATAAACTTCTCCATTGCCGCTTCTTTTATTTCGTACGCCAACGCCTTATCCCGGTATCAAGTGAGAGTGGTAACGCTCAAAACCGACATGTACCTGATTTCCTAAGCCATTCTCATTTCAAAATGAATCATCATCTCCGCATCCGCTCACTGATGTCGAACAAATGCTAATCGCCGATTAAACGCCTTAATCGTCTGGGATACGGGTTCGTCTGATGGTTGAGCGGAGAAAACTCCCGAATTTTGGCTTCCTCACAGACGAGGGCAAGATCGTGCTTCCATCATCATTTTAAATTTCCCAATCAAGATCATGATCTCGCAGTCTGATAGCTTCCCACCACTCTGATGCCTCCCAATCGTAAAGTACCGGGCAATAGGAGCTCTCCGCTGCCTGGGCAATTAATTCCAAGAAAATTTTCTCCAATTCCTTCAACCAATGATCCCAAGTGGGAGTCTCGAAAGCCAAATTTGGGCGGTTGCATTTTCGCTACCTCTTGCAACCATCGGCCACCTCGATTTCCCATTTCGGGATCCTTTGTTGTCCATCTCCCCGCCAAGTCCCACCGCCATCCGCATTCGGTCCACGACATGAGCGAATCGAGTCATCCGATTCACCACTTGGCGAAGGATTTCTGCACAAAGCAGTTCTGCTCGTTATTAATAGATTGCTGCGGCTCGCCCGAGCTATGATCGGCCCGATTAGAAGGCGATGCTTCCTTTCAAGATTTCTTCGTCCAAGGCCCACGATCGCGACTCACGCCCACATCCGCCTCTCAACATACCGTGAGCATAAATACTCAATATACAGAAACAACATCGTTCTAATATTCGAGTATAAAGAGACACAACATGTAAAGAACGAGATAGAGTTTAGAACTTACAACCACCGTCGCATGAAGACGTAGGCAAAGTGCTGATGTCATTCACGACTGCTACCTCAAAAGACACAAATGACCCCTATTTTAACCCAACGGCCAAGATATCCATAATCTTAGCTCCGATACCATATTCTTTAACACCCCGATATATTCAGAATATTACACACTGCAAATCCTTTACATAAGAATTTACAAGGTCAATAAATGAAATGACAATAACAGATACCAATTTATGAAATTTCAAATAAAATTCAACCGATCGTTCAAAACCGAAATTACAAATATCCCATGAGGCGTTATTATTACATCACTAAAATCCAAACATTATAAATCGACGACGTACTCGAGTACTTATTGAAATAACCAACAAACAATGCATAATAAACCCCGAACATCACTCGCACCCTCGCCGCCATGCATCTCCAAAGGGTTGTTTCCGCTCTCCCGGATCCCGAACATGCACAAATGTTCACCCCGAAGGGGTTAGCACAACGATGCTAGTACAAGTACAATAATCATACAACAAAGGATATAATCAACAATTATATCTTAACAAGTTTCTCCAACGAAATATTCACAACACATATCATATCATAACAGCTTCAACATACTAATGGTACTCCAACGATCCAAATAAGACACAATATAGATTCCCATGATGATCCCGCTGACCAACACATGGTGGAACTACCCGTCCGACGATCCAACAGACACAACTATAGATTCCCATGATGATTCCCGCCTGATCAACGATGGTGGACATATAATCACAACATATTTACACGATACAATCACATCATAATTGTCATAATATAAACAATTCTAATTAGAGTACTTACCTCGGTTCGTTGACAAGAATAAACTTCCACGAATATCAAAATACTCAAGGTCGTCCCCTTCGATCAATCACGTGTTAAGCTCGAACCTTAACAAAAGAAATAGCATAGAATTCATTTCATGTCGAATGAACGTCTAACAATTCAACAATTTCGGTAGAAAGTCCTTAATATGCAATTTGTCTGGATATCTTAACGCACGCTACGAATCCTATGTAGCGTACGTTAATGCTACTCGTTAGCGCACGCAGCATGCATACCAGCGACGCTAACCAGCGTGGTCAAGCCTCACCGATCACCGATCGATCACCGATGACTTAACGCACGCTAAGTCCCAATCGCCGCAGACGCTAAACGCACTCGATAGCGCCAAGCACTCATAGCTTAGCGCACGCTAAGTGTGCATGGCGCTTCACCGGAGGGCAAGAATTATACAAATGGTGATGAAGTGTTTAATCCTCACCATTAATGTTTGTTATCCAGCCTTCATGTTATGATCATAACCTTTATGAATGATCTCATGGATACTAACAACTTCGAGGTGCAAGTATACGTATAATCATCATAACACTATAATCCGCTTTGATTACAATTCTCATGCGGTTGGTGATCTCCTATTGATGTATTAGATTCTACTATCATTATACATATTCGACTTCATCCGGAGGTGAACTAACAATTCCAACTTATACAAAAGAATATATCATAAGACGATTCTCGCCTTAAGTCCTTATAACCGAAAATAATACTACCTCCAATTTATGATCACTAAGATAACATAAATCATACGGATAATAACTTCGCATGTTCTC
Organism: Orobanche coerulescens; assembly: GCA_033398695.1. Classification (NCBI taxonomy): domain Eukaryota; kingdom Viridiplantae; phylum Streptophyta; class Magnoliopsida; order Lamiales; family Orobanchaceae; genus Orobanche; species Orobanche coerulescens. The sequence continues at coordinate 85,328,808 of CM065817.1, forward strand.
TTATCACTTGAAGTACTAGATTCCAACTACGAGGTTCCAATGATAATATCATAAGCATAGACATTCCAATCTTAAAACATGATGTTTGTTGAATAATTCACCAATGAAATTCAATATCACGTTAGCATGATCATCTAATCCCGTGGAATCCAAATCTAAAGTCAGGATAGGTTGAACATACCTTAATATGCCGAAATCATCAACCACAAGGTAGAAACCGACTCCTGCTGGTTATGTGCCACTCCAAGGTGTTACTTCTCTTCAATGATCACTCATAAGTGATAACCAATATTCAAGGATCACTAAGATATGTTCTAAGTGTGTTAGAGGGATGATTAAAGCTCTCTGCCTCTCAAGAATGAAGAATGGACGAAAGAAATGTAAGCCAAAACGGTGGTTGTCTCATTTATAATATTCTCGCACTTTAGCTAATTAGTGCACCGTCACGCCCGAGAGAAATGACCGACAGAGTGCTTGGATGCACTCCGCACAGAGGGGTGCGAGGTTCACGGATCAACGTGCATGGGGCACATTCGGGACAAATAGGCCGTGTGGAGCGGCACAACCGACCGAGGGACTTAGCCGTGTGGTGCGGCATGCGTGAATGTATGGCCGAGCAAGCAGCCAACCGGCAACAAAGTGCCCGACCGAGGGAAAAGGTCATTCGCCAGATGCGGACTACCCGGGCGGCGAGACAAGGTACGCCGAACCGAACGGACGAGTGCAATGGATGTGCACGCCGCCGGACAATGCGGGACAAGATGATGAGATGAGGCACATCCGAGGGCCGAGACTCGACACGGCGACGGACACCCGCGAGGGGTGCGCGCGAGGCGCTGGGCGCGTGCGCGGGTGGCGCGCGAGGGACGCACGGAACCCCCTCCCCCTATAATAGGCTTAGCGGGATAAAGCCTTGTGAGAGCAGTGGACATTGGAAAGCTGAGGAGTCCACTAAGAGGAAGTTATACTTAACATTCCGTAAACGCATCGGGATGGTCCGTAACAACAAAGATTAATCCGAGGCATGTGTGGAAGGCCGGGCCGGATCGGGTCGGGTTACATGGAGACGGGCCGAGTCGGGCCGAGCCGGCCGGGTCGGATCGAACAAGCCAAGTACCCTAAATATGTGGAAGGTGCTAGAGACTCTTAGATGAGTCAAGAGACTTAGAGATGTTTCTAGACATTGTATAAAGACTTGTAATGTATAGAATACCCTTAACTTGTAATAGTGTAGGAGGGTCTAGAAGCCTCCAAATGAGGAGGTGGAGGAAAATTCTAGAGATAGGAGTAGTATAAATAGAAAGTCAGCTCATTTGCACCATCCTTGGGAACTCACTTGTAAGACACGCTTGTAAACTCTTAATTACTTAGTGGAAGTAATTTTCCTCAACCCATTGCCTCTCTTTCGTTGTGCCAACTTTCATACTTAGCCAAATTCGGGAGTTTAAGGCCGACTAGCAAGAGGGTTGCTAGCCGCACGACGCTAGAGCATAGCAAACTCTAAGCCCGTGACAAGTGGTATCGAACACCGTTAGCCACACAAGGAGGTGTGCAAGATCGAGGGAGTCGACGCTAACGATCAGCAGCATCATGGCCGACGATGATCGAGGCAGCATCAATGTGGAGGACGGACGAGTCACATAGCCGACAAGGTCCGGACGTGGAGAAGTCCCAATCAAGGGAAAGCCAAGCATGGCAAGAGCAAGGCGCGCGGTGTGGTGCCGCCGCAACACGAGGAGAACCCGCACGAAGCCGACTTCTTGAGGATGAAGACATCCGAAAGATCATACTCACCTTAGCACACCGCCTACCCGACATCGAGGACGACATCGAAGCTCTTGGGCAGGCATCACTAACACCTAATTGAGCACTGAGGAACGCGTGGGTACTCGAGAAAGTCATGGCCAACCGGAAGGGCACACGCTGGGCCGCCCGAGACCTTCAAGAGGGAACAACTCTCGCCGCACAAGGAGTTAGCAACGATCGAGGATCATGTGGCAATGAGCATCACTGAGATACGCATGCAAGATGCCGAGTTTTGCAAGGTAAGTGCTAAACGCTTTGAAGATTTTTGTGATAAAATCTGCCGGGCAAGCAACTCTGCACCAACTCAAATGGTGGACCGAAATGAATAATACATTTGGCGGGCGAGGTTCGAGGGACCAAGGGTTGAGGTCCCCAAACCCAAGGAGTTCATCGGGCAAGAGAGATGCCAAGTCAATCGAGGAGTTCCTATGGCGAATGGAACTTTACTTTGATGGTCTGGGATCAAGGACGAGAAGGACAAAGTACGGCAGTCCGCACTATATCTTGCCGACGATGCAGCACTGTGGTGGCGCTATCGACAGGCCTGTTACGAAAGGGACTTGCCAACCGATTGGGACTTGGGACGAGTTCGTGTCGGAACTCAAGGCACAATTCTATCCCGTGAACACATGCTATGAGGCAAGGAAGAAACTCCGCGAGCTCAATCACAAGACTACCATTCGACTATGTTCGACTTTACATCGATCATGCTCCAGATTCCTGACATGACCGAGGATGATCGACTATTTTTCTTCCCGGATGGACTACCGAGTCGGGTCAGTGACAGAGTACAAAGCCGCGAGGTAAAATCACAATGAAGCAATCAAAGTAGCCGAGTCCCTAGCCGAATTCGAGAAGAGGAAGGAGCCGCGAGCCGAGGGTCAAGCCAAAGGCGGGAGACACCCGCACGCCAAGACAAAGAACCACCCAACCATCACGTGAGATTCGGGAGGAGACCGCAACATGACGCGACAAGCCATACAACTCGAGAACGCAGGGCACACCCACCAACGAGGATGCTTTATGTGCGGCGGAGCTCATCTGATGAAGGACTCCGAAAATGGGGAAGCTCAACGCCATGGCCGAATGTGAGGGGCCAACGATCGATCACATGGACGCACCGTAAGCACGATCCCACAACTTAATTCTCGCCGTGCAGCAATGACGACGATCATGAGGAAGCAAGTTGATGTTCGTGGAAGGAACCATCAACCACCAACTCATCAAGGCCTTGGTCGACACGGAGCCAACTACAACTATATTATCGAGGCCGAAGCAAAGAGATCGGGACTACTTGTGCAACCATGCAAGGGCCGGATGAAGTCCAACAACGGACCAAAGAAGACTGGCCACAGGGCAAGAATGGAGTGCGACCGTGCTCTAAACCGGGAAGGCCGAGTGCACTTCAAGGTCACCACGATGGACGATCGGACCTCATTTTGGGAACGGACTTCCGGAGAAGAACGATTTCGCCTTTTTCCCACAAGCGAAGGTACTATGGGTGAAGGGTCCGAACAAACCCATCACTATCCCTTTGATAAGGAGCAACTTCCCTACGCAATGATGACGACACTTCGATTTCGTAAAAGTTGACTAATGAATAAATGCCGATGTACTGTCTGGGATCAATGCGGTACATCGAGGAACCGAGTAGCAGACACGCTGACGGGACGCCGACTTAACAGCGGGGAGAGTGTCACGCCCGAGAGAAATGACCGATGATTTCTGACAGAGCCGCAAAGAGGGGTGCGAGGTTCACGATCAACGTGCACGGCACGCTCGGACAAATAGGCCATGTGGAGCGGCACAACCGACCGAGGGACTTAGCCGTGTGGCGCGAATGCGTGGATGTATGGCCGAGCAAGCAGCCAACCGCCACAAAGTGCCCGACCGAGGGACAAGGCCATTCGGCCGATGCGGGACTACTTGGGCGGCGAGACAAGGCACGCCGAACCGAACGGACGAGTGCAAAGGATGTGCACGCCGCTTCGACAATGCGGACAAGATGACGAGATGAGGCACATCCGAGGGCCGAGACTCGACACGGCGACGGACACCCGTGAGGGGTGCGCGCGAGGCGCTGGGCGCGCACGCGGGCGGCGCGCGAGGGACGACGGAACCCTCCCCTATAATAGGCTTAGCGGATAAAGCCTTGTGAGAGCAAAGTGACATTGGAAAGCCGAGGAGTCCACTAAGAGGAAGTTATACTGAACATTCCGTAAACGGATCGATGGTCCGTAACATCAAAGATTAATCCAAGGCATGTGTGGAAGGTCAATGGATCGGGTCGTTACATGGAGACGGCCGAGTCGGGCCGAGCGGCCGGGCCTGATCGAACATGCCGTAACTACCCTAAATATGTGGAAGGTGCTAGAGACTTTTAGATGAGTCAAGAGACTTGGGAGATGTTTCTAGACATCAGATAAAGACTTGTAATGTATAGAATACCCGTAACTTGTAATAGTGTAGGAGGGTCTAGAAGCCTCCAAATGAGGAGGTGGAGGAAAATTCTAGAGATAGGGAGTAGTATAAATAGGAAAGTTGGGGCTCATTTGCAGCCATCCTTGGGAACTCACTTGTAAGACACGCTTGTAAACTCTTAATTACTTAGTGGAAGTAATTTTCCTCAACCCATCGCTTCTCTTTCACAGCCAACTTTCATACTTAGCCAAATTCGGGGAGTTTAAGGCTGACTAGCAAGAGGGTTGCTAGGCCGCACGACGCTTAGGAGCATAGCAAACTCTAAGCCCGTGACACGCTACTAAGCATTCCTTAGCGCGCGCTAATAAGAGTTGACTTCAAAACTGTCCAGGTTCGTCCACGGAATCTTAGCCGACCCATGTCCCGCCGCGCATGTGCTAGCCACCTACCTCAATAATTCAAAGGTCTAGCGCACGCAACTCCTACATATGTAGCGTGCGCTAGTAATAGCCGATAGCGCGCATTAAGCTACATTCTTAGCGTGCGCTATCACGAGTTTGCATGAGAAAATTTGCATGATGTTATACTTAAGTACAAGGATGCCAATGCAACAAATATCATACTCCAATAATCAAAACCACAAATCCGAATAATATAGGGTTCGAATATAGGTAAAATACACAGTAATAAATCCGATATTACAAATGATCCCCACTCAATACGATCGCACAACTTCGCAAAATATTATACTAAAGTACCAACTCAAAGACGACATATCACATAAGGTAACCAATAACAACTCAAAAGAAAATCCACGAGGTATCCTTTTAAAGGAAATCTTTGAAAATCCTCGATTCGTATGCTATTTAAAATAAACTTTAAAAGTACTTTTGGTACCTCGGGTTGTTTCATCAAAACTTGTAAACAACATACTTTAACCGTCTCATTTGAAATCATTTGAAGTCATCATGCCTCTACGTATCATCATCACCGTTAACAACTAACAAGTTAACCATGCAAGATCATCACATCATTCTTACATACTCTAACATTTCCAAATCCGAGTTTGAACTTTACATCGAGTGAGATTTTTCATCTTTCACTATATATTTTTGAAAATAAAAATCGTATTGGTTTTTGAAATAAAATATTTTTATGGTGTGAAAGATTTTTGAAAATCATTCACTCGAATTATTTGAAAATGCAACAATACGTTAAAATTATTTTCGAAAATTCTCCCAACACTTCACAAACATCAACGACGGTAATATTTTACAAAATGCTCAAGGTACTTTAAAACAACTCTTTCAAATACCGTCGAGGTTTTATTTGAGAATCCTAGGCCGGCTCGCAAATTTCAAACAATTTCCAAAGTTCATATGAAGCCGCCGGCTAATCGCACTTGCACAAACTTATGAAAGTTTTAGAAAAGCGTGTTCGAACATACTCGCAACAGACATAATTTATCAATTTGCCGAACCCAATCAATTATCACTTAGCGCAACGAAAAAAAATCATAACGCACATTCATACAAAACAGCTTGTCATTACTTGACAACACACATAGAATACAAACCCGGTGATTGATCGCTAAGGTTAGCCTAACGACTAAAAGAAATGTAGTTCCTAGCCTCTCGTCTGATCGACTAACGCGCGCTACAACACATATTTAGCGTGCGCTACCCATGCCGCATTAGCGCCAGCCTTACACTTAGCGTGTGCTAACAGCTTCTATTTTAGCAACATGATTGCGAACATATATACGACATTACCGAATCAAGGTCACAAATAAACAACAACAAAATTCGAAACACAAATCCATCGATTCACAAAATTACAACAAATCATGAGCAAACAACAAAAGTCAATAGTAATACAAAACCGAAAAGTTAAAAGCAAGGGTCACGCCTTGAGTATATTTTGTAGAACTCATTTGAGTTCAAAACTCGTGTTTTGAAAACTTATAAGACATGCTGAAAAGAATTATCAATAATTCGAGTTTTCGTAACTTACACTTTGAGGTCAACATACGAAAATCCACTTTTTCCTCCCTCGAGGACATTTTAAAAATTTTACGTGACTCTCCGAAAGGATTCAAAACTTAAAATTCCAAGGTTTATACTCTTGCAAGAAAACGGTTTATATAAAGATACATTCAAAGAATATCATTCTACATTTTAGCGCAAGGAATCAACAAATATATGCCACTTACTCACAATGCACCTTCAAATACTAACTACATAACACGTAATCACACAGCTCGTATAGCTCGTGGTACAACCCGTAGCCTGAGACTTACATCCACAGATCGCACGAAGATGATGGTCGCACTCGATACTAATCACGCCGACATTTCAAACGACGATCGTGACACGACTCACTGCAGACAAAATCGACAATACAAGACTCAACAACACATAACTCGACCCGACACCTAGGTTTTCTCAACCTATTCTCTCGATACCATAAATGTAACACCCCACATCAAACCGAATATTACATGCCGCACCCTCTCCGTGAGGATCCACCAAAGTAGACATCAACACAACACATTACATTACATACCGACGAATCAAAATAACGAATCAATAGACCGATTTGGTCTTCCGTCACCGACTTACAAATCAAAATACATAAACTCATCCAGACTCATACACATGCAAGGGTAAAATACTTGCAACGATTTAACAATAAGACAAATGAAAAGACAATACAATGGACTCGACTAATCAAGTCAAAACCGGCCTTCGTGTGATTAGTATCATTCGCCTTTCATCATCCTCGCACCGATCCCGTGTCTTGCTCCCGAAAACCCGTATGTACTGACACAATACAGATATCCACCCCCGACATTCTGGGGTTAGCAAAACTTCACCGCTTCGCTAGTGCAAGTATAAAGTGCAAATACGAGCCATACACAACACATTCTCGAGAATACATCAAAGACTTCCCGAGATATATTTAGTTAAAAATAGTTCAAGTCTTGAAAGTAGAAACGAAGCAAGTAAGCAACACTAGTACAGTTTTCTTTACCGACACTATTTTAGTGTCAAGATTAATTTTACCGACACCTTGTAATAGTGTCGCAATGCTAAAGCCAGAAAATACCGACACTAAAAATTAGTGTCGCAATACAAGGTGTCAAGAATACCGACACTAAAATAGCTCAAGATTTTTTTTACCGACACTAAAATAAAGGTCGCAATTAATTTTTTTACCGACACTAAACTTTAGTGTCAAGATGCTTAAGATTACCGACACTATTATAAAGTGTCAAGAAAATTACCGACACTATTTTAGTGTCAAGATATGCCGATTTGTTAAAAAAAATATTTTTATCTCAATTCTATTTTTATGAATACTACATTTTTTGTTTAATTACATGAAAAAAATACCATAAATTGAAATTTTCAAACAGAGAATTCAATTATAAAACATCCCAAATGCAATGCACTTAAAAAGAGCAATACAAAACCAATTAGCATCCCAAATGTGCTGTAATATCCGGGGGTAATTTTTTTTTTTCGTGTTACTGTTGAGTTGTACGTATTCATTCTAATCGCATGTCATTGTTGTTTGACCAATACAATTTATATTGTATTAAAATATTTCGGATCGAAATATTTATTCTGGTCGTTTGCTTGGCTAAGGCTGCTTGGTTGTTGTTTGCGAGATTGGAATTTTGGCTAAGTTTATACCATACAGACGCTACCCGCGTAGCATTACGTACGCTAATTTGTTACATTACGCACGTTACGCCCGGCGCTACGTACGTAATGCCATGTGTTTGATCTTTCCTCGCAACTTCCTATGATATCTTTGGAATATCTTTTTTATATATATATATATGTATATTTTGTCAACTGGGGCATCTTCCCACGTGAATTTCCCCACTCTTCCATCTCATGCCATATTATGTATATATATAATATATATATACTCACCCTCAAACAATCATCATCTTCAACATCCCTCTCTCCCTCACGTCAACTGCATCATCTCTCCCTCTCTCACACTATTTTTCTTTTTCTTCTTCTGCCAGCCTGCTCGTCCCCTCCCTCATTTTTTGCCTTCTCTCCCTCTCGTCCTCCCAGCTCTCTCTCCCTTCTCTCCATCATATTTTTCCGGCAAGGTGGAGCTTCAATACGGGCGGTCGGTTTCTCCATTTTTTCCGGCGAGCTTGAGTTCGGCGGGCAGGCAGCTCACGACCGGAGCTCGACGGCGGCCTGGTCGGAATTTCCGAACCGGAAGGCTGCAAAACCCGGTCGACGTGTTCCGGCATTTTTCCTTCTTCCGGCGAGACGGCAGGCACCGGCTTCTCCATTGATTCCGGCGACCGGAAGTGGTTTTGTCCGGAACGGACGGCGGAACGGAGGTTTGACATTCTTCCAGCGAAGAGTTACAAACGGAGTCGGGTGAAAACCGGCCATAGACGGAAACGGGCCGGAGTTGGTCGTGGTCCGGCGGGTCAATTTTTCCGGCGGTCGATTTCCGGCATGGGAGTTTTTCGGACCGGGTCGATCGACTCTTCCGGATAGTTTTTTTTGTGTGTGTTTTATATATATTCTGTTATATATATATATACTTGTGTGTATGGTGTAAATAGATATATATATATATATATATATATAGCCTGCTGTGTGTGTTGTGTGTTTTATGTAATATATATATATAGCCTGCTGTGTGTGTTGTGTGTTTTATGTAATATATATATATGAGCAGTGTGTGTGTGTTGTGTGTTTTATGTATTGATATATATGAGTTGTATATATATATATATATATATATACACGTATGTATACGGATTAATACGAGTATAGTATGTGTTCGTGTTAACTCAATTATCTATCATATTGCTTTCGGCCGATATCGTGTTATCGAATGAATCAGATTTCATTCAAGCTTGTTCGAGTGCTTGTGATTGCCTGAGGACGCGCTGATTGATTCGCAGGACGCTGATCGTGGAAGGACTTTCTCGCCTTCTATTGAGGCAAGTTTTATACTTGTACCGCCAACGAGATTAATGTTATCATGTATGTGTATTTAACGTGTGTATCATTTCGAGACTTGGTCTCTTTGTGATTTTGTTGATATCGCGATTGTTTGATACGATACCCTTCGCAAATTATGCCAAATATTATTGTTGTTCGTAAATGGCCGATTTAAGGCATTGCAAGATTTGTTGATAATATTGTTGTCGATAGTCGGTCATGATCGACATATCGATTGTTATTGTTGATTGATGTTTCTTCGAGATATTGCTGTCGATAGCTTCATGCATCGACATATCGATTGTTATTATTGATCGACGCTCCATCAAGATATTTTTTTTTGTGAATCGTCGTTATTGATATCGTTGTTTTTCTATTGATGTCATTTCGCCGATCAAGGCATTGACGTATTCGATTATCATCTTCGCATCAGAACCGATTAAAGGTGCCAGACATCCGCCGTATAATTGTTATCTGCTAACCGCTCAAGGTAATCGATATATTCAATCGGGATTATCAAAGATAATTCCCATCCGTCAGATAATTATTATCGATTGTCCGCCTAACGGTAATCGATATATCAATCGGGATTATCAAATATAATTTCCACCCGTTGTCAAAAAGATAATTCCCATCCGTCAGATAATTGTTATCGATCGCCATTCTACGTAATCGAAGTATTAAATTGGGATTATCAACGATAATTCCCATCCGTTGAATTATTATTTTCGTGTTGACCGATTCAAGGCAAGACACTATTATTCTTGTGAACTCGTAATTTTGTGATCTTTGAAGGTTGAGGATTTTCCGAATCATTGTGTTGTGATCGCTGCTCGTGTTAATTGGTCCTTAGGGATTTTGATCCTGGATGGTTGTCTTGAATATTGCCTGGCCGTGTCGATCTTTCATTATTCGTGTCATCGCTCACTTGGTGAGTCGATGATTTGTTTCGATGTCTTATCCTTCGAGTTTCGTTGTCATGTTGTATCGTGACATATCCTAATCATATCTCGCTCCGATTGGTTATTGTGTAGATTTTTAGCCAGTGCACATATAGCCATCGGCGATATTATTCCGCTGGATCGTGCACACGGACGTAGTTTCGTGAGGTTAATTAGGTACATTGTCCTACGTATATTCTCGATTCCATATACGGGCGACATGTGCACTGACACATTTCCGGACGGCGATCATGATGTCCATCTTGTGAGCCATAAACTTTGATCGTCCATAGATTGATGAGTTTGATGTTTGTGATTGAGCGTCCATACGCCCGAGGGGTATGTTCGATACCATGGTTGTTTCTTTGAGATCTCAGATTGTGATGATTTACAATGCTTCGGCTTTCAGCCATTGTGATATTTTTACAGCCTTCGGCCGTTTCGCTTTCAGCCATCGTGATATTTCGGGCAGCCTTCACCGAGGGCTTTCGTGCCATTGTGATGTATCGGTATTTCCGCTTGAGCCTTCGTGCATTGTGATCCTTATTTATTTCAAATATTGGATCGATTTACCTTCTGTAATGTATTGTTGTGTTCTATATTGATGTTTCGCCGTTGGGCACTTATGTTCTAATCTATCGAAAGGTGTATTGATCATATGCCATGGGCATAATATTCCACGAATGCTCGATTCTTACTTTGGTTTGTGAGCATCTCGTACTACCATTGTCAGATCGCTCATTCTCGCCTTTCGACGATATCATGTTGTGCATGTACTTGATATTCATTATACTCGATGGTCGACCGTGGGGCGGAACATGTTTTCATGTTTTAGGTACTTGCGAGGAGAGAGTTGAGACACAGGCATGACGAAGGCGACGAGGCATTCGAGCGATACTAGTCCGAGATATTTTGGTGTTCATGTTGGTCGATACTGGAGTACTCCATTTTTGTTCATCATTGTCGCTTAGGACATTCGAGCAAGGCTCATGGGTGTTGTTGTATTTTTATTTCGCCATGTAGCCCATTCTTGTCATTGAAATTCCATATCGGATAGTATGTCTGACGTCATAGTAGGGTCTCGTGATTTCCTATTTTGGCCGGGCTTGTTGTATTTTAGTCGTGTTCGCCGCGGATCACCCGAGGTGGGGTCCACGGCACCGTAATAACCCAATGGGATTTGGGGTGTTACGTAAGATGGTATCGAGCCATCGGGTTGTGAGATACCCCGGCTTGTGTGTTATATGGCTCTACCAAGGCGGTAGTAGCGGTCACAAAGTTATGACAACTGGACAATGGGTTTTGTGAGTCGTGATAGTTAGACGATCGTATGAGTCATTCTTTCATCGAGTCGCCGCTGAAGACTAGTATCGCAAGACCTCAAGCTTCGTATGACCTCGTAAGGACTCTATTCTCTTTATGTGCATACATTCATTATGTCATTGATTAAGCCTTTTGTTGACACTTGTATGTGACGATCGGCACGATTGATTTATGATTATTTGCTTTGGAGCGTGTGGGCTCAGATCGCCTATGATTAGCGTGATCGATGTGATCGCTTATCCGCTGAGTATGTATACTCATGTTTGGCGTTGACCTAGCATTCTCGCCGCTGAGGCATATTTGAGCCGTGGTCATGATCAACATTATTCTTTCACCTGGAAAGAGGACGTGACAGAGGGGTAGAGGCCGCAGAGTGGGCCGACACCCTAAACCTCGTACTCAATAATTTGGTGGCCGATTTAATCATTTTCGAGTTGTGCTCGAGAACCCACCGATCGTGATTGTGCTCGATCGAGTTCAAGACTCTCATGTTAGAGAGGTATTATCCTGCCCACTTCGTGAAGCCAAGATGTCGAGGTTTTCAACCCCAAACTGGCCGAGAACGAGGGTGTTATTGTTATTGGCCGAGAAGTTTCAAGGACTTCTTCAGCTTTTCCGGTGAGAGGACTAGATGCCGATTCGCCTGCAGGGACATCGAACTCCGACGTCCAAGAGGTCATTTCTTAGTCGGCCAGATCGAAAGCATTTTCTTCCTGTGCGACGAGTTCGACCGTTGTTTGTCTTAACTGTGATTCAATGGGCATGTTAGTACTGGATGTACTGCATGCCTATTATTTATTTTTCTCGTGTCTGAGGTAGGGACACCTTCGTAATCACAGGAGTTCTAGTGTCGTAGGTCTCGAGAGAGCTCATGGGCCTCGAGAGATTTTGTCACTTCACGTACTTCATCCAAGGGGTCATATCGGCTTCGGAGCCGAGGTATGGACACCCGAGGGGAAGTAGCGAGTTCAGACAGTGGTCTTCCTCGAGTCGATGAGATCGAGGAACTCGATGATCCGGAGGATGTTGATTCCTGTACATTTGAGATGTAGCCTTGATTAGATTTTCTTGTCTTTCTGATTGATGTTTGACTCGGCCTCGTATTTTAATATTGCTTGTGAATCATTTATTATTGATCTATCTTGTAATCATCAGATTCGAGAATCTTGATACTTGAGTCATTTGATGTGATTTTCTTTCCTTTTAGTCCGTACACTAGATTTTTGTGATGATCCTGTAATCGCTCATCGTGATTCGAGACGCCAAGTCGTGAGGACTTGGGTGCGCGATTGATATGGTCCCGAGGACTATTCGTATGCTATTATTTTCTTTTGTGGTGCGACTTCCTGGATGGTCTCTAGCAGAGAGTCATGATTCGGCTAATCTCGCTGATCGAGTGTCTCTATCACTGATTTTTTCGCCTTGTTCAGCAGAGGAGACGTGGGGACCCGTGGGGTCGGCTTGCTTAGGCGGAATTGCTCGTATTGAGGAGATTCCCTGACGTTGTTTTCTTATCCCGATGGATAGTCCGTGCCCCGAGTTAGGCACCCCGAGTTTCGTGGACGAAACTCTTTTAAGGGGGAGATGTAATATCCGGGTAATTTTTTTTTTTCGTTATCGCTGAGTTGTACGATTCATTCTAATCGCATGTCATTGTTGTTTCGACCAATACAATTTATATTGTATTAAAATATTTCGGATCGAAATATTTATTCCGCTTCGCTTAAGGCGCTGCTTGGTTGTTGTTTGGCGAGATTGGAATTTTGGCTAAGTTTATAGCCATAGCGACGCTACCCGTGTAGCATTACGTACGCTAATTTGTTACATTACGCACGTTACGCCCGGCGTTACGACGTAATGCCAGAAGTGGTGATCTTTCCTCACAACTTCCTGAGGTATCTTTAATATCTTTTTATATATATATATATATATATGTATATTTTGTCAACTGGGGCATCTTCCCACGTGAATTTCCCACTCTTCCATCTCATGCCATATTATGTATATATATAATATATATATACTCACCCTCAAACAATCATCATCTTCAACATCCCTCTCTCCCTCACGTCAACTGCATCATCTCTCCCTCTCTCACACTATTTTTCTTTTTCTTCTTCTGCCAGCCTGCTCGTCCCCTCCCTCATTTTTTGCCTTCTCTCCCTCTCGTCCTCCCAGCTCTCTCTCCTTCTCTCCATCATATTTTTCCGGCAAGGTGGAGCTTCAATACGGGCGGTCGGTTTCTCCATTTTTTCCGGCGAGCTTGAGTTCGGCGGGCAGGCAGCTCACGACCGGAGCTCGACGGCGGCCTGGTCGGAATTTCCGAACCGAAGGCTGCAAAACCCGGTCGACGTGTTCCGGCATTTTTCCTTCTTCCGCGAGACGGCAGGCACCGGCTTCTCCATTGATTCCGGCGACCGAAGTGGTTTTGTCCGAACGGACGGCGGAACGGAGGTTTGACATTCTTCCGCGAAGAGTTACAAACGGAGTCGGGTGAAACCGCCATAGACGGAAACGGGCCGGAGTTGGTCGTGGTCCGCGGGTCAATTTTTCCGGCGGTCGATTTCCGCATGGAGTTTTTCGACCGGTCGATCGACTCTTCCGGTTAGTTTTTTTTGTGTATGTTATATATATATACTGTTATATATATATATACTTGTGTGTATGGTGTAAATAGATATATATATATATATATATATATATATAGCCTGCTGTGTGTGTTGTGTGTTTTATGTAATATATATATATATAGCCTGCTGTGTGTGTTGTGTGTTTTATGTAATATATATATATGAGCAGTGTGTGTGTTGTGTGTTTTATGTATTGATATATATATGAGTTGTATATATATATATATATATACACGTATGTATACGGATTAATACGAGTATAGTATGTGTTCGTGTTGGAATCGGAATTATCTATTGTGTTGTTTTCGGTCGATATCGTGTTATCGAATGAATTGTATTTCATTCAAGGTTGTTCGAGTGCTTGTGATTGTCGGAGGACGCGCTGATTGATTCGCAGAGGACGCTGATCGTGGAAGGACTTTCTCGCCTTCTGCTTGAGGCAAGTTTTATACTTGTACTGGCCAACGAGATTAATGTTATCATGATGTGTATTTAACGCTGTGTATCATTTCGAGACTTGGTCTCTTTGTGATTTTGTTGATATCGCGATTGTTTGATACGATACCCTTCGCAAATTATGCCAAATATTATTGTTGTTCGTAAATGGCCGATTTAAGGCATTGCGTACTTGTTGATAATATTGTTGTCGATAAGCGCTTCATGATCGACATATCGATTGTTATTGTTGATTGATGTTTCTTCGAGATATTGTTGTCGATAGCGGCTCATGCATCGACATATCGATTGTTATTATTGATTGACGCTCCATCAAGATATTTTTTTTTGTGAATCGTCGTTATTGATATCGTTGTTTTTCTATTGATGTCATTTCGCCGATCAAGGCATCGACGATTCGATTATCATCTTCAAGTATTCGTGAACCGATTAAATGTGCCGAGACATCCGTTGTATAATTGTTATCTGCTAACCGCTCAAGGTAATCGATATATCAATTGGGATTATCAAAGATAATTCCCATCCGTCAGATAATTATTATCGATTGTCCGCCTAACGGTAATCGATATATCAATTGGGATTATCAAATATAATTTCCACCCGTTGTCAAAAAGATAATTCCCATCCGTCAGATAATTGTTATCGATCGCCATTCTACTTAATCGGTATTCAATTGGGATTATCAACGATAATTCCCATCCGTTGAATTATTATTTTCGTGTTGACCGATTCAAGGCAAGACACTATTATTCTTGTGAACTCGTAATTTTGTGATCTTTGAAGGTTGAGGATTTTCCCAACTGCTGTGTTGTGATCGTTGCTCGTGTTAATTGGTCCTTAGAGATTTTGATCCCGTGATGGTTGTCTTGAATATTGCCGGCCGTGTCGATCTTTCATTATTCGTGTCATCGCTCACTTGGTGAGTCGATGATTTGTTTCGATGTCTTATCCTTTGAGTTTCGCTGTCATGTTGTATCGTGACATATCCTAATCATATCTGCTCCGATTGGTTATTGTGTAGATTTTTAGCCGTGCACATATAGTCATCCGGATATTATTCCGCTGGATCAGGCACACGGGACGTAGTTTCGTGAGGCTAATTAGGTACATTGTCCTACGTATATTCTCGATTCCATATACGGGCGACATGTGCACTGGACACATTTCCTGACGGGCGACTGTGATGTCCATCTTGTGAGCCATAAACTTTGATCGTCCATAGTATTGATGAGTTTGATGTTTGTGATTGAGCGCCCATACGCCCGAGGGGTATGTTCGATACCATGGTTGTTTCTTTGAGATCTCAGATTGTGATGATTTACAATTTCTGGCCGTTCGCTTTGCCATTGTGATATTTTTACAATTTCGGCCGTTTCGCTTTGTGCCATCGTGATATTTTGGCAATTTTTACCGAGGGCTTTCGTGCCATCATGATGTATCAGATTTCCGCTTGAGCCTTCAGCATTGTGATCCTTATTTATTTCAAATTGGATTGATTTACCTTCTGTAATGTATTGTTGTGTTCTATATTGATGTTTCGCCGTTGGGCACTTATGTTCTAATCTATCGAGCAGGTATTGATCATATGCCATGGGCATAATATTCCACGAATGCTCGATTCTTACTTTGGTTTGTGAGCATCTCGTACTACCATTGTTGTACTGCTCATTCTCGCCTTTCGATGCATATCATGTTGTGCATGTACTTGATATTCATTATACTGATGGTCGACTCCTGGGGCTAACATGTTTTCATGTTTTAGGTACTTGCGAGGAGAGAGTTGAGACACAGGGCATGACGAAGGCGACGAGGCATTCGAGCGATACTAGTCCGAGATATTTTGGTGTTCATGTTGGTCGATACTGAGTACTCCATTTTTGTTCACCATTGTCGCTTTGTATTATCCGAGCAAGGCTCGTGGGTGTTGTTGTATTTTTATTTTCGCCATGTAGCCCATTCTTGTCATTGAAATTCCATATCGGATAGTATGTCTGACGTCATAGTAGGGTCTGTGATTTCCTATTTTGGTCAGTTTGTTGTATTTTAGTCGTGTTCGCCTGGTGGATCACCTGAGGTGGGGTCCACGGCACTGTAATAACCCAATGGGATTTGGGGGTGTTACATGTGCTGCCAAACCTCAAAAAAAAAAAAACCTCCAGCTCTAACAATGTCCATAAGCATTGATAATAAGCAAAATACAATGCAAAATACATTGATCACCATGAACAACAATCTCCATCAACACAAAATATCCTTCAGCTCTAACAATCTCCATCAACTTAAGCATACAATGCAAAATACAATGATAACCATCAGCAACAACAATGTCCCACCACACCGACATGCTCAACAACTTCAAATTTTTCCCAATTGCATAAGTGTAAAGAATCAATTAGTTGACATGACCGAACTTACAAATTTCACCCTCGGAGGGGTATTTCTTAGGTAAATATAAACATCCGATGAGTATATGTAATTTTGTAAGATAACTGGATTTTTTTAATAATTTCAACTCTATTTTTCAGATGAAAGATAGATCAAGATATGAGGACTTGAATCAGGCCGACATTTTGCAGTTCCAAAAGAACATAAGATCGCATGCAGTGAGCCACGTACTACCACCCATACACAAAGCCTTACGCAAATTTAACAACTGCACGGCCGATTGAGTTATGCCGACCCAAAGTCCAAACCAAGAAAAGAATAGTCCGCAGCGAACACCAAAAGTTTTATGAATGACAAAAGCATTTGCCAATGAATTACCAACCATTTTTAAGTAGAATGATTAACACACACACCCCCACCCCCTCACCTTCAAAGATATACTACATATATATATCTCACACTACAGCTTATTTAAGACTGCTTGTGTATAGTTCACATAATTGTGATTATTGATGGTCATGGGGTCATGCAATTTCCATAACTTGCAACTTAGGTGCATTGCATGCAACTCATTACACCCTGCATATGATCACCATTCTATTCGTTGTTTTTGGTTCAAGTCCTTTTCGATTTGTCGATCTTTTTGTTGTTCCAAGTACATACTACATAGATTTTGTATATAAATGACTCATATTAAAATTACCTCACGATTGTATGTCAGAATTAACTTGGCAACATATGTAGCCCATCGATCACGTAGTTCCGAAAGCTCTTTCATGTCGTAGTTATCCATTCCTTTCAACCGACATTTCAAATTCACAAAAATAAGAGTGTGCATATATAATACAACAAAAGGTGCAAGGACATCGGATTGTAAAATCCGAATGTGCAATATATAATACAACCGAAATTTAACCAGCTCAGCCGTAAGAAGGTCTTTAATACAAAGAATACCAATTTGTTGCCGATCAAAGAACACCAATTTTATACAAAGAACACCAATAAAATTTTGCAATCAAGAACACCAATTTTATTATACTGTAAGAATTTTGAAATTTTTGTTGTAAGAAATCAAGAACACCAATTTTATATAACACAACCGAAATTTAACAACACTAAAAATTTTGATACTTACATCATTTTTTAGAATGTTCACATCCTTAACGATATCTTCGATATATTTCATCACGTAGTAGCCACATTCAAAAAGCTAGGTTGCTTTGGACACTACAAAAGAAGACCAGCTTAAGTAATGCTTTTGTTTAAAATTTGTACTCAACATATTTCGATTTCGCCATTTTTACCTTCACAGACCCACCGCACATTAATCTTTCTATCACACTTCAAAGATTGATATATTCTAATGCCCCCGCAAAGAAGAATTTAAACCATTGGTAAAGAAATGCAAAATGGAAGTTTAAGAACATGAAGCATAAACTAAGTAAAACACTTAATCGGTTCACTATTTGTTTGATGGTTTCATCTGACTATGTCTCATGGGGTCAAGATAATACATTGTACGGCTCACTAAGTTAATTGCAAACAACACCCAATGGCCACTAAAAATGAAATCACAGCTTGTGATGAAAATTCATATTAAAAATAACTTATTATTATCTAATAAAATATATGAACAAGAAAAGTAAAAATTATACCTGTGATTATAAGGAAATACGACGACTTGTCCTAACTCACCAAACCCAAAAGTTTCAAATGTATCGGGATTTGTCGCTGACTCAACTTTGTCGATGTAGCTTTTCAAAAGCCCAAACCGAAATGGGTTGACAATTCCGCCACCGTCCATCTCCTCGCACAAATACCTACAAGAAAAAACACCGTATGAAGTACATTTAGATCAAACAAAATCATAGCATCACATAATACACTTGTACCGTACTTGATCCATATGTCAATAACGCAATTTGAAACATTCTCAAAGTTGATGATTTCATCACAAATCACTTTATCCGTATCGCTTCCCAAATTTCACCGAACGTTGTTGTGTCATGCCCAATAAGGATCGATCGCGGTAGTGAATTCTCAACAAACATGGTGAACATGTTTATATATTCACTCTTGCGACTCTCTTTGATTGTGCACTCCTCGAATATTCTTACTTCCGTCAAGCTTCCGATCCAATGGTTTGATGACAAGTGGTTCATTCTTTTGTACTCTCTTGTCGTAGATAAATCGCACATCATTTACAGGAGAGTTCGAGAAATTGGTTTAGGTAATGGCTTAAAGGATTCTTCTAATAACATAGGATTCTTCTTCGGGTAGGTTTTGAAGTAACTTCAAATCTAGCTTATGTGGAGTTATTTCACAAGTCTTATTTATTTTACTCTTCACAGACTTCGAGTACTTTTTGCAAAGGGAAAATAGCCTATGAAATAAATATATATATATATATATACCATTATTAGTACATGTATACCAAGATAGATATAATAAAGACATGTAATATTTCATTTACTAACCTTTCTTTTTCCAAGAATTTCTCGGGGACAGCTTTGTCGCTAGATTACCAGAGAAAGATTTTGGTTTTGGAAAGCTAGAACTTCCAATTTCAAGTGTTGCCGTATGCATTCAATCTCGCATTCATAATTTCCAGCTGATTAGACATGAATTGGAAACTCTCTTGATACATCTTTCTTTCCTTCGCCAACTCCGTAGCATCGTGAATGTGGAAGTACATGGATGGGGTGATAAATTGCCCCAATCCTTGTATCCTACTTCCACTGATGCTTCGAGGGCAACACTTAAAATGTCACTTGACCCCGATGATTGGAACGCTCCTTCTTCAGCTTGACTCTTCAATTCACTCTACAAAAGTAAATATGCAATATTATAGATTTTTTAGTCATTATTATTAATAAGAGTACAATTTTACTTACTAACAAGAGTACAATTTTTAGTCATTATTACTAATAAGAGTACAATTTTACTTGATAAGAGTGCAATATTATAGATTTTTTAGTCATTATTACTAATAAGAGTACAATTTAACTTACTATCTTGTCAACTACTTTCATTATTTCAGAGCATACTCTCCTTTATCGTCACCGTGCCATTAACCAAGCATCACTACGATCAATTTCTCGCTCGTAAACTCCAGCTTGTTTCTTCGTATTAGATTAATAACAATGAAAATGTATTAAACCTCAAAATAATTTATATTTAGATGGCGTATATGTATTTACATACTTTCCCGTACAACATGCCACCATATCCTCGTGGCCGCCCAACCGATGATCAGAGACATTCTTAGCTCTTTTTCTCTTGCTTTCTTACTTTTTCCCGCAAAATAGTTATTTCGTAACAAAATAGTTATAATGCCCGATTAGTAATAAACCAACTAAAGTAATAAACAATATACCCGAATTCTTCAGAGAGAACCTTATCAACAAAAACTTCCAATCTTTTCTTTTAATGCTAGATATTCAATAGAGGCAAAGCCAATGACGTAAGATCGTCTTTGTAAGGCAAAATGAAATCATTAGCCACCACTTCTAAAGTGCCTTAATGCAACCCCCATCCATTTCAACACTTGGTTTTTACTTTTCACACTCAACTTGAACTTTTCTATAAAACCATCCGTAATTACACCACTAAACACAATATATGCATTACGTACATGCAAACTAATCTAATATATTATTAAATAACCGAAATGTGACTCAAAATGAAGCCACAAATTATCCTTTATGTCCATTCGAACATGCCTCCAATCATCATGTAAAATCGAAATTGTTTCTCGCACGATAATACCGATATAACTCCCGAGATCATTTCTTCCTTTCCAACTGAACACCATAAGAATTGTACTCAATCAAATTGTGGTTAGCAAATTCTTCCTTTTGCAACCCTTTTTTTTGTTTGCTTCCTTCTCGGCCTTCCTCAAGTTCGAAATTTGAACTCATTATTTTCACCAACTCATTATTTTCACCATATTTCGTAATCGAGAGATGTTTACTGGTTAGTACGTAAATTAACTTCAAAAGTAATACACCAAAGAAAGAAAAAAAGAACTCACTATTTACAATAGTGCATTTATTCATCCGTTAATCATCATTTAATGGAACAACATCACAATCTTTTCTCGTCATAAATTGCCTCATCATCCTTCTCATCTAGCTCACACACTCGAAGTTTGTTGCTTAATGGAGTGTATACATCAATATCTTCACATCTTTCTCCATCTACCTTATATGCTCGTCACTCACCGAACAGACTACCGATTTGTCGTCATCTAATTGGTCTTTCACATAGAATACTTGATTTGCATGACAATCTAGAATAAAACAACTGATTTATAACCAATTCGATTTAGATCAACGATACCAAACCAAAATCATCCACATTAACCCTCGACTATCTACCCAATCACATTTGAAAAGTATCTTATTAACCATCGATAATCAAGCCGCGATTTCATCAATGACTCCGTAGAAGGCCATGTCACCGTAATGAGGTCGCTTGTCTTTGAGCTTGATATTTGTAGAGTGTTAGCAACAATCCTAACACCACTGCTTTGAGTTACACGATTATTATCCCTTGCTTCGTTGCAAAATTGCAGCCATTAATATGATAGCCAGATATATTAACACGCTTGAACGAGGTTTGTTTGCCAACAACTTCACCGCTTCACAACCGCACATTATTTTCCCTATCATCTCGCTATCTATAATTTGAAATTCAAAAAGAATCACATTAATTATATAATATGAATTTATTATAAGTTAACCTTTATAAGTGTTATTATAATCACCTATAAGTTCTAACCTTGTTCTCAGAACCAAGTGGCAAATGTACGAGTGTGTTCATTCTCGCAACCACGTATGTTTCTTTGCTTTATAAGGGTGTGTTGACGTTAAATAACACATATGTTCCCCGAAGTGAGATAAAAGTAAAATTTATTTACTATACTAAAATCTTACAACTCTATTAACATGTTACTTATAAATAGAATAATCAAGAACTTACTCAATATATGGTCGATTTCAGGAGTGTTCATTAAAACGCAACGATGTGCTTGCGCCAAAGAAAAGATCATCGATCGACTTACAATTTCCACCTCCCAAAGGCTTTTCGATTGTAAAATCAAGAACATCACAATCAGAGAGGTATTCAAAGACAAAATTGTAGTGCTTCTTCAGCAACATAACTTTCCGCGATACAACCTCGTGACGGTAACGATTACGAACATAATCTTTAAGGGTTTTCATCCCTCTCTCAAAAGGGTACATCCATCGAAAATAAACGGGGCCGCATAATCTAACTTGTTCAACTAAATGGGTTGTCAAATGAATCATGATATCAAAGAAACTTGGTAGGAAGTACTTTTCCATTCGGCATAAAGTGATTACAAGATCCTTCTATATTTGGTCAAGGGTACCGGGTTCCACGACTTTAGAGCACAACAAATTGAAAAAAGAGCACAATCTGATAATAACTTTTCTAACATTCACAGGCAAACAATTTCTAATAGCCAATGGCAGGAGTTGTTGCATTAGAGTATGGCAATCATGAGATTTTAGTCCTTGAAGTCGACATTCATCCAAAGAAACAAGTTTTTGAAAGTTCGAAGAATAGCCATCGTACTCGCATCATATAAAGTTTCACTGCACTGTTTTTTTCTTTTTACTCAAGCCGTATGGAGCCGGAGGCAAGACTTTTTTTTTTGTTGGTATCATCAGAATTAATTTTCCCCGAGCTTAAGATCTTCAAGATCTTTTCTAGCATTAAACCCATCCTTTGTCCTACCCTTGATGAAGTAGTGTACCATAAATGCTTTCACACACGTTTTCTCGATATGCATCACATCTAGTTGATGGCGAACTAACAAATGTTTCCAATAATCAAGGGAAAAAAAGATAGATTTCTTTTGAACAATTTTCTAGTTATTCCTCATCATCATCGCCATCAACATCGTCAAGTTTTCGCTTCTTAACTTTTTTCTTTCCAAACTTAGTATCAATAGCTTCTACCATATTTAATATTTCCAAACCAGATAAAGTCCTAGAGGCTCACCCCACTCTTGATTCCCATTGAACACCTTTTTAAGTTTTTGAAATGGGTGTCCACATGGTAAGAATCGACGATGGCCCATATAAGACATTTTTCGACTATGTGGTAGCCAAGATGCACAGTGTCTATTCCACAAACCGGGCAAGCATAATATCCCTTAACAAGATAACCAGAGAGGTTTCCATATGCCGGAAAGTCACCGATTGTCCACATTAGGATAGCTCGTAAGTTGAATGTTTCTTTCTTCCATGCATCATAAACATCAACACCTTCATCCCGTAGAAGTTTCAAGTCCTCAACCAAGGGTGCTAAGTATACATCTAGATCATTTCCAGTTGTTTAGGACCGTATATCAAAAGAGACAACATCATAAACTTTTTCTTCATACATAACCACTGAGGAAGGTTATATGCAATCAAAGAAACAGCCAACAACTATAAGTACTATTAAGTGTACTATGTGGATTAACCCCATCCGTTGATAGAGCTAAACGAAGATTTCTATCCTCTTCGCAAATTGTGGCCACTTATTGTCAATTAATTTCCAAGATGGTGAGTCTCATGGGTGGCGAAGTTTGCCATCTTTAATTCTCTTATTTGCATGCCATGTCAAATTTTGAGCAGCTTTGTGGTGATTGAACATTCTTTTCAACCTAGGAATAGGGGGAAATACCACAACACCTTTGCAGCACACCATCTTTTAGTTTTTTCAAACCAATTTTTTTTCTCCGCCACCTAGATGCTCCACAACTGGGCACTCAACAAGATCAACAAACTCTTTTCTATACAAAATGCAATCATTTCGACAAGCATGTATTTTCTCATAATCTAAGCCTAACACTTTCATAGTTTTCTTAGCCTCGTAAACCGACTTAGGCAAATCATTATTAATAGGCAAAATATCAGCAAGGACATCTAACAAAGCCGAAAACCCTTTATCGACCACCCATAATTCCCTTTAACACTATAGAGCCTCATCAAACCGCAAGCTTTGAATGCTTTGAACCCGGATATAAAGGTTTTTCAAAGATCATCAAGCATGTGTTTTAAAGTACTAGGGTCTTTATCATAATGCTCATAAACATCCTGGACCATATCAACTACATTATTATAATCTTGACATCTAAATCTTTCACTAGGTGGATGGTTTTGACACTTTGTGGAGGTAAAAGGGTCAACTTCCCCATGCTTAGTCCATATGACATACAACTCAAGAAAACCTTTCTGAAACAAATGAAGCCTGACCAGTTCAGGCTTATGAAACTCCATATTACAACAAAAGGTGCAAGGACATCGGATTGACATTCGGTTTTCAAGATTTAAAATTGCAAATTCTAAGAAATCAAGAACACCAATTTTATACTCTAAAGACCTTCTATCACAAGCTATCCAAGTTTTGTCCATTTCCAATACCTTTACTCGCATATATAATATTCAAAGGTCAGTCAGCATACTTCATAAACATGCATATAAGAAATATTTTTGCCACAAAAATAATTCAATTTAACAAAATGAATGCGTGCCCGAGCACTAATGGTTGTGAAACATCTTTGTTTCCTTAACTTGCTCAATATCTTTTTCTTTTAATATCGACCAAATGATAACATAAGGTAGTATTAAATATTTTATCAACACAAGAAGCGGCAACTAGTGTTAAAGCTCAAGATAAAAGAACCTAACTCGCCCTTACAATATGGACAAAGACTAGGCGAATGTAGAACTCTCAAACAAAAAAGAACACGTAAAGATGGACAACCAGATTCTAAAGCAAAAGTATGAAGAAAACAAGAATTAAAATTGTAACATCCCCAAAACCATATGGGAATATTACACGTAGACCCTTTCCACAAGGATCTACCAAAGCAACATCCATAAACAACCAAATGCTTGCCCACTGTGGTCAAACAATAAAATGATACAGACCGATATGGTCACTTACACGTGAATACACGCACCGATGAGGTCACACAACCCAATCGATAAAACTAACTTAATTAACATTACCCACACAGGGTCGAAATACAATACAAATGGAAGACCAAATCAACTCGACAACACAACAAAAATCAAAATAACTCGACTCATGATTAGTATCGTAGCTCGTCATCCTCTTGTGCTAATCCCGTGATCGCCTCGAATCAGCATGTACCGACGCAAACAGACATCCACCCCCGACACGGGGTTAGTAAAACTCCACCGCTTTACTAGTGCAAGTATCAAATCATACGAAATGTAACAAGCAATTAATAATCGAGATCAAATATAATAATCATGTATCAAATATTCCTGAGGTTTTCACAAGGGAAGATAAGCTATGAAGCATTCAAAATAAGATTATCATCTCTGAATTTTTAATATTTCAAAACCTTAAGACCTCAAGTCCCGATTCACAAACCTTTCAAAACTTAAGGGCCTTAACCCAAAACTTGTTTCATAATTCAACAAGCATAATACGGGAAACATTTCCATAAATCTCGTGGGACTCGGCCCAACATTCTTTCTTAAAACTTTCCCTTTAAAAACTTTGATTTGAAAAGTATCATGCTCATGACACCGTGATCCACTGTCACGTGTCTCCGTAGGTTCAACAACCCGCACGGACTACATCACGCACAATTAAACAAACATAATCAATTCCGACACCGTGATCCACTGTCACGTGTCTCCGTAGGTTCAACAACCCACACGGACTATTAACCAAACATAACCAATTCCAACACCGTGATCCACTGTCACGTGTCTCCGTAGGCATAACAACCCGCACGGACTATATCAATCACAACAATCACACACACAGTCCTGACACCGTAGTCCACTGCCACGTGTCACCGTAAGCCCCGTCGAGCTCACCTATTGACGCACCGTGTCCGAAACTCATGGTCCACCGCCATGCTATCGTAGGCCTCGCTGCATCAAAGACGATTGACCTCGCACTCACTAAGTTCTGGTCCCGTAGTCCACTGCCACGAATCCTCGTAGGCCCCGTCGAACCAACACGAGTGAACTTAGCGGTCATACACATATTCACATCCACATTACATACAACAATGAGTACAATTAATCAATCACCTTGATCACCACAAAATCGTACATTGCACGCACGTAACACAACCTCGACACTCGCAACAACTATCATCAATCAACGACATTTAATCAACATAACACACATTCTGTACACAATACATTGCACAACCAAGTGTACAACCATCCCATATGTACGTCGCATTCCCGCACAAATGGCACAACGCCTAACACGTATACTGATATAACACTATTATCACAAAGCCTTCAAATTACGGAAAACACAACCAACTCAAATGGAACATAATTACGAAGGCAAGCAAATTCATCATACATCTCATACGTAATTACTAGTCGCAAGATACAAGTCGTATAGTAAGATACTTGCCTTAATAACCGCTACCGAACGCTCCGAAGAACACGGTTCGACCGGGAAGCTCGACCCCAAAGAAGGCAACGAACGGAAGGGTTCCGACTCGAGTTCTTCACAAGAATTCGCTCCTAAGTCACAACGATATCAATTCAATCACAATTCTACGAAACGTATGGAACTTCCCAAGTTCTACCCATCAAGCATTTTATCTACACTTTGAGGGCGTAGTCCAATTTAATCGATTATTCAAAGAAATACTCAAATCCGCTCCACAAAACTTCAAGGGTATTGAATGATTACGAGTTTACAATCAAGTTCTAACAATAATATGAATCAAAACGAAGCAAATCGCCAAAACACCAAGAAACCTCAAGAACATCCAAAAACCAAAAGTTTAGGTGTTCTTACCTTCGATCCGGTGGAAGATGATGTTAATCCATGATCCCAACTTCCAAAACATGTTTATATAAGTTGATTCTACTCAAAACCATCGATCTAGGTGAAAAATCGCTAAGGAATGAAGAAAAGATGAGAAATGGCCGGATGACTCGGCCCAGCCTATAAATAGCCGACTGCCGGCCGCCACGCATTTAATCGCCAAGGCCTACGACGAATCGCCAAGGCCGAACTCTCGACGATTCGCCGACATGTTACGACGTAATCGAAGGTCACATGCACGAATCGCATTACGCCATATCGCTGCCATTACGGCCGTTGGCCAGCTCGCCAGCCTGTGCCTCGGCCGATCCGACGGTCCAAAATCCCAAACTCCGACCAACGTAAACCGAAACACGATTATGAAGTACTCGCAAAGACGAATCCGAATACTAAGAGAACACCCGATTCACCACCCGAGGGCTCGAAATTGACAATGAAAGTAATTACCCCAAACTTTGGGAAATTACGAAATGGCCCAAAACGTCCGAAATACACGATACACGATCGAAACACCAAACCGAATCTTACAACATGAATAATAACATTAAATGGACTTCCGAGAAACTCAAACAACATTTTGACGAGATTCGCGAGAATCGAACTCAAGTGCGGAAAAGTCATTTAAGAACACGAAACTCAACAAAACGATACCGAAACGAACTCGATGACAAAAAGTATAGAATTAAATATTCTAATGACGAAACGGTCAAAAGTGAGTCGTCAAACGACCTCCGCCGAAAAATGAAAATTACCGGAAACTGAAATTGCGATATTACATTCTACCCTTCCTTAAAAGAAGTTTCGTTCCCGAAACTTAAAATAAGTAGGAGAAGCAATATCCCAACAGAAACCTCAACGAGATACACAAGAAACGCATAACTTTCGCCCATTGGCGAAACGTTACAAGCATTGCGAAGAATATACAACAGAAAACACGCCTCACGACGATCATAACAACGCCATCGGCAATGATTCAAAACAATAACGATCAATTAACGATGCATCACATACCACATCATATGCACACATTTGATCAAATAAATGTACGCGACAACAAGTCGCACCCGACTAAAACGGCTATGCGATAGAAACAAATAGAGTATTACGATAGAAATCATTCCGATTCTCATCAACAAGAAAATGTCCGACGTCAAAACACAAACAATTCAAGATAACGGAAAACGAATACCGGATATTACATTCTATCCTATTAAAATTAAGTTTCGTCCCAAACTTAAAATAAAACATCATGATAGAATAGAAACAAAACCAAAAGGTTCACGCAACAAATATCAATCTCTACACGAATTACAAGACAAAGTACGATACACAACTACATCATCGACACCACCGGCCCTCCCGAGTAGGAACGAAACCCGATTCCCGAACATCCCGGCAACGGTCTCACAATGCACCGCTTGGTGCCCTGGGCCGCACTTAAAACAATTAACCGGTGGCGAACGACAATTCGTCTCGCATGGCCTACACGATCGCAGCTAAAGCAGTCTTCACACCGATCGCCTTACTCGCCTCGGGGTAAGGTTCTTAGACTGTCAACCGAACGAGGAGTGCTCCTGCATGAAATCACAAGCAACAGCTCACGGATCTCACTCCTCCGCCTCTTGAAAATTTCTCGAGGTCTTCTGCCTCTTACTCTCGAACCATTCCGTCACACGTAAACGCCATCTCAATGGCTAAAGCTCGGTCCCGATATTCCTTCGTGGTGGTACACATGAGCGGAGCCATACTCTCACGGATATGGGGTTTCATGCGCATATTGAAGTATCGGACCTTGTCCGCTTCACTTCTCACTTGATCACGAACATAAGCCAACCGTCGGTTATAATCGACTATCGTCGGGATATCGACACATCCCGGGCGTGGCCGAGAAAACTCAACAATCTCGCTCACGAACAGCAACGGCAATACTGCCTCCATGGCGGTCTTAAACTCAGCCCATGTAGGTGTACGATCCGCAGCACTACAACAAGTGCCACCACCGCAGCCTTCTTTGTCGAGTAGTATCGAGCAATGGGTACCCTCCTATCATCCGACAAGCTACAAGATCAAATATTCTCGTCCAACCGAAGAGCCGCTTTTCCCAACCTAACAAGTCGACTAACCCACAAAACGGGCGGTTGCATCTTCATCACATCTCGTAACCACTTACTAGTTCCGTTATCCCTATTCGGGTTCTCATCCCGACGCACGCCCGATTCATCCGCACTAACCGGTCAACCACTCGACGAAGGATGGTGGCGGCGCCAACGTCAACATTAATGCTAGTCGAATGTCCCCGATCTCAGACCGAGCCGATTGGTACTCGGCAAGGAGGGAGTCGCCCTCTCCCGCTCCCGATTACGACCACGACCACGACCACGGCCACGGCCTCGCCGACTCGACCCCTTAGCATACCGAACGGACATCCAATCGTAATAACAAGATAAAACAAACCTCACATAATCGATATAAGCCACAATCAAGAAGACAATGCAATATTCACACGCTCACATTGACAAAGATGAACGACCTATACCTCAAAGATACATGGTTAAAACATTAAGCATACCATTGTGGTCCAACACCGTAATATTTTTAAAAAAACAAGTTTATCGAGGTATTTGTTCGAATGATAATATAAAAAAAAAAAAAAAAAAAAATTCGCGAGTTCGAAAGATTTTGTGGGTGAAATTTTGAAAGCACTTTGTTTAATACCTTGGTCATTTAATCAAAACCATGTATCTCAACATTTAGAAAACACTAAAACAATCTCCGGCGAGCACAACAACACTACAAACTTATCACAACCACCTAACCCCAACACATGGACATAAGAAGTTCAAAATCCCAAAAACCAAAAATCGTTCTGCAAAATAAAGATTTCCCGAAATCCTTTAGTTCATAAACAAAACGACGGTAATATTTTACAATGTCCGAAGTACTTCAAAACACATTTTTCAAATACCGTCTGAGGGTGTCATTTGAAAATACACGGCCATTTGTCAAAATTTACAAATTTTAAAATCTATATAAACCGTGGTTTGACCGAACCACCAAAATATTTTCTAAAATCGATTTCTACAAAAATTCTCAAATCAGAAAGTCCTTCGTAAAATATTCTTAAAGTTACCCATAGCGGACAAAAATTACAACATTCCAAAATAATAAATTTAAAACCACATACTCAAATGGCAACCGTGGTCGCCAATTCAATCAAATGCATCTCGTGGTATCAAGTCTAAACACACAAAGAAATCATTCATCTGAGTTTCTCACAAACTCTACCGTTGATATCTTCACGTAACCCATCAAGGTTTACATCTTTCACACCATACCACCCCACACGGTGGTTCAAAAGTAAAACAACAATACGCCCACCGTACTCATACCATGTACCACAAGTATTAAACACAACTACATCACACAATACTGTAAACAAAATCATGCACCGCAATTAACTCACTATGATAAAATCGAGATACATGTATTACGCATAAAGGAGGAGACTTACATCCACAGTCGCACGGAGGTGACAATGCCACGATACTAATCTCACTCGACAACATAATCGACACGCCGTGACTACGCACAACTCAATTTGTCACCGACGACTCGAACGACAAGACAACACATTACTCGACAATTCACGACTTGACTCGACCCGACACCCTAGGTTTCCGCAACCTAAGCTCGATACCATAATTGTAACATCCCCAAAACCATATGGGAATATTACACGCCGTAGACCCTTTCCACAAGGATCTACCAAAGCAAACATCCATAAACAACCAAATGCTTGCCCGACTGTGGTCAAACAATAAAATGATACAGACTGATATGGTCACTTACACGTGAATACTGCACCGATGAGGTCACACAACCCAATCGATAAAACTAACTTAATTAACATTACCCACACAGGGTCGAAATACAATACAAATAAGACCGAAATCAACTCGACAACACAACAAAAATCAAAATAACTCTCGACTCATGATTAGTATCGTAGCTCGTCATCCTCTTGTGCTAATCCCGTGGATCGCTCCTCGAATCAAGCATGTACCGGACGCAAAAGACATCCACCCCCGACACTGGGGTTAGTAAAACTCCACCGCTTTACTAGTGCAAGTATCAAATCATACGAAATGTAACAAGCAATTAATAATCGAGATCAAATATGATAATCATGTATCAAATATTCTGGAGGTTTTCACAAGGGAAGATAAGCTATGAAGCATTCAAAATAAGATTATCATCTCGAATTTTTAATATTTCAAAACCTTAAGACCTCAAGTCCCGATTCACAAACCTTTCAAAACTTAAGGGCCTTAACCCAAAACTTGTTTCATAATTCAACACATAATACGGGAAACATTTCCATAAATCTCGTGGGACTCGGCCCAACATTCTTTCTTAAAACTTTCCCTTTAAAAACTTTGATTTGAAAAGTATCATGCTCATGACACCGTGATCCACTGTCACGTGTCTCCGTAGGTTCAACAACCCGCACGGACTACATCACGCATAATTAAACAAACATAATCAATTCCGACACCGTGATCCACTGTCACGTGTCTCCGTAGGTTCAACAACCCACACGGACTATTAACCAAACATAACCAATTCCGACACCGTGATCCACTGTCACGTGTCTCCGTAGGCATAACAACCCGCACGGACTATATCAATCACAAAAATCACACACACAACCCGACACCGTAGTCCACCGCCACGTGTCACCGTAAGCCCCGCCGAGCTCACCCGGTTGGACGACCGTGTCCAAACTCATGGTCCACCGCCATGCGCGTTATCGTAGGCCTCGCTGCATCAAAGACGATCGACCTCGCACTCACTAAGTTCGATCCCGTAGTCCACTGCCACGAATCCTCGTAGGTCCCGTCGAACCAACACGAGTGAACTTAGCGGTCATACACATATTCACATCCACAATACAAACAACAATGAGTACAATTAATAAAACACCTTGATCACCACAAAATCGTACATAGCAAGCACGTAACACAACCTCGACACTCGCAACAACTATCATCAATCAACGACATTTAACCAACATAACACACATTCGGTACACAATACATTGCACAACCAAGTGTACAACCATCCCATATGTACGTCGCATTCCCGCACAAATGGCACAACGCCTAACACGTATACTGATATAACACTATTATCACAAAGCCTTCAAATTACGGAAAACACAACCAACTCAAACGGAACATAATTACGAAGGCAAGCAAATTCATCATACATCTCATACGTAATTACTAGTCGCAAGATACAAGTCGTATAGTAAGATACTTGCCTTAATAACCGCTACCGAACGCTCCGAAGAACACGGGTCGCCCGGCAACCTAAGACCCCAAAGAAGGCAACGAACGGAAGGGTTCCGACTCGAGTTCTTCACAAGAATTCGCTCCTAAGTCACAACGATATCAATTCAATCACAAATCTATGAAAACGTATGGAACTTCCCCAGTTCTACCCATTGAAGCATTTTATCTGAAACTATGAGGGCGTAGTACAATTAAATCGATTATTCAAAGAAATACTCAAATACGTTCCACAAAACTACAAGGTAATTGAATGATTACGAGTTTACAATCAAGTTCTAACAATAATATGAATCAAAACGAAGCAAATCGGCCAAAACACCAAGAAACCTCAAGAACATCCAAAACCAAAAGTTTAGGTGTTCTTACCTTCGATCCGGTGGAAGATGATGTTAATCCATGATCCCAACTTCCAAAACATGTTTATATAAGTTGATTCTACTCAAAACCATCGATCTAGGGTGAAAAATCGCTAAGGAATGAAGAAAAGATGAGAAATGGCCGGATGACTCGGTCCCGTGCCTATAAATAGCCGACTGCCGCCGCCACGCACGTAATCGCCAAGGCCTACGACGAATCGCCAAGGCCGAACTCTCGACGATTCTGCCGACATGTTACGACGAATCGGAAGGTCACATACGCACGTAATCGCATTACGGCATCGCTGGCCATTACGGCCGCATGCCAGTTCGCCAGCCAGTGCCTCGGTCGATCCGACGGTCCAAAATCCCAAACTCCGACCAACGTAAACCGAAAACACGATTATGAAGTACTCGCAAAGACGAATCCGAATACTAAGAGAACACCCGATTCACCACCCGAGGGCTCGAAATTGACAATGAAAGTAATTACCCCAAACTTTAGAAATTACGAAATGGCCCAAAACGTCCAAATACACGATACACGATCGAAACACCAAACCGAAGCTTACAACATGAATAATAACATTAAATGGACTTCCGAGAAACTCAAACAACATTTTCGGACGAGATTCGCGAGAATCGAACTCAAGTGCGGAAAAGTCATTTAAGAACACGAAACTCAACAAAACGATACCGAAACGAACTCGGATGACAAAAAGTATAGAATTAAATATTCTCGTAATGACGAAACGGTCAAAAGTGAGTCGTCGAAACGGACCTCCGCCGAAAATGAAAATTACCGGAAATCTGAAATTGCGGATATTACATTCTACCCTCCTTAAAAGAAGTTTCGTCCAAACTTAAAATAAGTAGGAGAAGCAATATCCCAACAGGAAACCTCAACGAGATACACAAGAAACGCATAACTTTCGCCCATTGGCGAAACGTTACAAGCATTGCCAAAGAATATACAGCGTGAAAACACGCCTCACGACGATCATAACAACGCCATCGGCAATGATTCAAAACAATAACGATCAATTAACGACGCATCACATACCACATCATATGCACACATTTGATCAAATAAATGTACGCGACAACAAGTCGCACCCGACTAAAACGGCTATGCGATAGAAACAAATAGAGTATTACGATAGAAATCATTCCGATTCTCATCAACAAGAAAATGTCCGACGTCAAAACACAAACAATTCAAGATAATGGAAAACGAGAATACCGGATATTACAAAAATACCTTTATTTATGACATATACATATGTCATCAGAAGACCAGAATTAAAATCTTGACATCTAAATTTTTTACTAGGTGTATGTTCTGACAGTTTGTGGAGGAAGAAAGACCAGCTTAGTCCAAATGACATACGACTCAAGAAAATCATTTTCAAATAAATGAAGCTTTACTAGTTAAAGCTTATGAAACTCCATATTGTAACATAATGTGCAAGGATATCTAACTGATATTAGGTTTTCAACATCCAAAATAGAAAACTCCAAGAAATCACCAACATTATAGACCTCCTATCACCAACACTATAGACCTCCAAGAAATCACCAACATTAAGTGACTATGTCCAAAAAGATGATAACAAATAACTCATATCATTTTATTTTAACATAAGCCATGGTATACAAACTTAAGCAAATTTATATACAAAACTACAAATAAATAATCAAACACCGTAAGAATATTGATATGTTATAATGTAGCATTTGTAGTAAATGTAGCACTTAATTATTTTCACGAAACATAATATGTTATTAGAATGGGGAAACAATGCTTACCTTCTTTCCCTGCTCAACTCGACACTCGCCCTCTTTAAAAGTTTAACGGTAGTTGTTACAAACTACCATCAAAACCCCAAAGAAATACATGAGAGCAGATTTAGAGTTTAATATAATCATTACAAAAATAACAGAAACCAACAAGGAATTTCCTTAAACATATAAAGCATTTTTGAAAATCAATCGCACTCGTAAATATTTAGACCGAGAAATAGATACCGCAACTGAGAAAGAGAACGTCAAGCCGCCAACAATGATCTCAACCCACAAAAACACGTGGTTACACAAACAATGTGGACCCGAAGGAACTTAAAAATGCCGATTCTCAATCAATGTTGAAAACTAGCATGTAAAGTCGTTTTGAAAAACTTTTTCGCATTTTACAAGCCTACTGCATATGGAGTTTTTCTTGCAAAAACAACGGTCGCAAAGAATCGAAAACAAAACCCAAAATTTAAATATCTGAGCAGATGAAAAATTTACAGACACAAAAGTACCATATCAAAGATTAATACAAATTGTAGGGTTTTCTCCATAAAACTATGTAATTATAAATTTGTAAAACATAACAAAAAAATTGTAAACATTAAACAGTGAAATCACACGAGGGCTTGGGAAAAAAATAAGGAGTACAAATACACTATTCTACAATTAAATGTAAGAAGCGGCAATCGGTGTTTTAAAAGCTCAAGATAAAAGAAACTACCTCATGGGCCCTTACAATATGGACAGAGACTACGCGAAGGTAGAACTCTCGAAACATAAAAAAAAAGAACATGATCTCGTTATTAGAATGGGGAAACAATGCTTACCTTCCTTCTGTTCAACTCGACACCGCCCTCTTTAAAGTTCAACGGTAGTTGTTACAAACTACCATCAAAACCCCAAAGAAATACATGAGAGCATTTAGAGTTTAATATAATCATTACAAAATATAACAGAAACCAACAAGGAATTTCCTTAAACATATAAAGCATTTTTGAAAAATCAATCGCACCACAAATATTTAGACTAAGAAATAGATACCGCAACTGAGAAAGAGAACGTCAAGTCGCCAACAATGATCTCAAACCACAAAAACACGTATAACACAAACAATGTGGACCCGAAGGAACTTAAAAATGCCGATTCTCAATAAATGTTGAAAACTAGCATGTAAAGTTTTTGAAAAACTTTTCTTGCATTTTACAAGCCTACTGTACATGGAGTTTTTCTTGAAAAACAACGGTCGCAGAAATCGAAAACAAAACCCAAAATTTAACTATCTGAGCAGATGAAAATTTTGCAGACACAAAAATACCATATCAAAGATTAATACAAATTGTAGGGTTTTCTCCATAAAACTATGTAATAATAAATTTGTAAAACGTAACAAAAAAATTGTAAACATTAAATGTTGAAATCACACAAGGGCTTGGAAAAATAAGGAGTACAAATACACTATTCTACAATTAAATGTAGAAGCGGCAATCGGTGTTTTAAAACCTCACAAGAAAAAAGAAACTACCTCATGGGCCCTTACAATATGGACAGAGACTACGCGAAGGTAGAACTCTCGAAACATAAAAAAAAAAAACATGATCTTTTATTAGAATTGGGAAACTATGCTTACCTTCGAGTTCAACTCGAGATCGCCCCTCTTTAACAAGTTTAACGGTAGTTGTTACAAACTACAATCAAAACCACAACAAAATACATAAGAACAGATTTAGAGTTTAATATAATGATTACAAGAAATAACACGAAAGCAACAGTAAATTTACTTAAACACATAAAGCAGATTTTTTGAAAAATCACTGATTCGTAAATATTTAGACCGAGAAATAGATACCGCAAACTGAGTAAGAGAAAGTCAAGCCGCCAACAATGATCTCAAACCACAAAAACACAGTGGTTACACAAACAATGTGGACCCGAAGGAACTTAAAAATGCCGATTCTCAATCAATGTTGAAAACTAGCATGTAAAGTCGTTTTTGAAAAACTTTTTCTTGCATTTTACAAGCCTACCAAACATGGAGTTTTTCTTGCAAAAACAACGGCAAGAAAGAAATCAAAACAAAACCCAAAATTTAACAATCGAATTGATGAAAAATTTCAGAAACAAAAATACAATATCAAAGATTAATACAAATTCTAGGGTTTTCTTCATAAAACTAATTAATTATAAAAAACGAAATGCATCAAAAAAATTGTGAAAACTAAACAGTGAAAACACACATATAAAGAATCATAAAATCAAGTTCAAAGTCACTACTCAACAATCTCTGAGCAACAACACAAAAATAATCATATTATTTAACTAAAGTTGTCCATAAATAGATTAGAAACTATATAATCTTGCAAGAAGTACTAAAAATTAACCAAAAAGTAGGAATTTACCGTGCATGTCAAGTAACATACAAGCTATTCCTACATCGAGCTACCGAGCGCAGATTCAATAGCCAAATATAGTGCTTTGTTTAACTTTTATGGGATAATTATAATCTAAAAGCTTTAGGGTTTTGTGGTAAAGGGATTGAATTCGATTGGGATAGAAGTAGGAGAATCAATTTGGGGTTATGGGGGATTTGCGCCGCAATCGTGAGGAAGAAGATGAAAGAAGTGTTACGGAGAAGGGAGGTCGCTAAGAATGAATTAGGGTTAAGTGTTTTACGGTTTCTATAATATTGGTTCTTAATATTGATTACTAATTAATATTCATTGTTATGGTTATTGTAGATAATATTGTGAATCAATGTAAATCATTCATGTAGCCGAGTTGGTTTTTGTTTGGTGATGAAATCACCACGTCCCGTGTTCTATTCCCGGATGTACATTTTTTTTTTGTTATTGATATTTTAAGTGTCAGAAATTTTGATACTCAATTTATCGATACTTAAGTGTCGATATCTTATGACACAATTATGTTAAAAATAAAAATGAGAGAAATGTCTGAAGTTACTGACACTTTTGATAAAGTGTCAGAAACTAAGTGTCAGTAAAAGCTGTTTTTGTAGTAGTGCAATTTGGAAACATTTCCAAATCTCGGGAGTTTTGAAAACATTAAAAATTGAAAAGTTCTTAATTCCTCGAAAGTCATTTAGGGTCACAGCCCCAAATTTCATTTTCCAAAATGCAAATCTGTTAACAAAACACGGGGTCCACGACCCAACCAATTCCGGTCACAAAACACAGGGCCTACGACTCGATCATCGACTGCAATTCACTTACAAGGACACATTACACATAACACATTATTCTTATGCCATTCTAGCCAAACACCAAGACTCGATATATAATGTATCTCGACCCCGAGGATAAAGCATTGTGATACTCCGGAACATATCACAATAGTTATCAAAACATCAACATCAATATCACAGAAACCACACTTGGTAACCCGTGGCCGTACCCATTAGTATCGGCCCCCAGAGGCCCCGTCGGACCATCCCCAGGTGGGAAACCACTTCTGAAGCCCTACCCATTAGTATCGGCCCCCAGAGGTCCCGTCGAACCGTCCCCAGGTGGAAGAACATCAACACACGCACCCAAGTCCACTTCCGTGGCCGTACCCATTAGTATCGGCCCCCAGAGGCCAGACATGCCATCCCCGGGTGGAAGAACAACTCACAGTTTATGAAACCACAACTCTCAAAGGTCAAACACACAAAATATATATAGTCGAGGTACCTTACTAGAATGGACATATTATCCAACACGTACTCACGACCCAGAACTATAACAATTCACAAGGAAGCGCAAGATTTCTACAAAGACCAAAGACACAACTAATATCACACAAACTCACATATTCATCCATAAACACGTGACTCCAAGCACATAATTTGACAAAAGAATTACACTTTACATTTACCAACGACATAATCATATACAATGACATCACAAGAAAGTAAGGTGATTCAATACTCGACTCTAGCACACATATTCAACTAAGCACATTAATTCCCGACACACACGGGTCACCTTTACAAAAACCATGATGGTAAATATACCGATTCCTTTGAAAAATGGTTATTAATATTTATTTAGCACATATCGACGATTAACAACCATAATATCCACAAAATACGTAATGTATGGGCAAGATACTTGCCTCGAATAACCACAACGCAGAGAATCGACCGAAGTAGGTTGGCACGAACCGACTACGAACTCACCGACTCCACCGAACGACAATCCGCAACAATGAACTATGAATGAAGACAATAACAACGAAAATGAATTCCATAATACGACTCAAAGCCGTTGAATTTAAAGAACGAATGACGAAAGTTCAAGGATTTCCCCCAAAACGGCCAAGAACACGATTCGTCCCGACAAAACACGAAAACGGAATTCCAAGTTGAAATATGGATATACAATCCATAGAATGTGTTTAACAACATCATTTAACCACAATCGATCCATCAAAAACGGATGAAAAACGAGATAGGGAACAAATCCCCCAAAAAGTCAATTTGAAGAAAATCAAGAAATATACTTCGATTCGACGAAGAACAATGGATTAAATGATGTTAAACACAAGAATACTACCAAGATTAATCATACCCATCATGAATTAATCAATAATACGGAACGAATCGGACAAAAACGCAAAAACCCCCAAATTCACGAAATTAGGGTTCTAAGGAAGATTACCTTGATTCGCTGGATCAAAGGACGATATAGGATGATTGATTGATGATATAACCTCAATAACTTCTAGGATTTGTTGTCAAACAACATGGCTCCATGATGAGTATACCCTCAGCCGCGGAAGAGAAGAGGAAGGAGGAGAAAAATGGACAAAAACCCGTCTCATAGGCCATAAATAGCCGCACAGGTGCCGCGCCTGTGCCCAAAAATGGCTCCCAGTGGTCGGCAGCAGCCGCGCCCGGACGGCGTGTGCCGCGGCACAGTGCATGACGGTTTGGCCAAAAATGCACGAGTGTGCCGCGCCCCGCGGCATGTGCCGCGGCCCACGCATGGCTCGCTCCGCCGTAAGCCGCCGAGCACTACCGCCGTAGCTCGGCCGAAGCCGCCGAGCACTACCGGCCGTAGCTCGCCGGCCGGCCCTGGGCCTGATTGCCCGGCCATGACTCGGCCGAGGCCAACTCCGACGGACCGATCGACCCCGAAACCCGAACCTGAAAACGAAGTCAGGATACAGATACGCCGTACTCGTAAAGAAGAATCTAAGATCTAAGAGAACACACAATTCCACCACCCGAAGGCTCGGAATTCGACAACTAAGTAATTACCCAAAACTTTGGGAAATTACGAAATGGCCCAAAACGTCCGAAAATCACGATACGCGATCGAAACACCAAACCAAAGCTCGCAACATGATTAATAACATTAAATGAACTTACGAGAAACTCGAGACAACAGTTTCGGACGAGATTCGCAAGAATCGAACTCAAGTGCGGAAAAGTCTCTAAAAGCTTGGAACTCAACAAAACGATATCGAAACGAAGTCGGATGACAAAAGTGCGAATTAATCATTCTCGAAATGACGAAAAGGACATGAGCGAATCGTCAAAACGGACTCGCCGAAAAGAAATTTACCAAAATCAAAATTGCGGATATTACAAGGATGACGTGAAAGTCCGTGCTTATATGATGGCTTCCATGTCTAATGAGCTTCAGAGAGCTCATGAGAAAATGACTTCGCTGGCGATTCTATCTCACTTAACCGAACTTTATGGTGAGCACAACAGAATCGCTAGATATGAGATATCCAAGCAATCGTTCGGTGCAAGGATGAAGGAAGGTGAGAAGGTTGGGGAACACGTCCTCAAAATGATATCCATGATCGAGAGATTGGAGGCTCTTGATTTTAAAATGGATACTTCTCCAAACCGACCTTATCCTATAGTCTCTCCCGATTCCTTCTCACGCTTGTTATGAACTTCAATCGCAATGAGATTACATGTAATTTAGCCGGGCTAATGAACAAACTTGTGACCGCTCAATCTCAAATGAAGACTCATGATGAAGGAGTCTGCTCTTGTGATTTCTTCTGGACCTCGGAGGTCTAAGAATAAGAAGAAATAGACCAAGAAGCGGACTTGACCGCAAGCTAAGGACCTTAAGGGTAAGGGCAAGGCCCCGATGGTTCCGAAGAACAAGAAGAAGAAGGATGCTTGTCTCAAGTGCGGTGAGCTGGGCCACTGGGCTAGAGACTGTCCGATTCTTCATGGCACTTCAGGTACAGAACTTTTAGTTTTGGAAACAAATTGTTCTGCTGCTATATTTTCAACTTCCTGGATACTAGATTCTGGTGCTAGTTCTCATATTTGTACCGTGAATCAGGATCTGGAACAAAGTAGGAAGCTTGTAGATGGAGAAGTTATGTTCACAGTCGGAAGCGGGCATAGTGTCGAGGCGACCGACATATGATCACTTCTTTTGGGTTTAGAATCCGGCTTTGTTTTGACTTTAGAAGATGTACTTGTTTTGCCCAAGGGGCATAAAAACATTGTATCCATTCCGGTCATGGACCGGAAAGGTTTTTCATTTTTCATTGGTGATGGTTGCTGCAAAATTTATTTTAGAAATAAACTAGTGGGTACTGCTACATTGTTAAATGGATTGTATCATCTAAATCTCAACAACAAAGTAGATGTGAATACTATGACTAGAAAACGTGGTAGGGATGAAACCAATCAAGTTTTGAAATGGCATCTAAGACTTGGTCATGTTGGTCAGACCAAGGTTTACAAGATGGAAAAAGATGGACTTATGGGTCCATTGGGATCGGATCCCTTTCTTACTTGTGAATCTTGCCTTAAAGGCAAAATGACTAAGTCCCCCTTCACACGGACTTTTGAAAGAGCCGCTGATAAACTGGGATTAATCCATACTGACGTTTGTGGTGCTTTGGAAGCGGACGTGACGGATATCAATATTTCATTACATTTACAGATGATCATACTAGGTATGGTTATGTATACTTAATGAAACATAAATCCGAGGCTTTTGAGAAATTCCAGGAATTCAAGGCCCTAGTCGAGAAACAAACTGGTAATCATATCAAAGCACTTTGGTCGGACCGAGGTGGCGAGTATATGAGTATGGAGTTTGACCAGTTCCTTAAGGAACATGGAATAGTTTCACAACTAACACCTCCAGGTACTCCTCAGTTAAATGGTGTGTCAGAAAGAAGGAACCGGACCCTGTTGAACATGGTCCGTTCCATGCTGGGATATACTAACTTGCCGATTTACCTGTGGGGGTATGCACTCCTGACTGCCACGTATATCTTGAACAGATGTCCTTCCAAATCCATTCCGAAAACTCCACATGAGATGTGGGAAGGAAGGAAACCAAGTCTTAATCATATTAGGATTTTGGGATGTCCCGCCTATGTCAAGAAGACTAAGGTGGAAAAGTTGGAAACTAGGTCTGCGAAGGGACGTTTCATTGGATTCCCATCTGGGACGATGGGATATCTATTCTACATGCCCGAAGATCGAAGGATCATTGTTGCTTTACAAGCACACGTTATAGGTATGCTAATTGGATTAGTATACTTGAACCGACTCACCCTCGATTCGTCACATGGATTTCACTCCGGGACAGTCAATGACGGAATCGAAAGGTTGTGATAGGTATTCGTGAACCTTCGACTTGAGGATTTAGTAGGGATGTGCTTGTGATGTCAAGATTTTCATTAGAGTAGTTCGACCCTGTAAACCGAAAGGCAGGGGTCAACCTCGACGTGCATTTTGACGGGCAAGTAGCAGGTCCTACTGAATACCAAGATAGAATTATTTCTCCCGTTAGTGAGCGGGTTATATGTCCTATGCGGTTATTGGCAGATGAGATCATAAGTCTTTGGTCAAAGCATTAGAGCTAGTTGTATTAGATACACGATAGCTCGATGATCTCGATTTGCATTAACGCATGCATAGCGTCAAGTACAGATGGGGTTTGACTGACCGTGACCCCATAACTTGATCGGGACATTTGAAAGAAGGGTTTATACGTATACTAGTATTCGAGAACAGAATGGTTTTTGAATGATCCCAATCATTCGTTCTCAGTTGGGGTACAGTGTAGACCACCAGGTTGGCTAGGTGGTGCTACTACTCTTTGGTTCCTCCCATTGCTGTCTGAGACGGACCTACCGAGTCGCGCATGAGGATTGACAACGGAATGAATCAAGCTAATTCTCTCATTATGAATATTAGATATTGGATATCTAAATTTGGGACATTAGATGTCTAAATCAATTTATTGGATAAATTGATTTACGGCCTAATGAATTAAATATATCACTGGGTGATTAATTTAATTCATGAATTATTTCTTAGAGAAATTAATTATGTTATAATGTATTTGATATGTTTAATTAATTGGATTAATTAATCGATATAAATACATCGATACGGAATCGGAGTTTATCTGTTTGGACTCGCGGGAGTCCGAAACGAACCGAACATGTCCGATTTCTACATGGGCCGCCCCCCACATTTCCACCCACTTTCATATGGACCCATGTTCCATTCTTTAATGGTTGATCATTGAGGTGGTGGGGCTTTGATTCTCATAATTATGAGATGTGCATGTGGAGAGTTGAATAAATGAAGATGAAGACATCTCTCACTTGTCATTCTAAGACACTTTCAACATGATATTGAGAGAGAGAGAGAGAGAAAAAAACCATTTTCTCAATTATCTTCATATTCTTCATTCATTTCTTCTTCATTTTTCTTGGAGGAAAATTGAGAGAAAATCATATAGAGAGAGTATGATTAAAACACTTAGAGTGTAGTAATCTTCACATATATAGCTTCATCACTTAGCTCTAGCCGTATCCTCGGAGGATAGCATGGTGATTGTCGTTCCGGTCGTTTCTCCAGCGCGTGACAAGTAGAGACGCGGTGCTTTCGGCGTTGGATCGTTCAAGAGCTTGGGGAATAGCTCAAGAGAAGGTTATCCATCTAATTAACGGACTACAAGGGTGAGTTTCTTTATCTCTTGTGAATTCGTTTTTGATATTCGTATATACGTAGCTCGATCGATCCTCGTAGGGAATCGGATCGAATTAATTTTTATTTTACCGTTTCCGCTGGGCCTTCGTTTTAGGCACCGAATCCCAACAGTCACAAGTATTAGCGTGTGCTATGCCACAAAAACCCAGAAACTCACATAGTGATCCGAAACGCCTCCAAACACATGTCCCAACAAGGCACACCCAAACATGGCACAAAATTCCAATGATGAGGACAATAACAAACCGATAAAATATAGAAAATTCAACGAATCCGGAACAAAGATATCGGGTATTACAATATAACTGTTGCTTACAAATAAAGCAATGGTTCTATAGTGTTGCCTAAACTCTATATTAATGAATAATATGAGCCAAGAACCGTTGCTATTTATACACAAAAACCGTTGCATAATATGAGCTGACAACGGTCTCATAATAGCGTTGCCATATACAGAAAACCGTTGCCTATCAGAATAGGCAACGCTCACCTAGAGAACAGTTTCAAAACCATTGCCTAAACTTTAGGCAGCGATTTTGCATCTTTCAGCAACGGTTTTCTGTCGTTGCTGAACCTGCAAAATGCTGTAGTGAATAGTTTAGAAAACAATTTCCAAAGTAACTTAAATTACCAGATACCGAAAGGCCATTTAAAAATGCTCACGCAGCGGAAAAGAGAAACAATTAAAAATACTCTAGCAGCAGAATACAACAACTGATCAGGAAACTCAAAACACAATTGCATGCCCTAGCCAGTATCCTCCGGGAAGCTCATCTCTTCACAACCGCTACAAGCTTGATATTCCAAGAACCTAAAAAGAAAGCCGACGACGGGGTCAGTCATAACACCCAATAATGATATCAATCACATCACATCAATAATTATATACCAATGAGAATATAAAATAAGAATACGACCAATGTAATCTTATCAGTAACTTTACCAAAGTTTACATCTCGCACAGTACCCAAGGTTCTCAAAACATCATCATAACTCGCTGTTACGAAATCTACTAACTCTGTCTAACCCAAATCCGTCGGGTAACATCATCACATCTAAACACGATAATCGATTGTACATCAAAATAAAATTACCAAAGGAAATACGGAACATACCTCAAGATGCAAATACCACGACAATCATGTCAGTCTAATCCGAGATCAGATCAATACATCATACGTACATGGTCCTAACACAAGACCTACAAATGCATACTCATTTTAAAATGTCATTATGCTCACATAAATAACAACAATGTATACTTATGGCAAACCAATAATATACATATGCACAACAACAACACATGGGTAATCCGATGATCTAGCATTCACTGCCTAGATCCCAAAATGATCTCGCCGATCAACATGAGGTGGATAAACCCGTCCAATAATCCAAGCATGCTAGC
Source organism: Orobanche coerulescens (assembly GCA_033398695.1). Taxonomy (NCBI): domain Eukaryota; kingdom Viridiplantae; phylum Streptophyta; class Magnoliopsida; order Lamiales; family Orobanchaceae; genus Orobanche; species Orobanche coerulescens. Next base: position 85,373,523 of record CM065817.1, read on the forward strand.
ATAGATCGCAAGATGATCCCGCCGATCAACACGAGGTGGACATACGACAACAATGCACAACTTCACAAAACAACAAGACACAATGCACAACAACAAGAATGCACAAATGCATGACAACAACAATACACGAATATATCACAACTGATCGACACAAATGACAAAAATTATTAGAGTACTTGCCCCGAGTCCTTCGAGAGCGATCTCAATGTCTAAACCATCACCAACCATTATCCTCAATATTCGACGGTCCAGAATGTCATGGACTATAGATAATTCATATCTTCGTCTTTATCACAATGTATCTTTGATACCCAAGTCGACCAATAACAGATGTAAATCATATACATTATGATTTAAATTCCCAAAATCTGAAAACAATGTACAATCCCAAATCTCCAGTGTTCACAATAAAATCATTGCTATATGCATTATAATCGAATTGAAACTGTAACCATTCATTAAATATTATAAACTGTGCAAGTAATAACTTGCCTCGATACCAACACGACGATGATGAAGCCGTTACCAATTCCTTGTCGTCGTCTACAAGCTCCTTGGCTCCCGGCCAAAGCGATTCACGAACGTTCTCGAACACGACCGCAACACACTTTCTAGTCGATGATTATAACCAACAATCAATGATCACAACCTTTTGAAGTAATCAATTAACACATATTCGATAATAATCAATTCCCGATATAACCAGTCAATCAAACTAAACGGATCAACAATTCCTCGATCATATACAAAACCAAATAATCTAAATCAACAAATACCAACTCATATCTACAATACAAACCGCAACTCGATGATCATACTTAACAATCAATACAACCGATCAATAAACCCAATGGTTCCACAATATCCCGATTAAACATAAATCCGAACAACCCGAATCAATCAATCATGAACTCATAACCACGATACGTTTCCATAATCCGATAATCATATCAACGATCAATTCATCTCGATAACAAGGATTACATAACATAATCTATTCCGAATTCATACGAATTAACACGATTCCTCCTTGTTTATAATTATAAATTTCATAGTAGGACAATACTATCGGCATAATCGGAAATCCGAACTACCCAAATAGTTCAATACCATTGCGCAACTCCTGTGGGTTAGCGCGCGCACCTGTCCGGCCGTAGCGTACGCTAGGCCGGTCCCTGCCGCAACTGTCCGGCAGCACCCAGCCTCCATGACGGTTCCTGCCGCACCTGTCCGGCAGTGCCCAGCATCCGTGCCGGTTCCTCCCACAACCGTCCGGCCAGCGCCCGGCTGTCGTGGCCTGACGACTCGATTCCTAAAAATGCACGGAACGAACACGACGAAATGCTCGCGGACAACAACATCGATCCAAAATGAAATTAATATACAACAAATCACCACATATGGCCATAAACACAAAATCGATTGTCGAGAAAATAATACCAATGCTCGGAAACCGAGAAATTTCCGGTCTAAAAAAGAAAAATTCGAATTAATTAGAATAATAATCTCGGATATTACAGCATCAGCCTCGTCTGATGAAGTAGGTGGTGTAGGTGGCATGGTCGGAGGTATGAATGGTCCGTCTGGGTGGAGGATATGATCCGTCCACACTGCTAAATACTCCTAATGGTAAGCGTCCCTCGCAGCTCAATGCCTCTTAGCACGCCGATTGGCCCGGCGGACCTGCTGGTACATCTCATGTCGCACAGCTACGATCACACTGTCCCGCTCTACTCGAATCTCCTCCCTCAGACCGTCATACATCGCCTGTAAAATATGATCCTCTGTATCCGTCGTCGGGTCATGAGTAATAAGAAGAGGCTCTGAGGAGTGCTCACATGGCTCATCCAAAATATAACCTCGTCCTCGCGGGTGTGCTCACGCGCCACCCCACTGGTCGAAATGAGAGATTATGTGATGGTCCATCGGACCCTGGGGTGCGATGGTAGGCTCGTCATCCGACCAGATCACACATGACTGGTGGCATAAAGTGCAGATCAACGAGGGATGCTTTAGTCCCATGTTGGTGCCTCCCTTGATGTATTGTAGAATGGACTGGGCCAGACGGGGGCCACATTGAATCTGAGACTGGAAGTGATGGCATAGAGCAGTCGAGCGCGATACAGTAGGACAGAGTGGATTTGTGAAGTAGGGTCTACCCGCGAGCATAGGAAGTATAACCAGGCTCGTCCTAGCCAACTGAGGTGTGATCTCTTAAAGAAAAAGGCTTCGGACCCCGAAACATGCGTCTCCCAAATAGACTCCGGTTGAGTTAGTGCTTCTAACAACGCTTCCTTCGTAAGGCCACCCATCATCGTCGTAAAAGACAATTCATTGACCTCAGGTAACTCGTATAACCGTCGAATCGCCGCCGTAGAAAAGTCATCCTTCTGACTGCGCAGTGACATCAGTACGGATGTCCGGTCTCCCCAACATAGGCCCTCCGCTAACATGATGAAGCAAAGCACGAGTGTAGAATTCGTGCACTATAGAAATGACGGCTGGATCGGGCTGTGCGACGAATCGAGTCCAGTCCATCTTGGTGATCATCGATACTAATTCGCCGTCTTGAGGGGCGGGAGTGAATCCTCGCTCGAGAATGATGGGCCGCGGGCGAATCCTTTCAGTGAAGAGTCGATGAACCTCAGAGTCAGAGAGATGCTGGGATTGCCCATCTGTTGGGTTTTGAGAGGGTTCCCCTCTCGGGGGAGATGATCGAGTCGTAGCCCGGTTGGAGCTTAGCTTCCGCTTTCGAGCCATTACGAGTTCCTGGAAAATAAAAGCAGGATATCAGACGACAAAATTGTATAACAAGACACCAACCACAAACTTATAAAGTGTGAGAAACATATATACGGATGTAGCGTTAAGAACTCCTCAATTTCATACGAGAGACATGATGTGAAAATTTAACTCAAAATAAGCATTAGGGCTGAGGGAATATACTATTTAGATAATCGTATTCGCTGCAAAAGATTAGTGATGTTTAGATCAAACAAGTTTCACTTGGGGGCATTACTTAAAACACATGGCATGCGCACACTCAAGTCAAGAGAAAAATAATTATATGTGAATTCAATCACCAATAACAAATAATTTTCGCACTAATCCATGACAATACACGAAACATAATCAGCATCAATCGATCTTTTTAATATATTTCGACTAACATCATGCTAGAAATTAGAAAATACGCAAGTTCATCAAACAATGGAAGAAAACCGACCCACTTCTCAACCCTCGAAATTATTTCAGCAATTAAACTTAAAGAATATGGATTACCTGGTGTTGGATCAAAGATGATGATAAGAAGAAGTAACCTGCGTCGCGGATGAAGGGTTTTTTAGAGTGTAACCTATTTCGGCCGTATAACTTCCTTCCCTCTCGTTTAATTTGCAATATACCCGGTCTGGAATTTAACCTTTCCAGCAGGGGCCGCGACCCGTGTATAAGTGTGCCGCGGCCCACGGTACAGGAGGAATTTGCTTCTGTTTCGGTTTAGGAGTGTGTTGCGGCCTTTACTAAGTGTGCCGCGGCCCTCGAGCAAGTGAGCCACGGCCCTGAGGATGCGTGGCGCGGCCTATAGTATAGCAAGTTGGGCGTGTATTGGGGTCTTATACGTGCCGCGGCCTATTTTTAGTGTGCCGCAGTCCCTGGGCAAGTGTGTCGCGGCCCACAGTATAGCAACTTCAGCCTAGCTTGGAGTTTGTGTGTGCCGCGGCCCTTACTTTGTGTGACAGTGCCCTAACTGGAAATTGACCCTGGAGTGATTCCTGCGAAGGTTCTTCAACTGTAATCAAAGAAAACACGTGAGAAAAGCACAGTAAAGCGAAAATGTCAGAAAAATAGACTCCCAAAATAGAAAAACAACAAAAACTAAAATCTACTACTAATACTCGGGTTACCTCCCGAGAAGCGCTAAGTTTATAGTCTTCAGCTGGACTCTGCTAGAATTCACTTCGCGGCAGATAGGACGACTGTTGACTTCTGCGCGTCCATTGGATCACCAGTGTAGATTTTCAACTGTTGGCCGTTGACTTTAAATTTTCGATTCTCACATTGTACTTCCACTGCGCCGTGAAGAAACACTTGAACCACAGTGAATGGCCCCGACCATCGTGAATATAATTTCCCAGAAAACAACCGCAAGTGAGAATTGAATAATAAAACCTTTTGACCCGGAATGAACTCTCGATGTATAATGTGCTTATCATGCCACTCCTTGGTTCTCTCCTCATAGAGTTTAGCATTCTCATAGGCATCATGACGTATCTCCTCCAACTCATTCAACTGCAAGCAGCGCTTTTCACCGGCTGATTTAAGATCAAAGTTGAGTTTCTTGATCGCCCAATATGCACGATGATCCATCTCTACCGGCAAATGACAACCTTTACCATAAACCAACCTATACGGTGACATGCCAATATGTGTCTTATATGCTATACGGTATGCCCAAAGTGCATCATCGAGTTTAAGGGACCAATCTTTTCGAGATGAGTTGACTGTTTTCTCTAAGATCCACTTTAGCTCTCGATTGGATATTTCGACTTGACCACTCGTTTGGGGATGGTAGGCTGTAGCAACACGATGAGTGACTCCGTATTTCTTTAAGACCGCATCTTGGAACTTGTTGTCAAAATGTGAACCACCATCACTGATAATTGTACGTGGAGTCCCAAAGCACGTGAAAATGTAATTTTTATGAACTTGATCACGACCTTAGACCCATTAGTTGGCAGTGCTACCGCTTCGACCCACTTCGAGACGTAATCTACTACTACTAGAATATATAGGTTCTTATTTTATGGAGGGAATGGGCCCATAAAGTCGATGCCCCACACGTCGAACAACTCAACCTCAATAATAGTGTTCAACGGCATTTCATGTCATCTGGATATGTTTCCCATCCGTTGACACCGGTCACATGTGGACACAAAGGAATGAGCATTCTTGAATAACGATGGCCAGTAGAAACCCAACTGCAAGACTTTTGCCGATGTCCTAATGCCACTTAAATGCCCGCCGTAGAGTGATGCATGACAATGACTCAACACACTGTAAATTTCCTCATCCGGAATACATCTACGAATGAGCCGGTCAGGACATTTTTTAAAAAGTAAAGGGTCATCCCATAAGTAGTATTTTGTGTCTGAAATCAGCTTCTTATTTTGATGACGAGAGAAGTCATTAGGAATTATGTTGCTTGCGAGATAGTTCACTAGATCAGCGTACCAAGGTGCTTGTTGTGACCCCAGCTTGTAGAGCTGCTCATCCGGGAAGTATTCCACAATTGGAGGATGATTATCTGCTTTCTTCAAGGGATTTTCTAAGTGTGAGAGATGATCTGCAATGACATTTTCAGTTCCTTTCTTATCTTGTATCTGCAAATTGAACTCTTGCAGGAGAAGCACCCCGCACGTTATCAAGCATCTCCAGAGTAGTCCATAAAGCAAGTCTGAAGACTTCAACGTACGCTATAATGGAAGTTAACATGCGCTAAATTCAAAATATGACCACCTATATGAATGTTGGAATTATGTCCGTTACACCAAAGTACACGCGTATCCGGATTTTCAGGGTTGACTATCAGTTAATGCACGCTAACGAGGACTTATGACCATTAGATCCGAAAATAAGACCGTTCCTTTTTTATTAGTCAAAAGTCGCCGCTTTTGATAATGCACGCTAGAAGCAATATTAATGCACGCTAATATCATTCTGCAGTAATGGCTCCAAAGCTTGAAAAGCCTATAAATGCCATCACATTTGGTATGGATGGGTACACAACTTCAAGAAAACTTGCATTACATTGAGCTCTGATTAAATTGCTATATTTCTTCCATTTAAGTTGTCACAAGAAAGATACGAGTGTTGTTCATATATTGTGATCATATACTTTGTATTTTCTTCATTTGTTGTGGGTGTTGCATCGCTCCTTCATAGAGATTGAGAGAAACGATTCAAAGAGCTTTAATCTGGTGTTATTAGGATCATTGATCTGGCATTATTAGGATTAAATTCCAACGATCGTAAGCAAGGATTTTCTAGTTCCTATAGAATACTAGAAAAAAATATCTGTGAATGATTGGTTGTGCTTGGACCAATAGAATACAAGCGGTGTAACAGTTGTGCTCGGACCTATAGAAGACGAGACAAAGTTGTGTGTGTGGTTTTTCTTAAGCCAACAGAAAAAGAAACAAAGAGAGGACGTAAGCACATCGATGAACCTCTATAAATCTTTGTGTCTCTTATTTTTTGTATTATCATTTATTATTTCCAAAGAAAATACAAACTCTATCAACTCTACTATTCAACCCCCCTTCTAGTGGAATTATTCACTCTACATGAACATGTGACTATGGAGGATTTGATGGATTCACCACAAAAACAAGATGGTAAGGGTAAGTGTAGAGTACGCAATGGCAAGGGAAAAAACGATAGTGATTTGGATGATTTTGATGACTGTTCGACAAAGAGCCTCCAAGTGTTTACTTGCATGATTATGAGGATGAATCTATAGTGTTCATAAGGTGTCCAGAAGAAGAGAAGACTGTTGGAGGCGGTGATGCTAATGAGTGCAGTGATGTTGGTGAGGGCAGTGGTGGTGGTGGTGGTGGTGGTGGTGATGATGATGAGCAGGATGCATCATATTAGTCACCCCTTCACGTACCTGAAGATGACATTGAGAGTGAGGAGGAGGGTTATTCTTATCATGGATCAGACAGATATGAGTGACCATGGTGGAATTCAGAGTGAGTTTGAATTGGCAAATGAAACATGGTATAAGAGTTTAATGAGCGTGATTTGTTTGTTAATAAGAAAGAGCTTCTCATAAGGACCCTTTGATGAGGAAAAACATTGTCAGGTATTCCTGCTCTATATGTTTATCTTATGGCTATTGAAACTGCTTTTTGGGCTAGATATGATCCTACTCTTAAGATATATCATTGTACAAACAACTGCAGTGAGTTCTTTAATTCTAGGGTTGATCAATTTAGGGGTATTCTGTCCTTAACATGCTTGAATGGATTAGAACTCAGTTAATGCAAAGAATGACTGTTAGGAGAGCCAAAGGTTTGAGGAATAAAGCAGTTGCAATGCCTATGGTGATGTTTAAGTTGAATGAGACATTACAACAATCAAGGATGTTGATAAGTGTCAGTTTTATACACTTATCCATGGTTTGTATCGATATATTTCACCCATAATTGAGCTAGTATACTCGTTTTTGCTTAGAATTAATTAGCTTTTAATGATTTTATTATTTATCAGATAAAGATGTAAATCTAGTCTTAATCAGATTGAATTACTGATTTACTCAAGAAACAACATGTTTATTATAATATCCGGGGGTAATTTTTTTTTTCGTCGTGTTACTGTTGAGTTGTACGTATTCATTTGGAATTGTACAAGTGTTGTTGTTTGGACCGATACAATGTATATTGTATTAGAATATTTCGGGATCGAAATATTTATACTGGTCGTCGGTTTGGTTTCGTCGTTTGGTTGTTGTTTGGCGAGTTTGGAATTTTGGCTAAGTTTATAGCCATAGCGTACGCTACCTGTGTAGCATTACGTACGCTAATTTGTTGCAATTACGTACGTTACGCCCTGAGGTTACGTACGTAATGCGTGGTAGGTGGTGGGAACCTTCCTCGTGGTCAACTTTCGGGGCGAGGGTATCTTTGGGGTATCATTTATATATATATATATATATATATATATTATCAACTTGTGATTCCTACCTCACGTGGTTATCCCTCTCTCACTCCCTCATGCTATATATATATATATATCATCACTCTATATATATATATATATCATCACTCTCTCTCCCTGTATATGTATATACATATTATCTCCCTCACCTCTCTCTCCCTCTCGCCATCTTCTCTCTCTCTTGTCCTCTCTCTCTCGTTCCCGTCATTTTTTCCGGCGAGGTAGAGCTTGAGGACGGGCAGCCGGCTTCTCCATTTTCCGGCGACGGACTAGAGCTGACGACCGGAGGTAGGGCTGACGTCTCCGGCGACGATCAGAGCTCAGCGACGGCAGGCGGCTCGCGACCAGAGCTCGGCGGCGACCGATCGGAATTTCCGAATCGGAAGGCTGCAAATCCGGGCGAGCTGTTCCGGCATTTTTTCTTCTGGCGAGATGGAGCTCAGGCGTCCACCGGTTCTTCATGGTTTCCGGCCATGGACGTTTCTCCATTGTTTCCGGCGACCGGAGGTGGTTTTTGTCCGGAACGGACGGCGGAACGGAGGTTTGACATACTTCCGGCGAGGAGTTGAAGGCGGAGATGGTGAAAACCGGCCATAGACGGAAACGGGCTGGAGTTGGACGAGGGCCGGCGGGTCAGTTTTTCCGGCGGCCGAGTTTTGTTTTCTGACCGGATTCCGGCGAAGGTTGCCCGGCCGATCGATTTTTCCGGGTAAGTCCTTGTGTTGTGTGTTCTGTGTATATATATATAATGTATATAAAGATGTGTTATATATATATATATATATAACGTGCGGTGTGTGTGTTGTATATATATATATAATGTGCGGTGGTGTGTGTGTGTTGTAATGTGCAGTGGTGTGTGTGTGTTGTAATGTGCAGTGGTGTGTGTGTTGTATAAGAATATATATATATATATATATATATATATATGTGTGTGTGTGTGTGTGTTGTGTATATATATATAAATAGTGAGTGCATGTGCAGTATATATATATACATATATATATATTATGTAGTGAGTGTGTGTTGGTAATGTGTGTACCGTATGTATATTATACATATATATATATATATATTATATATGTGTGTATACGGATAAATACGAGTATAGTATGTGTTCGTGTTGGAATCGGAGTTATCTATTATATTGTTTTCGGTCGATATCGTGTTATCGAATGAATTGTATTTCATTCAAGGTTGTTCGAGTGCTTGTGATTGTCGGAGGACGCCGTTGATTGATTTGTGGTAGGACGTTGATCGTGGAAGGACTTTCTCGCCTTCGGTTTGAGGCAAGTTTTATACTTGTACTGGTCAATGAGATTAATATTATCATGTATGTGTATGAATGTGTGTATCATTTCGAGACTTGGTCTCTTTATGATTTTGTTGATATCCGGGGATTGTTTGATACGATACCCTTCGGCAAATTATGCCAAATATTATTGTTGTTCGTAAATGGCCGATCCAAGGCATTGCGATACTTGTTGGTAATATTGTTGTCGATAGCCGGTTCGCGGTATCGACATATCGATTGTTATTGTTGATTGATGTTTCTTTGAGATATTGTTGTCGATAGCCGGTTCGCGGCATCGACGTATCGATTGTTATTATTGATTGATGTTCCATCAAGATATTTTTGTGAATCGTCGTTATTGATATCAATGTTTTTCTATTGATGTCGTTTTGGCCGATTGAAGGCATTGAAGTATTCGATTATCATCTTCGTTATCGGTAACCGATTAAAGGTGCCGAGACATCCGTTGTATAATTATTATCGGTTAACCGTTCTGAAGGTAATCGATATATTGATTTGGGATTATCAAAGATAATTCCCATCCGTTGTCAAAAATATTCTCATCCGTTGTATAATTATTATCGATTGTCCGCTCTAAAGATAATCGATATATTGAATTGGGATTATCAACGATAATTCCCATCCGTTGAATTATTATTGTCGTGTTGGCCGACTCAAGGCAGCACACTATTATTCTTGTGAACTCGGTAATTTTGTGATCGTTGAGGGTTGAGGATTTTCCCGGATCGTTGTGTTGCGATTATTGTTCGTGTTAATCGGTCCTTAGGGATTTTGATCCCAGGATGGTTGTTTTGAATATTGTTGGTCGTGTTGATCTTTCATTATTCGTGTGTCATCGTTCACTTGGTGAGTCGTATGATCTGTATTGGATGTGTTATCCTTTGAGTTTCGTTGTCATGTTGTATCGTGACATATCCGGAATCATATCTGCGTTCCGATTGGTTATTGTGTAGGATTTTTAGCCAGGCACATATATAGTCATGCGTGGATATTATTCCGCATTGGACTGTGCACACGAGACGTAGTTTCGTGAGGCTAATTAGGTACATTGTCCCACGTATATCGGATTCCATATACGGGCGGACATGTGCACGACACATTTCCGGATCGGACGTCTTGTGATGTCCATCTTTGAGCCGCATAACTTTGATCGTCCATAGTATTGGATGAGTTTGACGCTTTGTGATCGAGCGTTCATACGCCCGAGGGGTATGTTCATGATCATGTTTGTTTCTTTGAGATCTCAGTATTGTGATGATTTACAGGGCCGTTCGGCTTTCGTGCCATCGTGATATTTTGGCGGCTGTTCGGCTTTCAGGCCATCGTGATATTTTGGCAGCTTCGGCTGAGGGCTTTCAGGCCATTGTGATGTATCGGTATTTCCGTTGGAGCCTTCGGGCATTGTGATCCTTATTTATTTCAGCGTTGGTTTGATTTACCTTCGGGTAATGTATTGTTGTGTTCTATATTGATGATTCGCCGTTGGGCACTTATGTTCTAACCTATTGAGCAGGTATTGATCGTATGCCGTGGGCATAGTGTTCCACGAATGCTCGATTCTTACTTTGGTTTGTGAGCATCTCGTACTACCATTGTTGTACTGTTTATTCTGCCTTTGGATGCATATCATGTTGTGCATGTATTTGATATTCATTATTCTGGATGACTGACCCCGTGGGGGCGGAACATGTTTTCATGTTTTAGGTACTGGCGAGGAGAGAGTTGAGACACAGGGGCATGACGATGGCGACGAGGCATTCGAGCGATACTAGTCCGAGATATTTTGGTGTTCATGTTGGTCAGACAGTTGGAGTACTCCAATTTTGTTCAGTCGTTGTCGTTTTGTATTATCCGAGCAAGGCTCGTGTATGTTGTTGTATTTTATTTTGGCCATGTAGGCCCATCCTTGTCGTTGAAATTCCATATCGGAATAGTATGTCGGACATCATAGTAGGGTCTGTGATTTCCTATTTTGGTCAGTTTGTTGTATTTTAGTCGTGTTCGCCTGGTGGATCACCTGGTGTGGGGTCCACGGCACTGTAATGACCCAATGGGATTTGGGGGTGTTACATTTATAAAATATTTTCTTTGTTGAATTTTTTATATAATAATGTTGTAGGGCTTTCCGAGATGAGTTCGGCAGTCTTTCCGGATTTAAAATCAGAGTTATATATCAAAAGTTATCATCCGAAGAAGATTTGGGGCAAAAACGCAAAGTCTAAGAAATTCTGGGCCGAAAATGAGTCTGAAACTCCATACGGGCGTGTACGGGTGTAACTCACAAAATGCAAATTTACGAAGATATGTTACGGCCGTAACTCCTCAATGTTACGGCCGTAAGTCATCATAGTTACGGCCGTAACTCCTCAATGTTACGGCCGTAACTCTTGGCAGATTATTGATCATTGCCTAATTTTTTATACTTTTGGTCTATTATTGAGGGGATGGCTGGCATTGATCCGATCTAATGTAATAATGCTGGGGTTTTGGAGCTATTAGATGACTTTAGGTGTATAAATAGACCCCTGAGATCTATCATTATTCATCATTCATCTTATATTTTTCCACTTTTTTTTGTAATATTTTCTTTTTGTGTGAAGAATACACTTGTGTTCTTGAGTGATTTGTGTAATAGTGGTATAGCATATGTTGTTAAGGGAGTTTATTGCTTCTTTCTCCTTTATCTACTAAGGGAGTTAGGATTGTAATATGTTTAATAAACCCTTAATGGGCTAAGTTACCTAAGTTGGGATTATAAACAAGGTTAGTCATGTTATTTAAGTTTGTATAAAGATCTATTATGAATTACTTATTATTGTGTGTGATTTTCATTGTTTTACCAATCTTTATTTATTTGGCCAATAAATGACGATATTTATGGTCTTCATATGTTTCGAAAGAAAATATGTTTGATTAGATCAAATGATCTTCACTCTAAGTTGTTCTAGGGGATAGAAATATACCTCTAGACCTTAGATGATTCTTTGAGTTATTTTCATAAAACCTAATGCTATATATTGAAGCCAGTCAACATAAAAATATAGTGGATTGATTCAATATATAAGGGGCGTTTTATAGTTCGAAAGAGAAACCATCTTTTTAAGGAAAATCGAATCTACACAACATAATAAGTAAATTCATCTTATGATCTCCTATACATCTTCTATAACTAATGATGAACTAAGTTTGTAATCCAACTATTTTATTTTACCTTTAATAATCAATTATTAGTATAATCTTTCATTTCCTAGAATATTAGAACTATTATTGCATTTTCTTTGCAATTATCAAACCAAACTCTTAAATTGTGTGTTTTAATCTTATAAATCTATATAACAAATAGTTAAATAGTGTATAATTCAATATATAACCTAACTTCCTCGTGGGATCGATAAACCGGACTCAAAAGTCCACTTACTACTTGATACGATATCGTGCACTTGCGATAGTTACACTAAAGAGCGTGTCAAGTTTTTGGCGCCGTTGCCGGGTAAGTATAAGTGTTATATTTGAAATCTTACATTGTAAACTATTGTTACAGGATACAATTTCTCGACGTTGTAACTTAGTACCCAATTGTGTTTGTCCGGTCAAGTGGCGGATAACGGTACTCCGTGACTATTAAAGTCGGATTCTTCAGTTTCCCACAACAACAGATATTTGTAGATATTTTCTCTTTTATTTTTTATTTTTTTTATCATGGAAGAAACTTGGAATAAAATTGAAAAAAGATTTTCCTTTCTAAGCAAAAATGTCATTTTAAAAATTTACAAGACAAGATTTGAAAGGATGAGGTTGCTTATGAATAAAAGCATACCTTTTGACATTAGATTTATTATTGAAGCCAAAGTGAGACTAGCAGGTGAATTCACAGAAATACCTACTAGATTTTTACCAGGGCTATGAAAAAGTTCATATGCCAAGAAACGATGAGCAAAGATAATAGCTGTTTGCTATAAATGTGCTAGATGGAACTGTAATTTGAAATGTCGATCTTTAAGAATTCTATCTACAAACAGAGAAGATAAAATCCAGTTCATTAAGAATGGTCTGAATAAATAGAATTTAGATAATATCGAAATTTCTCTTGACACGCATCCTTGTGGACTCGTACATTATGGAATTCGATGTTTGTGGAATAAATTCAAACCAGAATATGAACAACGTCTTGGGAATCTGACGTTAAAAGACTCTATTTGCCAATTTGTAAGAAAATTGGATGGGAAGCTTCTCCCCGACTCATAAAAGGCGTTTAGGCCGTTTCTGAATGTAAAATCAGAGGAAGATGTGAGCCACAATCACAATTACTGTACATACACGTGAGTATCTTTAATTTTTGTCGTATGGTGAGATTTTCTGAATAAAAAAGGGTGATACACAATAAATGCATTCATTATTCTATTGAGTAGTTGAAGCGCAATCTACGCAATCGCAAGCTTGTTAAACAATTTTACCTCATTTTTCTTCTATAAATAAACTTTGTGCTTGTTTCTTTTATTCATCCCTCAAACTTGTACTTTTCTCTTTTTCTCTCAAATAAATTTCTTTTCAAAAATGGAATCATCATCTTCCACAAAAAAATTTAGCACAGTCTGCATTTTTGGTGGAGCTAGTTATGGAAAAGAGGCATGCCTTACTGAAGCAGCCCACAACTTGGGTCGTACCTTAGGAGAAAAATGCATTCATGTAGTTTACGGAGGAGGAAGTCTAGGATTAATGGGACGAGCTGCTGCTTCTGCCTATATGGAAGGTGTAAGAGTGTTGGGAATAATTCCAAAACCTCTTGCTGAAAGTAAAATCACTGGGGCAACTATTGGAGATGAGTTTAGAGATGTAAATATGCAAGATCGCATAACTCACATGATAAATAATTCTGGCGCCTTTATCACCCTTCCCGGTGGGTTTGCCACTCTTGAGGAACTTTTTCATGTGGTTACCAGAGCCCAGCTAAATGTTCATCAAAAACCAATAGGTCTGCTTAATGTCAATTGTTTCTTTGATGGTTTACTATCTTTCATCGACTACTCTGCTGAAAAAGGTTTTATTTCCGAGTGTGCTAAATGAATCATAGTCATTGCAACAACACCAGAAGAACTAATAAAAAAACTCATTAAATTTGTTCCTCAACCACATCCAGCTCTAGCTAAAATTGTCTGGATGGAAGATTTTACCGTGAGAAAACGAAAAGTGGATTCATTCATCTCCCTTTGATAACTCATGTCGGACCTCTTGTATTTTTTTTACTTTTTGTTGTGTGTAACAATCGTGCTAAATGATGGCAGCTTAAGGAGTTTCTTTTTGAACTCTTGACGCGCATCTATTCGCGATTTATGTATTGTTATTTTATTGCTGTAATTTTTATTGTTTGTTTTTATATAAAAGCATTGATGGCAGCGTAAGGTGACTCTTCGGACTTTCTTGAAGCGCATCTTAAAAATTGTGTTATACTTACAAGTATATTTTATTTTCTTTTGTTGTTTGCCTCGTATATTTATTCTCTTACAGATTTTAAAAGGCGTTAGCTCAAGCATCAACTTTCATAACAGGGAGTATTCTGTTTTTCTCTTTGTTTTTCATTTTATTTTATTTTATTTTATTTTTATGTTTTTTTAAACTGATGATAGTTTTATTTTCAAGTTTGGGGGTGGTATGTTTTAATTATTTTGGTGTGTTGGTTTTGATTATTTTGGTTATTTGCCTTAAAATTTATATATATATATATATATATATATTATTTTGATTTGTGAGATTTCTAGATCTCACCATAACACCAATAAATTAGCTATATACAAGCTTCTAAAATCGTTTTAACCGGTAAAAAAATGTATATTCCAAAATTTTTTGAGTCTTAATCTCTCTTTCCAAGCCTTGTAGTTATCATATTAAATCGAGTCATCCGTTACCTTGAGAAAAGAAGTATCAGACGGTTGCTGAAAAATAGAACTGAAATTTACTTAATTTGTGGAGTTTTTTATTTTTCATGCTTAGCTAATAAACGATTTTCTGCAAAAATTATATTCCCTAAATAAAAAGGGTCATTGATAAAAGGAGGTTAGTCGAAAAAAAGGAGAAGAGTTGAGAAGCAACAGCTGTCTAATTTTGGGGGTCCTAAAATTTTGCGAAAAATAAAGGACTAACCATTGTTGGTGCGTAGCTGCTGTCTCACTAAAAAAAATGGAAATTGTGTTGGTGAAAAGAGCTACACGTTAGCAAATAACGGTGTGAAAGCTACCACCTAAAAAAATGGAAATTGCGTTGGTGAAAAGAGCTACACGTTAGCAAATAACGCTGTGAAAGCTATCACCTAAAAAAATGGAAATTATGTTGGTGAAAAGAGCTACACGTTAGCAAATAACGGTGTGAAAGCTATCACTAAGGGATGAAGTTTATGAGCAGATTTGAATTAATTAGCGACTGAATTTCAATACACTCAATTTCGTGAACAATCACAATATTTGATGACACCGATGAAATTTTTCCTCATATTGAGTCGAAAAATAAATGAGTGATCGAGAGTAACCATTAAAGGGAGTCATGTGTATCACGAGTGGGAAAGAAATAATCAACCTTTTGGGGGAAAACCTTGTATTTTGAAATTACAAAATAAAGTCGTGTATTAACTTTAAAATCATTAGTAGATTTATTTTGAATCTTGATTCATTTCTATCTCCTGTATAAAGTTGATTGTTATGTATTAATGGCATTTTGATCTCCTTTTCTCTTTTTATATGATTATTTTTCTTAATTTATGTGTGTATTATTATTTTTGTGTCTTATTTTTATTTTTATTTTTGGAGTGTGAATAATAAAGAGTCTTGCTCGGGACTAGCAAGAATTCAAGTTTGGAGGTATGATAAGTGTCAGTTTTATACACTTATCCATGATTTGTATCGATATATTTCACCCATAATTGAGCTAGTCTACTCGATTTTGCTTAGAATTAATTAGCTTTTAATGATTTTATTATTTATCAGATGAAGATGTAAATCTAGTCTTAATCAGATTGAATTACTGATTTACTCAGGAAACAACATGTTTATAAAATATTCTCTTTGTTGAATTTTTATGTATTCATGTTGTAGGGCTTTCCGAGATGAGTTCGGCAGTCTTTCCGGATTCAAAATCAGAGTTATATATCAAAAGTTATCATCCAAGAATATTTGGGGCAAAAACGCAAAGTCTAAGAAATTCTGGGCTGAAAATGAAGTCTGAAACTCCATACGGGCGTGTACGGGCGTAACTCACAAAATGCAAATTTACGAAGATATGTTACGGCCGTAACTCCTCAATGTTACGGCCGTAAGTCATCATAGTTACGGCCGTAACTCCTCAATGTTACGGCCGTAACTCTTGGCAGATTATTGATCATTGCCTAATTTTTTATACTTTTGGTCTATTATTGAGGGGATGGCTGGCATTGATCCGATCTAATGTAATAATGCTGGAGTTTTGGAGCTATTAGATGACTTTAGGTGTATAAATAGACCCCTTAGATCCATCATTATTTATCATTCATCTTATATTTTTCCACTTTTTTTTGTAATATTTTCTTTTTGTGTGAAGAACACACTTGTGTTCTTAGTGATTTGTGTAATAGTGGTATAGCATATGTTGTTAAGGGAGTTTATTGCTTCTTTTTCCTTTATCTACTAAGGAAGTTAGGATCAATTCTTTCTCTTTTTCAACTAATAATGACCACTCAAGCTTGTAATATGTTTAATAAACCCTTAACGGGCTAAGTTACCTAAGTTGAGATTATAAACAAGGTTAGTCATGTTATTTAAGTGTGTATAAAGATCTATTATGAATTACTTATTATTGTGTGTGATTTTCATTGTTTTACCAATCTTTATTTATTTGGCCAATAAATGACGATATTTATGGTCTTCATATGTTTCGAAAGAAAATATGTTTGATTAGATCAAATGATCTTCAGTCTAAGTTGTTCTAGAGGATAGAAATATACCTCTAGACCTTAGATGATTCTTTGAGTTATTTTCATAAAACCTAATGCTATGTATTGAAGCCAATCAACATAGAAATATAGTGGATTGATTCAATATATAAGGGGCGTTTTATAGTTCGAAAGAGAAACCGTGTTTTTAAGGAAAATCGAATCTACATAACATAATAAGTAAATTCATCTTATGATCTCCTATACATCTTCTATAACTAATGATGAACTAAGTTTGTAATCCCAACTATTTCATTTTACCTTTAATAATCATTTATTAGTATAATCTTTCATTTTCTAGAATATTAGAACTATTATTGTATTTTCTTTGCAATTATCAAACCAAACTCTTAAATTGTGTGTTTCAATCTTATAAATCTATATAACAAATAGTTAAATAGTGTATAATTCAATATACAACCTAACTTCCTCGTGTGATCGATAAACCGGACTCAAAAAGTCCACTTACTACTTGATACGATATCGTGCACTTGCGATAGTTACACTAAAGAGCGTGTCAGATGTGTTCACTAATTCACAGGTTAACATGGTGTTTGAAATTCAAGATAACACCTTTAGGTTTGTGGTGTACCTTGATGAGAGGAGATGTGACTGTAGGAGATGGGATGTCACAGGCATACCTTGTAGGCATGCTTGGGTAGCAGTCAATCATATGAGGTTGCAAGGTGAGAAATTTATAGCAGATAACCACACAAAGGCAACCTACATGAGAGCTTATGACATAGTGATCCAACCAAATGTTCAACATCCCTTCTGGCCAGTGACTCGAATGATGATGAATGTGGACCACCCAAGGAAAAGAGACTTCCTGGCAGGCCTTCTCTGGCTAGGAAAAACATCCATCTGACCAAGGAAAAAAACAAGACTCCTAAGTCTGGATTGAGAAAGACACATAACAAGACTCCTAAGTCTAGATTGAGAAAGACACATAAGTGCAGAAGTTTTGAGAAAATGGGCATAACAAGGCAAAATGTCCACAGCTGAAGAAATATACTGATTTATGTTTTTTTTTTTAATTTTAGCTTGAGAAAATATGTAACATGTTTTGGTAGTTTATTATTCTCACTCTCTTCTTAGGCACCACAGTCTTCCCAAGCAGTAGGTTCTACCAGCAAAGGAAAAAGGAAGGCAAGTGATAGTGGACAAGAAAAAAAGTAAGTAAACAAGAAGAAACAAAAACTCAATGCTGAATGTTCCCAAGATATATCTAACTCACAGTTTAGTACTCAGGAGTAAGGTTGCCTCTACTTTATTTAAGTTGTTTTGCTTATGGTTGGGCCCTTTATGGCCTGGTTTTGTACTTGTTTATTAGTGGTTTTGTCTAGATTGGCAGCCCTGTGTGGTGCTTTTATTTTGCACGTTTGACTACTGAGTCGGAAATTTTCATTTCATTCCAATAGATGGAAAATTTTCATTTTGTTTCATAGTTCAATACATTACATATACTACTCCATATAATTACTGCCTTCACAAGTAGGACAACAAATTTTGTTGATCACGTTTTGCTCTTGCTATAAGCCTTGCTTGTTCTTGATTAGTAGTGTAACGCCACCAAGATATTTAGGCTATATTACAGTGCCGTGGACCCCTACATAGGACCTACTAGGCTAAATAAGAAATACCACACGTCTAACCATCTCAGTTAGCGAGGAAACACACATCACCAAGATGAAAATTAAATAAAACGCTCGGTACAATCGGTAAACCAGACATCACCGACAATCATAAATAGCATTTAATAATACAAACCATATTCCAAATCAAAATGTCTAAGTACTCGCGAGTACGGTCTATCAGTTTACAAATTGAAAACAAACATTTAAAATGGCAACTAAAACAAAGGACTCATTTGCACACGTCAACCACCTTAGCCAAAATCCTCGTACTGCCCCAGTGCTTGATCGACCGGCTAAACGCAACCTGAAATTCATAACACGAATTTCCCCAAAAATGGGTCCCAAAGGGGTTAGCAATTACGCCAGTACAAGTTATCAAGGCAAACCATTCGCTTACACATTTAATAGTACATTCATCAAATCGTTTTGGAATCAAAATCAAGACATGCCTTTTCCCCAAAAACAAACAATCAAATATCACAGTCGGAAACCGCCTAGGATCGAGGTGAAACCACTGATCTTATCTGAGGCCTCTATAGACCCTCCCGGACTGGCCATAGTTATAAATCACGTACTTGCCTTTGAGACATTCTTGAAGAAACGGAAGTGAAACACGACTACGAACGGTCCGGGTGGAAAATGACGGTTCTTAAACGAAGGATCAACATAGTTCAGTCCCAACGGACAACAATACTCTATTGGAATACACCCATAACCCCGATTATAAACGATCAATCGATACGGGCGAGGGTTTACGCAAAATCTCCCCGTATTGATAATTCACGGATTAAAATCAAGGAAAATGTATTTGGAATCACCCAATAATCACAATCGGTAAGGAATATCATAACATAATCGAACAATTCGGAACTAATCTCTAGAATCCCGAAAACCCCCCAAATTCGACAAAGTTAGGGTTCCTGAGGAATACCTTGAATTCGGCTGATGAAGGATGATTATGCTGATTATGATATGATAGCTCGATTCTATCGTGGAAGAATACGAAATATTCCCGGATGTAAGTTGAAGGAATTCGCCCCTTTGCATCGCCCGAAGAAGAAACGAGAGAAAAGGAATGAAAAACTGACATTCTGGACTGCCCGCTGATATATATAAAATCATTACTACAAAATACCCATTTAACAGCGGACAATTAACAGCGGTTATCGTAAAACCGCTGTTAAATTTGTGCGGTGGCACGGTTCGTAAATACTATGAAAAATTAACAACGGTTATTACAGAAACCGCTGTTAAATTAAGACAGTTAACGGCGATTTCTGGCAAACCGCTGTTAAAACCCGCCAATTAACGGCGGTTATTAAGAAACCGCCGTTAATTTTTCATATTTTACGGCGGTTACTTTAAAACCGCCGTTAATTGGCGGGTTCTAACAGCGGTTACTTGAAAACCGCTGTTAATCTTCCATTTAATTACACCCGTTTCTTTCTTTCTTTCTTTCTTTCTTCTTTTTTCCTTTCTTTCTTCCTACGCTTGACTCCGCGACTTTTCACAGGCGACCCGCGACCTCCGGCGACCTCGTGACCCCCGCGACCTCCGGCGACCTCGTGACCCCCGCGAACTCCGGCGACCTCGCGACCCCCGCAACCTCCTCGACGTTTCGCAATCGACCACCGCGAATTATTTGGTAATTATTCCGAACTCTCTTCTTTGTTCCTATTTGGTAATTTTATCTAGTCTTTTAAGGATTGTTGTGTGATGTTTAATGTGTGTGTTGTGTGTGTATGTGCATGTATAGGTGTGGCAGTGTGTGTGCGTGCAGTGTGTGTGTATTGTGTGTGGCAGTGTGTGTGTGTATTGTGTGTGTGTGTGTGGCAGTGTGTGTGTATTGTGTGTGGCAGTGTGTGTGTGTGTATCGTGTTTGTTTGTGTTGTGTGTATTGTTTGTGTGTAATGTAGTTTTACATGTTATTTTCTTCTTGTTTGTCGTATAATTTAATCGATTTAGTTGAGTGTGCGTGTTTAATTATGTGTGTTGCTTTTGACAACACTATTTTGTGGAACACGAATTATTTTGGGATAGCTTTGGTTAACTTCTTAAGGATCTTCTTCCTTTGGGATAGATGTTAACTTTCGTCTTAAGGATCTTCTCCCAACAGTTCGTGCAGATAGAGTTAGCAATCTTGACAAAGCCATAAGTTGACGTAGTATACAGTTAATTCTATTTTGACAACCGTCGTTCATGTTTCTATTGTAAACAACAATTATAGGACTACCATACCTTTGTCATTCTCTCTGTCAAAATAATTTTCAAAAAGTTAGTAATCATATAGAAATGAAATTCTTCCCCTTTATACAAAACAATAGAAAATTGATGAACATAGTATGTGTAACAGAAAAGAAGAAATGGATCGAAGTTGGATGAATGCAAGTCGTGCGAGTGTGGAGTATGACAATGGAATTGAGAAATTTCTTAAATTTGCTCGACAACATCGCTTGGAACCCGATGAACGATACTTTTGCCCTTGTGTGAAGTGTATGAATGGGAGACGACATGAGGCTGACACAATTTGTGAACATCTTGTTTGTGAGGGGATAAACACCAACTATACGGTGTGGATATGGCATGGCGAAATAGTAGATGTTCCAACTGGAAACACTCATGTAGATATAGATGGTGATCAATTTGAAGAAATGATTCGTGATGTCGGACAAGAATCATTTTAAAGAGCTCATGTTTATGATGCGTTGAAAAGTGATTCAGAGACTCCATTGTATCTGGGGTGTGAAAATTTCACACGTCTATCTGCCGTGTTGAAGCTGGTTAATTTGAAGGCAATAAATGGGTGGAGTGACAAAAGTTTCACCGAATTGCTCCATTGATGAATGAGATGCTACCAACAGCAATACATTGCCTAAGCGTACCTATGAGGCGAAGAAGGTTTTGTGTCCGATGGGTATGGAGTATAAAAAAATACACGCTTGTCCCAATGATTGCATACTGTACAGAAAAGAGTTTGAAGAATTGCATAAGTGTCCTAGGTGTGGGGTATCACGATACAAAGTGAAGAATGATGGAGAGAACACACAACAAGGACCTCCCGCGAAGGTGTTATGGTATCTTCCGATTGTTCCAAGGTTCAAGCGATTGTTTGATAATAGAGATGATGCAAAGAATCTCACATGGCACGCAAATGAGAGAAAATGCGACGGGCTAATTCGTCATCCACCTGATGCTGCACAATGGAAGAAAATAGATCATTTATTTCCAGATTTCGGGAGTAACGCAAGAAACCTTAGGCTTGGACTTTCCACAGATGGAATGAATCCGTTCGGTAACTTAAGCACCAAGCATAGCTCTTGGCCTGTTTTACTTGTGATATATAATCTACCTCATTGGTTATGTATGAAACGGAAGTACGTTATGTTGTCAATGATGATTTCAGGACCAAAACAACCAGGAAATGACATAGATGTTTATCTAAGTCCGTTGATTGATGACTTGAGAATGATGTGGGATGAAGGGATTTACGTGTTTGATGGTTACCGCCAGCAAAGTTTCAAGTTGCGTGCAATGTTATTTTGTACGATTAATGACTTTCCTGCATATGGAACTTGAGTGGATATAGTGTGAAGGGACATCATGCATGTCCTATATGTGAAGAAAACACAAGCTACATCCAGTTGAAACATGGAAATAAAACAGTTTACACTCAACATCGGAGGTTTCTCAGTCTCCATCTGTAACACCCCCAAAACTGTATGAGAATATTACACGCTGTAGACCCCTTCCACAAGGATCTACCAGGCTAAACATCCATAAACGACTAAATGCTTGCCCGGCCAGGGTCAAACAATATAATAATGCAGACTGTTAAGGTCACTTACACATAAACACACAGACCAATGAGGTCACACAACTCTATCAACAGAACTGACTAACAACATTACCCACACAGGGGTCGAAACACAATACAGCAGAAGACTGAATGAACTCTAACAATACAACCAAACTCTACCAACTCTCGACTCTTGATTAGTATCGCAGCTCGTCATCCTCTTGTGCCAATCCCGTGGATCGCCCCTGAATCTGCATGTACCTGGACGCAAAACAGACATCCACCCCCCGATTACTCGGGGGTTAGTAAAACTCCACTGTTTTACTAGTGCAAGTATCAAATCATACGAAATGTAACAAGCAATTAATAATCGTGAATCAAATATAATAATCAAGTGTCAAATATTCCCGGGAGGTTTTCACAAGGGAAGATAAGCTATGAAGCACTCAAAAATAAGATTATCATCTCGGGAATTTTTAGAATTTCAAAACCTTTCGAAAATCTTAGGGTCTTAACCCAAATCTCAAATTGTATTTCAACAATTTACAGCACGAAAACATTTCCATAAATCTCGTGGGGCTCGGCCCAACATTCTTTCTTAAAACTTTTCCTTTAAAAACTTTGATTTGAAAAGTATCATGCTCATGACACCGTGATCCACTGTCACGTGTCTCCGTAGGTTCAACAACCCGCACGGACTACACCACGCACCATTAAACAAACATAATCAATTCCGACACCGTGATCCACTGTCACGTGTCTCCGTAGGTTCAACAACCCGCACGGACTATTAACCAGACATAACCAATTCCGACACCGTGATCCACTGTCACGTGTCTCCGTAGGTTCAACAACCTGCACGGACTATATCAATCACAACAATCACACACATAGTCCTGACACCGTAGTCCACTGCCACGTGTCACCGTAAGCCCCGTCGAGCTCACCCGGTTGGACGCACTGTGTCCGAAACTCATGGTCCACTGCCATGCATTATCGTAGGCCTCGTCAGACCAACACGATTGGACCTCAGTACCTCACTAAGTTCTGACCCCGTAGTCCACTGCCACGAATCCTCGTAGGTCCCGTCGAACCAACACGAGTGAACTTAGCGGTCACACACATATTCACATTTACATTACATACAACAATGAGCACAATTAATCAATCACCTTGATCACCACAAAATCGTACATTGCACGCACATAACACAACCTCAACACTCGCAACAACTATCATCAATCAACGACATTTAACCAACATAACACACATTCGGTACACAATACATTG
This sequence comes from Orobanche coerulescens, assembly GCA_033398695.1. Classification (NCBI taxonomy): domain Eukaryota; kingdom Viridiplantae; phylum Streptophyta; class Magnoliopsida; order Lamiales; family Orobanchaceae; genus Orobanche; species Orobanche coerulescens. The sequence goes on from CM065817.1 coordinate 85,397,234, forward strand.
CACAACCACGTGTACAACCATCTCATATGTACATCGCAATCCTGCACAAATGGCAACGCCTAACACGTATACCAATATAACACTATTATCACAAAGCCTTCAAATTTCGGAAAACACAACCAACTCAAACGGAACATATTTACGAAGGCACGCAAAATCATCATAAATATCATACGTGATTACTAGTCGCAAGATACAAGTCGTATAGTAAGATACTTGCCTTAATAACCGCTACCAAACGCTCCGAAGAACACAGTTCGACTGGGAAGCTCGAACCCCAAAGAAGGCAACGAACGGAAGGGTCCCGACTCGAGTTCTTCACAAGAATTCGTTCTTAAGTCACAACGATATCAATTCAATCACAATTCTACGAAAACGTATGGAACTTCCCAAGTTCTACCCATTGAAGCATTTTATCGGACACTTTGAAGGCGTAGTCCAATTCAATCGATTATTCAAAGAAATACTCAAATCCGTTCCACAAAACTTCAAGGGTATTGAATGATTACGAGTTTACAATCAAGTTTCATCAGCAATCTGAATCAAAACAAAGAAAATCGGCCAAAACCCCAAGAACATCCAAAAACCAAAAGTTTAGGTGTTCTTACCTTCGATCCGGGTGGAAGATGATGTTAATCCATGATTCCAACTTCCAAAACATGTTATAAGTTGATTCTACTCAAAACCATCGATCTATGGTGAAAAATCGCGGAAGGAACGAAGAAAAGTGGAAAATGCCGGATATGACTCGGTCCAGGCCTTAAATTGCCGGACACTGCCGGATGCTTACGCACGAATCGCCGGCCCTTACGCACGAATCGCCATGGCGAAGTCTCGCCCGTAAATGCCGGCATCGTTACGTGCGTAACGCCTTACGACGTAATCGCCGAGCACTACCGGCCGTAACTCGCTGGCCGGCCTGGGCCAGATCGCCTGCCATGACTCGGCCGGGGCCAACTCCGACGGCCCGAACGACCCCAAAACCCGAACCTGAATACGAATCGAAGATACAGTTACGAAGTACTCACAAAGACGAATCCGAACACTAAGAGAACACACGATTCCGACCACCCGAGGGCTCGAAATTCGACAACGGAAGTAATTACCCCAAACTTTGGGAAATTACGAAAATGGCCCAAAACGCCCGAAAATCACGATACATGATCGAATAACCAAACCGAAGTTCACAACACGTCTAACAAAGTTAAACGGACTTAAGGGAAACTCGAAACAGCAGTTTTGAACGAGATTCGCAAGAATCGAACTCAAGTGCGGAAAAGTCGCTAAAAAGCACGGAACTCAACAAAACGGCACCGAAACAAACTCGGATGTCAAAAAGTGTAGAATTAATTATTCTCAGAATGACGAAACGGTCATGAGCGAGTCGCTAAAACGGACTTCCGCCGAAAAAAAAGAAATTACCGGAAATCAAAATTACGGGTATTACATTCTATCCTCCTTAAAAGAAGTTTCGTCCCGAAACTTAAAACAAGTAGGGAGAAGCAATATCCACTGTCAGGAAGACTCGACGAGATACACAAAAACTGAAAACTCGCGCCCAACGGCGAAACGCTGCAAGAAACGCAAAGAGACATACGGCGTGAAAACACGCTCCACGACGACCAACACAACGCCACCGATAGAGACATAATAAAACAAACAAGTGACAAGCGTCATCAAACATATAATACAACCAAGTCGATTATCCGAACAATCACAAAACACAACGAACGAAAATCAATATGATCAACCACCCCAACGGTACATCAATCAAAACGCGAGCCCATCGCTGAACAAATACGGAATTCCACCGCCCAAGGGTTGGAAGATCGAAACGAGACTAATCTCCCGAACATAAGGAAATTAGGAAGGAGTCTGAACGCTCAACAATCACGAAATGGGATCAACAAAAACCGAACAATCAAACGATCAAACCACAACGATCGAGACAACAAAAATCGAACCATCATGTTCGAATCGCGAAGAACAATATAATTCAAACAACAACTCCAAGGTTCACATCTCGACTCGAGACAATATATGATCCGGTGAAAACAACAATATGTGCATTCACATAAGATCCACAGGAAAGGAAATAGCAATTGAAAAGTCACAACGACAAACGAGTTATTCCGAAACAATACCACACTCGTTCGATCAACAAAAGCAAGGGGCAGGACAAGCTCAGAAAATGTCAACGAACATAAACGAGTCGACAAAGTCGAAAATACAGAAGTTCAAAATCCGATCCACTTCGAATAAAAGAACTAATAGGACCAAAAGATGTTACTTCCGAACAAGGTTCACAAGAATCGAACCGGACTCGGAAAAGTCACAACGATAACGAGATCGACCCAAAACAAGATCACAAATTTGTTCGAACGATTTAATCCAAATACGTAACAAGTCCGTAAAGTATCAACGAACACGAGTGAGTCGATAGACCTGAGAAAGAGGAAATGCAGAAGTCCAAAAACAATACGGGTATTACATTCGACCTCTTATAAAAGAAATGTCGTCCCCGCAACTCACAACAACGGAAACAAAGTAACAACACAAAAAGCAACCGACAGAAAAATCTCCCATGGGCCTCTCAGAGCCGATCCTGATATCTGTGCTGAAGTTCGCGCCCCGAAAGACTCGGAACCCAACTCGCAAAACTGGATCCTGTGACGAGAAAGATAATTGGTACGTGCATGCCCCCGGCACACCACAGTTGAAACACCTCGGCTCGGCATACCGAAAATACAACTGCTAGGTACAATGGAATATAACGTCGCAAAACAACAACCCGGAGATACCAACTTGGCATAACATATCAACACATACTAAAATGACAACAACCACGGCATTGTTCGACGATTACAACAGCCCGAACGATAGCCAGTACACAATCACAACCCTCGTGAACAATCACCCATGTGCATAAATGCACAAAAATCCAAGCTTCAACCGCTCACACTCGTGCGACAACACGCAAATCACCACGAGGCGACAAATAGTAAATACTAGTTCACACCTCTCACAGAGGGCTAGTACAACAAATGCGTGGCAACGCCTCGATGTTCATGCCACCAATTCGATCATACTCGGAGCAAACACCATAACAACAATGCGAACATCATACATACATACCGGCCCTCAAACGGGAATGGATAGGTTTTGAAAACGAAAACCTCCTTTTGAAAATAATTTAGAAAAACACCGGTTGATCTTGAGTATCACCTTTCAAAAAACACAAACGTGAAACATCGTTATCGAGACTTTGGAGAACCATTTCGCATTTGATAAAAATGAGGACACTTTCTCTTAGTGAAAAACTTTCGTAATATTCGACCCTTGGGTCTAAGTAAAAGTGTTTCTAAAATATTGAAAATATCTCAAAACATTTTGGTCCTCGAGGTAGAAGAATTTTGAAACATATTGTGGCACCTTGGATGTACCACGAGAAAATAATTCATTTTAAAAGTACGTCTTGAAATTTATTTTCCAAGATACTCAAGGTTTTCAAAGATAATTCAATGGGCTAGAATGCCCAAAAATTTCAGGTAATTACACGGAACATTATAGCGTCGTGGGTCCCACGCCGGAACCCACCAAGCTAAAAACCATTTACAAAAACGCCAAAAGGCCGATGACGGTAATATTTTAAAAACTCACAAAAGCCATTTACAAAATACTAAATACCGTCATAAGAATTTCGCCAAAACGATCAAGGCCATAACGCCAAAAACTCGGTTAAGGGAATCGATTTTCAAAATAAAACTCAGTCGGTAAAATACCGAAAGCCATTACAAAATAACTCACGCAGCGGATAAAGATAAAAAAGTGCACCAACATGCACAATCCAATTGAATACGTCTCACAGCATCTAGTTTAAACATATAACAAAACCATTCCTCGGAGTTTCTCACGAACTCAATCGTCGATACCTTTTCGAAATCCATCAAGGTTTACAACTTCCACACCATGCCACACCACCCGGTGGTTCAAAGATAAAACAATAATGTGCTCGATTCTATACACATACTATATGCCACAAGTACTAAACACAACTATATTACACAATACCGTAAATAAAATCATGCACCGCAATTAACTCACTAAGATAAAATCGAGATACACAGGTACTTCGCATAAAAGAGGAGACTTACATCCACTGGCCGCACGGAGATGACGGTCGCCCACGATACTAATCTCATCCAACAACATAACCGACACGTTGTGACTACGCACAACTCAACTTGTCACCTGATGACTCGAACGACAAGACAACACATTACTCGACAAACCACGACTCGACTAGACCCGACAGCCTAGGTTTTCGCAACCTAAGCTCCGATACCATAAATGTAACACCCCCAAAACCGTATGGGAATATTACACGCCGTAGACCCCTTCCACAAGGATCTACCAGGCTAAACATCCATAAACGACTAAATGCTTGCCCGGCCAGGGTCAAACAATATAATAATGCAGACCGTTAAGGTCACTTACACATAAACACACAGACCGATGAGGTCACACAACTCTATCAACAGAACTGACTAACAACATTACCCACACAGGGGTCGAAACACAATACAGCAGAAGACTGAATGAACTCTAACAATACAACCAAACTCTACCAACTCTCGACTCTTGATTAGTATCGCAGCTCATCATCCTCTTGTGCCAATCCTGTGACTGCTCCCCTGAATCTGCATGTACCTGGACGCAAAACAGACATCCACCCCCCGATTACTCGGGGGTTAGTAAAACTCCACTATTTTACTAGTGCAAGTATCAAATCATATGAAATGTAACAAGCAATTAATAATCGTGAATCAAATATAATAATCAAGTGTCAAATATTCCCGGGAGGTTTTCACAAGGGAAGATAAGCTATGAAGCACTCAAAAATAAGATTATCATCTCGGGAATTTTTAGAATTTCAAAACCTTTCGAAAATCTTAGGGTCTTAACCCAAATCTCAAATTGTATTTCAACAATTTACAGCACGAAAACATTTCCATAAATCTCGTGGGGCTCGGCCCAACATTCTTTCTTAAAACTTTTCCTTTAAAAACTTTGATTTGAAAAGTATCATGCTCATGACACCGTGATCCACTGTCACGTGTCTCCGTAGGTTCAACAACCCGCACGGACTACACCACGCACCATTAAACAAACATAATCAATTCCGACACCGTGATCCACTGTCACGTGTCTCCGTAGGTTCAACAACCCGCACGGACTATTAACCAGACATAACCAATTCCGACACCGTGATCCACTGTCACGTGTCTCCGTAGGTTCAACAACCTGCACGGACTATATCAATCACAACAATCACACACATAGTCCTGACACCGTAGTCCACTGCCACGTGTCACCGTAAGCCCCGTCGAGCTCACCCGGTTGGACGCACTGTGTCCGAAACTCATGGTCCACTGCCATGCATTATCGTAGGCCTCGTCAGACCAACACGATTGGACCTCAGTACCTCACTAAGTTCTGACCCCGTAGTCCACTGCCACGAATCCTCGTAGGTCCCGTCGAACCAACACGAGTGAACTTAGCGGTCACACACATATTCACATTTACATTACATACAACAATGAGCACAATTAATCAATCACCTTGATCACCACAAAATCGTACATTGCACGCACATAACACAACCTCAACACTCGCAACAACTATCATCAATCAACGACATTTAACCAACATAACACACATTCGGTACACAATACATTGCACAACCACGTGTACAACCATCTCATATGTACATCGCAATCCTGCACAAATGGCAACGCCTAACACGTATACCAATATAACACTATTATCACAAAGCCTTCAAATTTCGGATAACACAACCAACTCAAACGGAACATATTTACGAAGGCACGCAAAATCATCATAAATATCATACGTGATTACTAGTCGCAAGATACAAGTCGTATAGTAAGATACTTGCCTTAATAACCGCTACCAAACGCTCCGAAGAACACAGTTCGATCGGGAAGCTCGAACCCCAAAGAAGGCAACGAACGGAAGGGTCCCGACTCGAGTTCTTCACAAGAATTCGTTCTTAAGTCACAACGATATCAATTCAATCACAATTCTACGAAACGTATGGAACTTCCCAATTTCTACCCATTGAAGCATTTTATCGGACACTTTGAAGGCGTAGTCCAATTCAATCGATTATTCAAAGAAATACTCAAATCCGTTCCACAAAACTTCAAGGGTATTGAATGATTACGAGTTTACAATCAAGTTTCATCGAATCAATCAAAACAAAGAAAATCGGCCAAAACCCCAAGAACATCCAAAACCAAAAGTTTAGGTGTTCTTACCTTCGATCCGGTGGAAGATGATGTTAATCCATGATTCCAACTTCCAAAACATGTTATAAGTTGATTCTACTCAAAACCATCGATCTATGGTGAAAAATCGCTAAGGAACGAAGAAAAGTGGAAAATGCGGATATGACTCGGTCAGGCCTTAAATTGCCGGACATCAGGATGCTTACGTACGTAATCGCCGGCCCTTACGCACGTAATCGCCATGGCGAAGTCTCGCCGAAATGCCGGCATCGTTACGTGCGTAACCGGCCTTACGTACGTAATCGCCGAGCACTACGGCCGTAACTCGGCTTGGGCCGGCCTCGCCTGCATCGGCCATGACTCGGCCGGCTAACTCCGACGGCCCGAACGACCCCAAAACCCGAACTCGAATACGAATCGAAGATACGATTCTGAAGTACTCACAAAGACGAATCCGAACACTAAGAGAACACACGATTCACCACCCGAGGGCTCGAAATTGACAACTAAGTAATTACCCCAAACTTTGGGAAATTACGAAAATGGCCCAAAACGCCCGAAAATCACGATACATGATCGAATAACCAAACCGAAGTTCACAACACGTCTAACAAAGTTAAACGGACTTAAGGGAAACTCGAAACAGCAGTTTTGAACGAGATTCGCAAGAATCGAACTCAAGTGCGGAAAAGTCGCTAAAAAGCACGGAACTCAACAAAACGGCACCGAAACAAACTCGGATGTCAAAAAGTGTAGAATTAATTATTCTCAGAATGACGAAACGGTCATGAGCGAGTCGCTAAAACGGACTTCCGCCGAAAAAAAAGAAATTACCGGAAATCAAAATTACGGGTATTACATTCTATCCTCCTTAAAAGAAGTTTCGTCCCGAAACTTAAAACAAGTAGGGAGAAGCAATATCCACTGTCAGGAAGACTCGACGAGATACACAAAAACTGAAAACTCGCGCCCAACGGCGAAACGCTGCAAGAAACGCAAAGAGACATACGGCGTGAAAACACGCTCCACGACGACCAACACAACGCCACCGATAGAGACATAATAAAACAAACAAGTGACAAGCGTCATCAAACATATAATACAACCAAGTCGATTATCCGAACAATCACAAAACACAACGAACGAAAATCAATATGATCAACCACCCCAACGGTACATCAATCAAAACGCGAGCCCATCGCTGAACAAATACGGAATTCCACCGCCCAAGGGTTGGAAGATCGAAACGAGACTAATCTCCCGAACATAAGGAAATTAGGAAGGAGTCTGAACGCTCAACAATCACGAAATGGGATCAACAAAAACCGAACAATCAAACGATCAAACCACAACGATCGAGACAACAAAAATCGAACCATCATGTTCGAATCGCGAAGAACAATATAATTCAAACAACAACTCCAAGGTTAACATCTCGACTCGAGACAATATATGATCCGGTGAAAACAACAATATGTGCATTCACATAAGATCCACAGGAAAGGAAATAGCAATTGAAAAGTCACAACGACAAACGAGTTATTCCGAAACAATACCACACTCGTTCGATCAACAAAAGCAAGGGGCAGGACAAGCTCAGAAAATGTCAACGAACATAAACGAGTCGACAAAGTCGAAAATACAGAAGTTCAAAATCCGATCCACTTCGAATAAAAGAACTAATAGGACCAAAAGATGTTACTTCCGAACAAGGTTCACAAGAATCGAACCGGACTCGGAAAAGTCACAACGATAACGAGATCGACCCAAAACAAGATCACAGCTTGTTCGAACGACGAATCCGAAATACAGAACAAGTCCAGAAAGTATCAACGAACACGAGTGAGTCGATAGACCTGAGAAAGAGGAAATGCAGAAGTCCAAAAACAATACGGGTATTACATTCGACCTCTTATAAAAGAAATGTCGTCCCCGCAACTCACAACAACGGAAACAAAGTAACAACACAAAAAGCAACCGACAGAAAAATCTCCCATGGGCCTCTCAGAGCCGATCCTGATATCTGTGCTGAAGTTCGCGCCCCGAAAGACTCGGAACCCAACTCGCAAAACTGGATCCTGTGACGAGAAAGATAATTGGTACGTGCATGCCCCCGGCACACCACAGTTGAAACACCTCGGCTTGGCATACCGAAAATACAACTGCTAGGTACAATGGAATATAACGTCGCAAAACAACAACCCGGAGATACCAACTTGGCATAACATATCAACACATACTAAAATGACAACAACCACGGCATTGTTCGACGATTACAACAGCCCGAACGATAGCCAGTACACAATCACAACCCTCGTGAACAATCACCCATGTGCATAAATGCACAAAAATCCAAGCTTCAACCGCTCACACTCGTGCGACAACACGCAAATCACCACGAGGCGACAAATAGTAAATACTAGTTCACACCTCTCACAGAGGGCTAGTACAACAAATGCGTGGCAACGCCTCGATGTTCATGCCACCAATTCGATCATACTCGGGAGCAAACACCATAACAACAATGCGAACATCATACATACATACCCAGCCCTCAAACGGGAATGGATAGGTTTTGAAAACGAAAACCTCCTTTTGAAAATAATTTAGAAAAACACCGGTTGATCTTGAGTATCACCTTTCAAAAAAACACAAACGTGAAACATCGTTATCGAGACTTTGGAGAACCATTTCGCATTTGATAAAAATGAGGACACTTTCTCTTAGTGAAAAACTTTCAGAATATTCGACCCTTGGGTCTAAGTAAAAGTGTTTCTAAAATATTGAAAATATCTCAAAACATTTTGGTCCTCGAGGTAGAAGAATTTTGAAACATATTGTGGCACCTTGGATGTACCACGAGAAAATAATTCATTTTAAAAGTACGTCTCGAAATTTATTTTCCAAGATACTCAAGGTTTTCAAAGATAATTCAATGGGCTAGAATGCCCAAAAATTTCAGGTAATTACACGGAACATTATAGCGCCGTGGATCCCACGCCGGAACCCACCAGGCTAAAAACCATTTACAAAAACGCCAAAAAGGCCGATGACGGTAATATTTTAAAAACTCACAAAAGCCATTTACAAAATACTAAATACCGTCATAAGAATTTCGCCAAAACGATCAAGGCCATAACGCCAAAAACTCGGTTAAGGGAATCGATTTTCAAAATAAAACTCAGTCGGTAAAATACCGAAAGCCATTACAAAATAACTCACGCAGCGGATAAAGATAAAAAAAGTGCAGTCCAACATGCACAATCCAATTGAATACGTCTCACAGCATCTAGTTTAAACATATAACAAAACCATTCCTCGGAGTTTCTCACGAACTCAATCGTCGATACCTTTTCGAAATCCATCAAGGTTTACAACTTCCACACCATGCCACACCACCCGGTGGTTCAAAGATAAAACAATAATGTGCTCAGTTCTATACACATACTATATGCCACAAGTACTAAACACAACTATATTACACAATACTGTGTAAATAAAATCATGCACCGCAATTAACTCACTAAGATAAAATCGAGATACACAGGTACTTCGCATAAAAGAGGAGACTTACATCCACTGGCCGCACGGAGATGACGGTCGCCCACGATACTAATCTCATCCAACAACATAACCGACACGTTGTGACTACGCACAACTCAACTTGTCACCTGATGACTCGAACGACAAGACAACACATTACTCGACAAACCACGACTCGACTAGACCCGACAGCCTAGGTTTTCGCAACCTAAGCTCCGATACCATAAATGTAACACCCCCAAAACCGTATGGGAATATTACACGCCGTAGACCCCTTCCACAAGGATCTACCAGGCTAAACATCCATAAACGACTAAATGCTTGCCCGGCCAGGGTCAAACAATATAATAATGCACTGCTAAGGTCACTTACACATAAACACACGCACCGATGAGGTCACACAACTCTATCAATGTAATCGACTAACAACATTACCCACACAGGGGTCGAAACACAATACAAAGGTAAGACCGAATGAACTCTAACAATACAACCAAACTCTACCAACTCGACTCTTGATTAGTATCGCACTCATCATCCTCTTGTGCAATCAATCGTTGCTCCCCTGAATCTGCATGTACCTGGACGCAAAACAGACATCCACCCCCCGATTACTCGGGGGTTAGTAAAACTCCACTATTTTACTAGTGCAAGTATCAAATCATATGAAATGTAACAAGCAATTAATAATCGTGAATCAAATATAATAATCAAGTGTCAAATATTCCCGGGAGGTTTTCACAAGGGAAGATAAGCTATGAAGCACTCAAAAATAAGATTATCATCTCGGGAATTTTTAGAATTTCAAAACCTTTCGAAAATCTTAGGGTCTTAACCCAAATCTCAAATTGTATTTCAACAATTTACAGCACGAAAACATTTCCATAAATCTCGTGGGGCTCGGCCCAACATTCTTTCTTAAAACTTTTCCTTTAAAAAAATTGATTTGAAAAGTATCATGCTCATGACACCGTGATCCACTGTCACGTGTCTCCGTAGGTTCAACAACCCGCATGGACTACACCACGCACAATTAAACAAACATAATCAATTCTGACACCGTGATCCACTGTCACGTGTCTCCGTAGGTTCAACAACCCGCACGGACTATTAACCAGACATAACCAATTCCGACACCGTGATCCACTGTCACGTGTCTCCGTAGGTTCAACAACCTGCACGGACTATATCAATCACAACAATCACACACATAGTCCTGACACCGTAGTCCACTACCACGTGTCACCGTAAGCCCCGTCGAGCTCACCCGGTTGGACGCACTGTGTCCGAAACTCATGGTCCACTGCCATGCATTATCGTAGGCCTCGTCAGACCAACACGATTGGACCTCAGTACCTCACTAAGTTCTGACCCCGTAGTCCACTGCCACGAATCCTCGTAGGTCCCGTCGAACCAACACGAGTGAACTTAGCGGTCACACACATATTCACATTTACATTACATACAACAATGAGCACAATTAATCAATCACCTTGATCACCACAAAATCGTACATTGCACGCACATAACACAACCTCAACACTCGCAACAACTATCATCAATCAACGACATTTAACCAACATAACACACATTCGGTACACAATACATTGCACAACCACGTGTACAACCATCTCATATGTATATCGCAATCCTGCACAAATGGCACAACGCCTAACACGTATACCAATATAACACTATTATCACAAAGCCTTCAAATTTCGGAAAACACAACCAACTCAAACGGAACATATTTACGAAGGCACGCAAAATCATCATAAATCTCATACGTGATTACTAGTCGCAAGATACAAGTCGTATAGTAAGATACTTGCCTTAATAACCGCTACCAAATGCTCCGAAGAACACGGTTCGACCGGGAAGCTCGAACCCCAAAGAAGGCAACGAATGTATGGTCCCACTGAGTTCTTCACAAGAATTCGTTCCTAAGTCACAACGATATCAATTCAATCACAATTCTACGAAAACATATGGAACTTCCCAAGTTCTACCCATTGAAGCATTTTATCGGACACTTTGAAGGCGTAGTCGAATTCAATCGATTATTCAAAGAAATACTCAAATTCGTTCCACAAAACTTCAAGGGTATTGAATGATTACGAGTTTACAATCAAGTTTCATCAGCAATCTGAATCAAAACAAAGAAAATCGGCCAAAACACCAAGAAACCCCAAGAACATCCAAAAACCAAAAGTTTAGGTGTTCTTACCTTCGATCCGGGTGGAAGATGATGTTAATCCATGATTCCAACTTCCAAAACATGTTGTTATAAGTTGATTCTACTCAAAACCATCGATCTATGGTGAAAAATCGCGGAAGGAACGAAGAAAAGTGGAAAATGCCGGATATGACTCGGTCCAGGCCTTAAATAGCCAGGACATCGCCGGACGCTTACGTACGTAATCGCCGGGCCCTTACGCACGAATCGCCATGGCGAAGTCTCCGCCGAAATGCCGGCATCGTTACGTATGTAACCGGCCGAGGCTTACGTACGTAACCGGCCTTACGTACGTAATCGCCGAGCACTACCGGCCGTAACTCGCCGGCCGCTCGGGCCTGCATCGCCGGCCATGACTCGGCCGGGGCCAACTCCGACGGCCCGAACGACCCCAAAACCCGAACCTGAATACGAATCGAAGATACAGTTACGAAGTACTCACAAAGACGAATCCGAACACTAAGAGAACACACGATTCCGACCACCCGAGGGCTCGAAATTCGACAACGGAAGTAATTACCCCAAACTTTGGGAAATTACGAAAATGACCCAAAACGCCCGAAAATCACGATACATGATCGAATAACCAAACCGAAGTTCACAACACATCTAACAAAGTTAAACGGACTTACGGGAAACTCGAAACAGCAGTTATGAACGAGATTCGCAAGAATCGAACTCAAGTGTGGAAAAGTCGCTAAAAAGCACGGAACTCAACAAAACGGCACCGAAACAAACTCGGATGTCAAAAAGTGTAGAATTAATTATTCTCATAATGACGAAACGGTCATGAGCGAGTCGTCAAAACAGACTTCCGCCGAAAAAAAAGAAATTACCGGAAATCGAAATTACGGGTATTACACCATCACCCGTATCGTAGATTGCGAAAAGCTTTTAATGGATTCCCAGAAAATAGACTTGTGCCGATGCCCTTAACAGGTGAGCAAGTGTACGATCGTGTGAAGAACATAAATACTATATTTGGAAAAACTAAAAAGAAGGCTGCTACGACAAACATTTGGAAGAAGAGGTCAATATTTTTTTATCTTCCTTACTGGATACATATAGATGTTAGACATTGCATAGATGTTATGCATGTCGAAAAAAATGTTTGCGATAGTGTGATCGGCACACTTCTCAATGTTAAACACAAAACAAAGGATGGTGTCCAGGCTCGTCAAGACTTAGAGGAAATGGGTATACGTCCTCAGTTGCATCCGCAAGTAGTCGGTAAACGAAGTTATCTTCCCCCGGCATGTTATACTTTATCCAGAAGAGAGAAAATCAGCTCTTGTAATTGTTTACAATGCATTAAAGTGCCACAAGGTTATTCGTCGAGTATTAAGAGTCTTGTATCGATGCAAAATCTGACATTGGCCGGCTTAAAGTCTCATGACTGTCATGTCTTGATGCAACAACTTCTAGATGTGGCTATACGTGACGTCTTGCCTAAAAAAGTGAGAAATGCCATAACTTGCTTGTGTTTTTTTTTCAATTCTATATGTAGCAAAGTTATTGATCCTTTGGTTTTGGATGAGTGGAAAAACGGGGCTGTTGTTATCTTGTGCCAATTGGAGATGTATTTTCCTCCTTCTTTTTTTGATATTATGGTTCACTTACTTGTCCATGTAGTTAGAGAGATTGAAGAGTGTGGCCCCGTTTATTTGCGATGGATGTTTCCGATTGAGCGATACATGAAGATTTTTAAAGGGTATAGTAAAAACCCATTTCGTCCAGAAGCATCTATTGTTGAGAGGTATATTGCAGAAGAAGCAATCGAGTTTTGCACAGATTACATGTCACAAACACCATTTGTAGGGCTTCCGAAGTCTCGACATGATGGGAAACTTAATGGAAAGGGTACACGGGGTGTTAAAATATTAACCAAGAATCGCGATGAGGTGCTTCAAGCACATTTGTACGTTTTGAAGAACACTGATGAGGTTCTTCCGTACTTGTCTGCTCACAAGAATCTTTTGAAGACAAAGAATCCCCGAATGAGCGAGAAATGGTTGTTGATTGAACATAATAAGACTTTTTTGAGGTGGTTTAAGGTACAAATCTCTGAAAGTGATAGCGCATCTGAAATGTTAAAATGGCTAGCTTACGGGCCGAAGTCCGATGTCGTAACTTGGAATGGATATGATATCAATAAGTACTCATTCTATACAAAGTCACAAGATGACAAAAGTTCGGTTCAAAATAGCGGAGTTACTCTTCAAGCCGAGTCCATGCACTTTTCAAGCTCGAAAGATAAAAATCCAGTTATGGCATCGACAAGTTACTATGGAGTTATTGAAGATATATGGGAACTTGATTATGTTAAGTTTAGAGTGCCTATTTTTAAGTGTAAGTGGGTTGATAATAACACGGGTGTGGTAATCGATGAACTGGGCTTTACATTGGTAGATCTTCATAAGATAGCTTACACTGACGAGCCTTTTATCGTGGCATATCAAGCTAAACAGGTGTTTTATGTCAAGGATCCATGCAATGAAATATTGTCAGTGGTCATTCCGGGTAGAAGTGTGGATATTAATGAAACTGAAGAGTCAAGTTTTGACATTTGTGAGTTTATTCCTTTATCAACACGGATGCCGACTATCGTTAAAGAAAATGTAACAGACGATATACATGCCATTCGAGATGATCATGATGAAGGCATATGGGAAAACGTTGTTATCTAGAGTCAAGTTAGATAGTTGATGATGAAGGCATAGTCGATTATGTTGAATTGTAGTATTAATGTTCAATTTTGTGACATTGTTAATGATAAAGTTGTTTTTGTTGAATTTTAGTATTAATGTTGAACGTTCTGTTATGAAGAATCAAGTATTTATATTTTAGTAATTAAGATTATTTCATTATTTGTTATTAAAAAAATGTGTGTGTGCGTGTGTATATGCACTCTGTGTAGTGTGTATAGCAATGTTTTAAAAACGATCACCAGATTTAGTCGACTCGCGAGTCGTACAATAAAACTTACATATTAATAACACAATAAAAGCTCATACGATAACTAATGACAATCGAGAAATGGTCCAAAATAAAATTTTATTAATAAAATTTTACATATTAATTCAATTGTACCTTCCACATCTAGACTTTCAACTTCCTTCTCGTTTCAACTTGAAGTACTCGGCAGAAGATGAAAGTAATGGGGACACACCTGTCATAATACACAGAGCTGTTCTTGTGTCGGTTGAACGCATGTTATCTATACTTATTGAGAACTATAAGGGGAAATGGCCTCTGTGGCTTAGTCCACGTCAAGCTATTGTTTGCTCAGTGTCTGATAAATCACAAGCATATGCTGTACAGGTTGTGTTCATCTTACTGTGTTTTTCTGTTCTATTGTTTACCTGCAACTTCTCTATATTTGTATTGTCTAATTTGGGAGTTGCAATAATGCCAATACAGAGGAAGCACAGATTGAATGTGTTTCCCCTACTTAACTAAGGTCAAAATAAAAAGTTAAGATTTAACCAAGAGATTTCATCTGAGTTTTCCTACCAAAATTGTGACAGAATATATAACTTATTTAACGACTTATATTATATCATTGTTAGAAAAAATATGTTTTTTTTTCTGTTCGATTATATCGAGATATTACTGATCTCTCCTATGTAACTTTTGATAGGTAAAGGAGCAGATTCATGAAGCTGGATATTGTGTAGATGTTGATATAAGTGATAAGACCGTGAACAAGAAGGTGATACAAATTTTGCTCCAGTGCTTAATACCATGTTGTAGTTCTTCATATAACTACGTACATAGATATTACTCTTGTTCGACAAAAAGGAGTCCCATTTGAAACTGTGTTTGTTACATAAGAATGAGTTGACTATTTATTAACGGTATTAAAATGTGATACATCATCGTCAAGTTTATTAGTCATGTCTTCCTGTCGATCTATATATTACAAGTACCTATACTTGGGTTGGAGTAATCATGGAATAAAGGTACATCATTAAGAAGTTTAAGTTGGAAAGATGACTGTTTTACATGAAATTATGGGGCAATATCTACTCGCTTTACCAAAAGCGTTGCTAATTTGGCTTTCGTTATATTTAAACGGAAAACCAATTGCTTACAAGCGGTGACTATCAAGAATATCTTGTGGTTAACTTGTGTATGTGGTCGTTGATATATATTTGGGTGCAGTCCAGGAAGCTCAAGATAAACTCTCATTTGTGGTTGGCAAGGAGGAGATTGAAAACGGAAAGGTTGTTTCTCTGCAATTTTTTTCTGTTTTGCAAAATCACACACCTTAAGGATAACTCTCATTCCAATAAGGTCATTGTTATAGTACTCGCCCTCATCTAGAACTGGTCTATCTTGATCTGTCACCAATATCGTCGACCCAACAAGTTTTCGTTATTTATTTATTTGCAACATGTTTCTCTTCTTTTTCCCTTTTTTATTTATGTAGTCGGTCGATGATGGTTTCAAAGGACGATTCATTGGTTACAAGTCTTCGCTTTTTTCGTATGTGGGGCATTCTGTGATATTAAACATTATTACTTTATACAAGGTGTGTCTGTTGATGCTTTTTAACCAACGTTGTAGATCACTTATAGTGTACCGCTTTTCATATCACTGAGCCGATCACGATTCAGAGGTGGTCAAGGTGTGTAAACTGTGCTTTTCTTTTCTGTGCTACTTCAATTTTTTTTTCTTTTTATTTTTATTTTTGGTTTCATCCTAAATACTTTGTTTTTGTTCAGATCAAGATCGAGTCCTAAATCTTGCCATTGTAATACCTCGTAGTTAGAGTCATGCTTCTCTATTGTTATCCTTGCTTAATTGTAATGACTGACATGTAACTACCCCTTAAGGTTAATATATTTATAGAAAACTCCATTTATCTTTTAAAATTACATGTACCTTCGTAAAGTGTTACAAGCACCACCTTGAGTGAATTTCCACAACAGCTATCACCTGAGATGCAATTTGTAAAAAGAGAAAAACAATTATTAAGGGGTATTGCAATTTTTAAAGAAAACTTCAGGGTTTGTTTTCCTAATTAAGCCCTTCAAACTGGTTGTATTGCTGAATGTTTCTCCTGATAATAACACATGGCCATCCTTCTACAGTTGCTTGAGGTCCCCTATCGCTATAGCGAATAGCGAGGGCTATTTGATTGCAGCAGGAGGGATTCACCGCACATCCAATATTCAGATTAGAAAGCCTCTTTGCTTGGTAATTTCTGGCTTGTCTTTCTTGAAACCAAAACTGATGTGTCATACACTTCCTGTGTTCAACTATTTTACACTATCCATATACTAACCCTCGATTGTACGTCTTTTTACTAATATAAAAATAAATGTTAGCTGGTTGACTTTAAGGACTATAATATAAAAGAGGATAAAAAATATTTGGTGATAGCCAAACCATCTATGTGCAGCCATCTTCCTTATCTGTCACCGAATTACTGAATTGGACATAAGGATCGAACTTTCAGCAGATTTGCCGAGACATCAATTATGCCGAACTTCAACCCCCGCCCCACCCCACCCATCGAATTGGTTGCATTCAGAAATATGAAAAAAAATTTGATAATTTTCATATTCAAGCCGGAGTACTCCCTTTATCATTTATCCTGTTTCTCGTTATTGATGACTGATGTTAGGTTTGCTACTTGTTTATGAGTCCCAGTTATCTTATGGTTGCTTTCTTATGTCGGCATTCTCGTGTTTTATTAATGCAGCACATGGCGTCTCCTTCTCGTTCCCCTCACACTCCTCCCGCTCGTTCTCCTCATTCCTCCCGGTCTCCCGATGCTCATACACGTAGTACTTCTACATCGAGAAATCCCACGCGATGTAGAAGTATGTCGAAACGCCGTGTTGACGGAAAAAAATTACCTCTTCACATTGATCAAGACGGGAAAGATCAAATACGAACACAAATTGAAGTTAAGTACGTACTTGGGAAAACTTGCCAAAGATCATGTCTCGATACTGTACAAGAGTTGGAAGCAAGTACCTGACAAGCCGGATAAAGAAATGTTGTGGCAGGATATATTGGTACATGACTCTCTTTTTGCAACCATGCTTCAAATTGAATTAATATACTTTAATTTACTGAAAATCACAAATTATTTTATTGAAAATCACAATTTCTTTCTCTATTTCACAATTATTATACTAGTATTTAATATAATATAATGATGAAATTGTGATTTTCAGTAAAATAATTTTCAGTAAAATAAAGCATATTAAATGCTTCGTATCATGTTCCAAAGCACATTAACTACTTCTTATTATGTGTCAATGCGCACACAATAAAAAATTCGATACAAATATAGTTGAAAATGAAAAGTTTTTACTATATAAAAAAGAATGGGGTTTATTTAGGACGGATGAAAAGAAAAATGAGACTAGTATTGTATATTTTGTTGTGACCTTTGGTATTAGGATAAAAATTGGGAATCAAGTATCAAGGGCAGCATCAGACATTCCTTTGTCTGATGTAGGCCAACTCATTGTGGCAGCATTCATTTTTTTGCATCACTCATTGTGTGGCTAACTCTAGTTTTAATTGTCAATATGTAGGCCAATTTTTATGTTAGCCAGATTAGCAATCTTGGTCATTTTCAAAAGACGTGTTTACAGTTCATTGGCGTAAAATGGAGGCAGTTTAAGTCTGATTTGACCGGTGAGTACATATATGGTCCAAGCAAAGAAAAATCTCCTTGTGACAAGTATGGTATCTCCGAGGAGGACTGGAGAGATTTCAAAAGGATTCGTGAGGACTCCGCTTGGGAGGTAAAACCGAATACAATGTTTTAAGTTTTTTTTTAAAGTTCAATGCTGAAAATAATGAACGCATAATCAAATAAAATGATTTCTAATTAATAACATAAAATCTGAAATAAAAAAATGTTTTAAGTTTTTTTTTAAAGTTCAATGCTGAAAATAATGAACGCACAATCAAATAAAATAATTTCTAATTAATAACATAAAATCTGAAATAAAAAATGTTTTAAGTTTTTTTTTAAAGTTCAATGCTGAAAATAATGAACGCACAATCAAATAAAATAATTTCTAATTAATAACATAAAATCTGAAATAAAAAATGTTTTAATTTTTTTTTAAGTTCAATGCTGAAAATAATGAACGCACAATCAAATAAAACAATTTCTAATTAATAACATAAAATCTGAATAATTTTACAAGAATCAAATAAAACAATTTCTAATTAAGAACCTATTTCTAATTAAGAACATAAAATATGAAAAAAATGTTTTGAATTTGAAAATACTTATAAAATTGTTTATGGATTATTTGATACTTGTATCAGGAACAAAGAAGTAAGAAACAAGAATTAGCCAAAATGAACATTCCGCATTATATGGCTCGAGGAGGGTACGACTTGGTGGATATATGGGAGATGGAGAGGAAGATGAAGGAGCGTCGAGAAGTATCCAAATCTGAAGAAGATATTGTTATTGATCCTCCGTCTCCACCTACGCGTCATCAAAGGTGGAAGCTTGGTCATACAAAACGACGGGAGGGTACGTCATCCGATGCCGCATGAGATTGTCGAGAGGATTGTAAGTTCTTTTTAAGAATTATTTTTCTTGTAAGAAAAAGAAAAAGCTCCTTTTTGTTGCTAAGTGTTAGCAAACATTAAAAATTTGAGGTAAATTATTTGCTTTATTAAATGTAAATAACCACTTTTCTACCCAATTATTTTTATCTACATTCTTGTATTGTTTTTTCTCCTTCATCAACTTGTATCAGTTGTTTGCAAATTTCAAAATTTTGTAATATGGTGCCAAATTAAATTTTTGTAGGATGATTTGGAGAAGCGATACACAAGGTACCTTCATTCCCGAGGGACGACAGATATATTGGCCGGTGCCATTGGGAGACCCGAGCACCCTGGTCGTGTTCGTGGCATTGGTTTTGGTGTGGGTATTCGCGATTACTTTGGACGATCATGTGGATTGACGTCTTTCGTAAGTAAAGATGTGTTGGAGCGATTAAGGAAAGAGATCACCCTTGATGTCACAAAGAATTTGAGGAAAGAGTTCGGCCGACAATGGGTGCTAGTTCCCGGCTGTTGATATTCATACACCGGATGAGGTTACTCGTGTTAGCACGAAGGGAGTTGTGCCGATGCTATTTCGCCCTTCCGGAGAGAGGCTCAGGATCGGAGACACTCATCGAGTTGGATTTTATGTGGAAGAGCATCCTCCCCGTCTAGTTGCTATCGGTAGGGTTATTCAGGGCGATTCGACCCTACATTGTGCTCCTTTACCACTCATTTGGTTAAGGTAGTGGTTGAGGAGGCCGTAGATGCCAGCGCTGAAGTCCCTGTGGCGACTGATGAGGTGAGAGTCGTGGGGGAAGCTTTAGGTGGATTTATTGCATGGCCACGAGATTTTATTTTCTCCGATTTTTCAAAGGTAAAAATTTTCTTTTTCTTTTTAGTAACTACCAAACATTATTGCAAAATCAATCCAATATAAATTGATTATGATTTCTAATATGGAAAAGATTAAACGCAACCAAAATGCGTAGTAACATCCCAAATGAATGGAAACATGTAGGAATAATAATAAATAAAAATAATAAGCCCTATTCTTTTTTTGTTTTATTGACTTTATTGGAGTATATATTTAGATAGTATATATATAAAAATATTTTAACCCCTGACATGTATTGACATGTAGAATGGGACTCTCTTTATTTTCGTGTGATTAATCAGTTCTTTAAAAGATTTATCAGACTATGGAGTGAATGATTTGATGAATGAATATTCTTTATTCAATATAGAAGAAATTCGCACCAATTCTACTCTTTTTAATATTCAAAAAATAGATATAGGTTCGGGTCAATATTAATGAGTTTATATAGTATTCAATAGATACGTTTATCCTTCATCCTTTCTGAAGTTACAATGGAAACAAAACAAAATAAATTATTTCAAATTTACTTGTATTTTACACTATACTATATGAAATAAAATATTCAGCGACCAAAGAAGCAGGCTCGTCAGAATGACGGGTCGAGGACCAAAGATGACATCATGAGAGACTTACTTATGGCTGCGTCAAGTATGTACAATAGTCCGATATCAGTGCCGTGGGATACAGCTATCTTTGGCTGTGGTGGTGATGATGTTCCATTGTACATCGCTCACACTGATATTTTAGAGATCGTTCAAGGAAAGGAGTGGCTTAGTTTATCAGTTTTACAGCTTTGGACTATGTGAGTAATTTTTGTATGGAATCTTTCTACATTCGTAGTATGTGTGTGTGTACAGTGTGTGTGTGTGTGTGTGTGTGTGTGTGTGTGTGTGTTTGTATGTGCTGTGTGTGTGCAGTGTTTGTGAGTGCAGTGTGTGTGCGTATGTGCAGTGTGTGTGTGTTTTTATTGTGTGGCAGTGTGTGTGTGAAAAGTGTGTTTGTGTGTGTTTGTGTGCAGTGTGTGGAGTGTTTTTTTTTTATATTAATATTTTGCTTAACAAATTAGGTATTTGTCTACTATGAATGTGGGCACGATGGACGAGGTTTTGTATGTATATTTTGATCCTCAATCCATACAAAATATGGGACAGAGGGGAGAGGAGATCTCGAGATATATATCGACGCGTATGCTTGAGTCGAAGAAGCAAATATATATGGGAGCTTACCATCATAAGTAAGATAAAAGATTGTAAATTTCAAAATATTTTCTTTCTAACAAAACTATTTCCTTTTTTTACAACATACTGTAGTAATATGTTCTTTCTTTCAAATGCATTTATCTATGTAGGCATCATTGGCAACTTCTGGTCATTGTGCCAGCAAGAGGAACTATTATATGGTTTTGCTCACTACATAGTAGGCCTGACTCTCGCATTAAGGCCATACTCCAAAAGTAAGATTTTATTTATAATATATTTGCTTTAAAATTTTATATCAACGACTCAATATATTATTGTTACTTTTAAGCAGTGCCGTGACCGCATTCAAGACCATGGATGGTATGCATACAAGTAAATCAAAGCAGGCGGTTAGTTGGATATATCCCAAGGTAATACATTTAATTACATGAGTGTAAATATGTGTGTTTGTGTGTATGAATATTTGAGTGTGTACGACAATATTGTTTTTGAAAACACGAATTATTTTGGGATAGACGTGGTTAACATCGTAAGGATCTTCTCCCTTTGGGATAGATGTTAACTTTCGTCTTAAGGATCTTCTCCCAACATATTGTGTATGAAGTGTCCGTTTGTTTGTGTTGGTTTTTTTTTCTATGCAGTGTGTGTGTGTGTGTGTGCAGTGGCAGTGTGTGTGTTGTGCTGTGTGTTTGTGTTTGTGTGTGTTCGTCAACAAACTAGTGATCCTCAAGGACCTGTTAGTTTATGGATATGTGCTGCCCCTTTAGCAGAGGGGTATAACACTCGCAGCAAGATATCTGATGACCTGCTAAGTTTGTTTTCCTGTGAGAGTCTTGTAATTCTCAAGGTGAAGAAGAATTTGAGTCAGTTCCCTACTACAAAGGGGGGTTCCTCGGAAAAAGGGATGAAGCTCAACTTCTCAATCATTATTTGCATTTCTATATTACTTGCAGTTGGTAAAATGGAAAGGACATGAGGCAGAGTAGAAGTTATTGATATGGTTATAGCTTATAAATGGAAGGTTATATCTTTAAGCATCGACCAACTCTTGTTTCACAGTACCTTTCCCATAATGAATTTCCATTTTTTTGCTTTCCCTTGCAAGGAATAACATCATAAGATCGGTACTGCACTGGTTAATCTATGCTCCACAAGACCAATCTATGGCCCTTCTTCACCGTAATGAGATTCTATCAAGATATTTATCCGCATACAAAGTATGCCTGTGTCTTTTCAGTTGATCTTGTTTGTTAAAGTTTTACGTCTCCATTGTTCTTGCAACTAGTTCGCTTGCATGTTCCCATAAAACGATAGTGCCGATTGCTCTGACGTTGAATAGCAGCACTCTTTCGTTATGTGTTCCAGGTTTCTCATTTTTTTTTCTTTTTATTGGTTTCGGTGATGTTTTTGTGAGTTCCCGTTTTCTATTCCACCAAGAACCTTGCTTTCCTAAAAAAACAAACCAAAATCTGAAATGTGTTTTTAAATAAGGTGAATTTTAGATTATGTTTTTCTATTGCTAGAACTGATGTTCCGTGTTCTTTGAACTTTTGTTTGTGTTATTTTTCAATTTATGCATGAACTCTTGAATTGGATTTAATAATATGCTTCATATATTATGTATTTATGTACTTGTGGCGCTAAAATTTCAAATAGCCCTCAGTTTAGCGATCGCTGTATCAGTAAGGGACCTTATCTCTATAAGGTGCTATATGCGATTAACAACTATGCCATATTGTACCTTTCCCGTCCGTGGAACATCCTTAGGATTTTTAGTCACATTTAATGCATAAAGCACCTATGATGCATATGGTGGACAAATTTATGCAAAAAGGCACCTTGTCTTGTTCTTGTGACGTTCTAATATTGCCTTGTCAAGTGTCATTTGGCTTGAAATCTCGTTTACCAGATATATCATGGCGTATTTTAGTGGACTGATCGAGTGCGAACTTTGGAGTCCATTGCTTCTAATTCCCTAGAATTTGGAGTGTGAAGAAGAATTTGAGTCAACATGTTAAGGTTCTTCACTTTCACGCTATTGTTTTTCCGAATGATGGCACTGAAAAAAGGGTTTTTTCAAGTTGCCCAGTGCTTGAAGATTTGGTGCTATATGGATGTGTTTTCAGTAGGGTTTGTGTCAAGTTCGATGTTTTTAATCAGAACCTCAAACGACTCACATTGACGTGTATCAGTCCAGGAGAGCAAAAACGGCCTGTTGTGCAGTGTGTGTGTTTGGGTTGTTTTTTTTTTTTTCTGTTTGTGCAGTGTGTGTGTTGTGTGTGTTTATGTTTGTGTGTTTTTTTTTTATGTTTGTGTGTGTATTGTATTTATGCTGTGTGCAGTGTGTGTGTGTTTGTGTTGTTGTTTTTCTTTTTTTTTCTGTTTGTGCAGTGTGTGTGTGCTGTCTGTGTTTTTTTTTTTGTGCATTGTGTGTTTGTGTCAGTGTATGTTTTTTAACTGTGTATGTTGTGTACGTGTTGATTTTATTTACTGAAAGCGACTCATATAATTGTGTCTTATTTTGTTTTAGTGTAATAAACAAAATGGAGGTTGGGAGTGTGGTTATTATGTTATGCACTGGATGTCGACTATCGCCCGAGCGCGTATTTTGGATGGTTGGATGGAGGTAGTATATTTTTTACTTGAAGTGGTGATAAAACTGTTTACTCTTTTACATTTAAAGTTTGTTTATTATACGTTTATATGTGCAGATGTTTGATGATGACGGGGCACTGTCTGAAGATGTTTTTGATAAAATTCGAGTTGATTGGGGACTTTATTTCTTGGAGGTGCGAAATCGTCTCGCGACATGATTTTGGTGTTTTTTGTGTGAATACATTGGATATTTGTATGAATTATTTTGGATGAATTGGGATTTTTGTATTATCTTTTTCAATGTATTGGTGGTTCAATGAATTTGGTGTTGGTTATTGGATATTTGTATGAATTATTTTTGGATGAATTGGGATTTTTGTATTATCTTTTTCAATGTATTGGTGGTTCAATGAATTTGGTGTTGGTTAGTTCTTTTCGGTGTGTTTGGATTCGATGAATTGGTGGTTTATTGATTAGTTTGATCCGATTCAGGTACTAGATTGTGCAAAATAGGGGAAAAACGGGATAAAATGATTAATATTTCAACAGCGGTTCCTCGAAACCGCTGTTAAACTTGATCTTAAAGGCGGTTCGATAACCGCCGTGGAGTATCGATTTAACAGCGATTATCGTTAATCATTGTTAAATTTCACATTTAACAGCAGTTTCATGAAACCGCCGTAAATATGGTAAAATTCAACGGTGGTTCTAGAACCGCCGTTAAGATCAAGTTTAACAGCGGGTAATAAGAACCGCCGTTATTTGGCAAATCCAACGGCGGTTTTAAAAACCGCCGTTGATATTAACAGCGGTACATATAACGGCGGTTCCGGAACCGCCGTTAATTGGGCATTTTAACCGCTGTTAAAAGCCAGTTTTGTAGTAGTGAATGTGAAGTTAGCGCACGCTAACTATCATATATAGCGCGCGCTAACGGGAATGTAACCGGTCCAGCAGCTACTGCTACCACTCGCTAGCGCACGCTAACAATAGCGAGTTAGCGTACGCTAACTGCACATCGGTAGCGCACGCAAGGTAACAGGAGTAGCGTGCGCTACCTACGCAGCAGCTTGATCGCCGCTACATCAACGACGCCGCTATCGAAGGTACAATACACGAAACGCACGACAAGGCCAGAATCCAGAAACATAAACACGAAGCATACAAGACGACGGATCTAAGCGCTGAAAGAAAATATAATTCCGATCACCGGAGGGTCCGAAATGCGACAACGAAAATGGGATTCCCTAAACTATTAGGAAATTACAAAAATGGCCCAAGTGACCAAAAATCACGAAACGACGTCGGATCAACGAACCGAAAGTCTCCACACGACCAACTCAATCATACGAACTTGTACAAACCAAGAAACAACGAAACGAACGAGTTTTACGAGAACCGAATGTTCATACGGCAAAACATATCATAAAATGAAATCACGTGAAAACATCACAAAAACTCGTCCAAATGCAAAAACTCCAAGAATAAAGTAGATTCACAATGTCGAAATGGTTACAAGCGAGTAGATATAAATAGACATACACCCAAAATTGGAAAGTGCTAAAAATGAAAAGTTACGGATATTACATTCTCCCCCTCTAAAAATAAAGTTTCGTCCCGAAACTTAAGAATCAAAAAGCTCGGGGTGACTCGAACGCATATCCTCCTAACTCCCACGTCGCTTCTTCTACTCCGTGCCTCGACCATTACACCTTAACCAAAAGAATGGTTTTGTGCCTTAACTGCTTGTCTCGGCGCTCCAAAATCCTGACGGGCCTCTCCTCAAACGTAATATCCTTCTCGATCTCCACGTCTCCAAAATCAATAATATGGGACGGGTCCGGAACATACTTCCTCAGCTGGGAGACGTGAAATACGCTATGAACATGACTCAACGACGGAGGCAAAGCTAAACGGTATGCTAACTCACCGACTCTCTCCAATATCTCGAAAGGCCCAATATACCTCGGGCTGAGCTTCCCTTTTTTTCCCAAAATGAAAAACTCCCTTCATAGGGGATACCCTCAACAAAACATGATCTCCCACCTCGAACTCCAAAGGTCGATGCCTAACATCCGCATAAGACTTTTGCCGACTCTGAGCTGTCAACATTCTCTTCCTAATCAATCCAACTTTCCCCCTTGTCTCCAATACAAGGTCTGGCTCGGTGCCAACTAGATCGGACGGTTCATCCCAACATATCGGCGATCGGCAATGTCGGCCATAAAGTGCCTCATACGGTGCCATCTTAATCGACGCGTGCCAGCTATTATTATAAGTAAACTCAATCAAGGCCAGATGTCCCTCCCAGTCACTACTCCAATATAATGCACATGCGCGCAATATATCCTCGAACGTCTGAATAGTACGCTCGGACTGCCCATCGGTCCGGGGATGGAAAGAAGTGCTCAAACGTAACTGTGTCCCCAATGCCTTATGTATCGCCTGCCAAAAATGCGATACAAATCGGCCATCTCTGTCAGAAATGATGGTCTTCGGCGTACCATGAAGTCTCACTATCTGTGCGATAAAAATACGAGCCAGTTTTTCTGGACCCCATGTTTCCTTGATGCCCAGAAAATGTGCCGACTTAGTCAGTCGGTCTACAATCACCCACACCATATTCATACCAGTCTTCGTCCTCGGCAAACCCGTGACAAAATCCATAGAGATATCCTCCCACTTCCACTCCGGGACGGGAAGTGGTTTCAACAGCCCGACTGGCCGCTGATGCTCAATCTTGACTTGCTGACAAGTCAAACACTTAGCCACAAACTAAACTACCTCATTCTTTATGTCGTTCCACCAGAAATTTATCCTCAAATCTTTATACATTTTACTCGAGCCCGGATGGACTGAGTAAGGTGACGCATGAGCCTCTCGCATAATACACTGTCTCAATCCCGAGTCTTTCAGAACACACAACCGACCTCGGAATCTCAACACACCGTCCTCATGAATAACGAATCCCGGGGCTTTCCCCTTCCCTACACTCTCTCGAAGCTGAATAAACATCGGGTCCTCCAACTGTCCCGATTTAATGTCATCGACCAGAGATGAAGAAATCTCAAGAGTACGCAACTGCCCGGAACTCTCTGGTAGTACAACCTCAATGCTCAACCTCATAAACTCTCGCTGAAGTCCCGACTGGGCCGTAAGCAACTCAAGCGCCCGAAGCGCTACCGATTTCCGGCTCAAGGCATCTGCCACCACATTTGTCTTACCCGGATGATATAGAATCTCGAGGTCGTAGTCCTTAATCAACTCCAACCATCTCCTATGTCTCATATTAAGCTCTTTCTGCATAAAAATGTACTTCAGGCTCTTGTTATCGGTGAAAATCTGACACGACGAGCCATACAAGTAATGACGCCAGATCTTCAACACAAATACAACTACAGCCAACTCAAGATCGTGCGTAGGGTAATTCAACTCGTACGGTTTCAGCTGACGGGAAGCATAGGCAATCGTCCTCCCGTGCTGCATAAGTACACATCTGAGCCCTTGGCCCGAAGCATCACTAAAAACTGAGAAACCCTCATTACCACTCGGTAAAGCCAAAACAGGAGTGGTCGTCAATCGCTTCTTCAACTCCTCAAAACTATTCTGTCTCTCATCGGTCCACACAAACTTCTCTGACTTCTGTAACAACCGAGTCAGCGGTCGAACGAGCTTAGAGAACCCCTCGACGAATCTACGGTAATACCCGGCCAAACCCAGAAAACTACGGACCTCCTTCACGTTATTGGGTGGCGCCCAATCCAACACTGCCTCTACCTTATGTGGGTCCACACGAACACCCTCGGCCGAGATCACATGACCGAGAAACATAACCTCCCATAACCAAAACTCACACTTTGAGAACTTCGCAAAAAGATGCTGAGTTCTCAAAATATCTAACACGATATGAAAATGACGGGCGTGCTCCTCCTCGCTCCTCGAGTAAATCAGGATGTCATTGATAAAAACGACTACACACTTATCCAGATACTCGATAAAGACTTTGTTCATAAGCTGCATGAACACGGCTGGAGCGTTGGTTAGCCCAAAAGGCATAACCACGAACTCGTAGTGACCATATCTCGTCCGAAAGGCCATCTTTGGAATATTGGTATCCTTCACTCGGAGCTGATAATACCCCGATCTCAAATCAATCTTCGAAAACACGGTTGCCCCTTGCAACTGATCAAACAAGTCATCAATCCTCGGGAGCGGATACTTGTTTTTGATGGTCACTTTGTTCAATTCTCGGTAGTCGATACACAAACGAAGTGACCCATCCTTCTTCTTCACAAACAGGACCGGTGCGCCCCAAGGTGAAGCGCTCGGTCGAATATACCCCATGTCCAGCAACTCCCCCAACTGTTTCTTCAACTCCAGCATTTCGGCAGGCGCCATACGGTATGGCGTCTTAGAAATCGGTGCTGCACCCGGCTCTAAATCGATGGTAAACTCAACTTCTCGGTCCGGCGGCAAACCCGGCAACTCGTCTGGAAAGACATCAGGATACTCACACACTACCAGAATACATGAGAGCTCGACTCTCCCTTCTTCCGATCTCAAAGTGTAACACCAATAACCCGTGCAACCTCCCAGAAGAAGCCTCACCGCCCTCAAGGCGCTGATCAGGAGTCTCTGGCTACTCAGCTTACGCCCCACAAAAGAATGCTCGGTACCATCAGAGGCTAACATCGAAACAGTCCTCGTTCTATAATTCATGATCGCCCCATGACGGTCCAGCTAATCCTCACCAAGAATCAAATCCTCATCTTTAATATCTACCGCGATCAAATTAGAAGGCCAATCCCTCCCCGCGATACGCACAGAAAAATCTCTAATCTCACGATCCCCCACGATGCTATCCCCACTAGGAAGTTTAATAACAAAAGGCCCACAAGCAACTTGGCAATCAGCATGCAGACAACGCACATAATCCATAGATATAAAAGAATGCGTAGCACACGGAAACGGGATGATCAAGGATGTGGACGGTACCTGTAGCCACCGTCGCGTCAGGATCTCCTGCTCGTCTCATCTCATACACTCGGGCCGGTACAGACCCCGCACTAGAAGCTCCCCCTCTAGAAGGCTGCCCACGTCCTAGGCCTCTACCAAAACTCTGCTACGGCTGAGGAACTGTC
Organism: Orobanche coerulescens; assembly: GCA_033398695.1. NCBI lineage: Eukaryota > Viridiplantae > Streptophyta > Magnoliopsida > Lamiales > Orobanchaceae > Orobanche > Orobanche coerulescens. Next base: position 85,426,678 of record CM065817.1, read on the forward strand.
GGTGCCTGATTCACACTCGGCTCTCCCGCAGCTGGGGCTGATATCTGAGTAACTGGAGCCCGAGCTGCATCCGTACAAAACTTAGCACGATGACCCATCCGACCACAAGCAAGATACTGAATCTGAGGCCTATCACACTCACTCATCATGTGGCCCGGACGACTACAGTTGAAGCACGTAGGACCACGAACGGAACCGGTAGGAGCAGACCTAGAACCGTTTCCTCGCCCAACTGATGGCGACTGACTCACGAAGACTCGCGAACCAGACTGAGCCTTCGGATACCCTCCTGACTTGCCTCCCAAAAACTGACCGGAGGTCTTCTGTTTCTTTCCTTCGGTTGCTGTCTCTATCGCGGAAAACGACATCTCACAAGCCATCGCTTTATTCTGATAATCTTTCAAAGTCGTGCACCCCAGGCCAGACATGTAGTGGCGCACCCTCGGTTTCATTCGCATATCAAAGTGGCGGATCTTATCAAGCTCATCTCGAACTTGGTTTCTCACATAATGCAGCTGTTGACTGTAGTCTTTGATAGCATGAGAAATAGGAACATCTTGGGGCTTAGCCTCAAAGAAGGCTCGGATCCTCCCCTCTTTCACTGGCCATGGACAAAATTCATCTTCCATCAGATCCCGAAACTCTGCCCACGTGGCTGCCCGGTCACGCGGTTTCACCGCTTTCCACCACGTTGCTGCCTCCTTGGCGAGGAAGTACTGAGCAATGGGTATTTTCCTCTCCTCAGAATAATTAGCAGCCTCAAATACTTTTTCCATCTCAAAAAGCCAACTCTCCCATCCGGAAGGGTCGGAAGCACCATCAAACTGCGGAGGACGCATACGAATCACGTCCTGAAGTAACATGTCATTGCCGGATCCAGTAGGCGAAACCGGGTTGGCATTAGCTTGGCCGACCAGAACAGCCTGAGTTAGTAGCGTCATCTGGTTCGCTACTTGTTGCAAAATATTAGCCACTCCAACATTCTCATTAGCATTACCGGAGCTAGCATATTGGTCCTACTGACCTCCGGAACTAGAGGGAACACTGTTCGACAAAGAAGGCATCGCCGAGTCAGTTCCCGAGTGATCGGACATGGCCGCCCCACCGGCTGCGCCACGTCCCCTACCGCATCCGCGACCGCGTCCTCTACCAGCAGGAATTCTGAAGAAGTGACGGGTAAGTACAATTCAAACGCAAAACGCAACAAGATACTAAGACAGGAATAGAACAGAACGGTGAAACGAGTCAAGTTAGGAAAAACTTACGAGCACCGGCGTACTGAGATGATGGCATAGCAGTGATACTGTCCCAAAAACGACACTTGACTAGACCCAAATAACCGACAGCCTAGGTATCCATAAACCTAAGCTCTGATACCATATTCTGTAACACCCCAAGACATTCAGGGCATATTACAGCGCCGTGGACCCCACACTGTGGAATCCACCAGGATAACGTACCAAACAAGACATTCGACAACGACAATTAATCATCAATAAAGTGATAATTCAAATAAAAGACTACAAACTGACAAATAAAACCTGACATCAAATCCATTTCCCCAAAACGGGAACACAACATTAACAAATTCAAACAGGAAGTACTCGAGTACTTAAACCAATTTTATAATACAGAAATCCCAAAAGAATACATCAACAATAACCGACAGAACAAAACACCGATAATCGACTACTGGACAGTATCATGCTTGCCCATCATCCTCATACGGCTCGAGTGCTCGCTTGTCCCCACGATCGATACCTGAAATACAAAAAATATTTCCCCCATTTAAGGGGTTAGCGACAACTGCTAGTGCAAGTACAATCCATTTGAACTACATTCTAATCAGATGAATATATGCGCCAAAAAGTCATTTTAGAAAACATTTTATATTCCGGAATATTTACAATGTACAATCACAAAACACATTATCTCCAACAAATCACAATTCAAAGTTAATCGTTGGTACGAGACTCACGGCTACCGTACCCCGCAGAGCCCCGTCGGACATCCCTCGGTGGCTAACCACAGTTCGCGATACGCACACTCACGGCAATACGTATCCCTAGAGACCCCGTCGGACCATCCCTATGTGAACATATACATATCCATCCACAACAACCACGATACAGCCATAATTCAAATACTAGAACATGTAAACAAATGTAAAGTACTTGCCTTTGAGACATTCTTGAAGAAACGGAAGTGAAACACGACTACGAACGGTCCGGGTGGAAAACGACGGTTTCTAAAGGAAGGATCAACATAGTTCAGTCCCAACGGACAAAAATACTCTATTGGAATACACCCATAACCCCGATTATAAACTACGATAATGAACGATCAATCGATACGGGCGAGGGTTTACGCAAAATCTCCCCGTATTGATAATTCACGGATTAAAATCAAGGAAAATGGATTTGGAATCACCCAATAATTATAATCGGTAAGGAATATCATAACATAATCGAACAATTCGGAACTAATCTCTAGAATCCAGAAAAAACCCCAAATTCTACAAAGTTAGGGTTCCTGAGGAATACCTTGAATTCGGCTGATGAAGGATGATTATGCTGATTATGATATGATAGCTCGATTCTACCGTGGAAGAATACGAAATATTCCCGGATGGAAGTTGAAGGAATTCGCCCCTTTGCGTCGCCCGAAGAAGAAACGAGAGAAAAGGAATGAAAAACTGACATTCTGGACTGCCCGCTGATATATATAAAATGTGAAGTTAGCGCACGCTAACTAAGTAACTATCATATATAGCGCGCGCTAACGGGGCTGTAACCGGTCCAGCAGCTACTGCTACCACTCGCTAGCGCACGCTAACAATAGCGAGTTAGCGTACGCTAACTGCACATCAGTAGCGCACGCAAGGTAACAGGAGTAGCGTGCGCTACCTACGCAGCATTGATCTTTGCTCACATCAGCGATGCCGCTATCGAAGGTACAATACACGAAATGCACGACAAGGCCAGAATCCAGAAACATAAACACGAAGCATACAAGACGACGGAGCTAAGCGCTGAAATAAAATATAATTCCGATCACCGGAGGGTACGAAATGCGATAACGAAAATGGGATTCCCTAAACTATTAGGAAATTACAAAAATGGCCCAAGTGACCGAAAATCACGAAACGACGTCGGATCAACGAACTGAAAGTCTCCACACGACCAAATCAATCATACGAACTTGTACAAACCAAGAAACAATGAAAACGAACGAGTTTTACGAGAACCGAACGTTCATACGGCAAAATATATCATAAAATGAAATCACGTAAAAACATCACCAAAACTCGTCCAAATGGAAAAACTCCAAGAATAAAGTAGATTCACAATGTCGAAACGGTTACAAGCGAGTCAATAAAAATAGACATACACCCAAAATTGGAAACTGCTAAAAATGGAAAGTTATGGATATTACAAAAAGGAGTCGAATATTAATCCCGAAATCATTGTTCTCAAAGGTCTCATCGGTGATGTAGATTATGGATTTCGAACTCAAAAATTCCTTGACATCAATCTCGGTAACTCCATATTTTTCAGTGATCGATTTCCAAGAACAAGAAAAGTCATCGGACGACAAACCAAATAATTGAGTCAAAATCTCTGAAGAGACTTTCACTACAGTTCCTCCAACCAAACTCCCTAAAACTAAGGATGAGGATCCTTCACTCTCAGCAATATGAAGGTTCGCGTAGAATTCGTGAACTAACTCGGGAAAGACAGGTTCCTTACATTCAACAAAACGGGAAATTCTAATAGAAGAGAAAAAATCCGAAATAACAACATTCACCCATTCCAGGCTGTGGAAATTGAAGTAGTAATAGTACGTTAAGTGTTCCTGAGGGAGGATGTCGGAAAATACCTTGGAAGCGGTATATGACACGAAACGGGATGCATCATATTCTGGTTCGCGGGTACGTTTTGAGCTTTTGTAAGCCTTTTCCATAACTTTTCTGCCCTTGCTCAACATGAATATGAAAGAAATTGAAAGATTTGAAGAAAGAAGTCGGGATTATATGAATCGGATTTTGTCTAGGGTTCTTGCTTTGAAAGGGGATCTGAGCGATTGCGTGCATTATGAAATGGTGAAAGAGTTTCTGGGCTGTTAAGGGTTTATATAGGGAACTGAATCGGTTTAATTAGCATACGCAAAGAGTGTAGAATTAGCGTACGTTATGAATATATAGGTAGCTTACTGGACTGTCCAGTAGCATATATCGAAATAAGAAGATTTTAATTAGCGCACGCAAGTGATAAGGTGTTAGCGTACGCTATCGAAGATAAAATCGTACAGGAGTGGGAAGTTAGCGCGCGTTAAAGGAATGAAGCTAGCGCGCGCTAGCGAATGGAACGTTTCTAAGAGATTGATTTCTCGAGTAGATAACTAATTTCAAAAATTGTCTAGATGTCCCATACCAAGTTGCAAACGAATAGTGTTAAATGATTCCTCGGGAAGAGGTTTCGTAAATATATCAGCAAGTTGGTCCTTCGTCCCGACAAAAATTAAGCAAATATCTTTCTTTTGCACATGATCATGTAAAAAGTGATGTCTAATGTCTATATTCTTAGTTCTACTATGCAACACGGGATTTTTACTTAAATTAATTGCACTAGTATTATCACATAAAATAGGGGTATTTTCAAAATCAATGTCGTAGTCACGGAGTTGATTTTTAATCCATAATATCTGAGCACAGGCACTCCCTGCAGCAACGTATTCGGCCTCAGCTGTAGACAACGCTACACTGGTTTGCTTTTTACTTCCCCAAGATATTAAGCATGAGCTAATAAAATGACATGTACCACTAGTACTCTTTTTATCAATTTTGCATCCGCCGAAATCAGCGTCACTATATGCAATCAAATTAAAGTCCAAATAAGAAGGATACCATAGACCTAGTTCGATGGTCCCATTCAAGTAACGAAAAATGCGTTTACAAGCAATTAAATGGGATTCCTTAGGATTAGCATGGAATCGAGCACATAAGCATGTAGCAAATATTATGTCTGGCCTAGAAGCAGTTAAATATAGCAAAGATCCAATCATACCTCGATATAATTTTTGATCTACGAATTTGCCATTTTCATCTTTTTCTAATTTCAATGATGAAGACATTGGCATTGAAATCACTTTCCTACTCTCCATTTTGAATTTCTTGAGAAGATCGTTTGAGTACTTTGTTTGATGAATAAAAATTCCATCTTTATATTGCTTGATTTGAAGCCCGAGGAAGAATGTTAATTCTCCCATCATACTCATCTCGAACTCTCCCTTGATAAGATTTGAGAAATATTGGCACAATGATTCGTTAGTAGCTTCAAAAACAATGTCATTAACATAGATTTGGCAAACAAGTATATCATTATTCAATATTTTCACAAACAAGGTATTATCGACTTTACCTTTTTTATAATCATTTGCAATAAAAAATTGACTTAAACGATCATACCATGCTCGGGGTGCTTGTTTCAACCGTAGAGCACCCTGTTGAGCTTGTAGATGTGATCCGAAAATTGGTGATCTTCAAAACGGGGAGGTTGCTTGACATAAACTTATTCTTGAATATAGCAATTCAAGAATGCACTTTTCACATCCATTTGAAATAGCTTGATCTTTTTGTGAGCGACAAATGCACATAACAAACGGATGGCTTCGAGTCGAGCCACGGGAGCAAAACTTTCCTCGTAATCAAGGCCTTCCTCTTGATTATACCCTTGTGTGACCAAACGAGATTTATTTCGGGTTGGGCAACCGTCTTCGTCACACTTGATTTTGTGCACCCATTTAGTTCCGATAATTTTTTTATATTTAGGAGCGGGAACTAAATTCCATACGTTATTGTGCATGAATTGTACAAGCTCCTCTTGCATTGCCATCATCCAACTTTCATCATCAAGAGCCTCGGATATATTTTTGGGAACTATTTCGGATACGAAAGCACAATGAGCCATATACTCGGTGATTCTCCTTCGAGTTTGAACACTGTCTTCAATGTTTCCAATCACGAGATCTTTTGGATGGTATTTGATGTGCCTCCAATCTTTCGTTAGACTCTCGATTGTCTTCTTTTGGGTTTCTGAAATTTTCTCCATTTCGTTTGAGGGATGAGAATCCGAAAAAATACCTGCATCATCAAAACATTCTACCTTTCTCGGGGGTGAGATCATATCGTTGAATTTAACATGAATGGATTCTTCAACTTTATTTGTTCTAATGTTATAAACACGATATGCTTTGCTATTTGTAGCATAACCAAGAAATATTCCGGAGTCGGATTTAGCATCAAATTTCCCCAAGTTATCCTTACCATTGTTTAGGATAAAAACATTGCAACCAAAAGGATGGAAGTAAGATATATTTGACTTTTTGCCCTTCCATAATTCATACGGAGTTTTAAGGTTAGTTCTACGAACATGAACTTGGTTAATCACATAGCATGCCGTAAAAATTGCTTCGGCCCAAAAATATTGTGGAAGAGAATATTCATTAAGCATAGTCTTTGACATTTCCTCCAAAGATCGATTTTTCCTTTCACCAACCCCATTTTGTTGAGGCGTTCGAGGAGCCAAAAAATTGTGATTAATACCATATTTGTCACATAAAAGCTCAAACGGAGTGCAATCAAATTCACCTCCGTGATAGGTGCGAATAGAAATTATAGAGAGACTTTTCTCATTTTGCACCAAACGACACCATTTGGAAAACTCGGAAAATGTATCATCTTTATGAGCAAGATATCTAACCCAAGTAAAATGGGAATAATCATCAACAATAACCAAAGTATAAAGTTTACCATTTAGACTAACATATCCAGATGGTCCAATCAAATCCATATGCACAAGTTTAAGAATACGGCTAGTGGAAACCTCGAATTTTGGTTTGAAAGATTCTCGAGTATGTTTCCCTTTTATGCATGATTCACACAAATGTTTCCGATCAAATTTGAGTTTAGGTAAACCACGAACAAGATCGTGTCTCGATAAAATAAAAATGATGGGTAGAGATGTATGCCCTAATTTACGATGCCATAAATATGCATTATCATCCAAAGTAATAAGGCACTTTTCATTAAATGAGCTTTTATCATTAAGATCAACAATATAAATGTTTCCTCATCTCAAACCGATGAATGCAATTTTATTATTTCTAAATGCCGTGCAATGAGTTTGCTCAAAGAGAATTTTAAAACCTTCATCACATAGTTGAGAAACGCTAAGTAAATTGTGATGCAAACCTTCAACAAATAATTCTTTGTTGATAGAGGGAGAAGGTTCCTTACCGACTTTTCCAATGCATTTAATCTTTACCTTTTGATTGTCGCCAAAGGTCATATGTCCTTGTTCTTGATATTCGATGTCTTCAAACAAGTCCTCGGAGCCGCGCATGCGCCTTGAGCATCCGCTATCAATGTACCACTTGCTTTTCCTTCGTGCCAGTACCTCGATATTTCTTTCGGCGTCGAGTGCCATAAATGCGAGATTGGCATCTAGAGATCTTTCAATCTCCTCCTCGTCATCACTCCAAGACGCGATTAGAACCTCCTTCTTTTTGAATCTTTCAATTTGGCGCTTTGAAGAGGATCCTCGTCATTCTTTGGCATAGTGACCGGCTTGACCGCATTTCCAACAATTATTGTCGAACTTATTTATAGGAACATAGTTATTCTTTTTGTTCCGCCTTACCATCCCGACCAAGGAAATTTTGCCTTCTTTGAATTAGATTTTTATACCTTCTAAAGTTCGTAGAGAGCAGGTTCCTCGTCATCTTCATCCTCTGGAACATCTTCCTCAACATCGCTATCAACATTGAATGCAACTACTTTTTCACGTGACTTTGGTTTAGTACCTCTAGACTTGAGAACGATCTCATAGTTGATGAGTGACCCGATGAGGGCACTAAACTCGAGCTTGTTGAGATCTTTGGATTCCATGATCGCGGTAACCGTGGCATCCCATTCACGTGGCAACGAGCGAATAATTTTCTTAGCTTTGTCGCTACTAGATATAGGCTTTCCGAAAGATGCAAGTCCATTGGTTATAGCCGAAAACCTATCCAACATATTGGTGATCGTTTCCTCATACTTCATGGAGAAGAGTTCGTAGTTCATGAATAAGCATGTTGATTTTAGTCTCCTTGACTTGGGTGGTTCCTTCATGAGTTACTTCGAGGATTTCCCAAGTTTCCTTTGCGCTTTCGTAAGAAGATATCCTATTGAGTTCTTCTGGATTAAGGGCGCAATAAAGAAGTTGAGTAGCACGTGAATTGATATGCGTGTTCCTCCAGTCCTCGTCGAACTTTTTCAACGATCCATCTTCTTTCTTGGCAAGTTTCGGACCAAGTGCAATGACTTTCCAAATTTCAATATCATAGGCTTGAACGAATATAGCCATTTTCTTTTTCCATGTCATGAAATTGGAACCGTCGAAGAAGGGAGGACGGTTGAGAGCATTTCCTTCGATTTGGCCAAGAAGTGCCATTTGCAAATCTTTTTCCCTTAGGTGGTTAACCCTTAAAAAGAGACCCGCTCCGATACCAACTGAAGAGATAAATTCACCACTAGAAGGGAGGTTGAATAGTGGTAATGCGGAATATCGAACTTTCTCGCGAATAAAGGAAAAATGTGCGGAAAGTAAAAGACTCAAAGATTTATAGAGGTTCGGCAACTTGCCTACGTCCTCTCTCCGACTTCTTTTTCTATTGGCCAAAGAAATAACCACACACTTGTCTCATCTTCGATCGGTCCGAGCACAAAAACCGTTACAACCACTTGTCTTCTATTGGTCCAAGCACAACCACTCTCAAAATAAACTTTGTGTATCTAGTGTTCTATCGGAACTAGATAATCCTTACTTACGAATATTGGAGTGTAATCTTAACAATGCCGGATCAAAGATCCTAATAACACCGGATTAGTGACTCTTAATTCGTTTCTCTAACGCTCTTGTATGAGTGATGCAACACTCACAACCAAATGAAAAGAATACAAAGTATACTAAATATTACAATGTGTATCACTCTTTGTATCACTACAGGAAAAACGCAGTCAGACAACAGTCGGCCGAAAAAATGTTGGCTGAAATTAACAGACAACAGTTTATTTTCATCCTTGAAAAAGTATTGTGTAATCCAAGTACATTACAACGGTTTAAAAATCGTTGTCTAGAAAAAACAATCAGACAAGGCTTTTTGCCGTTGGTGTTGTGCAAACTTGGAGGATTAAACAACCGTTTTAAAAATATATTGTGGGAATTAGCTTAAGACAATGGCACGTTAAACCGTTGTTGAAATAAGATAAGCGTTTTTAACTATATTGTTTTATTACATTTCACACAATGTGTCATAAAACCATTGTGTGACTCAGACAAGCATTTTTTAATATTTTATATTTAATCATGCTTCAAACAACGGAATATTAAAACTGTTATCTAAAGCACGTACTTTATCTAAAACACGTAGTAGTTTGCTAAAATCTCAAACCAAATTAATTTTTTATTTTTTTGAAAATTTGTGAACATCACTCAATTATATATATCTTGACATCTGTACGGTTGAATCGTCGATAATTTTTTTTTTTAAAAATAGAAATAATAACCCGTGAAAATCACTAGCTACTAGTCAATTTAGTAGTGGTTTGCTAAGATCTCAAACCAAATTAATTTTTTATTTTTTCGAAATTTAGGAACATCACTCAATTAGATATATGTTGACATCTATATGGTTGGATCGTCGAGAACTATTTTAAGAAAAATAGAAACAAAAATCCGGGACAAAACACTAGTTATTGTACTAGTCAATTTAGTAGTGGTTTGCTAAGATCTCAAACCAAATTAATTTTATATTTTTTGAAAATTTGGGAACATCAGTCAATTAGATAAATCTTGACATCTGTACGGTTGGATCGTTGATAAATATTTTTTAAAAAAATAGAAACAATAATTCGTGAAAAGCACTAGTTACTAGTCAATTTAGTAGTGGTTTGCTAAGATCTCAAACCAATATATTTTTTTATTTTTTGGAAATTTGGAAACATCACTCAATTAGATATATGTTGACATCCGTACGGTTGGATTATCGAGAACTATTTTAAGAAAAATAAAAACAAAAATCCGGGAGAAAACACTAGTTATTGTACTAGTCAATTTAGTAGTGGTTTACTAAGATCTCTTACCAAATTAATTTTTATTTTTAGAAAATTAGGGAACATCACTCAGTTAGATATATCTTGACATCTATATGGTTGGATCGTGGAGAACTATTTTAAGAAAAATAGAAATAAAAATCCGGGACAAAGCACTAGTTAATGTACTAGTCAATTTAGTAGTGCCCTACTAAGATCTCTTACCAAATTAATTTTTTATTTTTTGAAAATTTAGAAAAATCACTGAATTAGATATATCTTGACATACGGTTGGATTATCGATAAATATTTTTTAAAAAATAGAAACAATAATCAAGGACAAAGCATTAGTTACTAGTACTAGTCAATTTAGTAGTGGTTTGCTAAGATCTCTAACAAAAATAATTATTTATTTTTTGAAAATTTGGGAACATCACTCAATTAGATATATCTTTACATCTGTACGGTTGGATCGTTGATAATTTTTTTAAAAAATAGAAACAATAATCTATGAAAATCACTAGCTACTAGTCAATTTGTAGTGGTTTGCTAAGATCTCAAACCAAATTAATTTTTTATTTTTTGAAAATTTGGGAACATCACTCAATTAGATATATGTTGACATCCATACAGTTGGATGGTCGAGAACTATTTTAAGAAGAATAGAAACAAAAATCCGGGACAAAGCACTAGTTATTGTACTAGTCAATTTAGTAGTGGTTTGCTAAGATCTAAAACCAAATTAATTTTTTATTTTTTGAAAATTTGGGAACATCACTCAATTAGATATATCTTGAAATCTGTATGGTTGGATCATTGATAAATATTTTAAAATAAAAATTGAAACAATAATTCGTGAAAAGCACTAGTTACTAATCAATTTAGTAGTGGTTTGCTAAGATCTCAAACTAATATATTTTTTTATTTTTTTGGAAATTTGGGAACATCACTCAATTAGATATATGTTGACATATGTACCATTGGACCATCGAGAACTATTTTAAGAAAAATAGAAACAAAAATCCGGGAGAAAACACTAGTTATTGTACTGGTCAATTTAGTAGTGGTTTCCTAAGATCTCTTACCAAATTAATTTTTATTTTTTGAAAATTAGGGAACATCACTCAGTTAGATATATCTTAACATCTGTACGGTTGGATCGTCGAGAACTATTTTAAGAAAAATAAAAACAAAAATCCGGGACAAAGCACTAGTTAGTGTACTAGTCAATTTAGTAGTGCCCTACTAAGATCTCTTACCAAATTAATTTTTTATTATTTGAAAATTTAGGAACATCACTCAATTAGATATATCTTGACATCCATACGGTTGGATCATCGATAAATATTTTTTAAAAAATAGAAACAATAATCCAGGACAAAGCATTAGTTACTAGTACCAATCAATTTAGTAGTGGTTTGCTAGGATCTCTAACCAAATAATTTTTTATTTTTTTGAAAATTTGGTAACATCACTCAATTAAATATATCTTGACATCTGTATGGTTGGAACGTCGATAAATATTTTTAAAAAAATAGAAACAATAATCCGTGAGAAGCACAAATTACTAGTACTAGTTAATTTAGTAGTGGTTTGCTAAGATCTCAAACCAAATTAATTTTTAGTTTTAAAAATTTGGGAACATCACTCAATTAGATATATCATGACATCGGTATGATTGGATCGTCGATAATTTTTTTTAAAAATAGAAACAATAATCCAAGACAAAGCACTAGTTACTAGTACTAGTCAATTTAGTAGTGGTTTGCTAAGATCTCTAACCAAGTTAATTTTTTATTTTTTGAAAATTTGGGAACATAGATATATCTTGACATCGGTATGGTTGTATCGTTGATAAATTTTTTTAAAAATAAAAATAATAATCCAAGGCAAAACACTAATTACTAATACTAGTCAATTTAGTGGTTTGCTAAGATCTCTAACCAAGTTAATTTTTTATTTTTTGAAAATCTGGGAACATCACTTAATTAGATATATCTTGAAATCAGTACGATTGGATCGTCAAGAAGTATTTTTATAAAAAATAGATACAAAAATATGGGACAAAGTATTATTAGAATACACATAAAGAATTCTCTACTAAAAAATGTCTAAACAATTTTTTTGCATTTCCCTCCAAAAATTTTCATAATACCGCCTATTTCTGACCCCGAAAATTGGAATGCAGACTTGGGGAAGTCGTGTACTTGACTAAGTTGTAACCCTATCCTTGTCATTTCTCATTTTCTCCTCCCCGTCTGCCTCTAAGTCGTGTACTTGACTAAGTTGTTCCCGAGTCTTATTTAAGGAGAGAAAGGAACGGAATTGAAGAGAAACGGAAAGAAAAAAAATTAAAATGTGTTCCCTAGTTTTTTTTAGGAAGGAAGTGGGAAGAAAAGAAAGATTTTTAATAATCATCCTTCCAAATTTTCCTTCCAAATTGGAGAGTTTTGGAGAGAAAGGAATCACGTTATTATACATATCTTTTATTTTGTGATTTGCCCTTCCTTCAACCCTATTATATCACGTATCTCATCATCTTCTTCTTCGCTCTTCTCTCAAAGAAGATAAAAAAGCTCGAACGTAGTAGCACTGGCCGAAAGTAGTTGTCTCCGTCCCGCTATTCCCTTTTTGCATGTGTACTTCTTCTTCTTCTTGAGAAAAACTTTTTTCTCGATTTTCATCACGATTTTATAAATATGAATGGATCGGACTCGTCATATTTGTTTGTCATCATGGAGATCTTGAGAGAAAACTTTACCAGGAAGATTGAGACTTCCATAAAAAAATTCTATATTCTTTGAAAATGGTTTCCTCTCTGCTACGCTGTGTTTCCCTTCAAAGGTATGTAAAATTTTATGAACATTAAAATTTAATAGGGATTAAAAATAATTAATATTTAATAATTCTACATAAATTAATAATTATTAATAACAAGGATTAAAGCTAACTATTTTTTTCCCCGTACACAATACTTAGCATTAAGATTCTTTTTTACAACTACTCTATATATGATTGTCGGTTCATTTTGGTCGTTGGCATTATCTGGTGATCCACTGTTGATATATGCATAGTTACTTTTTTCAAAAAAAATTAGGGGTAAAATTGTAAAGTTGTTGTTTTCCTTTCTCTTCCTTTCAACTCGGGAACACATTTTTTTTTAATTTTCCTTACATTTCCTACGAACTCGGGAACACAAAAGTAGTTTTTCCTTTCCTTCCCCTCCCTTTCTTTTCTCTCCATATTTTCCTTCCCTTTCTTTTCTTTCCTTTACTAAAACTCGGGAACAAAGCGTTAAATCTGAAGTCGCCGCCACCAATCTCAACGAGCTGGAGTACGATTTCAACATCCCGTCGTACAGTAGGCCTCCACCGCGGGTAATCAATCATCGATTACAATTTACAACACTCAGGTTTATTATATCTTATCTGAATTTTTTAACTTTTTGAAAATGTGAGCAGTGTTTTGTCTATGATTTATGAGCACGGTAATGATTGAAGTGTTTGCAGATCAAGTGTTTGATCGAAGTTGTAAGAGAGTATTCAATTGTTTTTTCATAATAGTACCTTTGATGACTAATTTGATTTGACATTACTTTTGTATAAATCATGAGTTGTGCCACCAATTATTTGACATTTCATGTGTTTGAGCCTACCTTTTATCTGGATATACCAAGAAAGATGTACGGTCTAATGAGGCTACTATGAAATATTTACTCATGGGTGAAATACTTTTTTTATAGATCTACGTTCCCCACCCATGAGTAAATATTTCATAGTAGCCTCAGGACCTCGTTTCAAAAAAATACGCCGTCTGGGGGCCGACTACGAACGAAAAAAAAAGAATCGGCATGCTAATTTCTCGTCTGTTGAACATCAGTTGTGTTTTTGTGTTAGAATTTGAGAATTTTGATAAAGTATATGACTTGCTATGATAAAGTCTGTTGCTTGCTACATTGTGTGTGTGTGGTGGTGGTGGTGGTGGGGGGGGATACCAAGTAGAAAGTGAAATTTTTACTGTATTATTTTTGAAGATGTTCTGTTGAGTGTAATATTGGAAATGTCTTTTTACAGCCAGAGAAATATGATCTTCAAAACTGGAGAAATTTACTGAAGAAATAAACTGGAAAGATGATCAATAGTACTGCATGGGAGAGAAAGTTCATCAAATAATTAAGGTTCTTATATGCTTTTTGTTTATAATTCTTATCTTTGAAGTTGCATAATTTGGTAATTGAGATTAAAGAGGAAGTTAGTAGTGTCAATATATATTTTTGCTTGAAAATTCTATCCTAAGTTGTACGTAGTATGCTGAATTTTCTATACAATGTTGTACTACTGTCTTTGGCTATTTGATGCTTTTTACTGACTCCAACAAGTTTTACAGATAGATATATATCCAAAAATCACATAATTTTTAGCTATCTTTTTTTATAGTTTGTAGATGATTGCATATAATGATAAATGAAGATTAACTGCTTAATGGTAAATGATATTGCTGTTGGCCTTTGTAGATTTGGTGAGTACTGAGTCTATAATTTTCAGTTATCTCATTATATTTCATCATACATACATATATTCTTTTGAGTCGTAGATGTATAATTGTGATTTGTTTTACTTCGCAGGTTCTTGGTGATATCAAACACAATGTTAATTAGATTTAAGACTGCATTACAACCAAATATAAAGGTATGCAATTTTTATACATAAAATTGTGATTCACTTTTATATTACATCTCGATTGTTGAGATTTTGGTTTGTTGTTTGAATAAAATTCTATGAAAAATTTGGAATGATTATTAATTTTTTGAATAAATATGTTCTTTTTTTGTATGTGATCATTTTTTGTACTGGCAAGCTTCCACACAGGGACCACTATCAACATCGTGAAAGGCATTGCCCAGATGAAGCCTTCTTCCTGAAGGTTACAGACAATCAGTAAAGTGGCCTACAAGCCCGAAGCAGGTATATCTTTTGATTCTAGATCATACTTAGTCCTCTATTTTTTTTTGCTAAGTACTTAGTCCTCTGTTGATGTTTACTTATCTAAATTGACAGCTCATTTGTAGATTTGGTATTATAATGTTCCCCACACCAAGCTGGCAGAGGTTAAAGGGCATCAAAATTGGGTAAAAGTTACTGGTGATCACCTTACTTTCCCTGGTGGAGGAACTCAGTTTATTCATGGTGCTCTTCATTACATTGATTTCATTCAACAAGTTAGTGTGTTGCTTCTGACCTGGCACATTGAAGGTACTATTTGTATCTGACCTAGATATTAGTGTTGCTTCTCTTATGGACTCTTTCGGTGTCTAACATGCACATTATCATTTATTACAGGTGGAAAACTTCTCTTAGAGCAGCTTAACCGTGTTCTGCGGCCTGGTGGTTACTTCGTGTGGTCTGCTACTCCAGTTTAAGTCTTCATCATATAACCAATCATAAGAAATCGGGCATAAATTCATGGAAAGAACAAAATTTTTCAATATTTAACCACGCAGCAAAATAAATCATGCATACAGCAAATAAATCAAAATGCACATTTATTTGTGGGCATAAATCACGCATTTCGTACTGCAAAATGTGGGTATAAATCACACATTTCGTGATGGGCATAAATCACGAAATAAATCACCCATTTATTTGCTGTATGCATGACCTGTGAAAGCCTTTTCTTCCTTTTTCTATTTGTGAGGCGGTAACCACATAGTTCTTATTTTCTATTTTGTGAAAGCTTCAATGCCAAAATTTTCAAGGCTTCTTTAGATATTACAAAGGCTAACTTGGTGAGTGCTGTGCTTTACTTTTTTCAGAATAACAGACTGTATAAAGCCTTGAATTGTACAGCTGTTACTTTGATACCTAAAAGCAAAGATGCAAAAGAGGTAAAGGATATGAGACCTATTTCCTGCTGTACATCTGTGTACAAGGATATATCTAAGAAGGTACAAGCGAAAATGAAGGCAATGCTGAAAGATAAAAGTGTGCTGAAGTTGACCAAAGCTATAAGGCGGGAAAAGTTAAAAAGATTGAAGAGATAAACAACGAAATGAGGGCTCTAGTGATAGGGTTTATTTTTATTTTTTTTAATGTCAATTATTGTTGTTGTAATAAATGAACGGTTGATTGTTATTGTTGAATGAAATATTTTTTTAGTTCATATTAATTTTTATTTATTTGATTTCTTGGTTATAATTCATATAATTTGAAATAGGTGCAACATGAAAAAAATTAAAAATAAAATACAATTGTCTAATGCAAATAAAATTATTGTCTGGTCTGTTACTAGGCAATTAGGTAATTTTAAGAAACCATTGTGTTATGAAATCCTAACAATATATTCAAAATAAAAAACAATTGTGTTTGATAAATTCTAATAGCATGTTTTAAATGAACAACACTTGAGTTATAAACAAACAGACAATGGACAAATTCTACAAAAATGTTGTGTAATTTCTTTTCTGACAAGTGTGTACTATTCTAAAACTATTGTGTAGAATCCCAAACAACAATGGTTTCTAAGTGGAGTGTTGTTGTTTTTGGCTATTACACAACGGTGTCTAGAGATGAAGTCGTTGTCTCTCACCTTTTCACACAACAGATTATGTACCGTTGTCTGAGGCAGGTAAGAGACGGCGTCTCAATAGACAATGAGAAAACAAGGAGTTAGACAACGGGCAAAAACCGTTGTCTGATGCAGTTTTTCTTGTAGTGTATCTTTTTCCTCACAACATAGAATGCAATAATAGATAGAAATCTGAGCTCAAGAATGCTTTGAATGCTACTTGAATGCTTGAAGTTGTGCGTGAGATACCCAAGTCCTATGGGTATTTATAGTGTCAAGTCCTTCTTCATATGCTGAAAAATGTATTATTAGCATGCGCTAATAATCCTTCATAGCGTGCGCTATCGAGCTTTGACTTGACTGATCTGAACGGTCATTAAACTGTAACGGTCATAATACACATCTAGCGTGCGCTAGTCAGTCTTCTGTAGCGTGCGTTATCGTCGGTCAATAGGTCTTCACTTTTGACTGTTGAATCTTGTCGGTTTGTCTCCCCAACGTCTCTTTTCGAACGGATAAAAAATGTACTTAGCGTGCGCTAGTACATATATATTAGCGTGCGCTAATATTATTTAATATTACGGATCTCCTTTTTGACATTTGCGTTCCAACGGATAAGTTGACTAACAGTAGGAATTTGAACGTTTAGCGTGCGCTAACAGATGTATTGTAGCGTGCGTTACAACTTTTCCAGATAACATACATTAGATTGTTTAGCGTACGTAATTGCTTTCTTGATTTGAGTCCAGAGCCTACTGGACTACCAATATGATTTCCGATAGCGTGCGCAAGATTTGACATGTAACATGCGCTAAGGCCTCTGAATAGCGTACGTAATTATACTTCCGTAGCGTGCGCAGATGATTTTCCTTTTTCTGTCCAGACCTTACTGGATCTCTGCCTTGAGTGCGATAGCGTGCACTATAGATAGATGATAGCATGCGCTAAGTTTGACAACTTAACGTGCGCTGATATTATAGGATTTGCGTGCGCTATCCATCAGGTGACTCTAACTTGACTGCAGATTACTTGCCTGACTGCAGGTGACTTTCCCTCGATAGCGTGCACTACCATTCAGTCTGTAGTGTGCGCTAGGAACAGAATCCTTCAATGTAACAGCTCGATGAGATAGTTTTTGGTTAAATGTTTTGAATATAATCATCATCAAAATACTTTGAGTCAACACTACGCAACTCCAATGAACATTCATTCATGATACAAGAAATGGATCAATTGAGCAGAACATTAATTACTGAATCTGTACATCGAGCTCGATCGCAACCAACGACTCTCATAATCTCCATTTACAACTATTTGGCTCTCCTAGAGTGGAAACAGAAATTCGCTCTTCGAACACCTTAGCAACGACTTCGTGATATATTAACACCCCACGTATCCACACAAGGCACAATATAAAACTCTCAAGTGGTACTCCCAACTTCATAAAGCTTACAATCGTAAGTTATCGTAGGATGTTGCTTAATTACAAAAAATCAGCTATCATTTCTAAATGATCCAAAATAGTATTGGCAACCCCGATAAAAAAATCCGTAGAGCATGCATACCATACACGAATCTGAGCACTCTCGCTTCACATGAAAACGACACTATATGGGTCACGAAAACAATTAAAACTCAAAGAGCGTTAACTTCAACACATTCTCATCTCCGAGCAAGGATAGGAATATTATGCACATAAAAATATGACTGGGTATTCGTACCATCACACGAATTGTGAAATCGGCATTATCGCCATAAGTAATAATATTGACACTGCGTGCACTCCATGTAAACAAAACTTTTGAACAAGGCAAATCATATTTCGTCTAAAAATCATCAATACTTTTCCTATTCTAGAAGAGGAAATTTTATATTCGCATATCGGCTTTAAAAGTCAAATTTGAAAAAAAAAATCAAAATTTTCGAAGACGTCATCTACAATTGGAAATGTTACTTGGAATCCAAATATAAAAACTGGGATCTTTCCTATTCTACCAAAATGTTTGATTGGAAGTTTATTTTGCATTGAAGTACGTGACTATTTGTCCACATGATATTAAATCATAGGTTTTCAAAATATTTAAAAACTCCAACATCACAAAGAAAAAAAATATCACGGTCATATCCTTACCCACTCATGGTCATTCACCTCGAGACCTCCTTATCGTATTTTATATCTCATATTTTCCAATAACCGAATGATACGGAACACCGTAGATAACTTGTATCTTTGTCCTAGTATGCTCAGTTCCGAGTTATATCAATAACGAACGTAAATCATATACATTATGATTTAACTCCGAGGCCGGCAAACATCATACAAACCATAAGGCACAACGAGACAAGGCATTGCAAAACAATATACTAAAATGCCAAACCAGCACAACACATCCACATAAGGCGAAATATTGTAACACGATACAAATATTCACTTCGGGTAACTACACGAATATAAAAATTACAAATGTAACAATTGAAACTCACGGATCACATGACCGTTTCAGCAAAGGATTAACGACCATTATTGTTACAATAACTGCCATAATATACCACATATGGTAGCCACTCATTGTTAACATTCCTTTAAAAGAAACTCCACGAGGTATCCGTTTAAATAATATCATTTGAAAATCTTTGAATCTGTATGTCTATTCGAAATAAAATTTTGAAAGTACTCTGTAATACCCAGTTGTAACTCAGTAATTATCATTCAGTATTTATCATTCAGTAATTGATACTCAGTGACTTCATTCATTTTTGATCATTTATCACTCAGATTCAGTCATGGTATTCATCATTCAGAGTAATTGTATCGAGTATCGATCGTCATTCATCATTAATCTGATTGGAGTTTCGTGCCGTGTTTATCATCATTGTCTTTTTCGTTGCGAACATTGCGTGGGGAGTAGCGCACGCTACGTACTCATTTTAGCGTACGCTAATTGAGTATAGGTAGCGCACGCTACTACTCAGCCTTAGCGCACGCTAAGGCTACCTTGGCTGCAGTCCAGAAGGTACTGGACTGCAGGTGAGAATAATGGTAGCGCACGCTACGAGTGTTAAGTAGCGCGCGCTAACGGGTTGTAGTAGCGCACGCTATATGTGTGGAGTAGCGCGCGCTAGGGGCGGATCAGGTTGAGTCCAGTAGCTACTGGACTGCACCGGGTTTATTCTTAGCGCACGCTAGGCATTGTTGTTAGCATACGCAACCGATATGTTAGCGCACGCTAAATAATGGTTGTAGCGCACGCTATCGAGGTTAGATCAGAGGGCAGATGGTTTTCTGGACTCCAGTACTGGGCGTCAAATATTTCGCTAGCGCACGCTAACAATGGATATTAGCGCACGCTAGTAGTATGGCCGTAGCGCACGCTACAAATAGGTACGTAGCGCGCTACCGTGTTCGGACAGAAGTACCGGACTACCCAAATTACACGTTAGCGCACGCTATGCACAAGGGCTAGCGCACGCTAACCTCGGACCGAGTATAAATTGACAGCTTTAGTCGAGTTCGTCATTTTTCAACTCATTTCATTCCTTCGGTATTTTTGGGCGATTCCGAGCGATCCAGGGGATTCTTCGAGGTGTAATCATCAATAATCATCTAAAAGTCTTTGATTTGAATTAAACATCACATCATCAACTCCAAACATCTAATCAAAGGTATTAATCTCTTGGATCTAGAATTTCGGATTTTGGGGTTTTCCTTCCGATTTCTTCGTAAGCTTGGATTATCATTGGAATATGTTAGTTATGGATTATCTAACTTGTATAAACATATTCCTACGGATTTAATGGTTATTTTCGGAATTGTTTTCAAGAACCCTTGGGGTTGACTTCGGTTAATTGGGGATTTTTTCCGATGGATGTCGTTATAATCATGATTTATGGATTCCTAATGGATTATTGATATCATTGAAGTGTTTTGTTAGTTCGGAATACTCATTTTGGTGTGGGTTTCGACATATTCGGGATTGGATATTTTCGTAGTTGTGCGGTCGGTTATGTATTCGTTGGAATGCCTATGAGTTCGATTATCGTTGTTTCGACCTTTGGGTTAGTCGTGTTTTGTTGTTTGATACGTGTATTGAACGATTGTTGGTAATTATTGTTATTCAAGGTTGTTCGAGCGATCGGTATCTTGGTTAGGACGTTGTTCGTGGACGGACATTCTTCATCGGTATTGTGTAAGTTAAATCTTACTCGGTTAAAAGGATACTCATTCCTTTTGTTGTTGATTGCTCATAATCATAATTCATTCATCATAATATTAATCATTTTGAGACTTGTAAGTGTCGAATAATCATTTCATTCACGAGGAACGACGGTTCCAAATCTTTTCATTGGTTTATCAATCACGTCACTATTACTTTCATATCGGTGAGTCATCTTGGCCTTGTCTTATTATTATTCATTGGTGTTCATCATGGTCATTCTCGTTCATGTGACCTTCCGGGTTCATATTGCGTGGCCGGGTGTGGCCGTGTGGAATTTTTAGTCGGGCACATGATGGTCATGTATTGGGTTCACCGATACATCGGACCGTGCACACGGTAACGCTTACCTCCGTGAGACTAATTAGGTACAAGGATGGGTGTGTCCGGACATTCGTCTTGTACACTTGCACAGGACATTACGCGCGTACTATGATGCTCCTCTTCGTAATTCATAATTAAGAATATTTCATCACTTGATTAATTCATGATTGTGTAATTTCAACTCTTGAGGATTGTTGTTCTCAGAATCGACCACGTTGGGGGATTTTGTTTTCAGGTCACGGCAAGGCAAAGGCACGGGAAGAGCATGTTGACGGCGACGAGTCCCAGTGATACTAGTAGGGGGCCCCAGTCTGTTCAGTCATTTATTCAGTCATTTGTGTTTCCTTTATTTATTCCGCTGCAGACATTCCGTTTGGATGCTCATTTCATTCAGTGTTGTGTATTTTATCGTCACATAAAATACACATGTATTCTATTTTATCCTGGGTGTGTTGTATAAAACTCCTCATCGGAGTAATTGATGTTGTAATGTGGTTCGGTACTACATTTACCTGTGTAATTCATTCATTCTCATTCGCCTGGTGGGTCCCAGTCGGGGGTCCACGGCACTGTAATATCCGCCTAGTTTGGGGTGTTACATACTCTTGGTACCTCGGGCTGTTTTATCAAGACTAGAACCACAATTCATAACCCTTTGTTTTGAAAATCTTTGCAAAATCATAACTTGGAACAACAAGTTTCTTCGAAATCGACATCATCAAGATGACCATGTCATCACTTATCATCGTCTCAAATAACAATACATAAGGTATTCACATGTTACCACGCAACATCATAGCATTCGGGTATAAAACCATAATTCTCCAACGAGAATGGTAACACGACAATAAATTAAACCACTCGGCCTTATAAGCAATCGCTTAGTTTAATCTTTAGTCTCTACCTCTTAAGTGATAATTCCACGTTGCGCACAGATAACATCTTAACATGCGCTAAGTGTAACACCCCTAATATATTCAGGGATATTACAGCGTCGTAAATCCTTTACATAAGAATTTACAAGGCTGAAGAACTAAAAAGACACTAACAGATACCAATATATGAAAATAACGGAAATAAGGTACAACAGTTTCCGACCAATACTGAAAATACAAATGTTCAACGGAAAAGTATTAGTACATCACCAAATCCAAAATCATCATACACGACTACATACTCGAGTACTTATTAAAATGATACAAATAACAGACAAATAAACCCGGCTGGAACATCACTCTGCACCCTCGTCGTCATGTAACTCCAGTGGTTGTTTCCCTGCTCTCCTGGATCCTGAACATAAACAAATGTTTACCCCCGAAGGGGTTAGCACAACGATGCTAGTACAAGTACCACAACATACTATTCAACATCTCGCGAAGAATAACAACAACATAAATGACAAAAGAACCAACGAGTCTTCTCCTGCGAGAAACTCAATAATAACAAACACTCATGATAATCACAACATGATATCACACATACACATGGTAATTCCAATGGTCCAGCGTTCACTGCCTAGACCCCAAGATGATCCCGTCGGACCAACACGTGGTGGAAAAACCCGTCCAATGATCCAGTGCACGCTAGCATAGATCCCAAGATGATCCCGTCGGACCAATACGTGGTGGACATACAACAACGACATATATGCACGACAATATGTATAACATAAATATATAGAACAATTAAGGTGCTTGCCTCGATTCGAAGACAAGAACAATACTTCCACGAAAAACGAAAAACTCGAAGGTCGCCCCTTCGATCAATCACGTAGCAAGCTCGAACCTTAACAAAAGAAATAATATAAAATTTATCTCACGTCGTACGAATGTCTAACAATCCAATTTACAGCCGAAAGCTCATACAAAGTAATCTGCCTGAACTGCTTAGCGTACACTACGTATTCTATGTAGCGTGCGTTAAGCCTGCTCGTTAGCGCATGTAAACAATGAAGCCTAGCGTACGCTAACTATGTATCGACAGTCCTCTCTGATCAGCCGACTGACTCGCCTGATGACATAACGTACGTTACATACCAAACGTAGCGTACGTTAACTTATGCCCGATAGCGCACGTTAATCTACATAGCTTAGCGCGCGGTAATCGTGCATGACAGTTCACTACTGGGCAGTAGACTGTTCTATGGTGATGAAATTACGAACTCCTCCTTGATTAACGTACGTTATCTGTCTACATGTCATGTTCATAAACTTATGAATGATCTTACAGATTCAAACATCTTGAATTCAAGGAAATGAATATCACCACAACTCTTATATCCAACTTGATTATCGTTCTCATGTCACTACTACAAAAAGGGGTTTTAACGACGGTTCTGGAAGGGTTTCTGCGACGGTTTTAGAACCGTCGTAAAATCCATCGTCGTAGAAAGTGGGCACATTTTACGACAGTTTTAAAACCGTAGTAAAAGTTCACGTTTTACATCTGCTCTTCCAAAACCTTCCATAAAACATAAGACATTTTACATCGGTTCTTCCAAAACCGTCATAAAACATTCACATTTTACATCGGTTCTTTTTAAAACCGATGTAAAAATATTTATATTTTACATCGGTTTTGATAAGAACCCATGTAAAATGTCTTAAATTTACATCGGTTTTGAAAAGAACTGATTTATAATGTCTTAAATTTACATCGGTTTTACAAAGAACCGATGTAAAATGTCTTATGTTTTATGGAAGGTTTGGCACCCCGACCCCAACCCGAATCCTCCGAGGCCCGACCCGAAACCCACTCAGACCCGACCCGAACCCGCACCTGAAATAACAATATATTGCACTTTATCACCATAATGATTCGAACCCTCGACCTTGGGGTTGGGGAGTCAAGTCCCAACCACTAGGCTATAGTTATTTGTTTGAACAATTTATATTTATATTATATTTAAATACATTTTGGTCTCTACCTTTTAAATAAAAATAAAAAAATCAATTTTATTCTTTTTGTATTATTTTGGAAAAAAATGATTTTTTTAGATTGTTTTTTATTTTTCATTTATTTTATATTTTAAATAATCATTGTAAATAAAAATACATATTTTGAAAAAAAGGATTTTATGACGGTTTTATAAAAATCGATTTAAAGTTTTTCCCTTTTTATTATTTACATGGGTTATTCTAAAATTGATGAAAAAGTATTAATTTTACATCGTTTTTGGAATAACTAATGTAAATTAACCTAATTTTAATTTTTACATCAGTTATTCAAAATCAACGTAAAATTACTATTTTATACATCGGTTTTGGATTAGTCAATTTTATTCTTTTTTGTATTATTTCGAAAAAATGATTTTTATTTTTATTTTTTATTTTTCATTTCTTTTATATTTTAAAGAATCATCGTAAATAAAAATACATGTTTAAAAAAAAAGGATTTTATGACCGTTTTAGAGAAATCGATGTAAAATTAACCATTTTTATTTTTTTATTCCAAAACCGATGTAAAAGTATTAATTACATCGATTTTGGAATAACTCGTGTAAATTTATCGTATTTTTAATTTTTACATCAGTTATTCTATAACCGATGTAAAATTAATACTTTATTTTATATCGATTTAGAATAACTTATGTAAATTACAATATTTAAAATTTTACATCGGTTGTTTGTATAACTGATGTAAAAGAATAATAATTTTATATCGGTTATTTGAACAACCGATGCAAAACTAGTAATTTTAGTTTTTACTTCGGTTGATTGAACAACCGATGTAAATATATAAATTTTACATCGATTATTTGAACAATCGATGTAAAAATATAATAATTTTACATCGGTTATTTGAACAACCGATGTAAAAATAGTAATTTTAGTTTTTACATCGGTTATTTGAACAACCGATGTAAAGTATAATAATTTTACATCAGTTATTTGAACAACCGATGTAAAAATATAATAATTTTACATCGGTTATTATAACAACCGATATAAAAATAGTAATTTTAATTTTTACATAGGTTATTTGGACAACCGATGTAAATATATAATTTTTTTTACATTGGTTAATTTAACAACCGATCTAAAATATAGTAATTTTAGTTTTTACATTGGTTATTTGGACAACCGATGTAAATATATAATTTTTTTTACATCGGTTTTATTTGATAACCGATGTAAAATATAGTAATTTTAGTTTTTACATCAGTTTTCGTTAAACCGATGTAAATTGAGCGTCGTAAAAAGTATATTTTGTAGCAGTGTGTGAAGTTCGTGATTACTATGAAGACACTTTCTAAATTCGGATTACCAATGTCAGAAACTTCCTCTACTTGTTCATTGTAACAAGATTCAAATTATGATGTTCTTAACCAAGGTACTTAAAACATAATCATCTCAATCTCCTAAACATGATGTGGTTTGGATAAATCACCAATGAAACTCAATATCTTGTTGGCATAATCCTCATATCCTTAAGAACACAAATTCAAGGTTGAAAGTAGTATAACATACCTTAAGATGAAGAAAAACACCGAGACAACAAGTAGAATCCGACTCCGGTTGCTTGTTTGCCAAATCAAGACGTTTCTCCACTCCAATGATCAAACACAAGTGGCATCCAATCTTTAGTGATTAAGTGGAGGCGGTCTATATGTGTTTAAGGAAGATATAATGCTCTCTGGTCTCTCAAGAACGAAGGATACTCGAAGGAAATGAGAAGAAAATGGAGTGTTGTCCCGTATATAAAGTTTCTGCACATTAGCTGATTAGCGCACGCTATCATACAATCCTTAGCGCACGCTAATAAGCATTGACTCCAAAACTGTCCAGGTTCGCCCGTGGGAATCTTATCCGGACCCACTTCCGGCTGGCGCATGTGCTAGCCGCCCAGCTCAATAATTGACTGCCTAGCGCACGCAATTCTTCATTCGTAGCGTGCGCTAGTTGTAGCCAGATAACGCACGTTAAGCTACATTCTTAGCGTGCGCTATCACGAGTCTGCATGAGAAATTTGCATGTTGTTATACTCATGTATAAGGATACAAATGTGAGAAATATTATACTCCAATTATCGAGATCACAATTCTGAATAATACAGGGTTCAAATACAGATGAAATACACAATAATAAATCCGGATATTACATACTCTCATACTAAAAGGAGTTTCGTCCTGAAACTCAAGACGAAAATAACTCTGGATATCTGGACTTCATGCTATCCTCCGATTCCCAAGTGGCTTCTTCCACCCCGTGGCGTGACCACTGAACTTTGACCAAAATGATTGGTTTGTTCCTCAACTGCTTAACTCGACTCTCTAGTATCTTGACCGGTCTTTCTTCAAACATTCCATCCTGAGCGACTTCGATCTCGCCGTAATCAATGACATCACTAGGATCCGGTAAATATCTCCGTAATTGGGATACGTGGAACACGTTATGAACATGGCTCAATGACGGCGGCAATGCCAATCTGTATGCCAACTCTCCAACTCTCTCAAAGATCTCAAATGGTCCGATATATCTCCAACTCAGCTTACCCTTTCTCCCAAAACGAAAGATTCCCCGAGTAGGAGAAACCTTTAAAAGTGTTGTGAGGAAATCCCTCACACTATGCCGCAAGTGCACGGTGTCAACAAGTAATAAAGTGATAAGTAAGATATCGTTCCCTCGAGGACTGATTTCACTAAGTACCAATATATAGTCAACTCGTAATTTTATTTGAAGAACAATTATATGGAATTTATTTCTAAACTAATTGCAGAAAAATAAATAGAAAATAATAATAGTAATAATAAAAATAATAGTAATAAGGGCGTAGGATTATGATTTTCACCTCAAACAATCAGGAATGATTTTTTTATTTAATTCAATTCACTTTTATTCAATTGATTGTAAGCCAGGAATTCCTAAAATATTCTAAAGCCTTTCCCAAGGTCGATAGAAAATACTAAGAATTATTAACTCGATATATCCCTATTAGAATTAGATAATTAATAGCTAAAACTGTTCATGAATTCCCACAATAAATAGGCTTCACAATTCCCATGAGTATATCCCTATCTCACGAAAATCATGATTTTTCTCACAAGAACTATGCCTAAATTTCATCTCCCGAATCCATAAAGACATTCAAATCAATTCAACTATTGGCCAGACAATTGAAAGCATTGAGAACAGTGAGAAGAATCCAATTCAATACGAATAACGAGTGAATTGAAATAAAAATAAATAAATCAAACCGTCATGTAATCGGCTACAATCACAATCCTACTCAAACAGATCTAGAAAATAAGATGCGGAAAAATTAAGAAAAACTGTAAGGGATCCGTGGTCTTGTCGTCGCCCACAAATCTCCTATTCTTGTGTTCTTCGATCTCTCCTACGATGTCTTCGATCTATCCCTCGATTTCTTCCTCTTTTTCTGACCTTCAATGCTTATTTATAGCTGTCCTTAGCCTCCAAAACGCGTCCGGGAATTAGGTTGAGAACAGGCTCCAAAAAAACGGCCCAGAAACGCGGAAGACTCAGCAAAACCGCCCCGTGGGCCGCGGCTCACTTAATCTGTGCCGCGGCACATAATCCTTCAGCGCATACCTAGGCGCGCTATTTTTCTTCCTGGGCCGCGGCTCAGCATCCTTGTGCCGCGGCCCATGGTACAGTCCGCTTGGGGCTTCACTGTGCCGTGCTTGTGCCGCGGCTCAGTATCCTTGTGCCGCAGCTCATGACCAAAAATTTCCGTTTTCGCCCGTTTTTCATTGTTTAGGCTTCCGGACTCCAATTTCCTGCAAAACATAAAAGAATAGTGCATTAAAAGCTCATTTATACAGATTTACACTTCAAATGAATATAAAATAATGATAAATAAGCGTATAAAAATATGCCTAACAAAAAGTACGTGGTCTCCAGTACTGAACTCCAATGGGCGACGGCGTATGTCTGCATAAGATTTATGTCGACTCTGGGCGGTCAACAACCATTCACGAATCAAGGCTATCTTCTCTCGCGTCTGTACGATCAACTCTGGTTCTGTCCCGATCAAGTCTGATGAATCGTCCCAACATAGGGGCGATCTGCATCTCCTCCCGTATAATGCCTCAGACGGTGCCATCTTAATGGAAGCATGCCAACTATTGTTGTAGGTAAATTCAATCAACGGTAGATGAACTTCCCAATCGTTTGACCAATCTAAGGCACAGGCCCTCAACATGTCTTCCACCGTTTGAATGGTCCTCTCGGATTTTCCGTCTGTCTGCGGGTGATAAGCTGTAGTGAAGTTCAATTCGGTCCCCAAGGCCTTATGAACTGCTTTCCAAAAATGAGACACAAAACGGCCATCTCGATTAGAAATAATGGTCTTCAGCATACCATGCAGTCGGACTATCTCTGAAATAAACACTCGTGCCAACCTCTCTGGTCCCCAGGTGTCCTTAATGCCTAGAAAATGAGCTGATTTGGTTAAACGATCAACTATCACCCAAATCATGTTCATTCCTGTCTTGGTTCTCGGCATACTAGTGATAAAGTCCATCGATATGTCCTCCCACTTCCATTCAGGAATCGGGAGCGGCTTCAACATTCCGGCAGGTCGCTGATGCTCGATCTTAACCTGCTGGCAAGTCAAGCATTTCGAAACATAATTCGCTACATATTTCTTCATGTTGCCCCACCAGAAATTCTGCTTCAAGTCCTTGTACATCTTACTGGTGCCCGGGTTGATAGAATAGGGCGAGCTGTGAGCTTCCTTCATAATCGTCTGCTTTAGAACATCGACATTAGGAATGCAGAGTCGGTTATGAAATCTCAAAGCTCCATCATCATGAATTACGAATCCGGGGGCTTTTCCCTTGATCACTTCATCACGTAACCGAATCATCAAAGGATCATCTGCCTGCTTAGATTTGATTTCCTCGGTTAACGATGAAGTTATTTCCATCATGCACAGTTGTCCTTGGACTCTTTGTAACCATACTTCAATTCCATCTCGATTCATCTCACGTTGAATGCTGAGTTGGGAGGTCAGAGTCTCCAGCATCTGAATAGAAACAAGCTTGCGGCTGAGTGCATCGGCCACTACATTCGCTTTTCCTGGATGATACAGAATCTCCAAGTCATAGTCCTTAATCAGCTCTAACCATCTTCTTTGCCGCATGTTGAACTCTTTCTGACTAAAGATGTATTTGAGACTGTTGTGATCCGTAAAGATCTGACAGTGAGTCTCGTACAGGTAATGTCTCCAGATTTTCAAAGCAAAAACTACTGCTGCTAGCTCTAAATCATGCGTTGGGTAATTCACTTCATAAGGTTTCATCTGTCGTGACGCATAAGCAATCACCTTATCATTCTGCATCAATACGCATCCGAGTCCTTGGTTCGAAGCATCACTGTAAACTATAAATCCTCCAATTCCCTGTGGAAGTGTTAAAATTGGTGCTGTCGTCAATCTCCTCTTCAATTCATCAAATCTATTCTGGCACAACTCATTCCACTCAAACTTTTGTGTTTTCTGCAGTAGTCGAGTAAGTGGGCGGGAAATTTTGGAAAACCCTTCCACGAACCGACGATAGTACCCAGCAAGTCCTAAGAAACTCCGGACTTCTTTCATGTTCTTTGGAGGCTTCCAATCCATAACTGCTTTGATCTTCTGAGGATCTACTCGGACTCCGTCAGCTGATACCACATGGCCGAGGAACATTACTTCCTTTAGCCAGAATTCACACTTAGAAAGTTTGGCGTACAATTGCTCGTTTCTCAAAAGTTCTAATACAATCCGCAAATGATGTGCATGCTCTTCCAGGCTCTTAGAATACACCAGAATGTCATCAATGAACACAACCACAAATTTATCCAAATATTCGATGAACACTCGGTTCATTAATTGCATGAATACAGAGGTGCATTAGTAAGACCAAACGGCATCACTACAAACTCATAGTGTCCGTAGCGAGTTCTAAACGCTGATTTCGGAACATCAGATTCCTTAATCCTGAGCTGATGATATCCTGATCTCAGATCGATTTTAGAAAATACTGTTGATCCTTGCAATTGGTCAAACAAATCATCAATCCGTGGCAACGGATACTTGTTTTTAATCGTCATCTTGTTCAGCTCTCGATAGTCAATACACAGTTGAAGCGATCCATCCTTCTTCCGGACAAAAAGAACTGGCGCTCCCCAGGGCGAAACGCTTGGCTAGATATAGCCTTTGTCTAGTAACTCCTCCAGCTGCTTCTTCAGTTCGTACATCTCAGTAGGTGCCATACGATACGGTGGCTTAGAAATTGGTGTAGCTCCGGGTTCCAGCTCAATGTTGAATTCTACATCTCGTCGTGAAGGTAGTCCAGGTAACTCGTCAGGAAATACATCCGGAAACTCGTTCACAACAGGAATGGATGAAAGTTCCACAATTTCGTCTTCTCTCTTCATTGCATAGTACCAGTATCCGGTACAGCCCTGTTTCAACAACTTGACATCTTTCATCGCCTTGATCAACTTTCCTGAGCTTCCTGGTTTCCATCCTTCAAACAATATTTCAGAACCATCGTCAGCGATCAGTGAGATATTACTCCTTCGGTAGTTTACAATCGCTCCATATCGATTAAGCCAATCGTCTCCGAGTATCAGGTCGTCTCCTTGCATTTCTATCACAATCAGATTTGAGAGCCACTCTCTGCCTCCGAATGATACAGGGAAATCTCTAGTTTCTAAGTTTCCAACAATCCTTTCTCCACTCGGTAAACCAACAACATAAGGTTCACAATTATGAAAACCAGAAATATTCAAACGATTTACACAATATAAGGATATAAATGAATGCGTAGCTCCTGTATCGAATAAAACGCTAACTGGCTGGAAAGGATCTGAACGGTACCTGATGCGACAGCAGCATCCTGATCGTCTGTTCTCATCTCGTACAGACGTGGGGGAATAGATCCGGCACTCGATGTCCCATTTCGGTCAAATTGTCCTCTGCCTCGTCCACGACCAATATTCTGAGGCATTTGGACACTCTGTTGTGTTTGATGAGTACTTGATTCTTTCTGGGCTGGCTGTGATATACGGGCTCTAAAAGCTTTCGCAGCCTCCTTACAGAACACCGCACGATGTCCCTCTCGACCATAATCAAAACAATTCATGGTAGGAAATGAGCAATCTCGTCGATAATGTCCTGTTAGACCACAATTAAAGCACTTCCTTGTCACATCTGTCGTGACTGATACTGCTCCAGAGTTCTTTCCGCTCTTAGATGGGTGCGGAGGTTTCTTGAAAGAATGAAAAGATAACTGGTCCTTACGTGGCCTACTGCTCTTGTGTTCTGTAAAATTGCCAGAGACTTTCTGCTTCTTGGATTCGGTAAACTTCTCCATTGATGCTTCCTTGATCTCATACACCAACGCCTTATCCTGGTATTGACGGAGAGTGGTACATTCAAAACTGGACATGTACCTCTGGATTTCTGGTTTCATCCTCATATCAAAATAAATCATCATTTCTGCATATGTTCTGACCAGATGTCGAACGAATGTCAATTGCTGGTTAAACGTCTTAATTGTCTGGGATAGAGGTTCGTCTGACGGCTGAGCGGAGAAAAACTCCCGAACTTTGGCTTCCCTCACAGGTCGGGCAGTACTGAGCTTCCATCATCAATTTAAATTATGTCCAGTCAGCATCATGATCTGCAGGCCGGATGGCTTCCCACCACTCGGATGCTTCCCCTATCATAAAGTACTGAGCAATAGAGGCTCTCCAGTCGTCTGGGTAATTAATTCCGGCAAAAATTTTCTCTAATTACTTCAACCAATGGTCCCATGTGGGAGTCTCAGAAAAGACGTCGAATTTGGGTGGTGGCATCTTCGCCATCTCTTGCAGCCATCGGTCACCTCGATTTTCAAGGTCTGGGATCCCTTGGTGTCTATCTCCCTGCTGTAATCCCACCGCCACCTGCATTCGGTCCACGACCTGGGCGAACTGAGTCTTCTGGTTCACCACCTGACGAAGGATTTCGGGCACAACAGGTTCTGGTTCATTGTTAATAGATCTCTGTGGCTCGCCTGAACTGTGGCTGGCCTGATTAGAAGGCGAAGCTTCTCTTTCGGCATTCCTTCGTCCGCGTCCGCGACCGCAACCACGTCCACGTCCACCTCTCAACATACTATAAGCACAAATACTCAATATACATGTAACAATATCGTTCTAATTTTCAAGTATAAAGAGATACAACATGAAAAAGATGAGATAGAGTTTAGGAACTTACAACCACCGTTCGCACGAAGACGTAGGCAGTACAGTGATGTTATTCACGACTGGTTACCTCAAAAGACGTATACGACCCCTAGTTTAACCCAATGGCCAACTATCTATAATCTTAGCTCCGATACCATATTCTGTAACACCCCCAATATATTCAGGGATATTATAGCGCCGTAAATCCTTTACATAAGAATTTACAAGACTGAAGAACTAAAAAGACACTAACAGATACCAATGTATGAAAATAACGGAAATAAGGTACAACAGTTTCTGACCAATACTGAAAATACAAATGTTCAACGGAAAAGTATTAGTACATCACCAAATCCAAAATCATCA
The DNA here is from genome assembly GCA_033398695.1 of Orobanche coerulescens. Classification (NCBI taxonomy): domain Eukaryota; kingdom Viridiplantae; phylum Streptophyta; class Magnoliopsida; order Lamiales; family Orobanchaceae; genus Orobanche; species Orobanche coerulescens. Next base: position 85,459,458 of record CM065817.1, read on the forward strand.
TAAACGACTACGTACTCGAGTACTTATTAAAATGATACAAACAACAGACAAATAAACCCGGCCGGAACATCACTCTGCACCCTCGTCGTCATGTAACTCCAGTGATTGTTTCCCTGCTCTCCTGGATCCTGAACATAAACAAATGTTCACCCCCGAAGGGGTTAGCACAACGATGCTAGTACAAGTACCACAACATATTATTCAACATCTCGCGAAGAATAACAACAACGTAAATGACAAAAGAACCAACGAGTCTTCTCCTGCGAGAAACTCAATAATAACAAACACTCATGATAATCACAACATGATATCACAAATACACATGGTAATTCCAATGGTCCAGCGTTCACTGCCTAGACCCCAAGATGATCCCGTCGGACCAACACGTGGTGGAAAAACCCGTCAAATGATCCAGCGCACGCTAGCATAGATCCCAAGATGATCCCGTTGGACCAACACGTGGTGGACATACAACAACGACATATATGCACGACAATATGTATAACATCAATATATAGAACAATTAAGGTACTTGCCTCGATTCGAAGACAAGAACAATACTTCCACGAAAAACGAAACACTCGAAGGTCGCCCCTTCGATCAATCACGTAGCAAGCTCAAACCTTAACAAAAGAAATAATATAGAATTTATCTCACGTCGTACGAATGTCTAACAATCCAATTTACGGCCGAAAGCTCCTAAAAAGTAATCTGCCTGAACTGCTTAGCGTACGCTACATATTCTATGTAGCGTGCGTTAAGCCTGCTCATTAGCGCACGTAAACAACGAAGCCTAGCGTACGCTAACTATGTATCGACAATCCTCTCTGATCAGCCGACTGACTCGCCTGATGACATAACGAACGTTACATACCAAACGTAGCGTATGTTAACTTATTCCCGAAAGCGCACGTTAATCTACATAGCTTAGCGTGCGGTAATCGTGCATGACAGTTCACTACTGGGCAGTAGACTGTTCTACAGTGATGATGTTACGAACTCCTCCGTGATTAACGTACGTTATCCATCTACATGTCATGTTCATAAACTTATGAATGATCTTACGGATTCAAACATCTTGAATTCAAGGAAATGAATATCACGACAACTCTTATATCCAACTTGATTATCGTTCTCATGTGAAGTTCGTGATTACTATGAAGACACCTTCTAAATTCGGATTACCAATGTCAGAAACTTCCTCTACTTGTTCATTGTAACAAGATTCAAATTATGATGTTCTTAATCAAGGTACTTAAAACATAATCATCTCAATCTCCTAAACATGATGTGGTTTGGATAAATCACCAATGAAACTCAATATCTTGATGGCATAATCCTCATATCCTTAAGAACACGAATTCAAGGTTGAAAGTAGTATAACATACCTTAAGATAAAGAAAAACACCGAGATAACAAGTAGAATCCGACTCGGGTTGCTTGTTTGCCAAATCAAGACGTTTCTCCACTCCAATGATCAAACACAAGTGGCATCCAATCTTTAATGATTAAGTGGAGGCGGTCTATGTGTGTTTACTGGTCTCTCAAGAATGAAGGATACTCGAAGAAAATGAGAAGAAAATGGAGTGCTGTCCCTTATATAAAGTTTCTGCACATTAGCTGATTAGCACACGCTATCATACAATCCTTAGCGCATGCTAATAAGCGTTGACTCCAAAACTGTCCAGGTTCGCCCGCGGGAATCTTATCCGGACCCACATCTGGCTGGCGCATGTGCTAGCCGCCCAACTCAATAATTGACTGCCTAGCGCACGCAATTCTTCATTCGTAGCGTGCGCTAGTTGTAGCCCGATAACGCACGTTAAGATACATTCTTAGCGTGCGCTATCACGAGTTTGCATGAGAAATTTGCATGTTGTTATACTTATGTATAAGGAAACAAATGTGAGAAATATCATACTCTAATTATCGAGATCACAATTCTGAATAATACAGGGTTCAAATACAGATGAAATACACAATAATAAATCCGGATATTACACTAAGTAACTCAATTCAGTCTACAATTCAGCCCATGTTCGTTAATGCGCGCTAACGATAAGATTAGCATGCGTTAACTAGTTCAATACAGAAAATTTTCCAATCCGAGTTTAGAGTTCAAACTGAGTAAGATTTTTCATCTTTCACTATTTATTTTTGAAGGTGAAGATCACATTTTTATTTTGAAATATAAAATTTCATTGTGCGAAAGAATTTTAAAATCGTGTACTTGGATTTTTTCGAAAACAAGAACAGTACATTTAAATATCATTTTCGAAAATCTTTCCAACGCGACAGAAAAATCAACGACGGTAATGATTTATAAAATGCCCAAAATACTTCAAAACACATTTTTCGAACACCGTCGTAAGGTTTCATTCGAGAATACAAGACCGGCTCGCTAAATCCAAACAATTTTAAAAATCGACACGAAACCACCGCTCGACCATGTCGTCAAAACTTTTTGAACCTTTGATTTCCCACAAACATACTCAAGTCTATGAAATTTTCAGAAAAGCGTTTTCAAATACGCACGCAGCAGACATGATTACCAACGAAAACACACTTGTAGCAAATAACAACAATTTGTCAAACACAACCGGTTTTCAAACATATGCCTATACAGCATTCAAGATTATCAACTCATCAAACACAGCCGATGAGTACTAGATTCAAATACACGTCAACACCATCCATATGAGTTTCTCAACAAACTCTACCATCGGTACATATCCTGAAACACATCAATGTTCAAGGTTTCACATTACTCTACACCATTTGGTGTCCAATCCATTAATATCCAGTTCATTACACATGTAATATGCCACAAGTATCAAATACGAATTCCATCTCCATGACACACATGTAAACAGTCATGAAACAAAGATAATACACAGAAAAGAGGAGACTTACATCCACATATCGCACGAAGATGATGGCTGCACCGATACTAATCATGGCCGACAAAGTAGACGACGCGTCGCGACACAATTTGGTCAGACAAAGTCCGACAAGACAAGACTCAACAATACTCGACATGACCCGACAACCTAGGTTTCCACAACCTAAGCTCTAATACCATATTTTGTAATACCCCCAACCCGTTCGGGAATATTACAGCGTTGCAGACTCTTTTTTTAAGGATCTACTAGGCTAGATACCAATACAAGACATCACATCTCATGTCAGCATGGCTAAATACTGACTCAGTAGACCGATTTTGTCTTTCATAGATAAATATAACTTAAACTTCATGTACATCTCCTATTACAAAACTCATACTCGCACATGGGTCAAAATACAACAACACTCCCATACGAAGGGAGAACATTACAGCGAAAAAATAATATAATTCGACCAACAAATCTCAATACTGGCCCTCATGTGATTAGTATCATTTGCCTTTCATCACCCTTCATACCGATCCCGTGTCATGCTCCTCGGGAACCTGAACGTACCTGAATACAATACAGACATCCACCCCCTGATTACTCGGGGGTTAGCAAAATTTCACTATTTTACTAGTGCAAGTATAAAGTGCAAATACGAGCCATACACAACATATTCCAAGAGTATAGTAATCTGGACTAAACAATGGTAAATAACTGAGGGTCACATGTAATCGATGGTGAATAAATGTAATCGTACAATTCAAGATCACTATTCCGGAATAACTAAATCTCATAGCATTTCATTTCAATATATATACGTGATTAACCATGGAACTGCACCAAAGGCAACGGAACCCTCTGACGACCCGTCGGTCCGTCCCAGAGTGGTTAACCCAAAATATTCGTGGAACTGCACCAAAGGCAACAGAACCCTCTGAGGACCCGTCGGTCCGTCCCAGAGTAAATATATATATATAATTAATCAGATTCAAGACTAGTATTACGGAGTGACAAAGTCTCATTGTACGTCACATTTCAGTTATACACGTGATTAACCATGGAACCGCACCAGAGGCAACAGAACCCTCTGAGGCCCCGTCGGACCCTCCTAGAGTGGTTAACCAAAATATATTCGTGGAACCGCACCAAAGGTAACGGAACCCTCTGAGGACTCGTCAGTCCCTCCCAGAGTGAATATATTGATATGATCGCAACCACGAGGAGATATAATCCCCAAAAACACCGAATAGCATCACCTCCTCACAAGGGATTCGACAAGCAATACAACACAACATATGCGCACTCATCAAACGAATACACATTCGAGCATACAACACTTAACAAGGGAAAAGGGCTTTTATAATCACGTAACATGAAGGCAATATATTCCAATTCCCAACCACCATACACATATCCATAAAGCACTCGAGCGTTTTGAAAGAAAACCGTTAATGGGATTGTATCATCCTCTTGAAAGTTCGTTATGAATACTCCAAGTAAACACGTAGTCGATTATCAATTATTACATCTACGAAACATGAAATGTATGGCCAAGCTACTTGCCTCGATAAACGATACCGAAAACTCTGACAAATATGGCTCGACCGGAATACCTCGAACACCTACAACTTCCACAAGACACAACGAACACATGATCAGAACGAGGATCAAGACCAACAACAATGTAAATCGCCCCAATCATATGAAGGAAAACTCACGTGAACATTTAATCGAACGTTAAATGTTCACGGTTCCTCAAGAACACTAAATCACCAATCAGGTCAAACGAATCGAAGATATGGATATACAATCCATAGAACATGCTTAACAACATCATTTAACACCAATCGATTCCTCAAAATCAGATTAAATACGAAATCAAGAACAAATATCCAAAAAGTTAACTCTAGGGAAATAAAGAAAAATACCTCGATCCGATGAGGAACAATGGATTAGATGATGTTATAATCACCTAGGATGCTCCAAAACACCTCTGAATAGAATAAAATCATCCAAGGTCACGAACCGTAGTCGCCCTTGACTCACACCCGCGGAGAGAAGAGGAAGAAGTGAGAAAATGGGAAAAATGATCTGCTGTCCAGTTTATATACTGGACAGCTGCATGCGCTAATCATCGCAGATTAGCGTACGCTATCGAGTCAACATCTTCCCAAAAAGCATAGTTATGGTACTCTAATCACGAATATTAGCGTGCGCTAACGAGTCCCAATTTCAGTCCAGTAGCTTCTGGACTGCACCGTAACTACCTGTTAGCGTGCGCTATAATTCCCGTAGTATGCACTAACTACCGAGCCTTAGCGCGCGCTACAGAGCCGCATAGCGTGCACTGCCGAACTCCCTAGTCGAATGCAGTAGCCTCTGGACTGTCTCAGCATATTCAGGTAGCGTGCGCTACCTGCCACAATAACGTGCACTATCGCCAAGTATTAGCGCGCGCTACACTACCACCAATAGCATGTGCTACGCCTACTACAAAGGCAGCAGGACAGTCCCAGAAATTCAACGCAACACAGTACGTCATATCGTACACAACATAGGGATAAATCCAATTAATTATCAACGGAAGAAAATAACCGGCATAAATGACAATTAATTCAAAGTAACCAAAACGAGAATATCGGGCATTACACTAGCCATCTGTTAGACGCTCGGACCGGTTCGTTGTGTGGATACCGTAGAGGATGCTTGCTTCTTGCAACGTCTCTAGAAGGCTCGATCGAAAGCACGCTACAAGAGGTAACAATATTGTTCTTCGTACTTTGTTAATATATTTGGATCCTCGTAGGTTTTTATATATTATATTTATAATTCCGCTGCACTATTTCGACATATGATGAGATCATAAATCTTATTTGTTCAATAAAAACCCAACAGTGGTATCGGAGCGACTAGTATATTTTCATTGTTTCGATTTTCATATATGTTGATATATGATGTTCATATATGTGATGTATGATGGTTATATATATGATATATAAATTTTATCTATGTATATTTATATATATGGTGATATATATAATTTTAATAGATTTGTGTTTCGATCTATATATACATATATGATATATATATATATATATATGATGCCTATCTTATTATGCATATGGTGATATATATTTTTTGATTTATATGTTTGATCTTGATATATATGGTTCTTTGATATATGGAGATTCATGTGATGATTTAGTTCTACTAATAATCCAAGAATCAAAGAACATATGGTTTGATCTACATATAATTTTATGTTAGGAATATGAATTTTAAGAGGTGCATATGAACATAAATTCATTTATGTAAAGATTATACTCCTTTAAAATTTTTATATGAACATAATTATATTTTGAATATGGGGTTGTATAAATATATATTTGATCTACTTAATTTATACATTTATATTGCTCAAAAGGTATTAGTTGTTATATACATAAGATGTATTATTACATGTAGTATACATAAGATGTATACTCAAAAACTCAAAACTGGGGGATCTGGGGGCTGCCGAGCGGTCTGGGGGATAAGGGGATCGCGATCCAAGCCCTGTGTGCTGGCCATGCAGTGCGGCCTGGACCAAGGGATCGGGATCTAGGCTGTTCGGATCACGATCCAGGCCACTTTCGGGGTCGCTTCGGCCTAGTTTTCTTCGTGTATTCCTGGAAATTTATTTCCCGTTTTACCCGGTTCGATGTTTTGGCCCTCAGAACTTTATTGGTTACCGATTGTCGATATCTGGCATATTTTATATGTTATATAACTTATCGATAGTCGATATTTAGTACATTATATATATATATTATATGTGCTTATGAATGTTTAAATGATTAATGCATCGTGGGTGGTATAGCCGTACTAGATAAATTAGATTAATGATTCAATTATGGTTGTAATATTCATAATACGACTTGTATGTCGTGCCTTCATATTATCTTGTTGTAATTTCTCTTCTCATCTTACTCCCCTCGAATGTAACCTGAGGTTTCTATTACAAGATGTAAAGATATAGTTTAGAATAGTTCTAGATATAAAAGGAAGACGAAGGATACGAGCAACTTACAAGGAATTCAAGAAGAAAGGTGTTATCGAAGATTACACCGATCGACCTATTGATATTTACAAATATCATAAAAGGATCTATGGCTATACCACAACACACCAAATTGTTCATGTGAATGTATTAGATGCATAATACTTACATTGTATATGATTGTATGAGATGCATCATATTTTAGCATATGATTGTATGAGATGCATCATATTTTTTTTTATTTGCTTAATAATCATTATTTCCAAATAAATCAAACTCATTAAAACTTTTACATGTATGATATACATGGTAAAGATAATTAATTTTGGATAAAATAGTTTTATTAAAATCAATTGATATGAAACATAAGTCTCAAGATCCAACCATTTTCAAAACACTCGTCAAACTTTCAATCATTTCTAATATGGGTCTGCCAAAGCAGGGTGTATGGATTTTATCTTACGGAGGCGAGATGAATAAACAAGCTTATACATATATTTTAAATGTTTAAAGACTTATATATGTTATACAAAACGGACCTATGGCTTATTTGGGATTAATACGATTAAAACGACATAAGATGTCATCCCAAATGATAATCTAAAGCATCTTTTAATTACAGGGGACATGCCAAAGCTGTGTATGAGGTTATTTGATCGTTAGATTATAATTCATATATGTGTATGTGATACATAATATTTGAGACTATCATGTTGACATAAAATGTCATCTCTATTGATAAAAACTAAACTTCTTTTATTTGCGAGGGACATGCCATAGATGTGCTTGCATTTACTTGATCGCTAGATTTAAAATCAATATATCTCACGAATAAATTTGCATATTAATATTGTAGAATCAATAGCGTCAATCAATACAAACTCATTCTGATCAATTCTTGACAAAGAAAATTTTCTGGCACTAATTACCTTGATTGGTCAAGGAACTTGAGAATTGTTCTCAAAGTTGAAAAGAAGCGGTACATTTTGGAAAACCCAATTCCTAATGAACCGGAATCAACCGCCACCAAAGCTCAAAAAAATGCATCTTAATATGACAATCAAAAAAATCCTTTAAAAGTTCACCTTGATACAACCAAAATGTATATTAAATAGACTAACATGATGCCTCCATCTACTATAAATTATTTAACTCCAAAAAGTACAAAATATCAAACACCATAACAATCAACCACCAACCTCTTGATCCTGTAAATGATTAGGTCATTTAACTGAGACCTAATCTTGAATTCATCTCCCGAATTACGAACAATAATGTTAAGTATGAAAAAACATTGATCAAGTGTTCAGACATTAATAAAAACCAATTTATTGAAAAAGGAATTCAAGTAGATGATAAATTAAGTAGTCAATCCTAACAATCCATCACAAACAATGTACTCCCATGTCAAGAATCTAACAAGTTTAGCCAGATATAGTGAAAAGACAAGAAGAAGTCGTACACAAGTTCAACATGATCAACTAAAAAAAATATAAAGAGAAAAGGAAGTAAGAGAGGAAGAAGTAAAAAACTCGGATGATGATCTCTCGCTAATCCTTGCTCTTGATCTCCCTTGAAGTTCTTGATTTCCTCTTGATAATGTTTTTAGCTTCCTAAACCCTTCTTAGAATTGATAATCCCAAAAATGTCCTTTGGAGTCCTTTTATAGGTACCAAATAGGGTTTAAGGTTGCTAAAACGCATAAAACTCATCAAACAAGGAAATTAGCACCGCCCAGTGACGCGGCCATGTAAAATGAAACGTCCTAGGTCGAACTTCTCCAGAAAACACCAAAATATCTAGGATATAACAAGGTAGGGGCCACAAAGGTGTCGTTTGACATGATCGGTGTTGTTAGACATGGTTGAGGCCGTGTTGTTCTGTTTGGCCCCGTTTATCAATCCTTCTTCAGTTTGTACTCATGTTCGTGCATCGCCTGATCTGTATCGGGGTTAGGGACTTTGTTCATGATTTATAATAATATTAAAAGTACCTTGAAATAGAATGAAAAATACCAAAGTGTAATCGGGTCCAATAAAAGAAGAAACAAACGTAACACTATAATTACACACAATGAAGGTCGAAATGTACCAGAAAAATATGATAAAAAGATGTGAAAAGTTACGTGCAAACAAAATCGCCCAAACTTAAACGTTAATCGTCTTGAGCAATGCACTTTAAACTAAAGACTCCTATGGGAGCTCAACCCTCAATACACCTCCAAAGACCATTATGAAAATTCATCAATACACCTCAATTAATGATTAAGTCGAGTACTTTAAAGTTGTCAATTCTCCAGGGTGCTTCCTTAATATCATTGCAAATACTTGAAAAATATAAACCTCACCGGTCAAGTGTAGGCACTCACTCTCAAAGTGTATAAAGGGATATTTATACGCACAACACTCATTCAGTGAAATAAGAATCCCCATAAGTCTAATACTCGAGATTTACATTTTCGGTTGTTTTGAGTTGTTTAATCATTTATAGTGGATTATGTGGTGATTGTGTTTATGTGATTGTATGTTGTGCTTTGACACGTGTTTGTTTCCAATTCGGATCATTGGTGTTATCCGTTAGCATTTTGTCACATGATGCATAATCATTATTCTGTCGAGGAGTTTTGTTGTTGTGTTGAATTTTTGGAACTGTCCTACTGCTTGTGTAGTAGGCTATTGTGTTAGGTAGATCACGCTAAATGTTAGTCAGAGATAGTCCACAAGCTACTAGACTGAAATTCTAATTCATTAGCGCACTCTAATGCTAATTGTTCATCCAAACTGGATATACTGATTTCCAGTCCCATTAGCACATGCTGATCACTGGTATTAGCGCACGTTAAGCTGTCTAGTATATATGTTGGACAACAGGCCTTCTTTCGCACTTTTGTTTCATTTCTTCCTTCCTCCACAATGTTTAAGAAGAGGGTGACTAGGGTTTGGGTTCTTGGCCGATTTTGCTCCAGCCAAAGGTGTTTTAGAGAGTCTTAGGTGATTATAACATCATCTAATCTGTTGTTCTTCATCTAATTGAGGTACTTTTCTTGATTTTCCTGAAGTTAACTTTTAGGGTTTTGTTCTTGATCTCATTTCAATCTGGTTTTTAGGAATCGATTGTTGTTAAATATTGTTATTGATCATGTTCTATGGATTGTATATCCATATCTTCGATTCGTTCAACCAGTTGATGATTTTAGGGTTCTTGGTTGTGTTTTCCATTGTTATTGGTCTTTGTTCTCGTAGTGATTATGTTGTCATTGTTTCTTGTAGAGGTTGTAGATTTTGAGGCTTTTTGGTTAAGCTGTATTCGTCGAGGCAATCGCATGTTGATTTCCGAGGCAATTATCTTGCTTATATGACTTTTATCTTGTGAATAAATATTACGTGTTGGGTTTACGATGATTGGTTTACCTTAGTGAGCATATTTTTTGTAATGGTTGAGAACTATTGTAATGAATGTTTTGTGGAGTTTATGTTATTCTCGAATGTTCATTGTTGATGAATTCTGTTGGTTGTAGTAATTGTGCTGGTTGATAATATACTTGGATGTGTATTGTGTTGTGTATGATCGTTGAATATGTTGAGTTGACTGTATATTATTTGTGATGATGGTTGTGATGATGGTATGGTGTATTATACTATCGATTGTGTAATGTGGTATGTTGATTGTGAATGTTGTGTGCTATGTTGCTAAGTTCATTCGTGTTGGTTCGACGGGCCTATGAGGATTCATGGCAAGGAATCATGGGATCGAAACTTAGTATGTGGTGCTGAGGTCCATTCATGCGGGACTAAAGAGGCCTACGATGACACGTGGCAGGGGATCATGAGATCCAACTGTGTGGGCTTGACGGGGCCTATGGTGACTCATGGAAAGGGATCATGAGGTCGGGACTGGTTTTTGTGATGGTTGTGTTGGCTCAATCTGTATGGGTTGTAGAACCTAAGGAGACACGTAGAAAGAGATCACGGGGTCACGAGCAGGTTTTGATGAACAAAGTTTTTAGAAGGAAGTTTTATGAAAATGAATGTAGGGCCGAGACCCGAATAAATTGTGTAAATGTTCTCCATGTTGTATGTTAATGAGACGTGATATGAGATTTGGGCTAAGACCCTAATGTTTTCAAAAATAGTTTTTATAACTTAGGACTCGATGTCCTAAAGGCTTTGTGTTTCTAAAATTCCAGAGATGATGATTTTATTTTCAGATGCTTCATTACTTGTTTACTAATTACTTAAACCTCTCAAGAATACTTGGCGGATGGTTGTCGTATCTGATTTGTAATTGATGTTTCTTGCTACATTTTGTATGGTTATGATACTTGTACTAGAAAATTTGATTTGCTAACCCCTTAAATGTGGGGAATGCGTTTCATGCATTTCAGGTTGGCTAGTTTGAGGGAACGGTCACTACTACAAAAATATCTTTTACCGACACTTTTGTTCTGACACTTTATCAAAAGTGTCAGTAACTTACGACATTTAATCTATTTTCTGACTTTAATATAAATGTGTCAAAATATACTGACACAAAGGTATCAGTAATTTAAATGAGAAATAAAAAAAATATGCTAAATCATTATCCCGATGAAAAAGTCTTCTCATCTCACACACTCTCTCTCTTCTCGTCGCCCCCTTTCTGTTCTCTCTCTCGTCGTTCTATCGCTCTCTCTCAAAAATGCTTCCGAGCGTTCTATCTCCGGCGTGACCACCGCCCGCTCGACTTGGCAGCGTACATGTCGTTAATTGGAGTAAACCGGAGCGACAGGAGCCCGATTCAAGGGCCTGGTTTGGAAATCCGAAATTCCAGATCCGACTACCGGTGGAAAAAAGGTGGAAGCCAAGGTCTCCTATAAGCTTCGACGGCGACTATCCGTCGATGCGACTGAAGGTGTCAGCGAGACGGAGGGTTGGGTTTTGTCGCGACTGAAATAACGAATTTCAGGTTTGTTTTCTAACTATTCCGATTTTTAATTCCAAAAGAAAATGGGTTTCATGTGTTATGTGAATTCTGGAAATGGTTGGTTTAATGAAGTGTGCTTGTGTGAAATTTTTCTGTACCAGTGAAGGAACTTGGCGGCCAGTGGTTGAGGTTTCGGACTAAAAGAGATGGCCCGATTTTAAATCTTTTGATTTACTGTTGTTAAATCTCCACGCTAGCATATTTGAAAAATGTTGTCATTCTGATAGAAGAATCATGCTAGTTGAATTTAAAACGTTCTTCTTTTGTCCTTCTGATTTTGTTGTCTCTTACCTGCCAATCCAGACATTCTTGAGGGGGTGGATGATCTTATAGAACTTAGCTTAGACGGACCCTCATGTGTATCTTTGATTCGACACGACTTACAATGATATGATGAAAAGTATTGTATAATCTCTAAAATTATTTGGAATGATCCTTACCGTTGACATATATTTCAAATCTCATTTGTGTTTGCTACGATTTGTGAATTTTGCAGATGAAACAAACCAGTCTATAATCATAAGGTTTGTTGAAGTGTTTTTGCCTCTTTACTTCATCTATCTATTCAGTTCTTGTTCTGATGCTATGGCATGCTCTTGATGTGGTGTGGATTATACTAGTGTGATGTGGATTACATTATTAGGCAGGAGCAGTTCAGGTTTTTTACTGAGGCGCTTAGGGTTAATAAACTTAAACGCTATGTTGATCAAATGGTTATGAAAGCTGAGGTATATTTTCTCTTTTCCTTTTCTTCTTATAATTACTAATCGATTCTGCTTGGACTTTATGTTTATTTTGATTAGTTGGTTCTTTGAACTATTTTCTTGTTCGCACATTCAAGTGTTTATGTGTGTTTTTATCATCTTGGATCCATGATTAACTTATCATCTTGGATCCATGGCGACATGGACCTTGCTACGGAATTAGTGAAAACGTATAATAATGGATATATATAAATACACACACATGAATAGAATAGTTGCTTACCTTTTAAGGTGACCTTTTCTCCATTTTCTTCATCATAGGACAAAGGTGTTCTTCTGACAACATACGACATTGTGCGGAACAACATAAAATCTTTATGCGGGGATTATCCGTACAAAGATGATAGGGAAGAAGATGAAATGACATGGGATTACATAATTCTTGATGAAGTGAGTTTTTTTCTCTTAATTATAGAATCAAGACATGTCATTGATATTTTTTTTTACTTTCCTATCTCTTTTCTGTTTATGGTTTTGATTTTAGAGCATTCAACACAATAACGAATCTGCAGCAGGAAGAAGACGGGCAATTTGGTACGTATCTCATAAGCTAATTTTCTTTTCATCTTATCTTGAAACTTTTTGGCTTATGTATGCTTATTATTACATGACATCTGCTACATCAATTTTCTAATGTGTTCTGGGTTTTGGAAATGTATATATCTGTGTTAATGACATCATTATATATAAATTTTCACATTGCTTAGTATTCAAAATTTTGTACATGTATACGCCTATGTGTGTAAATATAACATGTTGTTTCTTTAGTTGATTAGGTAATATTTTAATGAAAACAGTTTCTGTAATTATTGTATATAAGTAACTTATGTTAGAAGCTGTTTGATGAAAACGTTATAATGAAAACAGTTTATAGGATATCTGTGTGTGTAAATGACATGTGGTTGGTTTTTGTCAATGTTTAATCACTTTATTTATTTGTTGCATTACGGTTTTATGAATGTCTTTCTGCCATCTATGTTATCATGTAGATGTTATTTGACATGTGGTTGCTTGTGACGACTTAGACAACTACGATAAGAATGGCAGATCAGGCAAGAAGAAGCCGTTGACCATTGCTGACGCAGAGTTAGTATCCTAAACTGAGTCGTGTTTCTATGTACCTTTTTTTAAACTTTATAATTGGATTGTGTTCTGCTTCTTAATGTCCAATGCTTTACAGTGGTAACGAACTCAGATGCACTTTGTGGGGTGCATATGCACAGCAATTTCAAGATTTTGTCGATACTTGCCTCAACCGTGGGAAGATCATGTTAATTCTTCAATTGGGCATGATGAAAATATGGGACAGTATATATAATTCATTTTACATGTGTTATTTTCCTATATGTTATTCTACATAAATCTTATTAAATATTGTTTTTTTATAAATAGGCAAAATGGGAGTTCAAAATGGCTATAATGGGACAAGGCTTTTTCTTTTCAACGGGAATGAAAGCATTCCCAAAGAAGAATTTATGGATGTCGAGTTTTATAGACTTGGGTCTGCTAACACTTTACAGGATTATACCTTTATTTCAATGCCATGCATCTATTTTGTCCCTCATATCGTTACTTATATATTTTGATTATTTTCAGTCTGTTTGCTGATAAGGATGATGCAATATCTGAAAATACGGCTTCCTGTATTTCGACTCAGTCCAAACATTCAACTAGAGATGAGTTTCTTAATAAGTTGCAGGTCAAAAACATTATTGAGCTGCTTGATGTTGCTCAGGTTACACTTACTACCGCTACACAACTTTATAAAATATTGCATATCCTTTGGTAACCTAAACTTCAGTTTCTACCATTTACAGGGTAAGGCGAGCGTAATTGTTGGAACAATTATTGCCATTCACGAAGAGGAGGGCTGGTGGTACCTCGGTTGCCGCAAGTGCAACAAAAAAGTGGTTAAAGAATCTCAGTTTGTAGACCTCGACGCCGAAACCAAACCCAAGTTTGGATATCAGCAAATACCTGATCAATGGACATGCACCAAATGTGCTAAGACCGTTACTGGGATAAAAACTGAGTAAGTACTTTATCATTGTCTCTTATAAGTGAGATATTAATACGACAGTTAGTTGAAACCATCACCTTAAGATTTGTTTTGTGCTCACAAGACAACACATCTGCTCAGTTCTTGATAGTTGTTTCAGGAAAAAAGGCTTAAATCATGGTCCGATGCTTATGCTCAGGTTCGATGTCTTCATCTGCCTAGTGTTTTTTATCCTACCACATTTAGCGTTTCTTCAGCACTGTGATACGCACCTTGTATATTCAGATCGTTGAATCTTGCAGATAGCAATAGGGACAGATGATAGCAATACTATTTTGTTACTTACAACATTTTTTTCCTTATTTAGGCTCTTCTTTCATTTGCGAATCAAGCGCATAAATTGCATTACGATCTTTTCCATGCAAAATTTACAAAACATAAGATGAACAACTCAGTTGCTAAGGAAGTATTTGAGTCAATACCATTGGACTTAAAAGATGGTTATCCAAGTCCCTGGAAAGTTTTACAATTTTTTCTCGAGAGCCTTTTAAGGGTTTGACCTCCATCTTATCATCCTTTTTATTTATGGAATTAAATTAAATTTATTTTTAAGGAGGCTCATGCAGATTGTTTCAATTTTAAATATTATATCTGCGTGCAGGTCCGACTCATCTATGAAATGATGGGAGATAGAAGATGGGCTGAAGCCTATTTCAAATCCAGGAAGGACATATCCCATTTACATGACGTTCCTTTATTTACATTTGCTTTCTCTTACCACTGCATTTTGTTGCCACAAATGTAGACTACAATTTGAAGTTTCTATGTATGAGTTTTTGTCGGTCCGGCACACTCGGTGATTTACCGAACCAGCTTAAATCCATTTCCAAGGCCCAGCTGCAAAACTTGGTTGAAGTGTTTTGTTAGTAGTTAAGTTGAATGCTTGATTAGTATATTTGATTGAGGTGTTCTATTGGTATAGTTTAGAATTTCCCAGACTTGGTAGTTTAGTAGTTTGATTGTATTTTGATGGCTCTCGATGCTTGGTTTTGTATTCTCTTGCTTTTAAGTCAATTGCATTTGGGATGTTTTATAAGTGAAATGTCTTTGAAAATTTTAATTTATGGTATTTTTTCATGTAATTAAACAAAAAATGTAATTGAGATAATAATACATTTTTTTCACAAATCAACATATCACGGCACTAAAATAGTGTCGGTAATTCTTTCTTGACACTTTATAATAGTGTCGGTAATGCTAAAGTTGAACATGCGACACTAATGTTTAGTGTCAGTAAAAAATTAATTACTGACACTATTTTAGTGTCAGCAAAACAAAATACTGACGCTATTTTAGTGTCAGTATTTATTGACTCTTGTATTACTGACACTAAAAATTAGTGTCAGTATTTTCTGGCTTTAGCATTACTGACACTATTATGAAGTGTGAGTAAAACTAATTACTGACACTATTTTAGTGTCAGTAAAGGGGATATTTGTACTAGTGGGTCACAGATCGGCATGGAAGATGATGGGCCCGATACTAATCAAGAAGTAAAGAGTTCAACCCGATGTCTTTGTACTGTTGAGTTGTATTTAGTCTTATGCTGTATTGTATTGTGACCCCTGTGTGGGTATGTATCGTATGTGGTTTATTTTGGTTTGATATAGTTATGTGACCTCGTCGGCCAGTGTATGATAAATATTTGACCTTGTCGGTCCGTGTCGTTATATAGTTTGACCCCGGCCGGTCAAACATTGAATGTCTTGTGGTGTTTAGCCTGGTAGAACCTTGTGAAAAAAGGATCTATGGTGTGTGATATTCCCAGTTTATTTCTGAGGGTGTTACATTTAAGGTATCCGAGCTTAGGTCGTGGAAACATAGGATGTCTGGTCGTGTTCTTGTTACGTCATTCGAGTTGTCTATTGACAAGTTAGGTTGTGCATTGTCGTGGTGTGTCATTTATGTCGTCGATTGAGATTAGTATCGTGGGCTACCATCATCTGTAACACCCCCATGATTTACGGAGATATTACAGCGCCGTAGATCCTTTTTGGAGGACCTACCAGGCTTAGACCCAAATAAAACACATTAAATACGACAAACATAAATGTTCATACATTCAAAACCAACTTCAATTTCAACATGACATACAGCACAATACCAAACAACATATCATCCCGAGGAATCATAACCAATATGACCGTTCACCACGGGAATACAACAACATCATTAACCATTGATAATGACATGACATACAACAACTGGGCCGATACCAGCGAGTACAAAACCAAAACACGACTTTGACCATGACCATATGACCATCAACTCAAAATAATGCACGATATCAATCGCCCACCAAGCTCGTGTCCATCCTGTGCTAGTCCTCCCACTTTGGACTGCACGAATACACAAAAGTATATCCACCCCAAAGGGGTCGGCAAGAAGCGGTGCAAGTACAATGATTCTAGAATATGTACAACAAGTGAATAATCAACAAAAACCACAGAAAATCATAGTGCCATCACAGATATTCCGGAATACCACATCACAGTCATCATCACAAAACAACCTCCCGAGCTATACTGGCCCTGTACCTCTCAGCAAGATACACACCCCAGAGACACCTCATCAGGCCCTCCCTGGTGTATAGCCCAACCGAGTGATCCGTAGGGATACGCAGCCTACCGGACCCCAGGGGACCCTCACTGGTTTTACTCGGCTCACACACACTCGATCAACAATTGGCACAAATTCCATTTTTACATATTCACACGAAGTACAGTAAACACAATCAAAGTACTTGCCTCAATTTGAATGACACAAGAAACGGCGAACGGATGAATGTACGGTCCGAACTTTCTTCAACGATTCGATCCTAACAAATCGAAATATCGAATCAAAACACAACACCACGGAAATGGAAAGATTCACCCTAAGTTCTACCCTTGGGGACATTTATTCAAATATTACAAAGGAATCGTAGCTCGAACCCAAACTATGAAAGGTAACTTAGGGTTAAATCCGTGAATCTTGGAGAAAAATGAAGGATTATGATTACAACATCACCATCTAGCACAAATCGGAGCTAGGATAGATTAGAATCAAAGATCTCGACAAAAACCCCAAAATATGAAGAACTAGGGTTCCAACGGTTTTACCTTGATTTGGATGGTGAAAGTTGATAAGATGTTGATAACTTGGTGTTAGGAGCTCAAAATTATCATTGGATGAAGAAATCCGACCAAAAATCTGCACTCCCACTGATCAAGTATGCCCAGCCGCCGAAGAGAAGAGGAAGAGGTGAAAAATGACATTTCTAGAACTTACCCCCCATATATATACTGGGAGGTATTAGCGCACGCTACGGCTATAGGCTTAGCGTGCGCTAACGAGCTGAGGGCGGTGCTTGTTGAAGAAAAGGCGATCCAGAACTTTGCCGAGGCTCCGTAGCGTCTGGCGAACTATCTGTTAGCATGCGCTATCGATTACTACTAGCGCGCGCTAACTCCATACGATGGCGTGCGCTACACTAAATACTGCGGCCGAAGCGTTTACGTCCTCAGCGACGACATCCTAGCGCACGCTATCATACAAGTAACGTGCGCTAGTACATCGAAATAGCGTCGTTAGTCCGTCCATAGCGTACGCTAACGCCTCATTCCAGAGTCCAGAAAGCTTACTGTCCAGCGGGCCTAACGCACGCTATTGCACAAGAGTAGCGTGCGCTACTCGAACCTGGTTAGCGTGCGCTAGACATACAGTCTTAGCGTGCGCTAACTGCTATTTTCCAAATTTAAATTCGCAAGAAGTCCGGCTAAAACGAGCACAATCCGAGAATCACGGAACCCAACAATAATCAGCCATCAATATGCCAAGGTCAATCATCAATATATACGGTCCAAATAACCACAATACCACAAAATACATCCAAAATAACACTCACAAAATACACGGGTATTACATCATCTTCGTACGACCAGTGGATGTAAGTCTCCTCTTTTATATCTCGTGTTTAGTGACCTTGTTTATATGCGTATTGTGAGATGGAATATGTATTTGAAACTTGTGGTATATTACGTGTGTAACGATCGGAGTTGCGCAGCGGAAGCGTGGATGGTTCCGACGTGTGTTCAAATTCCGTGTTCGTAAGTTATGTTTGTTGAGAATTGGTTGTGTTTGGCTAATTGTTGTTATTTGCCAGAAACATATTCCCATTGGTAATGATATCCGCTGCATGCTTGTTTGAAAATGGTTTACTAAAATTTCATAGACTTGAGAATATTGTGGAAAAACAGTTTTGGAAAATGTTTTGACAATGTGGTCAAATGGCGGCTTAGTGTGGATTTCTAAAGGTTGTTTAAATTTTGGCGAGCCGACCTTGTATTTTCCAATGAAACCCTGCGACGGTATTTTAAAGATGTGTTTTGAAGTATTTTGGACATTTTGTAAAATATTACCGTCGGTTCTTTTGTCATGTTTGAGAGGATTTCTGGAATGATTTTACTGTATTGGTTTTATTTTCAAATAACTTGAGTATACGATTTTTAAAAATCTTTCACACTATAAAACTTTTGTATTTTAAAATAAAAATGGGATTTCATTTTCAAAGATAAATAGTGAAAGATGAAAAATCTTACTTGACTTAAACTTTAAATTTGGATTTGGAAAAATTTTCTGAGATGAGTCAGTTAGAGCATACTAATGTCATCATTAACGCACGCTAATAAATCTGGACAGAACACAGATTTTGAAGTTTAGCCATGATTGAGTCAGTTCGCGCATGCTATATCCTCAATAGCGCATGCTAACGAATCTGGGCAGATAAAATGTTTGGTTATTACAATCCATTAACATACGGTGATCGTAGGTCTAGTGCATGTTAAGATACAGTGTGTGATGTGGATTATATTAAGGTGACAGACTAGAGTTGAATCGTGAAGTGCCAAGCCGTTATGACATAATTGTCATATTATCGTTCTTATTGAGGAATTTCAGTTGGGTACCCAATTATTTTGTTGCGTGGATTGAATTTGCTTTGTAACTTCTATGATGTTATTCCGATGTGATTGTTAATCCGTAGTAATGGTTAGTATGAGTACAGATGGTTCATATGTTCAATGGAAACTCTGGGAATCTATGCTAAGGGCACTAGATCGTGGGCATGGTTTCCCACCTGGGGATGATTTGGCATAACCTCTGGGGGCCGATGCTAAGGGGCATGGCCGCGGGTTACCAACTGTGTTGTTAATTGTGATGATATTGTGTGGTAACATGTAGTGACCTTGTGAGTTGTTATTTGTGATGAGGATACGTGATGACATGATTATCTTGATGATGTTGTTTCGAGAAAATTTGATATTTTGGAATATTGTTTTGCAAATGATTTCAAAGTGAGACGGTTAAGATCTATGGTTTATAGTTTTGTAAAATAGCCTGAGGTATAAAAAGAATTTTCAAATCTTATTTCCCAAAAAAATACGAATTCACGGATTTTCAAATAATATTATTAAAACGAGTACCTCGTGGAGTTTAAAAAAAAAGAATGTTATCAATGGTTGGCTACAATGATGTGTAGTTTGTTACGACCGTGGTTTTATTGGTATTGGTTGTAAGTTTTTAGTTGACACGGTCATGTGATTCGTCATTTACGACCGTAAGTTCCATTTGTTGCAGTGGTAGTTCTTGTATTCGTGTAATTATCCGGAGTGGATGCTTTTATCGTATTACTATTTGTTATCTTACGTGGATATGTTGTGTTGAGTTGGCATTTTGGTAAAATGTTTTGCAATGTTGTGTTTCATTATACAGAGAGGTTGTCTGTTTTGTATGTCGAGAGGTCGAGGCCGAGGTTGTGGTCATGGACGTAGTCAGGAGCATGATGAAGTGACTTGTTCGTAGTCGAGCGCCAGTCAGCTCAGTACAGATGGTCGGGATGACCAGTCGCGTGATCAGAGACATACAATTGCAGGTAATGTTAATGTGGGTTCCACCACCATTCTTCAGCAGGTGGCAACCCAATTGGCGCAGATAAATCAAAGTGTGCAGCAGAATGAGCTTCCAAATGAGGATAACAGAGCTACTAAGTGGCTACGAGATGTGATGAAGATGCATCTACCTCATTTCACAGGTTCCCCTGATTCGATAGGTTGGGAGAACTGACTCTTCCAGTTGGGAAGAACATTTGATGCTATAGCTTGTCCTAATGAGAGGAGGGTACCCAATGCTCAGTACCTCCTCGATAAGGAAGTTACAGATTGGTGGGAGGCCGTAGCTCCTAGTGATTGTATGGCCACTTGGGCCGAGTGCAAGACTGCCATGGAGGCATAGTATTGTCTGTTGCCTATTCGAGAGCGCTGGATTGTCGAGTTTTTCTCGGCTATGCCCCGGGATGTGTCTATATTGCAGGCGATAGCAATTTTAATCAGCAATTGTGCTATGTACGAGAGCAAGTGAAGAGTGAAGCGGACAAGATCCGATATTTTAATATGCGTATGAAGCCCACAAATGGGCTAACTAGGTAATTAATAATTGCTGGGTAGTCCAAACAGATTGAAGGGCTAAATCAAGAATCGCCTAAAATCATTTTTACTCATTTGCACACTTGTTGTTTCGAATAAGCTACCAAGACAAGTTCTATATTCCTAAAACATGAATGATACACTCAATAATAGATTTATATATTTAATGATGCCCAATGGCTCAAAAGCTCACAGGTTAAAATTTGTTCATACCTCCAAGATATTAAACTATTTAATCAATTCCGCACCATTTTGATTATCTACAGTTTTTTCATCGACAAATCATCCTCAATTTGTATATTAAAATAATAATAAATCCCAAGATATCCATGGCAAGAGTTTTTTTGAGTTTTTATCAAAAGTAAAATACTTGAATAAAACAAAAAAATAGAAAAGTACTAACTAAAAAAAATGAAAACAATAAATACTAAAGCAACAAACCTAAATACAAACTAAATGCAATGAGTAAAAAATTAAGTATTTTATTGACCCAATATCTATCCCCAAACTTTAACTGAAGTATATACAAAACGAAGGGAAGTATAGAATTTAATAACTAGTCAAGAAATACTTACAACCAGCTCTACTGAGAAGGCGAAGGGAAGTGGCCCTGCTAGACATGCCACTCGTGCATCTGTTGCAATAAGGTCAACATACCATCATATCACTGTCGGGTCTCGTCGTGGAACACCACGAACTTCTCTCTAAGGCTATGATGAGATGGAACATGTCTATCCTCATCCTGTTTGGATGACTCGGTCTAATCCATGGGAATTTCTTCAACATCCTCCTCATCCGGGACTCTCTCATAGGTATCCTTTTCCTCGATCCTATCCGCCATATCCTCATCCATCATGCGCCTAGGTCGGACATTACGAGCAGGAGGACTTCGACTTAGGGAGACCAAGCTTGCCATGACGCGAGCTAATTTATATTCATTAGTGGCCATTTGAAAATTTCCCAAGTCCCGAATAATATAAATTTCCATGAGAGGCATATTCCAGAGGAGGAAATTATCTTCATCATTTTGTACAAAGATCGGACGTAAGTCGGAGTCCAATATGTTCATGATTTTTATCATCGGAGATATAAGAGCTTGTTTACAGGAAGTGGGGTGCTTTAATTCAACCTTATAGCATAATAAAGTGCAATAGGTGTAATCAAGCCCCCTATCCAAATCTCCCTTCGTGGCTTCATATCCACCTCCTCAAAATATTCGGCCAATGTTTTCTCGATCGCCGGAGTTGTCCCATCTAGAATATGTGTCAGAATATATATAACTATCGCTGGTAAATAGGCCCCGTTTCCTCTCGATCATAAATGCTACTTGCAATCTCTTTATGAAGATATTTAAGCACTATATTTCAAATACACAAACTTTTTGCCGACTTTGATAAATATGACCATTCTTCTCTCCCCGGATATTCAACCATGGCCCTCTAATAGGTTTCACACTTGAACTTCTTAATAAAAAAGTCTCCTTGATGGCGCATTTGGTAAATATCCTCCAATTCTTCCATCGACACCTTATCGTTCTTATTGTTGAGTAGGAATGAGACCGTCGTAGGTTCATGACCATCCGATCTTCTTGTCACACTTAAAGTACTCAAAAACTCTAATGTGATGCATCAGTAAGTGGACCATTGTTGAGTCGATATCCATTCTCATTCTACCCTTTTGACAAATTTAATCACATCGTCCTTAATTCCCATTGCCCTCAAGCAATCATCGTCTGGCCATCTGGTGGATAACATCTTTTTTCTGGCCCAACATCTCCCAATGAGCATGTCATATCTTGGGGAAATCAATCCCAGGGGCTCTATTGGCTGCTCGGTCTCTGCGGATTGTCTTTCTTATCTGCTTTGTTTATCACCTCGACCTCTTGCACATTATCTCAAGCTATTATGCCTCCAAAAGTTCTTCAATTACTATGCTTCCAAGGTTTTCAACACTCATCATAGCCCAAACCATCACAATCTTACATTCTCTAAACTTACAGCAAATTAGAAATTAGCCCCAAATTTTCAATTCATCTGTAAAAATGGCTACCCATGTAAAAGTGGCAACAACAATCCCCTTCATATATGTACTTAATCCATATCCAACATCAACTTTGACACCACAATTCCCAATTATTAATTAATAATCTAAAATTTCAAAATTCATGAAAAATAAAAAAAGGGTCGACTAGAATCCTAAACTTATCTAGAACACCGAATACAAATCACTTTAGCATGCTCATAGACAAGAATTAACATCACAAATTGGAAAACTTACCTTTAATCCGAAGCAAAAGTGGAGAACTGAAAAAAGTAAGTGCCCTTGAGTTTTCCTTTAAAAATCCTCCTTAAATTCAAGTGAAGTCAGTGGAGGGATGTTGGATTTATTGTTTTTATGCTTGATTTTCAAGTTCTTGCTTTGAAATTGAAAATTAAAAGAAGGGGATTTCGGGATTAAGTTTGGGAGGAGAAAAAATTAAGAAGGAGGTGCATAATGAGGGACACGATCGAGTGTCCCTTTTACACGCCCGGTTGATAGGGCCATGTCATATGACACGATCGTGTAATACCCGCTGCTTAAAATGCCTGAATTTATTGTATTATGACATGACCCGTGCCATTTGACACGACCGTGTCATATCTGATGCCCATATTTGTTCTCCGAAGTTTTTTTTTTTTTGCAAAAAAGTACCAAAACTCGAACCAGTCAATCCAAAACCAAATAAAAATTGGCTAAACACAATAAAAAACAAAAAAGAAAAAACGAACAATAAAGAGAGACTACCAAACTAATAAAAGAAAGCAATAAAAATATACAAGAACCTTGGAGGCTGCCTACCAACTAGCGCCGAGTTTAATGTCTTCAGCTGGACACCTGAAATGAGAAGCTTTATAGTTCCACTAGAGTCATCATGAACACCTCCTCTTTTAGCGTGAGATATGTTTGCACACGATTATACACATCAATTATAGTGATTTCTGGCACTTATTAATCTTGAATTTGTGTAATTGTTGTATTTATGTTTATTTTATCGTTTGTTGGACTCGATTACGCTTTGGTAGTTTTTGTTGTTTCTAGATATTATAAGGCCATTATTAGGCGTAAATGAGGTCTCGACCCTCGACATAGATTAGGTGACGCAAGAACATGAGTACGGACTGAAAAAGGATTGGAAAATGGGGCCAAACAGCACAACTCGGCCACGACCGTGTTAAACAACATGGGCTGTGTCAAATGACATGGTCGTGGCCTCCACCATGTCACGAGACAGATGTTTTGGTAATTTCTGGGACAACACGACATGGGCCGTGTCAAATGACACGTCCGAGTCACTAGGCGCTGCTAATTCCCTTCTTTGAGAAGTTTAAGAGCCCTAAACCCTATTTGGCAGCTATTAAAGGGCCCCAAAGGCCAATATTTCGGGATTAGTCAAGTTTAAGAAGGGTTTAGGAGGCTATAAACACTATAAATAGGGGATTGAAAGCATCAAGGGAAAGTGTGAAGATCAAGTCAAGATCGAGAGATCAACATCCGAGTTTTTCACTTCTTCCTTTGTTACTTTCTTTTCTTTTTATTTAGTTACATCATGTTGAACTTGAGTAGGATCTCTTCTTCTCTTTTCACCATGTTTGGCTAAATTTGTAAGGTTTCGGTCATGGGAGTACATTGATTTCTGATGGGTTTTTGAGGATTGATTGTAATATTTACATGTTACTTCGATTCCCATTTCAGTTACATGGTTTTAATTCATGTTTAGCATCTAATCAATGTCTTTGCATGTTTAATTTAATTGCTCATAATTAGAGAGATGAGGGCATTAATAGGTCTCAAGTATTTGACATAATTGATTATGGAATCGAGAGATCGGTAATTGATTATGATGAATGAATGGTCTTTTGAGGTTTTGATATGGTAGATGGAGACATCATTATAGATTACTTAATCTATATTTTAATGCATCACGAGAAGGATTTTAAGATACTTGTGCGATCATCATATTGGAAAGATTAGTAGAACTTTAACTGAAACAAAATCCGATTAACCCTAGTAATCAATGGTAACCTAGCCTTAGGATCTACTTCGTCATCATTCAAAACCTCCTCCTTTGAAACTTGTGTTTGTTAATATTCCATTTAATTTAATTTTTACTAAATTAAATTCTCATCAGTATTTGATCGTCTAGATAAAATTGAGGATACTACAATCTAGTACTCAGTACAATAAAAATAATTATTTTTTGTAGATATGACCTTGCTCGCCACTTTCTACATCTACTCCGTAAACTTGCTGGTAGCAAAATAAATAGCGAACAAGTTTTTGGCGTTGTTGTCGGGGGCTAATTTATTTTTATTAGCATATTACGATAAGTGTTTCTGGTCTTACCGTACACATTTTTCTTATTGTGTTTTATTTTATTTTGTTACTTCCATTTTTGCCTTTATTCTTGTTTGAGGACGTGCATGAACACCCGCTCCTCCAAGAAGCCTATAGAAGCCTTTATTCGAGAAGTAGAAGCATTTGCCCGAAAGACGAATGCAACCGCTAGGAGTAAGGAGAGACTTATCTGATGAGATGAAACAAGCGGGAGATAATATTAAACGGAGGAGGTAATAGCAAATCAGGGGAATGAAGCAACTCGAAATAACTCGTCCAATGGGGGCGCACATGTTCAACAACCAGCTGCTTGAACCCAATCGATTCTTTGCAGATTTCGATCGAGGCTCGACTGAAATTATTGTAACATCTCCATAGCCATCCAGGAATATTACAGCGCCGTGGGCCCCGAGATAGAACCCACAAGGCTGGAGGAAATTTTCGCAAATATTTACAAACGCCCAAGAGGCTAACGACGATATTATCTATTTAAAATATTCTAAGACTTAATAAAATCCGTTTATCAAACCGTCGTAAAATCTCATTTGAAACCACAAGGCACGAAATGCCAAAGCTCAACAGTTTAAAAACATACGTTAAGCTATCGCTTACACATACCAACAAAATAGATTTAGAGAACGATTGCCAAAGTAACCTAAGTTACCAGATACCAAAAGGCCATATAAAAATACTCACGCAGCGGATAAAGATAAAAAATTAAAATACTCTAGCAGCGGAATACAACAACTGATCAGAAACTCAATACACAAATACATGCCCTAGCCAGTATCCTCCGGGAAGCTCATCTCTTCACGACCGCTACAAGCTTGATAGTCCAAGAACCTAAAAAGAAAGCCCACGACGGGGTCAGCGATAATATCCAACAATGATAACCATCACATCACGTCAATAATTACATATCAATGGAAATACTAAGTGAGAATACGACCAATGTAATCTTACCATCGTAACTTTACGAAAATCTACGATTCGTATCCTTAACAACACGTTAAGATAATACCGAAATATCTGTACGGTATCTCAACAATACCCAGGTTCTCAAAACATTATCATAACTCGTGATACGGAAATTATACCAACTCTGGCCAATTCAATCCGTCGGATAACGTCGAAGATTCCAACACGATAATCGATTGTCCATCAAAGATAAGTACCAAGAAAATACGGAACATACCTCAAGATACGAAATACCATGACAATCACGTCAGTCTAATCCGAGATCATATCAACACAACACACGGACATGGTCCTAACACAAGACCTACAAATGCATACTCATATGACAACGTCAATATGATCAAAACAATAACGACACTGTATACTTATGGCAAACCCATAATATACATATGCACAACAACAATACATGGCAATCGGACGATCCAGCGTTCACTGCCTAGATCCCCCGATGATCCCGTTAGACCAACCCAAGGTGGAAAACCCGTCCGATGATCCAGCGCACGCTAGCATAGATCCCCCGATGATCCCATCGGACCAACACGAGGTGGATATATGACAACAATGCATAACTGCACAAAACAACAGTACACAATACACAACAACAACAATGCACAAATGCATGACAACAACGATACACGAATGTATCACGACATGATCGATACAAATGATAAAAATGATTTGAGTACTTGCCCCAAGTCCTTAGAGAGCGATCTCAATGTCTAAACCATCACGAACCATTATCCTCAATACTCGACTGTCCAAAGTATCACGGATTGCAGATAATTTATATCTTCGTCTTTATCACAATATATCCTCGATATATAAGTATACCAATAACAAAAGTAAATCATATACATTATGATTTAGATTCCCAAAACTCGAATACAATTTATAATCCCAAATCTCCTGTGATTACAATTATAAACATTGCTATACGAATTATAAACGAATAAAATGGAAACCATTCATTAAATATTATAAACTGAGCAAGTAATAACCTGCCACAATACCGATACAACGACGAGGAAGATGTTTCCAAATCCATTGCCGTCATCTACAAGTTCCTCGGTCCCGACCAAAGCAATTCACGAACAACCTCGAACTCGACCGCAACACACGGTTATAATCACCGATCAATATTCTCAACCTATTACAGTAATTCGATAAACAACAAGTTCGATAACAATCAACAATCGATAAAACCAATTCAAAAATCCAACGGCTCAACAATATCTCGGTTAACCACAAGTCTGATCAAACCAAATTAAACGATCACTAATACATAACCGAAACAGAATATACTACCCTGCCTGTTGACTTAGCGCACGTTAATCACTTAACGTAGCGTGCGCTAAGTCGCTCCAGTTAGCATGCGCTAGCCATTAACACTAGCGTGCGCTAATGACATGCAGTTGCATGCATTTCAGATACCGATCAACATATTGCGATTATCAAAAACACTAAGTGATTCTAAACCATGTTAATAGCTATCAAAATAATGAAATATGATTTCCTTTAACATGTAGGTAATCATCTAACTCTTAATCCAATTCATATATTCACATATCATCTTCTTCCTCAAATATCAACATCATGAACACCAAGAATCCTAACAACACTTCCATAACCTCACATTACAGAGATTAATCATCAGCAATGACATCAACATCCGCAAAGGAGAAGGAGGATTAACCAACTTATCTCAAGAAAACGAACTACAAAATTCAAATCACACGAATCATATTAATATCATCATACTCCAGTAATCCATCTCATAATCATGCTTGTCAACTTGTTTATATGATAATCATTAACTCAAGAACATCAATCTTCAATCCAAAATGAAATCCAAAGGTGAAGAGTGATTACCTTGTTAAAGATCATCATCTCTCAGTGTTTGGAACCTCAAACTTCTCTCTAAAAACTCTCTCTCTCAAAATAAAGGAAGGAATGGCCCAATGGACATAATTCACATCTGTAATCATATATATACTGACTGACATTAGTGTGCGCTACTTTTTCCTTAGTAGCGTATGCTATCGCAGTCCAGAGGCTACTGCCTTGCTTCGCACATCAGCTTATGTACGTAATGCCCATGCAATAACCTACGTAAATTACACTATCTAGCACACGCAATTTCTTGGACCTTAGCGTGCGCTAATCGTAGTTGACTTGCTACAGTCAGCACCTACCCCCGTGTCCCCACATGCCGAAAGCACTGACGAGGATAAGATTCCTTTTAGTCCGATCTGCAGTTAGCGTGCGCTAGTCATTAGGTTTTAGCGTGCGTTAGTACTACGTTACAACATCCGTTGCCTCATCGGCACACGCACCGAAAGTGGCTGGGTCCACACGTAGATTCCCTTTGAGCTGTTCTGCACTACCGTACGCTAACCTATGCCCGTAGCGTGCGCTATACCTGCAAGATAGCGTGCACTATACATGAGTATTAGCGTGCGCTAACAAGGCTATATTTAGCCATTTTCAGCTACTCTTTTCCAACATCTCGACATGCAGAATACGAACATACGACATACTGAATACATATACATCTTCCAACAACATTCTCATATGATAAGCCCGTTACACAATGTCTTCCAATACAACTGTCAACCAAGTGTGGTAATAATACTAATACAGACGTCTTAGTCCTTCATTTATTTTATCCATACTGTACAGATTCCACGCTGTACATAACTCGAATAAAATAAAATTAAACCACAGTAGTAGAAATTCCGGATATTACATACTACACCACTTAAAATGAGTTTCGTCCTCGAAACTTGCAATCCGTCATAGAAAAACCAACAAACCGTTCAACCAAAATATTCCGAAACCATCACAACAACGATCAATAATCATCATTAACGAATAACCAAAACAGTACACTTACATATGCGCCAAGTCAACGATCTCCTGAGGTACTAGCAAGTGACTTCACTATAAAGCCTTAATACGCTTATAATAACAATTCCATGAGTCCCAACCAAATATATCATCGTCGGATGAAATAATCTATCTGTTTCAAATCCTGTCTGCCTGATTACACAATCAAGTCCCAATTTTCTAAAAACCAATAGTACACGATACATCTGTGAAACAACTGCCCAACATAATGGCAAAAAATCCCGAAACATCGAGACAAAATCCAAACGTTCATATGATCACCAACAATGATCAACCAATAAATTAACCGAGAATATCATCGACATGATAAACTCTAATACGACCATCCAAAGGTCAAAACACAACTGAGAATATCATCAGCATGATAACCTCCAATATGACCATCCAGAGGTGAAAATACAATCGAGAATATCATCATCATGATAAACTCCAATATGACCAACGAACGACCAACGATAATTGAGAATACCTTCACACGGTAAGCTCCAACGCGGTCAACACAGAACGACAGAAATAGATATACGAATGAATAACATTCTCAAAACGACACACCAATCACATACAGTGGATCTCAATAAACTGTAACACCCCCGATATATTCAGGAATATTACAGCGTCGTAAATCCTTTACATAAGAATTTATAAGGCTGAAGAAATGAAAATATAATAACAGATACCAACGTATGAATGTAACTGAAATAAAATACAAACAGTTCTGGCCAAAACCGAAAATACAAATATCCAAAGGAAGAGTATTAATACATCACCAAATCAAAATCATCACAAACGACGACGTACTCGAGTACTTATTAAAATGATACAAACAACAGATAAATAAACCGAGCCGAAACATCACTCTGCACCCTCGCCATCATGCAACTCCAGTGGTTGTTTCCCTGCTCTCCTGGATCCTGAACATAAACAAATGTTCACTCCCGAAGGGGTTAGCACAACGATGCTAGTACAAGTACCACAACATATTATTCAACATCTCACGAAGAATAATAATAACATGAATGACAAAATACCAACGAGTCTCATACGAGAAACTCATAAATAACATACGCAAATAATAATCACAACATGATATCACAACATACACATGGTAATTTCGACGATCCAGCATTCACTGCCTAGAACCCACGATGATCCCGTCAGACCAACCCGTGGTGGAAAAACCTGTCCGATGATCCAGCGGACGCTAGCATAGATCCTCCGATGATCCCGACCAACACGAGGTGGACATACAAAAACGACATATATGCACAACAATATGTATAACATTAATACATAGAATAATTAAAGTACTTGCCTCGATTCGATGACAAGAATAATACTCCCACGAATATCAAAACGCTCGAAGGTCACTCCCTTCAATCAATCACGTTGCTAAGCTCGAACCTTAACAAAAGAAATAATATAGAATTCATCTCATGTTGTACGAACACCTAACAATCCAATTTACGGTCGGAAGTTCATAAAATGTAACCTGTCTGACCTGCTTAACGTACGTTACGTACCCTTGGTAGCATACGTTAAGCATACTCGTTAGCGTACGTAAGCTACGAAGTCTAGCGTACGCTAACCATGTATCGACAGTTCCTCTCTGATCAGTCGACTCGACTCGTCTGATGATATAACGTACATTACGTACCAAACGTAGCGTACGTTAACCTTGCCCGTTATTGTACGTAAGCTTCAGAGCATAGCGTACGCTAAACAAGCATCCGACAGTCTCACTGAACAGTCGACTGCTCTGATTTAAGATGAAGCGTACGAAATTTTCAGTGATTAACGTACATTACTCTTCTACATATCATGCTCATATAATTGTGAATGATCTTACGGATTCAAACCTCTTCGAATTCAAGGATACGTATATCATCATGGTGATCATATTCCAATCTTGATTACAATTTCTCAAGAATAAATCGGAAGGCCTTTGGTTGATAACAAAATCTTTATATCATTCAAACTATCATCTTGAAGATTTACTTAACAATCCACCTTTACAAGATAATTCCTTCCATGATCAATCACCTAGGTTTGTCTAACAATAATGATGTTAAAACGAAGTTCGTGATTACTATTAAGACACCTTCTAAATTCGGATTACCAATCTCAGAAATATCCTTTACTTGTTCATCGTAACAAGATTCCAATTATGATGTTCTTAACCAAGGTACTTAAAGCATAATCATCTCAACTTCCTAAACATGATGTTGGTCGAATAAATCAGCTCTGGAACTTAATATCTTGATAGTATGATCATCATATCCCTAAGAACACGAATCAAAGGTTGGAGATAGTATAACATACCTTAAGATGAAGAAAACACCGAGACAATAGGTAGAATCCAACTCCGGTTGCTTGTGTTCCAATCCAAGATGCTTCTCCACTTCAATGATCAAGCATAAATGATATCTAATCTTCAATGATCAAGTAGAGATGGTCTATATGTGTTTAAGGAGGCTGGGATCTCTCTGGGCACGAAGTATATAGAAGGCTAAGTGAAACAAACGAGTTGAAATGAAATGGGGTGATGTATTATTTATAATTTTCTAACCTTAATGTACGTTAGCCTTCATGCATAACGTACGTAAGTCTCTTAGCGTACGCTACCCAGCATAATTTAGTGTACGCTATCATCCTGATAGTTAACTTTCCTCATTTCTGAACTCGATTACGTACGTTACACCATCAGGTTACGTACGTAAGTAACACACATTAGCGTACGCTAGACACAATCCTTAGCGTACGTTAACAATCGTTGACTTCAAAAGTTTCTAGGTTCATCCAAGGAAATCTTATCCGGACCCATGTCTGGCTGGCGCATGTGACAGCCGCCCAGCTCAATTATTGACTGTCTAACGTACGCTATGCTTCATTCGTAGCGTCCGCTAACTCTGGCCGATAACGTACGTTAAGCTACATTCTTAGCGTACGTTATCACGTATTTGCATGGGAAAATTTACATGTTGCCATACTCATGTACAAGGGTACAAATACGAGAACTATCACACTTTAATTATCGATATCACAATTCCAAATAATACAGGGTTCAAATACAGATGAAATACTCAATAATAAATCCGGTTATTACATACTCTCCTACTAAAAAGGAGTTTCGTCCCGAAACTCAAGACGAAAATAACTCTGGATATCTGGACCTCATGCTATCTTCCATTTCCCAAGTGGCTTCTTCCACTCCGTGGCGCGACCACTGAACCTTAACCAAAGCGATCGGTTTGTTCCTCAGTTGCTTAACTCGACTCTCGAGTATCCTGATCGATTTCTCTTCAAATGTGCCATCATGAGAGACTTTGATCTTGCCGAAATCAATGACATGACTCGGATCTGGTATATACCTCCGTAATTGGGATATGTGGAACACGTTATGAACATGGCTCAATGACGGCGGTAATGCCAATCGGTATGCTAACTCTCCAACTCTCTCAAGAATCTCGAACGGTCCGATATATCTCGGACTAAACTTCCCCTTTCTTCTGAAATAAAAGATTCCCCGAGTAGGAGAAACCTTTAAAAGTACGTGATCTCCAGTACTGAAATCTAATAGGCGACTGCGCATGTCTGCATAAGATTTCTGTCGATTCTGGGCGGTCAACAGCCTTTCACGAATCAAGGCTATCTTCTCTCGTGTCTGTAAGATTAATTCCGGTTCCATCTCGATCAAGTCTGATGAATCGTCCCAACATAGGGGCGATCTAGATCTTCTCCCGTATAATGCCTCAAACGGTACCATCTTAATGGAAGCATGCGAACTAATGTTGTAGGTGAATTAAATCAACGGTAGATGAACTTCCCAATCAGCTGACCAATCTAAGGCACAAGCCCTTAGCATGTCTTCCACCGTTTTAATAGTCCTCTCGGATTGTCCATCTGTCTGCGGGTGATAAGTTGTGCTAAAGTTCAATTCGGTTCCCAAGGCCTTATGAACTTCTTTCCAAAAATGAGACACAAAATGTCCGTCTCGGTCAGAAATAATGGTCTTCGGCGTACCATACAATCGGACTATCTCTAAAATAAATACTCGTGCCAACCTCTCGGGTCCCCAAGTGTCCTTAATGCCTAGAAAATGAGCCGATTTGGTTAGACGATCAACTATCACCCAAATCATGTTCATTCCTGTCTTGGTTCTCGACATATTAGTGATAAAGTCCATCGATATGTCCTCCCATTTCCATTCAGGAATCAGGAGCGGCTTCAGCATTCCGGCAGGTCGTTGATGATCGATCTTAACCTGCTGACAAGTCAAACATTTTGAGACATAATATGCTACATGTTTCTTCATGTTGCCCCACCAGAAGTTCTGCTTCAGGTCCTTATACATCTTGCTGGTGCCCGGGTGGATAGAATAAGGCATGTTGTGAGCTTCCTTCATAATTGTCTGCTTCAGAACATCGACATCGGGAACGCAAAGTCGATTCTGAAATCTCAAAACTCCATCATCATGAATTACAAATCCTGGGGCCTTTCCCTTGATCACTTCATCTCATAACCGAATCATCAAAGGATCATCTACTTGCTTAGATTTGATTTCTTCGGTTAACGACGAAGTTATTTCCATCACACATAGTTGTCCTTGGACTCTTTACAACCATACCTCAATTCCTTCGCAAATCATTTCTCGTTGAATGCTGAGCTGGGAGGTCAAAGTCTCCAGCATCTGAATAGAAACAGGCTTGCGGCTAAGTGCATCGGCCACTACATTTGCTTTTCCTGGATGATAAAGAATCTCCAAGTCGTAGTCCTTAATCAGTTCCAGCCATCTCCTTTGGCGCATGTTCAACTCTTTCTCACTAAAGATGTATTTGAGACTCTTGTGATCCGTAAAGATTTGACAGTGAGTCCCGTACAGGTAGTGTCTCCAGATTTTCAAAGCAAAAACTACTGCTGCCACCTCCAAATCATGCGTCGGGTAATTCACTTCATAAGGTTTCATCTGTCGTGATGCATAGGCGATCACCTTCCCATTCTGCATTAATACACATCTGAGTCCTTGGTTCGAAGCATCACTATAAACTATGAATCCTCCAGTTCCCTATGGGAGTGATATAATCGGTGCCATCGTCAATCTCTTCTTCAATTCATCAAAGCTTTTCTGGCACATCTCGTTCCACTCAAACTTTTGAGTTTTCTGCAGTAGTCGAGTAAGTGGGCATGTAATTTGGAAAACCCTTCCACGAACCTACGATAATATCCAGCAAGTCCTAAGAAACTCCGGACTTCTTTCACATTCTTAGGAGGCTTCCAATCCATAACTGCTTCGATTTTCTGGGGGTCTACTCGGACTCCTTCTGCTGATACCACATGACCAAGGAACATTACTTCCTTTAGCCAGAATTCACACTTAGAAAGCTTGTCGTACAATTGCTCGTTTCTCGGAAGGTCTAGAACAATCTGCAAATGCTGCGCATGCTCTGCCGGACTCTTAGAATACACCAGAATGTCATCAAAGAACACAACCACAAACTTGTCCAAATACTCGATGAACACTGGGTTCATCAATTGCATGAATACAGCAGGTGCGTTAGTGAGGCCAAATGGCATCACTACAAACTCATAGAGTCCGTAGCGAGTTCTGAATGGTGATTTTGGAACATCGGATTCCTTAATCCTTAACTGATGATATCCTGACCTCATATCGATCTTAGAAAACATGGTTGCTCCTTGTAACCGGTCAAACAAATAATCAATTCGTGGTAACGGATACTTGTTCTTAATTGTCATTTTGTTCAGCTCTCGATATTCGATACACAGTCGAAGCGATCCATCCTTCTTCCAGACAAAAAGAACTGGTGCTCCCCAAGGCGAAACGCTTGGCTGGATATAGCCTTTGTCCAGTAACTCTTCCAGTTGCTTCTTCAATTCATACATCTCAGTAGGTGCCATACGATACGGCACCTTAGAAATTGGTGTAGCTCCTGGTTCCAGCTCGATGGTGAATTCTGCATCCCGTCGTGGAGGTAGCCCAGGCAATTCGTCAGGAAACACATCTGGAAATTCGTTCACAACAGGAATGGATGAGAGTTTTACTTTTCCGTCTTCTTTCTTCATTGCGTAGAACCAGTATCCGGTACAGCCCTGTTTCAACAATTTGACAGCTTTCATCGCCTTGATCATCTTTCCTGAGCTTCCTGGTTTCCATCCTTCAAACAGTATTTCGGAACCATCGTCAGCTATCACTGAGATATTTCTCTTTCGATAGTTTACAATAGCTCCATATCGATTAAGCCAATCATCTCCGAGTATCAGCTCATCTCCTTGCATTTCTATCACAATCAGATTCGAGGGCCACTCTCTGCCTCCAAATGAAACAGGGAAATCTCTAATTTCTAAGTTTCCCACAATCCTGTCTCTACTCGGTACACCCACAACATAAGGCTCACAATTATGAAAACCAGAAATAGTCAGACGATTTACACAAGACAAGGATATAAATGAATGCGTAGCTCCTGTATCGAATAACACGCTAACTGGCTGTGAAATGATCTGAATAGTACCTGATGCGATAGCAGCATCCTGCGCATCTGTTCTCCACATCTCGTACAGACATGGGGGAACGGATCCGGCACTCGATGTCCCCTTTCGGTCCCACTATCCTCTGCCTCGTCCGCGACCAAAATTCTGAGGCAGCTGAACACTTTCTTTGCGTCACATTGAATCGGCTTCCTTCATACAGGCCATTTGTGATGTACAGGCTCTAAAAGACTTTGCCGCCTCTTCACAGAACACCGCACGATGTCCCTCTCATCCACAATCAAAACAAGTCACGGCAGGTAGGGAGAAATTTCGTCGATAGTGCCCCGTCTGGGCACAATTAAAGAACTTCCTGGTTACATCCATCGTGGATAATGCTGATCCAAAGTTCTTTCCGCTCTTGGATGGGTGCGGAGGTTTCTTGAAAGAATGAAAGGATGACTGGGCCTTGCGGGGACCACTATTCTTGTGCTCCGTGAAACTACCAGAGACCTTTTGTTTCTTGGATTCTGCAAACTTCTCCTTTGCTGCTTCCTTGATTTCATACGCCAATGCTTTATTCTGGTATTGACGGAGAGTGGTACATTCAAAACCAGACATGTACCTCTGAATTTCTAGTTTCATTCTCATATCAAAATGGATCATCATTTCCGCATCTGTTCTGACCAGATGTCTAACAAATGCCAGCTGCTGGTTAAACGTCTTAATTGCCTGAGATACTGGCACATCTGAAGGTTGAGCGGAGAAAAACTCCCAGACTTTGGCTTCCCTCACCGGACGAGGGCAGTACTGAGCTTCCATCATCAATTTAAATTCTGCCCAGTCCTCTTCATGATATACAGGCCGGACGGCTTCCCACCACTCGGACGCTTCCCCTATCAGGAAGTACTAAGCGATAGAGGCTCTCCGGTTGTCTGGACAATTAATCCCGGCAAAAATTTTCTCCAATTCCTTCAACCAATGTTCCCAGGTGGGAGTCTCAAAAATACCGTGGAATTTGGGTGGTTGCATCTTTGCCACCTCCTGCAGCCATCGGTCGCCTCGATTTCCCATGTTCGGGATACCTTGCTGTCCAACTCCCTGTTGTAGTCCTATTGCCACCTGCATTCGGTCCACGACCTGGGCAAACTGAGTCATCTGATTGACCACCTGACGAAGATTTTTGGGCACAATAGGTTCCGGTTCATTATTAATAGATCTCTGCAACTCGCCTGAGCTGTGACTGGTCTAATTAGAAGGCGACGCTTCCCTTTCAGCATTCCTTCATCTGCGTCCGCTTCCGCGACCACGTCCACGTCCACCTCTCAACATACTGCAAGCATAAATACTCAATATACAGGAAACAATATCGTTCTAATGTTCAAGTATAATGAGGTATAACAGGTAAAAGACGAGATAAAGTTTAGGAACTTACAACCACCATTCGCACGAAGACGTAGGCAGTACAGTGATGTTATTCACGGCCGGTTACCTCAAAAGACATGTATGACCCCTATTTTAACCCAGTGGCCAAGATATCCATAATCTTAGCTCTGATACCATATTCTGTAACACCCCCGATATATTCAGGAATATTACAGCGCCGTAATTCCTTTACATAAGAATTTACAAGGCTGGAGAAATGAAAAGACAATAACAGATACCAACGTATGAACATAATTGAAATAAAATACAAACAGTTCTGGCCAAAACTGAAAATACAAATATCCAAAGGAAGAGTATTAATACATCACCAAATCTAAATCATCACAAACGACGACATACTCGAGTACTTATTAAAATGATACAAACAACAGATAAATAAACCCGGCCGGAACATCACTCTGCACCCTCGTCATCATGCAACTCCAGTGGGTGTTTCCCTGCTCTCCTAGATCCTGAACATAAATAAATGTTCACCCCCGAAGGGGTTAGCACAACGATGCTAGTACAAGTACCACAACATATTATTCAACATCTCACGAAGAATAATAATAACATGAATGACAAAATACCAGCGATTCTCCTCCTACGAGAAACTCATAAATAACATACACAAATGATAATCACAACATGATATCACAACATACACATGGTAATTCCGATGATCCAGCGTTCACTGCCTAGAACCCACGATGATCCCGTCAGACCAACCCGTGGTGGAAAAACCCATATGATGATCCAGCGCACGCTAGCATAGATCCACCGATGATCCCGTCGGACCAACACGAGGTGGACATATAACAACGACATATATGCACAACAATATGTATAACATTAATACATAGAATAATTAAAGTACTTGCCTTGATTCGATGACAAGAATAATACTCCCACGAATATCAAAACGCTCGAAGGTCGCTCCCTTCAATCAATCACGTTGCTAAGCTCGAACCTTAACAAAAGAAATAATATAGAATTCATCTCATGTTGTACGAACACCTAACAATCTAATTTATGGTCGGAAGTTCATGAAACGTAACCTGTCTAACCTGCTTAACGTACGTTACGTACCCTTGGTAGCGTACGTTAAGCATACTCATTAGCGTACATAAGATACGAAGTCTAGCGTACGCTAACCATGTATCGACAGTTCCTCTCTGATCAGTCGACTCGACTCGTCTGATGATATAACGTACGTTACGTACCAAACATATCGTACGTTAACCTTGCCCGTTAGCGTACGTAAGCTTCAGAGCATAGCGTATGCTAAACAAGCATCCGACAGTCTCACTGAACAATCGACTGCTCTGATTTAAGATGAAGCGTACGAAATCCCCAGTGATTAACGTACATTACTCTTCTACATATCATGCTCATATAATTGTGAATGATCTTACGAATTCAAACCTCTTTGAATTAAAGGATACGTATATCATCATGGTGATCATATTCCAATCTTGATTACAATTTCTCAAGCATAAATCAGAAGGCCTATGGTTGATAACAAAATCTTTATATCATTCAAACTATCATCTTGAAGATTTACTTAACAATCCACCTTTACAAGATAATTCCTTCCATGATCAATCACCTAGGTCTGTCTAATAATAATGATGTTAAAACCAAGTCTGTGATTACTACGAAGACACCTTCTAAATCCGGATTACCAATCTCAGAAACTTCCTTTACTTGTTCATCGTAACAAGATTCCAATTATGATGTTCTTAACCAAGGTACTTAAAGCATAATCATCTCAACTTCCTAAACATGATGTTGGTCGAATAAATAATCTCTGGAACTTAATATCTTGATAGTATGATCATCATATCCTTAAAAACACGAATCCAAGGTTGGAGATAGTATAACATATCTTAAGATGAAGAAAACACCGACACAATAGGTAGAATCCAACTCCGGTTCACTTCAATGATCAAGCATAAATGATATCCAATCTCCAATGATCAAGTAGAGATGGTCTATATGTGTTTAAGGAGGCTGGGATCTCTCTGGGAACGAAGTATATAGAAGGCTAAGTGAAACAAACGAGTTGAAATGAAATGGGGTGATGTCTTATTTATAATTTTCTGACCTTAATGTACGTTAGCCTTCATGTATAACGTACGTAAGTCTCTTAGCGTATGCTACCCAGCATAATTTAGCGTACGCTATCGTCCTGATAGTTAACTGTCCTCATTTCTGAACTCGATTACGTACGTTACACCATCAGGTTACGTACGTAAGTAACACACATTAGCGTACGCTAGACATAATCCTTAGCGTATGTTAACAATCGTTGACTTCAAAAGTGTCTAGGTTCATCCAAGGGAATCTTATCCGGACCCATGTCCGGCTGACGCATGTGACAGCCGCCCAGCTCCATTATTGACTGTCTAACGTACGCTACGCTTCATTCGTAGCGTACGCTAACTCTGGACGATAACGTACGTTAAGCTACATTCTTAGTGTACGTCATCACGTATTTGCATGGGAAAATTTACATGTTGCAATACTCATGTACAAGGATACATATCCGAGAACTATCACGCTTTAATTATCGATATCACAATTCCGAATAATAGAGGGTTCAAATACAGATGAAATACTCAATAATAAATCCAGTTATTACATAAACATACCCGACTGGTGAACATATCGCTCGGCATATGAACAACCAATCACAAATCGACGACATATCCAATCATACATGGAGTGGGAGCGATCACTCAATATCCAAAACAACCAACATGGGGTCACCATCCCTAATCCACACTTACAAAGAAATCATTCAAAAATCATTATGGCAAAATCGTGCTACTACCATACCAATGGAATCACATAGCACATACGTCCCAGTTTCACAAAACTCGAAGTTCCAAAATTACATCCTGTGCATGAATTCTACATCACGCAGAGTATCTTGCGACCGACTCCCAAGGCGATCGCCTTTGGCACCTAGCGATCGACTCTGGTGCCCGACCAAGGGCGACCGCCCTGTGCCACGAACAAGGCCATCATCCGTCAAAGTCTACGAAGACTGGATCACGAAGCAAGGACCCATGTGCAGATCCGCGAAAGGCGCCACAGAACATGGATCGTTGACTCCAGCCCATGAGCAGCTGGCAGTGACAAGGACGGCCTCACCTACCGACAGACCCGCCGAAATGTCCTAAGTAGGGCCTCCCAAGACAGCGACACAGACGCGTGTTGGTCTCTCATTGGTTCGCACATCTGGCAGCCAACAACTTCTGCGGATTTTAAGGAGACCAACCCATGTGCTAAAGACGATCGCCCGCTTATTATAATGCAGCACAGGCGATCGCCCAGCGACTCCCAGTCCTATAAATAGAGAACCTCCAGCAACTGGAGAGGGGTTCACGAAAGTTCCCAAATACGTTCCGAAAAACATTCAGAAAAGTTCAGAAAGTTATCTCCTCTCGGCTTTCTCTCTTGAATCTATCTTAGGATTTCTCTCTCAGCACCTTTCAACCAAAAGATGGTCGACAGAGGCAAGAACTCCCTATAGTTCGGATTCGAAGAGATTCACAAGCTCAGAAGCTCAGACATTCAGCTAACACACACTGTGAGAGACCGTCGATTTCTCACAGTCGTCACAGCACTCCATTGTTGTTACAAGAACTCACAGAGCATCATCTCTGGTTCTTCCGACAATCTTCAGCACTCGTTAACTAAGATAACTAGGGTCCTTACACTCATTGTAATTGTACTCTAACATTAATATTTGTACTCCCAAGTATTTGTATTAATAATATCTCGCGAGAGCATTCAAGCCCGGGACTAACAACCCCGGCAAATCTTGTGTTATTTACTTTCCCCACGGACGTGCTCTCGCATTTGTTTGTTACTCAACCATTCCAACAATATCATCTCCGGATAATATTTTGGGTAACGACAATTGGCGCTAGAAGAAGGGGTGAACCTCCGTTTTTATTCCTACCATCCCGAAGAACACTCACTGTTCTCGGGGCATATACTTGAAGAAACACTCACTGTTCTTCAAAGAAAAGCCTTCAGAATAATGGTGTCTGCCACCACAGCGAAGAGAACCGCTCTCCGAACCACCGAACATCATAATATAACTAAATTCATTCAAAATCTGCCTTAAACACTTGTGGTTACATGTATTTATAGGTCCATAAGAATATTCTAGTTACATGACATAAGAACTAATAAATTCTAGGGACCTTTTAGCTTCTAGGACACTTTAATTAATATACTTTGACCATACAATGAACCCCGCCATTCCCTGAATTCACTGAATTTAGAATTCTGAATAATCAGCTTCAGGTATATTCTGGAGCCTTCTCGAATATACTTTTTCTTTTCCCCATTTATTAAAATTTGCATCAAAGTTATATGGAACTAGGTCACAACTTCGTAATAGACAAGCTGACAGTGCTCTGTTACATGACTTGATCGAGCATATATGGCAAAATTTCGGTGACCGTAACTGGGTGCTAAGTATTGATTGCAAATTTTCAATTTTACTTTTCCATTGTTGTAATTTATGTTCTTATTTTAATGTACTTTCAATTTTTTATTAGTTGGTTATCTTTTTGAGTATTTATAAATTTTAAAATATTTCATTTAAATATAATATTAGAATAATTATTATAATTTGAAATAATAGAAAAAAATAATTTAATATAATATTGTGGTTAGGTGGTTGGATGATTGTAGTGGTTGCTATTAAAATACTAAATATGGAGGTGACTGGATTGAGAAGAATATTGATGATATGAAGAAGAGAGAAATTAATTAAATATTAAAGTGGTTGGATGGTTGCAATAGTTGCCGATAAATATAGTCTCAATAGACGGCCTGAAAAATCCCTACCTCCTCCCATTAAAACACACACACACACGCGTACATACAACACAGAAAATCGAATGGAGCACACACACACCACCGCATCAGACAATCGTAAAGCAGTGGAAAACCGCGACCGAGTCAATTCGAAAGAGCCCCCTGGGTTCCGACTCTAGAATAGCGGCGGCTCGCAAGGTGCACAGGCCATGATAGCGTCGTAATTTTATCTGGGGTTTGGTGTTATGGCTTCGGCTGGTGGGACTGACTCAGGTAACCAAGTAGAAATGAAAGCCCAGACTGATGACTTACGTGGGAGTATCTATTATCAATTGGCAGCAGCATAAAATATGAAGAAGTGACAAAGACAGGAATTTGATGCGTACCTTGTTAAATTGTAGAAATGAGATGATCAAGGCCGGAAATTCAATCGATTGGTCGAAGCTATACCTCCCTTCTTCTCATTAATCCCCTTCTCCTTGTTGTATTGTAAAGTTCTTTTCGATTATTCTTGAATGTCGAGAAATGTTTTTTTTTTATTTTTTATTTTTTTTATTTTTTTTTAACCGAACTTCCAAGCTTACACCTGACTAGTTCTCCCCGGTCCCACAGTACTGCTACCAGTTAAATCGCGAGATGTGTATCTGGCTCTCAAGTTCTTAAATATCCTCAACTACCGCGCGTGAGTCGTCACAGTGATTGCTCCATCTTGGACCCCAAATCAATCGCAGTTCCACACCGCTGAAGCCTCAATATTTAATTGTTCCACCAGTGTACCCCGGAAGGGTAGGCCCTAACCCGTAGTCAAAGACTAAGGGATTATTGGGCCTTGAGAAAGGCAATTCCAAAGTGTTGCCACTAGGAATTGAACCCCTGACCTCCAACTAAATTAAAGGTCAGATAACCGACTGCGCCAAGACAGTTGGTTGGGTTTGATGTATGTATGTTGATAGTACAGATGGAGATATCGCAGTAGAAGTTTTGTGCAGAGTTCTCTTTTTGATTTACGCCGCGAGGTTGGACACAGATTTCTGGTGTTGCCAAAATTTGTTGAGGGAGTTGATTTCTCCCCCCACAGGACCGTTGGCCCCTCGATCCTGCAGGAGATAAACGAGGGATGTGCCCTAGTGGCCAGAATACGGCGAGAGGACCACGTCGATACCGACACTGACCCCACAACAAGGTGAGGAAACTGCACCACACGAGAATCGAACCGCAGTTGCCGGGGATGAAATCCCACGTCATCTCAGCCTTAACCACTAGGCTATGCCGGAGATTTCTGGTGTTGCCAAAATTGATTCTTATATTGTAGGGTTTAGGGAGAATCCATAATTTTAACTCACTTTAACATGTAAAATCTTGCAATTTCTAATACACGTTAAAACGAACCAAGTTGGGCCCAATAAAATTCAATTTTTGAAATGGAAGGTCG
Organism: Orobanche coerulescens; assembly: GCA_033398695.1. Taxonomy (NCBI): domain Eukaryota; kingdom Viridiplantae; phylum Streptophyta; class Magnoliopsida; order Lamiales; family Orobanchaceae; genus Orobanche; species Orobanche coerulescens. The sequence goes on from CM065817.1 coordinate 85,503,072, forward strand.
GGTCATTACATATAACTAATAAATAATTTTTATAAGAAATTATTTAATTAATTAAATAATTGATTTAATGAATTAAATTAATTACCCAATAATATAATACTCCATCTGTCCACAAAAAGTGTGATCTATTTCATATTTGGACCATCCACAAAAAGTGTGGTCTTTCCACAAACTGAAATGACCCCACTTAAAATATTACTATTTCTCTACACAAAATACCGGGAAAAATGTTTTTTTTAGGCCCGTAACTTTGGCTTTGTTGGGTTATAAGGACATTATCTTTTCGGGCCTGGAGAAAAAGGACATTAATTTTAAAAAATGGGAAAACAAGGACAATTAATCCCGAAGGAGGTCCGATTGGGCTAAATTGGCTCGTGCCTCGCACGTGACGGGCCTGAAATATTTTCTTTATTTCTTGGATTGTGAGAAAATTATTATTTTGGTTGGTATTAAACTTCAAATATTTAGTAATTAAATATATGTTAAATATATAAATAAATAAAAATTAAATAATCCATATAAAAAAGATAAAACAATTTATAATTAAAAATTGCATATAGTTATTTAAAAGGAATAACAACTTATTTAGTTTTGAAAGTTGTGTAGGTGATATTTTAAATTTTTGAAGGTTAAATTTGAATTTTATAATTTATTTATTTGTGTTTTGATATTTTATAAAGATATTTTTTATGTAAATATTGAATTATAATATTATTTTAATTTTTACTCTCCGTAACCCACTACACCGATTAACGTACGCTAATCTACTCGTAGAGTGCGCTTGGCATTTATCCAATGTAGTCCAGTAGCCACTGGACTCTGCCTGATCCGTCCTTAGCGCGCGCTACACCGGCTGCATAGCGTGCGCTACTCCGACCTACTAGCGCGCGCTACTTACCATTCGTAGCGTGCGCTACTTACAACCCAACTGCAGTCCAGTGCCTTCTGGACTGCCTGCTTGAAACTTACTAGCGTGCGCTAGTGTTGAGAGGTGGCGTGCGCTACCCGTACTCAATTAGCGCACGCTAAAGAGAGTATGTAGCGTGCGCTACTCCTCACACACAGCATACTATGAAGATGACAACGATGATAAACACGGCACGATTCTCCAACTAGAATGATGATGAATGACGATTGATACACGATACAATTACTCTGAACGATGAATACAATGATTGAATATGAGTGACAAATGATCATTAATGAGTGAAAATTACTGAGTGACAATTATTGAACGATAAATACTGAGTGATAATGACTGAATTACAACCGGGTATTACATACACCCCCCCTTAAAAGAGTTTCGTCCCCGAAACTAAGGGTCAAACAACTCGGGATGGCTCCCCCGCATACAATCCTTGGTTTCCCATGTAGCCTCTTCGACTTCGTGTCTAGACCACTGAACTTTAACCAAAGGAATCGTCTTGTTCCTCAACTGTTTGATTCGCCGCTCTAAGACTCGTATAGGACGCTCCTCGTATGAATGATCATCAGCGATCTCGATTTCATCGAACTGAAGTATGTGACTCGGGTCGGCAACATACTTCCGTAATTGTGATACGTGAAAGACATTATGAATTAGGCTCAACGCCGGAGGTAAGGCCAATCGATAAGCTAACTCGCCTACTCGATCCAAAATCTCAAACGGTCCAATGAATCTCGGACTCAACTTTCCCCTCTTTCCAAAACGGAAGATACCACGACTCGGGGATACCTTGACCAAAACATGGTCACCCGTCTCGAACTCTAATGGTCGACGATGATTATCTGCATATGATTTCTGCCGACTCTGAGCGGTCAACAAATGACTCCTAATCAAAGCTACCTTCTCACGGGCGGCTATAAGCATATCGGGCTCGGTGTCGATTGATTCTGATGAGTCATCCCAATACAAAGGAGATCGACAATGACGACCATACAAGGCCTCGTAAGGTGCCATCTGAATCGAAGCATGCCAACTATTATTATACGTAAACTCGATCAACAGTAGTTGGGCTTCCCAATCATCTTTCCAATCTCGAACACATGCCCTCAACATGTCCTCCAAAGTCTGAATAGTCCTCTTCGATTGTCCGTCGGACTGAGGATAAAAAGCTGTACTGAGATTAAGATGAGTTCCCATAGCACGATGAATTGATTTCCAAAAATAAGACACGAATCGTCCGTCACAATCGGAAACGATACTTTTAGGGGTACCGTGTAGTCTCACTATCTCTTTGATAAACAACTGGGCAAGTCTATCGGGACCCCACATATCCTTAATCTAAAGGAAATGAGCTGATTTAGTTAAGTGGTCCACAATTACCCAGATTGTATTCATGCCACGACGACTCATCGGCAAACTTGTGATGAAGTCCATTGAAATATCCTCCCACTTCCACTCTGGGATAGGGAGAGGTTTCAGCATACCCTCCGGTCGCTGATGTTCTATCTTGACTTGCTGACAGGTCAAACATCTCGAAACAAATTCCGCGACTTCTTGCTTCATATTACTCCACCAGTAATTTTGTTTCAAGTCTTTGTACATCTTGCTAGACCCCGGATGAACGGAATAAGGGGTAGCATTAGCTTCTCTCAAAATCGAGTTTTTCAACTCGTCATTCACCGGTACGCACAACCGATTCTTAAATCGCAAAAGTCCATCCTCGTGGACCACAAATCCAGGAGCTTTCCCCTGAGTCACATCATCTCTAATGCGTAACAAAAATGGGTCCGAACCCTGATTCTCCCTGATCGCCTCCTCAAGTGGCGAGGAAATCTCTAACGTACAAAGTTGCCCTTGTACTCGCTGTAACCAGACCTAGATCTCGGGTCTCAGAAATTCCTGCTGAAGTTCCTTCTGAACTGTTAATCAAGCAAGCATCTGTTCCTGAACGGACTTACGACTCAAGGCGTCGGTGACAACGTTCGCTTTGCTCGGGTGATAAAGTATCTCAATATCATAATCTTTGATTAGTTCCAACCACCGTCTCCGTCGCATATTTAACTCCTTCTGAGTAAATATATACTTTAAACTCTTGTGATTGGTGAATATCTGACAGTTAACGCCATAAAGATAATGACGCCAAATCTTCAATGCGAATACCACGACTACTAGCTCCAGGTCGTGGGTCGGATAATTAACCTCGTAAGGTCTCAACTGTCGCGAAGCATAAGCAATGACTTTACCGTTCTGCATTAGTACACATCCGAGACCCTGTCCGGACGCATCACTATAAACCACAAATCCTTCCGTCCCTTGCGGTAAAGAAAGGACAGGTGGTGAAATTAACCGGCTCTTGAGTTCCTCAAAACTCTGTTGACATGCGTCGGACCACGTGTATTTCTTATCCTTCCGTAAAAGGTTCGTCATGGGTTGAGAGATTTTAGAAAATCCTTCCACAAATCGCCGATAATAACCAGCTAATCCGAGAAAACTTTGGATTTCCTTAACATTCTTCGGAGGTAGCCAATCTCGGATAGCCTCCATCTTTTGAGGGTCGACACGAACTCCGTCTGATGAAATTACATATCCGAGAAACGTCACTTATGGCATCCAGAATTCACATTTGGAAAACTTTCCAAAAAGTTGCTCTCGTCTCAACACGTCGAGCACCTGATGAAGGTGAATCTCGTGTTCCTCCCGGTCACGAGAATAAATCAAAATGTCATCAATGAAGACAACCACGAACTTATTCAAATAGTCGATGAAAACCCGATTCATTAATTCCATGAATACCGCATGTGCATTAGTTAACCCAAACGGCATTACCACAAACTCATAATGACCATAGCGTGTTCGGAACGCCATCCTTGCGATATCCGACTCTCGAATTCGCAATTGATGATATCCAGATCTTAAGTCGATCTTGGAAAATACTGAAGCTCCCTGAAGTTGATCCAAAAGATCATCGATACGGGGTATATGATACTTATTCTTGATCGTCACCCAGTTCAATTCCCGGTAATCAATACACAAGCGGAACGAACCATCCTTCTTCTTGACAAATAACACTAGTGCTCCCCACGGGGATGCACTCGGTCGAATATAACCCTTCTCAGTCAAATCCTCTAATTGATTCTTCAACTCCTGCATTTCGGTTGGGGCCATCCGGTACGGTGCCTTCGATATTGGGGACGTACCGGGTTCCAACTCAATCGTGAATTCCACATCTCTCTGTGGAGGCAAACCAGGTAACTCGTTTGGAAAAACATCGGCATATTCTCTCACTACAGGAATATCCGTCAACATTACTGATGGTTTCTCGGTCTTGGTCATATAGCACCAATAACTGACATACCCCTGATTGAGTAATCTAACTGCTTTCATCAAGTTAATGACTCTCCCAGAACAGTTGGGATTACTTCCCTGAAATACACATTCGACCCCATCATCTGAAATGATAGTGACCATACACTTACGGACACTAATGACGGCATCGTGACGGTCCATCCAATCAATACCCAGAATGATGTCGTCTCTTGGTAAATCTACCACGATTAGGTCGGCTAACCAATCACGGCCATGAAGCTGAATCGGACAATCCTTAATCTCCTGATTCCCTATAATTCTTCTACCATCAGGTAGACCAATGACACAAGGCTCACAACTAGTAGCACTACCCAGACGTAGTCTACTCAGACATGACTCGGAAATGAATGAATGCAATGCACCAGTATCAAAAAGAGTACACACAGGTTGAGATAGAATATCGAGTGTACCTGAGATCATCCGGGCCTCTGGATCGCCGGTCTTCTTCATCTCATAAATTCGGGGCTTGCCGGCCCCCGAACGAGATGCTCCCATCTGATATCTCTTGGCTCCACCCTTATTTGCTCTTGTCGTCTTGAACGACGCAGACTGAGTGGCCTGATTCTGCACCGCTGAATGTCTCAGGGCCTGATATGACGCCGGAGTAGGTTTAGAGTCTCTTCGGCAAAAACGGGCCTTATGCCCAGCAATTCCACAGTTATGGCACGTGACCGTCTGCCTCGGATACTTGGTGCTAAAATGACCCTGTTCTTCACAGTTGAAACAGGTGATGGCCAAACTGGATGCTCATGACTGATATTCCGCGGGTCTCGGAGCCATAGGGGGTCTCTCAGAAAAAGTAGAGCCCGCACGTGGTTTCTTGAAAGTGGCCTAACTGCCGTCAGACTGATTACAATTCTTAGACTTCTCGACACCAGATAAAGATTGTTGCTTAGCGATTTCCTTAGCAGTAAGCTCATAGGTAAGAGCTTTCTCAATGAATTCGGCCAGGGTGGTGCAATTGTGATTAAGCAACTGCATCCGCATATGAGGCTTCAACCTCTTGCTGAAGTATTTGATCTTGTCCGCCTCGGAGTGAAAAATGGACGAGGCGAACAGAAGTAGCTCCTGAAATTTCTCGGCGATGGCGAGAACATCATCGTCCGCTGAAAGGTCAGGAGTGAGTAATTCTGACAACTTGGCCTCCCTGAGTGGGGCCGGATAATACCTCTCCATCATAAGAGTCCTGAATTGATCCCATGTATAAGGTCCGTCGGTGGGCTTCAATGATAACCACCATGAATGTGCGCCCTTACCAAGATAGTAAGACACAACTGAAACTTTGTATCCCTCAGGACAGTCCACCATAGCAAACAGTTTCTCGAAATGTTCAAGCCAGTGAATGATATCTGCCAGCTCAGATGAGCCCTCGAAGGTAGGTGGCCTCTGGCGAGAGATGTCGCCAATGATACTGCTCACACCCCTCTCTTGCCTCTGAGGTGGCGCGCGGAGGAGCCTGCTAAATTAGAGTAGTTGAGTTATGCATTGTCTCCATTATTTGTGCCATCTGAGTCATTTGGTCCATCATGTCCTGCATAAAAGCGAGTGGATCAACCCGAACACCTTCTGAATGAGCTGTGTCCCGGGTACGACTCCCTGATAGTGAATGATTACGTCCAGGTGAATGAGCGGCAGTGTCACTGCTCGATGAATTAGCATTATTCCTTGCATTAGCGTGTGTATTCACACGAGCTCTCGGGTTTCGGCCCGCACCACAGCGTCTTCCCCCGCCTCCTCTGCCAGCTCTTTCCATACTGAAGTGGAAAGTCAAATGATAATTATATATCTCGCATGAATATCACATTATGATTATATTATGAAATGATGAAAACGAGCATACGCGCTCAAATACAATGATTACATGAATGATCAACTGAAGTGACGTGATTATCTGATGAAATTCTTGAAATGATTATCTTGAATAAGTTAACAAGATTAATGATATGATCCTCAAGATCAACAACTAAACAATGAAATGAACTGAGTCATTAATGAATTAACATGATCTACTTGATCACATATGAAAATGATGAATGAGGATTGTTGACTGTTGAATGATGAATGAGTGATTCTTATTGCCAGAAATTATACCATAGCGTCAGAAATCTTACTGTTCTTTGGTCTGAGGGGCTCGGATCTTGCACAGGTCACACGTGACGCGAAAGTCCATTGATACTAGTCTGATGAACGATGATTTCAAATGAGACGTGACTCGAAAGGTAGTATTCAAAACCACGCTCCGATACCAACTCTGTAACACCCCAAACTAGGCGGATATTACAGTGCCGTGGACCCCCGACTGGGACCCACCAGGCGAATGAAAATTAATGAAATTAACAACATAAATGTAGTACCGAACTACACCATATTACCAAGTACTCCGTTGAGGAGTCTAAGTATAATATACCCAGGAAGAATACTGAATACATGTATATTTTATGTGAAGATAAAATATACAACATTAAATGAAAATGAACATCCAAACGGAAATCTGCAGCAGAAATAAAGATGAAAAGACATGAATGACTGAAACGGACTAGGGCCCCCTACTAGTATCACTGGGACTCCTCGTCGTCAACGTTCTCTTCCCGTGCCTTAGCCTTGCCATGACCTAAAAACAACATCCCCCAACGGGGTCAGTTACACAGAACAATAATCCTCAAGAGTTGAATAAACACAATAATGATATATCTAAATTATGAAATGAAGCTGAAGAGAGGCATCATAGTACACCCGTAATGGAATGTGCACGTGCACAAGACGGATGTCCGGACACACCTGCCATTGTACCTAATTAGTCTCATGGAGGTACATTACCGTGTGCACAGTCCAATGCACTACGCCATAGATGGCCTACGGCAACGGATTTTGTTAGTGTTGCGCTAAAAAATGTTGTAGTAGCTCTAAAATTTTTACCTGCTGCAAAATTGGTTTTTTGATGTTGCTGTATATGTTTACAAAGTGTTGCCTTAGTAGCAAAGTGTTTCATGCTATAATATTTTATGACACAGTGTTGCCGTAGATGTACTATTTAAAAAAAAAACTTCATATTTTTTTTTTGTAAAATTAAAATTAAATAATCTTTTACTTGAGAACTAATTAATTTTGATTGAAGTGGAGTATGACATTTATTCAGGAGTAATACTTTTTAATTAGATTTGATATGAACAAATTAAAAAAACTATAATATTTATAAAATTAAAAATTAAAAATAATAATTTAAAATAATTATCTGGATAGAATAAAAGGTGCCAATAATTATGTGTGATATCCAGGAATTTTTAAATTGAAATTTTGATGGTATTAATTTTTTTACTGATTTGTGTAACACCCCAAAATCCTATTGGGTTATTACAGTGCCGTGGACCCCACGCCAGGAAATCCACCAGGCGAACATGACTAAAATACAATAAATTACACAATAAGGGAAAATCATAGTCCCTACAATTAGGGGTGGCAAATCGTGCGGGTCGGGTCGTTATCGGGTTGACCTGATAACAACTCGACCTGTTAAGGTCAAACCCGAACACGACCTGATAAGGATTCCCTAAATCCGAACACGAACCCGACCTGCAAAGGTCAAACCCGAACACGACCCGGACACGACACGAACACGATAAAAACACGATTGGATTCGTGTTGACCCGACACGATAGCAACACGAAAACGACACGACACGTTAAAAACCTGTTTCAACACGATAACAACCTGATAACCTATAAATACTAACAAAAAATGATAAAAAAAATAAGAATTATAAACCTCAACTAAAAGTCTAAAAGAAATAAATTATTATAAAATTATTTATTAAATATTTATTAAATATTTTGTTTTTTAATAAACATTTATTAAAAAAATAAATTATAACGGGTTACCTGAACCCGACCCGAACCCAATCCGAACCCGACCCGAAATTATCGTGTCCTTATTGGGTCAACGTGATAAGAACCCGAACCCAATAAGGCTTTACACTAACCCATTAATTCCGTGTCGGTCCGTGTCGTGTTTTCGTGTCGTGTCGAAAATTGCCAGCCCTACCTACAATGACATCCGACACAAAATTCCGATAAGGAATTTCAACGACAAAAGTGGCCTACATGGCCAAAAATGAAATACAACAACATCCACGAACATCTGTTCGGGTAATACAACACGACAACAACTGACAAGACTGGAGTACACTCCAACTGACTGACCGACAATGAACAACTCGGACTAGTATCGCTCGAATGCCTCGTCGCCATCGTCATGCCCCTGTGTCTCAACTCTCTCCTAGCAATCACCTAAAACATGAAAACATGTTCCGCCCCCACGAAGTCAGTCTCCAGATAATGAACATCAAATACATGTATAACATGATATGCATCCAAAGGCAGAATGAAACGGTACAATGATAATAATAATACGAGATGCTCACAAACCAAGGTAAGAACCGAGCATTCGCGAAATACTATGCCCATGGCATACTATTAATACCTGTTCGACAGGTTAGAACATAAGTGCCCGACGGCGAATCAAAATCACAGAATACCACAATGAATTACACGACATGAACCAAACCAGGACTGAATTAATTATGAATCACAATGCCCGAAGTCTCCAATGAAATTACCAGGACAATAATAAAGGCTTGAAAGCCGCCACCAAGTCACAAATATCACAATCACATGAAGCAAACAGCCGGTCAGTATCGATTAGGTCCGGCCGGCGCGACGCCGTATCACAATTAGGGCGGCCACGCACGGCCGTATCACAATTAGGGCCGAAGCCACGGCACGAAGCCGTATCACAATTAGGGCCGAAGCCACGGCACGAAGCCGTATCACAATTAGGGCCGAAGCCACGACACGAAGCCGTATCACAATTAGGGCCGAAGCCACGGCACGAAGCCGTATCACAATGAATGATAGTCTGCTGCCTTGAGTCGGCCAACACGATGACAGTAACATACGGATAGACACCTTCCTTGACAGTCCCAATTTAACACCTCGATTGCCTTAGGATGGCCAACCGATAACAATGATGCAGCGGATGATTCCATGAATGATTAAGCGCTTCAATTGGCTTGGAATGGCCAATCGCTACGAATGATACGATGAATGATTAAATACCTCGATTGCTTTAGAACGGTCAATCGATAACAATGAGATGGTGAATAATTGAACATTTCGATTTGCCTGAGAACGGCCAATCGATGACAATGATACGAAGGATGCCTCGGCACCTTTAATCGGTGACCAACGACGAAGATGAGAAATGAATAAGCCAATGCCTTAATTCGGCCAATACGGTTTTAATGACAACCCCCAACATGAATAACGATGATCTGAACGATGTCTTAGATTGACAACAATATTAACAACAATCGATACATCGATGCCGCGAGACGGCTACCGACAATGACATTAATAACGAGTATCACAATGCCTTGAATCGTCCGTTAATGAACAACAATAAACATTTGGCATAATTGCCGAAAGGTATCGTATCGAACGATCTCTTAATATCAACGAATTCATGAAGAGACTAAGTCTTGGAATGATACAACACATTCATACACATATATGATGACACTAATCTCATTGACTAGTACAAGTATAAAACTTGCCTCAAACTGAAGGCGAGAAAGTATTTCCACGATCAACGTCCTTAATGAACTTTCGGCCGCTCGAACAACCTTGAACAACACAAATATCAACAATTCACTTAATACACGAATCAAGCATGATCACAATCAACTCAAAAGTCGATACAACAATACCCGAACTCATTGGGGCATTAAAACAAACGCGTTGTAAACAATCTCCAATTATTTACAACCAAAACTCAATTAAATCCGAAACCAACTTCCAATGAATGATTCAATCCAACCAAACCTCATGAATATCATCAATAATCCAATAGGAATACTTAAATCGATATTTCAACAACATTTAGTCGAAAACCCCCAAAAACCCAAAGTCAACCCGTAAGGGTTCTTGAACAATTCCTCAATTATTCACAAATTCCGAAAATTACACCAATGAATCCGTAGAAATACATGTATCCAAGATAGATAATCCACATCTAATATATTCCAATACAATATCGATTTAACACGAAGAGATCGAAAGCAAAAGACCCAAGATCCGAAATTCTAGATCCAAGAATCATTACATTGATTTGGAGTGATGAAACTGATTAGATGATGATTAATCCAACTTAAGAGCTTGAAGATGATGCTAGATGATTGCAGCTCGAAAATACCTTTCCGAATCGCCAAGCTCGTCCGAAATGGTTGAGAAATGAAGAAATGACGAAGGTTGGGCTGAACTGTCTTATTTATACTGTCCCAGCTTAGCGCACGCTATGACCTGATATTTAGCGTGCGCTAGCGGTTTACTGGGCAGTCCAGTGAGCTCTGAAATACCTTGTTAGCGTGCGCTACGACTTGGTAGCGTGCGCTAACACCTTACCGATAGCGTGCGTTAACCCACATTGTTAGCGTGCGCTAACAGATGTATGATATTCAAAAACTGAAGTCCGTAACCTCATCGTCCTGCGCGCACGCGTTAGCGTGCGCTACTAATGTGACTTAGCGTGCGTTACCAGCACAATTAGCGTACGCTACTTACCACTCGTAGCGTACGCTACGAATTTCCCAAATCAGCCCAGTACCTTCTGGACTGTCTGCCCCACTTCCGCTAGCGTGCGCTAATACTGAATCATAGCGTGCGTTACCTGCACCCCATTAGCGCGCGCTAACCAGAATGTGTAGTGTGCGCTACCTCTCAAGCTGAAAATTAAAACATGATGATGATGATGACAATAATCTCGGCTCGATCTCAAACAGTGATAATCCCAAAATACACCGAATGGTGAACATAGTTGACTGAATATGAATGATGAACGATTATTACTGAGTGAAAAAATTCTGAGTGACAATTACTGAATGATAATAAATGAATTCACAACCGGGTATTACATACTCCCCCCTTAAAATAGTTTCGTCCTCGAAACTAAGGGTAAACAACTCGGGATATGAACTATCCATCATGATCTGAAAACAATAATGCCCAAATAGTCCTCGGGACCAAATCAATCGCACGCCCAAGTCCCCAAGACTTGACGTCTCAAATCACAGTGAACGATTTCCAAATTATCACGAAATCTTGAGTACAACGCCAAAGGGACGAATTCTCAACAAATTACCCAAATCTCAAGATTCCCGAATATGATCATCATAAAATAGATCAACAATAAATGATCCACAGTCACGATACATTATTACGGATAGATTTACACAGTCATCCAAAAAAAGGTTACACCTCAAATGTACCCAACATCGATATCCTTCCATATCATCGATCTCCTCTATCTCAACGATTTAAGGTATATCCAAAGATGAACTCGCCGCTAAATATGATCTCAGAAGGTCACGAGAATGAAAGTGACTAAAATGAATGATGAATGATAAATGGCTATAAATCCGACAAGGATTAAGAATGACTCACCAAGGTGAATTAATAACGTCATGAGTGATAGCTCAAGTGAAATTATTGGAACCGTTTTTCCTCATGAATTGAATGATTAGTTTCATGATGACAAGTCTCAACATAATTGATGTATGATGAATGAATTACATGAATGAATGAACGACAATGAAATGAATGATTATACTATTAACGAACAAGAATTAACTTGTTCAAACCGGTGATGAATGTCCTTACCTCTGGCCCTCGAGGCCTGATAGAGTCCCTTGGATGATGCACGGGATGGAGTAACGAAGCCTCTCGAGGCCCTTGAGTTCTTTTGAGATTTACTGGCACTAGAACTCCTGCAGTATTTATGTCGGTGTCCCTGCCTCCCACACAGAAAACAAACAATAGCTGGCACCGTACACCGGGTACTAACGTGACCTGCTGAATCATAGTTAAAGCAAACAACAGTCGAACTCGTCGTCTGAGATGAAGACGCTATCCCAGCACGAAGACGACTAGAAAACGACCCCTTGGACGTCGGAGCCCGATGTCCCTCTGAACGAGCCGGCATTCTAGTCCTCTCACCCGAAGAAACTGAAGGATGCTTCTGAGTAAGCTCCTTGATCAAAATCTCTGCTCCAAGAGCCTTCCCGATGAATTCGCTAAGTGAACTACAATTGTGATTGAACAACTGCATCCTCAACTGCGGATTTAGCCTCTTGCTAAAATATTTGATCTTATCCGCCTCAGTATGGATAACTGACGAAGCAAACTGAAGTAGTCCCTGAAACTTCTCAGCAATGACACTAACACCCTCGTCCTCGACGGATTCGGGGTTCAAAACCTCTGACAACTTGGCTTCACGAAGTGTAGCCGGATAATACCTCTCTAACATGAGGGTCTTGAACTCGCTCCAACCACAATCGCGATCGGTGGGTTTCACAGAAAGCCACCACGAATAAGCACCCTTAATCAAGTAATAAGCCGCTACTGCCACTTTACTCTCTTCCGGACACTGAACCATGTCGAATAGTTTATCAAAATGCTCAAGCCAATGAACAATATCAGCTGGTTCCGACGAACCCTCAAAAGTAGGCGGCCTCTGACGAGAGATATCGCCAACAATCTGATTCACTACTCCAGTCTGTCCATGAAACGGAACCTGGAATGCCTGTTGCGGTGGACCACGAACCATCGAGGTCTGTATGGTCTCCACTATCCGCGTCATATGAGTCATCTGGGCCATCATGCCCTGCATAAATATGAATGGGTCAACCCGAACACCTTCCGAGTGAGCTGCTTCTCGGGTACGACTCCCTGACGGTGAATGATTATCTGACAGTGAATGAGTCGCATATCTATCTGGTGAACACATGTTAACCCTCGCATCCGCGCGGACGTTCATACGAGATCCCGGGTTCTGGTCTGTACTGCGGCCTCTTCCCTTGTGTCCTCGGAAAGCTCCATCCATACTGGAGCACGAAAGCCACATGATAATTATAGATCCCGCATGAATATCGCATTATGATTACGAGACGGAAAGATAACAATGAGCATACACGCTCTAACACAATGAATGCATTAATAATGCAATAAAACGATCGTCGACATGACGTCGGAATACGATAAGATTGCATGAAAGATCAAGTGAGGTGACAAGACTATCTGATGAAATTCCTGAAATGATTACCTTGAACAAGTTAACAAGGTTGAAAATTTGTTTCACAGATCAACAACTGAACCGTGAGATGGACTGGATGGTTAATGAATTAATTGAACAATGAGATTGACTGAGTGATAATGAATTAACTGAGCAATGAGATTAACTGAGTGATGAATGAATTGACTGAATCAATGAGATTGACTAAGTGATGAATAAATTGATTGAACAATGAGATTGACTGAGTGATTAATGAATTAACAGAGTGATGAATGAATTATCTGAGTAGTGATATTGACTGAGTGAGGAATGAATTAACTGAGTGATGAATGATATTGACGGGGTGATAAATGAATTAACTGAGTGATGAATGAATTATCTGAGTAATGACATTGACTGAGTGATGAATGAATTAACTGAGTGATGAATGAATTATCTGAGTAATGATATTGACTGAGTGATGAATGAATTAACTGAGTGATGAGATCAAAATGATGATTGAGGATTATTAACTGATGAATGAGTTGATCCTTAATGCTTACACAAGTCACACGTGCTCCAAAACAATTAGTCATTTCACTTCCATGACATTATCCTTAAGCTCCTTAGACAAAATAATACCCACACCATTATACGAGTTAGCAAGGCCGGAATACCACAATTTATAACCGTTCACCTCCCTGGACTGCGCCCCCTTCCACTTAGTCTCCTGAATACAATCCATATCTACCCTTCTCTTACCCAAAACATCTACGAGCTCCAAAAGCTTACCCGTCATAATGTGCGCTAAGCTGTGTTGCGTACGCTAACGTTGCATCGTTACGTATGTTAACTATTGATCAGGTCTGTTCAGTAGGTTATGCCTCTTTATTTAGCGTGTGTTAATATCCATTATAGCGTGCGCTAATATCCGTTACATTCAGGTGACCTTCTAGAATCAATTCAACGGATTGATTTATTTGAATTTGTAATTCAAACTTCCATAGAGTATGTTATCTTGCCAGACTTGCATACGTAAGCTTAGTCATGTTGCGTGCGCTAGCTGATGTACTAGCGTGCGTTATCTGCGTCGATGTAGAATGCAGAACTCTAAGTCTTGAAGACTAGCGTGCGCAAACTTATGCTATAGCATACATTATGTGCATGGTTATTTGCTTTTCTGTCCAGCTTTTGAGTCTTCGACTTCTTGTTGATTAATTGTTGTTTTTCCTTGTTTATAAACTTATCATCAAAACCACAATTTGAATATGTGGTAAATATTTCAACAGTCTCCCCTTTTTTGATGATGACAAAACAACAATATTTTGATGGAATTTATACCTTCAAAAATACACAGATCAACGGATTTATCTGTTTCGTAAGTTTTCCTCTCCCATCATACTTTCTTCTTCTTCTCTCCATTTATATTTTTCTCTATTTTTCTCCTCCTTCTCCCCCTTTTTGTCATTAGCAAAAAGTGCATGAAAATCATAAAATAAATGAAAAATTAAATATGAAAATAAATTGGTAAAACTCCCCCTCAAAACATATCTCCCCTTTAAGAAATAATAACCCCCGAGTTAAATACCAATTATTTGGAATACCATTTGATGAAATAATTAATTTTGAATTTTGGGGATCCAGTCGACTCTGGATTGTTTTTCATTTGGTAAAAAGACGATATTTGGTATTGTTGTTCCTTTTGGAATCCATATTTTCTTTATTTTTATCGTTCGTCTTGAGCTTTTACAATTAGTAATATGATGACCGATTTTCAAATAATTATAACAATTGGGTATTTTTAAATTTAAGAATTCATTTTTATCATTTGGTTTGAATCCTAATCCTTGTTCGTTTAATGAAATTTTTGAACACTTAGTAATTTTTTAAATGTCTCATTTCCGAGAATTTTTTTTCGTTAAATCCTTTAGTTCATTTTGAACTTTTAAAAGATCATCCTTTAATTTATTTTCTTTTTCAAGGCACAATGAATGATCATTTTCAATAAATTTCCCTTTTCCTTGTAATTTGGAGATTTTTTCTTCCAAAAATTTATTTTTAATTTTAAGACAATTGTCATCTTTTAGAGAATTTTAAAAATCAGTGTGTAATAACTGGAAAGCACTAAATAATTCGTCGTGAGATGAGGTACTTACCTAGCTTTCGACGTCGATGTCGTCGTATGAGCTCCTTGCCATGAGTGTGAGGTTATTTTGAATATGTTCATCTTCTTCGTCTTCATCACTCCAGGAGGCTACCAGCACTTTGATCTTAGAAGTCGAGCCACGACAATTTTTCACAAAGTGGATGGGTTTTCCATAATTTCGACAATTATTGTCGAACCAATTCGACCCATTCCGGACTTGCGAGTTGAAATCTCTTCTTCTCCGGTTTAATAGTTTTGATACTTATTGATGTTTTTGGCATAAAATCCCGATTCTTCATCATCATCATCATCATCAACCGGGATAACTTCTTCGTTTCTTGACCTTTTCTTAGCTTTTAAAGCTATAGATTTTCCTTCTGTTTCGGCTTCGTGTTCCATGATTTAAGAACAATCTCGTAATTTACTAGCGAACCAACAAGGATGCTAAAATCAAGAGTATTGAGATCTTTAGATTCCATAATTTCCGTAACCAACAAGGACGCTAAAATCAAGAGTATTGAGATCTTCGTTTCTACTCGATAAGGGTTTTCCAAAGCATGCTAATCTATTTGTAATAACCGAAAATCGGTCTAGCATATTTGTGATGGACTCTTCGTTTTTCATCATGAAAAACTCGTAGTCGTGGAGAAGAATATTTTTCTTCTTCTCATTGACTTGATTCGTTCCTTGTGAGTTACTTTTAATATTTCCTAAATTTCTTTGGCACTATCACACGAGGAATTCCGATTATGTTTTTACCGATTTAAAGCACAATAAAGTAATTGTGTTGCTTTGCTATTGTAATGGTCGTTCTTCCAATCCGTATCATCATATTCTTCGAAGCTTTTTAGAGTACCATTGGAATTTGTGGGAATTTTCAGACCAAGACAACTGACTTTTTAGAGCTCAATATCATAGGCTCAGATGAATATTGGCATCTTCTTTTTCCATGTCATAAAATTTTATCCATAAAAAAATAGAGGTCGGTTTAAGGCGAGGCATTCGACTGGGGCAAAATGAAGCGCCATTGGATCTTTTTCTCCTCGGGTGTTAAGCCGACTATAAGAGATACCCGCTCTGGTACCCATTGTTGGGTTTGGTACCACCACTTGAAGGGAGGTTAATAGTGCGGTGTAGAGTTTTTAAACGACACAAGATTTATAGAGGTTCGGCCAAATATGCCTACGTCCGATCTCCGTATCTTTTTCTATAGGATTAAGATAAACCTTTCTGCCTTGTCTTCTATCGTTCCGATGAAAACCATTACAATCTTGTCTTTGTGTCGGTCCAAGATAAACCGTTTTCCTTTTCTATCGGATAAGGAATCAACCTTTATAGCTTTCTATCGCTACTAGAAAAACCTCATTTGGATTTATATTATAATTCTAACAATGTCGGATCCACGATCCTAATAACACCGAATCAAATCTACAATCTTTCTTTTCTTTCGTGTATGGTTGAGTGAATTAAACACTCAAACTCTTATGAATTAAGCTCGATCACAAGAACAATAATGAATATAACAATATCTGTTGTATGTATACTTTGCTTGAATTTGTTGTTGTAAGTAATATCAAATGTATTGGTATTTATAGGCCTGAGAGCCAAACTAGCCGTTGCTCCCTGAACTTCTTTAGCATGCGCTGTTTCCTCCTTTTAACATGTACTAAGCTGTGTTGCGTACGTTAACATTGCATGGTTACGTATGTTAACTGTTGATCAGGTCAGTCCAGTAGCTTCTGCCTCTTTCTTTAGCATGCGTTATCCATTGTAGCGCTAATGATATATCCAACACCTTGATGATTTCGAAATAAGTACAGATTAGATGACTTAAAGTTGAATTGTTCATAGTGGGTAAATGATTATGATAATTATAGAAGCCTTCACCAAGAATGTGATCTCTGTACTTTGAAGAAAATCATTGATTGAGTATCCTCCTTATATCAGTCACTGTTAGAAGATGAAGATAATGATTATGGGTATATTGATCTATTAGTACTCTTTTAGGAGGTTAAATCATTGAATTAAACTTAGAAGAACCGAGTGAATCTGTTCCTTTGTATAATATTTGGAATATCTTCATCACAATCACGTTTTTGATAAGGACCGATGGGTAGCTTCACCATAAATGTATAAGTTGATAATCATCGGTTCGAGTATTGAATTCATGACGACATAAATATACTTAAATTTTGTAGACGTCATCGATTTATCCCTATTAGTGGCATTCAATCCACATGATGTATATTTGAAGTTCGACTAAGTGCTCATTGGGTATTTGAACCGTGAACCGACCGGACGTAGGATGATTTAACCAATCATAGTTAGGAACATTAAATGCTCATATACTAGTCATGTATATACAAATTGAACTCTTTTTTTATTTATTTTATATAAGGTCCGAATCTTGCAAGTGGTTGAGCAAAGGGAAGATCTTCGAGCGTATTGACAAGTGTCGAATTATTTAATACTTGTCGTCTTTCTCCGAGCAAGTACTTTAAATATGTTTTCCGTACTCATATTATTCATGTTGTTGTGAATATGTGTCGTTGTCGTTTGTCCATGTCGCGTTGGTCCGACGGGATCATTTTGGGATCTATGCTAGTGTGCGCAAGATCATTGGACGGGTTTTCCATCTCATGTTATTCCGACGGGATCATCTTGGGATCTATGCAGTGAGTGCCGGATTATCGGATTACCATGTGTATGTTGTGATTGCCTTGTTGTGTAATGCATTGTTAGTCTTCTCATAAGAGAGCCTTGTTGTTATTGTCATTGTTATTCTTCATGAATTGCTGAATAATCCGTTGTTGATTAATTATCATACTTGTACTAGCATCGTTGTGCTAACTCCTTCGGGGGTGGACATGTGTTTTATGTTCAGGATCCAGGAGAGCAGGAAAACAATCACAAGAGCAGTATGATGAAGAGGGTGCATAGTGATGTTAACGGTCCGGAAAGTCCTTTCAGTTGTGTCGTGATTGAATAAGTACTCGAGTACTATTGGGATAAACATTCCTGTTTTGATAATTGCAACATACAGCAAAGAAGTCTCAAAGAAGTCGGTTTATCGTTAAGTATGGAAGCTGTTAGGATTCCCCATACAGCGCGTCCATACAGCAAAGTGATCTTCATACAGAGCCCATTGTCACACTTTGGCTATGGAAGCTTCTAGAAGGGTCGAGATTCTTCTCCAGAATTCTAGTGTTTACTTGATAGATGTTGTAACATTCCGGAAGCCCTCCAGAATGATCATAGAAAGGATTAGAAGGATATAGATGGTCTTGTAATCTCTTGTATGTTCTAGATACTTGTAGATTATTGTACATTCTAGAAGATGTAGATGGAGACCTATAAAAGGAGCTCCAAGCCCCTCATTTGTACATCCTCCGAAGTTGAGCAATAAAAGTTCCTTTCTAAAGAGCAGTTTCTCTCTCTAACTTTCTCTCTCTAAAATACTTCAATCTTCCGCACTTAACCGGCAAGGGTTGGGAAAGCCTGCCTTAGTGGCCGAAGGACTGAGTTGCTAAGGGGCACACGGCATAACTCGACGGACTGAAGTTTGCCCGTGAGACGTGGTATCAGAGCCCGGTTTGTTGGTAAAGTGAGAGAATGAGCGGAAACAGCAGCATGGTCGAAGGGAACAATGCTGGCGATGATGCTCAAGATCAAGAAAGGTGGTAGGGACAAGTCCAGAGATCTTGCATCCTCGATGGAAGCAAGGATGACTAAGATCGAGGTGGCTGTTGGTGAAACCATCGAACGGATGGATGTCCTTGAAGAAAATGCCAGCGATATTGAGGACAAGGTGTTGCTTGCCCTTAATGAGTTGAAGTCCACACTTCTTGGTGAGGTAGCCAAACTGCGGGAAGAACTGACCGCACGGATGGATAAGACCGAGGAGGATTGTGCATTGTGCAAGGCAGCCGTGGCAGGTGGCACCATGGCAAGGGAGACGCCGCGCATTCGGGCACCAGAACCTCCAAAGTACTCGGGTAAGCATAATGCCAAAGAACTTGATAATTTATTTTGGTCTCTCGAAACCTATATGGATGCAGTACGTATAAGGGATGACGAGGACAAGATCAAGTCGGCGATCTTGTACCTAAGTGATGACGCTGCCTTATGGTGGAGACGGCGCCATCAAGACATTGCACGAGGGACATGCCGGATAGATACTTGGGAAGAATTCAAGGCGGACTTGAAAGCGATTCTATCCGAGAATGCGAGAGCACAGCCATGAAGAAGCTGCGTGGCCTAAAACAATCGGGGAGTGTGAAGGATTATGTCAATGAGTTCTCCTCACTCATGTTGGAACTTCCCGAAATGTCGGACAAGGATCGATTATTCTATTTCTTGGACGGGTTGCAGTCCTGGGCAGCCCTTGAGCTGAGAAGGCAGAAGGTCCAAGATCTGTCGGAAGCAATTGCTGCGGCCGAGGAAATTGTGGAATTCCGAAAGGACTTTGCGCAGCGAAAGGACAAGAAGGGAGGCAAGGAAAATGGTGGGGGAGACAGGCCTCACAAGACGGGATACAAGCCAACCTTCAAAGGGAAAGAAAAGACCCATGTAGTCAAGAAGAGAGAGTGCTTTTTATGCGGGGGTCCACACTTCGTCCAGGAGTGCCCGAAGAAGAAAGTACTAAATGCCATAATAAGCCAACAGGAGGAACGGGCCGAAGAAATGCAGATGGGGTCGATGCAACTCCTTAATGCAATGAAGGCAAAGGAAGAAACTGTGATGGTACCCAAGGCGGAAAAGGTCAGGAATGGTCTCATGTATGTTGAGGCAAAGATAAATAAGGGAGTCACCAAGGCCTTAGTAGACACGGGAGCCACTCACAACTTCTTAGCCGAGGAAAAAGCGGTCCGATTGGGTGTAAGAGTTACTAAGGAAATGGGATGGATGAAAACAGTGAACACACCATCAAGACCCATAATTGGCGTGGCTAAGCAAGTCCCGGTCCAACTGGCGGATTGGCAAGACAAGCTTGACTTGACAGTGGTCCGAATGGATGATTATCGGATGGTGCTAGGCATAGAATTCCTGGAAAAGATGAAGACAGTAACCATCCAAGATGCCCAAATTCTGAGCATAACGCCGAACAAGGTAACTTTTGATATTCTATTATTACGTGGAAAGCTCGAGTCCCGTATGTTGTCGGCCATGCAGGTCTCGAAAGGGTATAAGAAGGGGCAAGAAACATACCTTGCTGCCTTAAAGACGGACGACACAACTGTCGGCAAGGAAGTCCCGACAGAAATCGGCGAAGTGCTGGCCGAATATAAGGACGTGATGCCTCCCGAGTTGCCCAAAAAGTTACCACCGAGGCGGGAGGTCGATCACGAGATTGAGCTGGTACAGGGGGCGAAGCCTCCGGCAATGGGGCCGTACCGGATGGCTCCGCCAGAGTTGAAAGAAATTTGAAGGCAGTTGAAGGATTTACTTGATGCTGGCTATATTCGTCCTTCCAAAGCTCCTTATGGCGCCCCGGTGCTATTCCAGAAGAAACAGGACGGTAGCTTGCGGATGTGCATTGACTACCGGGCGCTTAACAAGGTTACTATTAAGAACAAATACCCAATACCTTTGGTGGCTGACCTATTCGACCGCTTGGGGAAGGCAAAGTGGTTCTCAAAACTAGACTTGCGGTCGGGGTGTTGGCAAGTCCGTATCGCAGAAGGAGATGAGCCAAAGACCACCTGCGTGATGAGGTATGGTTCGTTTGAGTTTTTGGTTATGCCCTTTGGCTTGACTAATGCTCCTGCAACTTTCTGCACTCTCATGAATAAGATATTTCACCCATTCTTGGACAAGTTTGTTGTTGTGTACCTGGATGACATAGTGATATACAGTGAGTCCTTAAATGAACACGCTGAACATCTACGGAAAGTGTTCCGAGTCCTGAGGGAGAACGAACTATACGTAAAACTGGAAAAATGCTCGTTTGCCCTAACGGAGGTAATGTTCTTGGGGCACAAGGTGAAAGAAGGAGTGATTTTAATGGACACAAAGAAAGTGCAGGCTATTTCCGAGTGGGAGCCTCCTCAGAACGTCTCCGAGCTTCGGTCGTTCTTAGGCTTGGTCAACTACTATCGGCGATTTATTGATGGATATTCGGCGAAGGCTACGCCATTAACTAACTTACTCAAGAAGAAGGTTGCGTGGGATTGGACGGATGAGTGCCAAGCATCCTTCGAGGATCTGAAGGTGTCAGTAATGAATGACCCGGTGCTGAAACTTCCGGACTATACGAAGCCTTTTGAGTTACACTCGGATGCCTCCGACTATGCCATTGGAGGAGTCCTAATGCAGGATGGGCATCCTGTTGCATACGAGTGCCGGAAGCTAAACGAGACGGAATGGCGGTACCCAGTCCATGACAAATAAATGACGGCGATAATCCATTGTCTTCGTACGTGGAGACATTACTTGCTCGGGAGTCACTTCGTGATCAAGACGGACAATGTGGCGACTAGCTATTTCCAAAATCAAAAGAAGATCACCCCGAAGCAAGCACGGTGGCAAGACTTCTTGGCTGAATTTGATTATTCTATGGAATATAAGCCAAGAAAAACGAACGTTGTTGCGGATGCTTTAAGTCGGAAGGCCTCACTGGCATCTATCACCCAAGTGCAGTGCGACCTTGCCGACAGGATAAGAGACGGTATTGCCCAAGACCCCTTGGCCAAGAATCTGGTGGAACTGGCAAAGGAGGGCAAGACAAGGAAGTTCTGGCAAGAGAATGGCTTACTTTTTACTGTTGGAGATAGGTTGTATGTACCCCGGTGGGACAACCTTAGAAGGGAAGTGCTGAAGGAGTGCCATGACTCAAAATGGGCGGGACACCCAGGTACTCTTCGTACTAAAGTGCTTGTTGAGCAGTCATTTTACTGGCCTAACTTCCAGGACGACGTGAACGCCTACGTAAAGACCTGCTTGGTCTGCCAACAAGACAAGGTCGAACAAAGTAAACCGGCAGGACTGCTAGAGCCATTGCCTATTGCCGAACGTCCGT
This sequence comes from Orobanche coerulescens, assembly GCA_033398695.1. NCBI lineage: Eukaryota > Viridiplantae > Streptophyta > Magnoliopsida > Lamiales > Orobanchaceae > Orobanche > Orobanche coerulescens. The sequence continues at coordinate 85,525,626 of CM065817.1, forward strand.
GGGACAGTGTTACGATGGACTTTATATCGGCACTACCAAGGTCGGAAGGATGCGGGTCGATAATGGTGATAGTTGACCGGTTCTCCAAGTATGGGACATTCATACCGGCAACAAAGGATTGTAAGGCCGAGGAAGCTGTCCGACTATTCTTGAAACATGTGGTAAAGTACTGGGGAGTTCCTCGGAGTATTATAAGCGACCGAGACCCGAGATTCACTGGAAAGTTTTGGAGGGAGCTGTTCAAGTTGATGGGGTCAAACCTCCACTTCTCGACGAGCTTTCACCCCCAAACGGATGGCCAAACTGAGCGTGTAAATCATTTGCTGGAGATTTATCTCCGACACTTTGTAAGTGCCAACCAGTCCGACTGGGCTCGTTTACTTGATGTTGCGCAATTCTCTTACAACTTGCAGCGGAACGAGTCCACACAACGAAGTCCGTTTGAGCTGGTGATGGGGCAACAACCGACGACACCCCAGGAACTAGTTCGGAAATACGAAGGTGCGAGTCCGGCAGCGTACAAACTTGCTAAAGGTTGGAACGAGGAACAGGACATAGCAAGGGCGTATCTGACTAAGGCTGCCAAGCGAATGAAGAAGTGGGCGGACGACAAGCGCCGTCCGAGGGAATTTCAAGTAGGGGACCAAGTGTTGGTCCGAATGATCGGAAGAAACGTCAATGCGATCCGTCAAGTGCACAAAGGCTTGACACGGCGGTATGAAGGACCCTTTGAGATAGTAAAGAAGGTCGGAACGCGGTCCTATCGGCTCAATCTTCCTAATGACTTCAAAATTCACCCGGTCTTCCATGTGAGTCTTTTGAAACCATATTACAAGGATAAGGAAGACCCAACCCGAAATAAGTCAGATCGAGCCCCGCCTGCCCACACGGTATCCTTTGAGAAGGAAATTGAAGAAATCCTGGCGGATCGACAAGTTGGAAAACGGGGAACACCCCGCTGGACGGAGTACTTAGTACGCTGGAGAGGTTTACCAGACAGCGAAGCTTCGTGGGAAAAGGAGCAAGACTTGTGGCAATTCAAAAACAGAATTGAAGCATACAAGGCAAAACCTTGACGGGGACGTCAAGACTCAGGTGGGGGAGAATTGTCACACTTTGGCTATGGAAGCTTCTAGAAGGGTCGAGATTCTTCTCCAGAATTCTAGTGTTTACTTGATAGATGTTGTAACATTCCGGAAGCCCTCCGGAATGATCATAGAAAGGATTAGAAGGATATAGATGGTCTTGTAATCTCTTGTATGTTCTAGATACTTGTAGATTATTGTACATTCTAGAAGATGTAGATGGAGACCTATAAAAGGAACTCCAAGCCCCTCATTTGTACATCCTCCGAAGTTGAGCAATAAAAGTTCCTTTCTAAAGAGCAGTTTCTCTCTCTAACTTTCTCTCTCTAAAATACTTCAATCTTCCGCACTTAACCGGCAAGGGTTGGGAAAGCCTGCCTTAGTGGCCGAAGGACTGAGTTGCTAAGGGGCGCACGGCATAACTCGACGGACTGAAGTTTGCCCGTGACACCATCCTACAGAGCCTACTTCATACAGCTAAGAGATATCGTGCGTTGGATACAACATTCAGTCTGTAGATGTTTTACTTAGGAAAAGTAAAACACATCCAACAAGACTGAATAGAAAAAGCTTTAAACCGTTGTGAGTCAAACATTGTCTATTCATAAAGTATTCACGGTTAAAGTAACATTTATTGCTGATAGGACATCATTTAATACTGCCGGAGAGAGACAAGTCTGAACGCTCTGAAGAGCATTTAATGCGAAGACAGAAAAGATGTCTGTTGGCCACTAAGTATACAGAATACCGCTTGGAAAGTGTTTAAGCAACAAGTTGTATGATTTTCAAATAGGAGTGCGTAGCGGAAGTCTTGAAACAGTAAGTTGCTGTAAATACAGCAACTAGGTTTTCTCCTGTTTGCTTTGTGCGTACAGGGTATGCAGTGTATACTTATAAAATAATCACAATAATGAAAACTATAAGTGCAGAAGGTAAATGACACGGTTTTTAAAGTGGTTCGAGGTAAACCCCTCTACGTCTACTGGTCCTCCGCACAGGAGTGAAAATATTTATTATAAACACTACGTACACAACTACGTGTCTATAATCAAATATATCCTTGTATCATTCACATAGATTGATACAAAGACTGTCGCTTTCAACCGTTCACATAGATTGGTCAAAGCTTTCACTTGACTAGCTTCTTCACACACAGTTCCGAAGCTACGTCTCTTCAATGCAGATCCGTCACACACAGTTCAGGAAATGCAAGGCTTTCTCAGTCCACACAGGGCTGATGGTTTTCTTCAATGTAAGAACAATGGTTGAACAACATCTTGACTTTCTTGAGCTTTGAGCTGATGATGTGTTGTTCAAAGATGAGCACTTGTGTATTTCTTCTCTCAGGATTGGCAGTATGCTTGAAGAAATATGTTTGCTCTTGATGTACTGTTCTTGAGATGTTCAAGATTGTATCTTAGTATATCTCAGTTTGCTCAGTTCTCAAATCTTGAATATTCGTATAAGTTCGTGTATATTCGAGTCTGTCTGATCTTCAAACTTCGGGGTATATATAGCCTTTGGAATAGATCCGTTGGGAATAGATCCATTGAGAATAGATCCGTTGAGCAAAAAGTCCATTCCAACGCGATGATTGACTTGTAGAGAACAAGATCCGGATTTTGCTCCATGTCTGAAGATCTCTGTAGGTTGGTATTTAAATACTTTATCCCTTCAGTATTTTAATACTTCTTTTCAAACGGGGCTTGACTTTAGTGTAGAAAGTAGATTCCGTTTCAACGGTCTTCAGCCCTGTTGGATAAGTGTTTGAATATCTTTACACTTTACAGCTAGATCACTGTATCCAACATGTTGAATGGATAACGCTTTAGCAGTAGGTTCCATGTTGTAGGCTATCTCAGAGCTGCTGTATGGAAGGATGCTGTATGAATATTTCAGGACAGCTTCCATACTTGGTATCATACCGACTGATGAGCTTCTTGCTGTATGATGACACATTATCAAAACTCACATCTTGCTGTATGTTTGTCTTCGGGACATCAACTTGCTGTATGTTGACACTTCATCCTTTTGCTGTATGAAGGCAGCGTGAAGACTTGCTGTATGTTGGCACTTGACATCTTGCTGTATGTTGGCAGTTTATCAAAATAACAAAGTTCTAAGAAGGTAGTATCTAACAGCAAAGTGTTTTTACAACTTAAACTTATGATTGGTGTGCAGGCACAATCTTACAGTGTAATCTAGTTGAATACAACTTAATCTATGAACTGTTCGCAGACAAGTTCTTACAGCTTATATACTTAACAAGTTTTCATACTTGTTTGATTTCAGCACATGGATTAATTTTCGTAATCACATAGTAACACATTAGATTACGAGTTGTAATCTTTCGCAACAAAAATAGATTTTATTGATGAAGAGCAAAGATTACAAGGTTGGGAAAAAATAAAGATACAGAATTTTTGTTGTTTCTAAAATAAGATACAGGAAGGGTCCTCCAAGCTAACTCCTGTAGCTAGCATGTCTCCAAGGCATTCTTGGATCATTATCGGTTCCCTTCCACCAATTTTGCAGGGCATACTTGTTTCGATTCAAGTAGATGGCTTGTCCTTTATATGATTTGTCGAACACAAGGATCCAATCTTTAGAATGGGTAACCGGATCGCCTTTCCTGTGCTTAGATTTCATCTGGAGCTGTAATGGGAGCTTTCCTTCATCCAACCTCTTTGCAAATTACTCGGCAGCTTCCTTCAGTGTTTTACAATTGTTGAATATGTGAGATTCCCTGATAAGAACTACAAAGTATCTTAACAGTTTGTTTTTCCTCCAATCCTTTATCTCATCGGCTGTTGGCTGTCGATTGGACGGGAGATTTATTACTGGAGGCTTTTGCACAAGGTTTTTCCAAGGAAATTTTGGGTCATGGAATTCAGGGCGAGCACCCTGTATCCTAACAGAATGAGCAGGAGATGTCAATCGAGTAATTGCAGCAGTAATGCTGTCTTCTAATGCAGTGTCAAACTCCTTTTCTTTCTCTAGCCTCCATTGTCTTCCAGCTTCCCGCGACTCTTCCCACTTTTTGGCCTCATAAAGGTAAGAGACTTTTTCATCTAAGCGCTCCAAGATTTTCATGGCGTTATCCTGTTTGGTCTCCATACTTGAAAAATTTTTCTACCAAGGATCGAAGCACCAGCAACATATCATCTATCTTTTTATCATGTCCTATAAGCTAGGAGCCTGTTTCCTGTAAGGTAGATACAGTTTGGGGTTCAGAGATGCGGAGCTTGGCTTGTTCCTCCAAGATAATCTGCTCTTGCCTCTATTGAAGTTTATTGAGAGCTTGCCTTAAGACGGTTGGCAAAATGCGGAAGGCTTCTTGCACTTGGGAGATTTCTCTTTTGACACCCGTCATTTCGTCTATGGCAGTCTCATGCAACCAGTTGATCTCTTTTTCAACAGTGTACAGGGCATTCACAGCGTCCTGTAAGAAAACTGTTTGGCGGCCAAGAGCATGAAGTTGCTCGTTCCTTGCCTCTGTTCTGGGAGAGTCGGGCTTTGCTAGATCTTCAAATCCATTAAGCTGTCTCAAAGCAGCATGGGTGCATGGCTCGAGTGTTCTATCCTCAGGTAGGAAACCATCATCGGATTCCAGTACAAGAGATGATGCGGGGGCATCAGATGCGGGATCGGCAACAAGGCAATCACAACATACAGATGGTAATCCGATAATCCGGATTTGATTCTGTAGACATAAGTACAGGAGGGACTAAATCCTCCTATTGTATCTCAGCTTCCGCCTGCTCCGACAGAGGGACTAATTCCTCATGCGGGATGGCGCGGGCTTGGTCGTCTGTTTGTGCGGCGACAGGCTCAGGTGTCTATTGTGAAACTGTTGTTTCTTCTGCCACAGGAGGGACTGAATCCTCCTTGTCTTGAGTGGTTTCATGCTGTCTGGGAGGGGACTGTTGTTGTCGAGAGGTCCCTTCACCTTGTTGTTGTTGCATTCTGGAGAACTCCTGTTCCCTGGTTTCCTTGCAACTTATTCTCAGACCAGCCTGAAAGGCATCGTCATCGTCGTCTGAGTCATGCTCTGATTTGGGACTAATAGGAATAGTGTCTTCAGATACAGATTTTCCTTTCTTTCGAGCATCATCTTTGTCCATGAAATAGCTCGAAATCAGCTCTTTGCAGCAGATGTTGTCCCATTGGAATAGGACTTCAATTGGAGAATTTGTTACCTCCAGAACAAACAATTCTTCTTCTCTTCAATCACTCAAGTTATACAAAGTGTGGTAAGGAGCGACCCTGTAGGATTTCCATTGAACAAAACGTTTGTAAGCTTGTTCAATTTGAACTGATAGAAAAGTTTTGGTAATTATAGTGTCGGGAGAGGGGCTGCGTACAGTACATGGGTCTACTGTAGGCAAGGGTTCCGCTACAGGTTTGGGAGCCTGTATCGTAGAGGGATCCCGTACAGGGGTTGGTACCCTGTTGGGAGATGGATCCCTTATGGGTGTGGGTTCCCGTACAGGATATGTAGTGATTGGCTTCGAATGGGCAGCCGACTCGCCAGAGTCTTCAATGTTGGCAGATGGCTGTATATCCGTCATTGCCGCCAATGGCTCGGGAACTACTGTTTGCACATTAGCATCTATCTCTTCCATAGGGGTTGCGCCCTGGGGTTCGATACAGTGGGTTGGTCCGTCGAAGGGGCATCGACAGAGATCGCTGTAATCTCTGCAACCTTGACTTTGGTAAGCCTCCTTAGCTTCCTTTTCGGCTTCTCAGCAACAAGGGGAGTCTTGCTATGAGATCTCTTCCTTTTCCGAGAAGTCTCCTCGCTTTCGGACTTCGAAGTAACGTCCCTTGGGTCGGCAGAAAGTGGCATATACCGGACAAAGGGCCTTTCCCCAATTAGTCTATCTTTGTTGAACACAGAGGGCCTACTCCCTCTAGTGTATTTCCACTGATTTATCTTTTTGACTCCTTTGGCTTGCGGCACACCGCATTTGGTCAGAATGTAATTGAGAATCAGACCAAAGGATTTCTTCTGTGAAGCAGGATTAGAAGCCTCTTCTTGCAGTCTTTTTAGGACAATTTTTCACCAATTGACCTTTTCACCAGACATGATGGCGACCATCATCTTGAATCTCAGATTGGTGCACATCTCAAAAGCTCCAGTCCTGTTTTCCACAACACGACAACAGAAATCATGTAAGTAAATATAAGGCAGACAGAAATTTTTCTTCGGGCAAGATGCATGAGCAGTCAAGTTCGATGCAGAGCCATTGAACAATCCCCAATAAGCAGTGAGGATTTCTTAAGACCCAAAAGGCTAAAGTTTTTCTATAGACAGCCCGTTAGGGGGAGTCTATACAAAGTCTGCAGAAGTTCTTGGTCAACGACGATCTCCACTCCGTGGACAGTGGCAATGATGTCAGCAACATTTCCTCCTTGTGCAAGAGAGAAGAAACGGACAGACGCATTGAGATAAAATTCCTCAACCATTTTCTCGTCGTAGTGCTCAGCAGTGTGGATACCAAGGTGATATAGGTCTTGTTGACGAATCCTTGAAACGACAATCTCTATGGAGTCGACGTCATCGTTCTCAGCGTGAAAACGTTCGATGACAACAGACCTACCTAAAATTCGCTCGTCAATGATGGTGGCTGACTTCTTGAGAGATGGAGAGGAGGTCTGTGATGATGCCATAGTGATTTCTTGAAAAGAAAGTGAGTGAGATTCAAAGAAAATGCAAAAAAGTGCAGTAAGTCTTGTAGGCTGTTTGCTCAAGAACTCTTCAATTTTGCAGAAAGCGTAAAGAGTCGAAGAAGCAATAAACAATCCTTTTATAGTGCGTCGTGGAAGATTAGGGTTTTTTAGACAGTGAATGGTCAGATTTAAGGGATGGGAACCATCTTTTAAATGAACAAACAGGATGGACTGAGCGTAACGGGTGCATCTTATCCATCTGATTTTGAAATGATAATGGGTCCCACTTCTGACATTTCGACTTCCCTTATTACCCGAAATGACGGTTTGAAATTGTTAAATAATTTGAAAAATCGCGACGTTTGAAGTAAAATAGTCCAGATGTCATGCAAAGCATTTAATACAAAAGACGTTTGATTTAGAACAGGGCACGTGGACTCAAATATGTTTTAAAATGAATAAAATATTAGAATAACATTAATTAAATTCCATAGTATGTGCTGTACCCGCGAAAATATAGCTTTCCCCCTTAAAAGGTACATACGGGATTCAATTATGGCAGCAATTATTAGATTAATACCGTATTCATGGGTCATATTGTATTCCCCCTTAATTATTGCACACGTCAGCTGTAGGATTATTTCATGTCTCATTATTCCTATAGTGCTGTCGGATTGTTTGAGTGTACAGATAATTAACGGTGGATACTGTATTCGTGGGTCTTACAGCATTCCCCCTCAATTGTTGAGTAAAAGCATTAAAAACTTACTGGGAGTCAGGCTGTAGCAATCCCAATTCTTGTCGAAGCATACCGAATCTTGCAGTGATGAGAGGTTTGGTGAAGATGTCGGCTAACTGGATATCTATATGGACTTTTTCGAGCCGAACATCCTTGTTCTCAACATGATTCCTGATGAAGTGATGCTCCATATGAATGTGCTTAGTGCGCGAGTGCAATACAGGAATATGCATTAATTGCAATTGCACTCGTGGTATCGCACATGATTGGTGTTTCCTTTACAGTGATTCCATAATCTGACAGCTGTTGTTGCATCCAAAGGATCTGCATAAAGCAACTAACAGCAGCATAGTATTCTGATTCTGCTGTGGAAAGCGAGTTTGCCAATTGCTTCTTACTGAACCAAGATACAAGTCTAGGTCCAAGAAAGTGAAAAGTACCGCTTGTACTCTTCCTATCTAGCTTGCAGCCTCCGAGATCCGAGTCGCTATAGCCAACTAAATCGAATCCGCCTTCTTTTGGATACCATAGTCCTACATCGACTGTTCCTTTGATGTACTTCAGGATTCGTTTGGCTGTTGTGAAGTGTGATTCTTTAGGTGCAACTTGATATCGAGCACACACTCCTATAGCAAACTGGATATCGGGCCTCTTAGCTGATATGTACATGAGTGAGCCAATTAGCTTCTTGTAGAGAGATTGATCAACCGTATTTCCAGCTTCGTCAGCACTAATTTGCACGGAAGTGCTCATGGGGGTTGACGATGATTTGGAGTTATTCATCCGAAATTTGTTTAGAAGCTCCTTGGTGTACTTTTCCTGGTTGATGAAGATTCCTGTAGGCAACTGCTTTACCTGTAATCTTAGGAAATAACTAAGTTCTCCCATCATATTCATTTCAAATTTACTTTGCATGAGATGAGCGAACCTTTAACATAAAGTGAGGTTAGTTGAACCAAATATAATAGCATCTACATATATCTGAACCATCAAGAGGTCATCACCTTCCTATATTTTAAATAAGGTCTTGTCCACAACACCTTTCTCGAATCCATTCTTGGTAAGGTACAAGGACAGGGTCTCATACCACGCTCTAGGTGCTTGCTTAAGTCCATACATCGCTTTCTGTAGCCTGTATACAAGGTCTCCGCCTTCTGCGTTGACAAACCCTGGTGGTTGTTCAACATAGACTTCTTCGACAAGGTCTCCATTCAGGAATGCGCTCTTGACGTCCATTTGATATACAATAAAGCTTTTATAGGCGGCAAAGGATAAAAATATCCTAATGGCTTCTAGTCTGGAAATATGGGCAAATGTTTCATCGTAGTCTATGCCCTCTTCCTGTCTGTAGCCTTGTGCAACTAGACGGAATTTGTTTCTAATAACAAGTCTATTCGAATCCTTCTTGTTTCTAAATACCCATTTTGTTCCAATTATGGCTTGATGCTCAGGTCTGGGTACTAGATACCATATGTTGTTTCTTTCGAAACCATTAAGCTCTTCTTCCATAGATGTAATCCAGTGAGAATTGTCTAGAGCTTCTTTGGTAGAAACAGGTTCAGATTGGGCTAAGAATACAGCAATAGTGCACATGTTAAGTCTTCTAAGTTCAGATTAAGACTTCCATACAGGAAATGGAGATATCTCAGATTCGGGTTCTTCTTGCGCACATAGTACATTTGCTTGTGTACTCTGTATTCTCCTACGGGTAGATACACTAGTATCAATATTTCCTATGATCAACTCCTATGGGTAATCTCTCAACCATCTTCTATTAGGTTCTAATTTGGCGTCTCGTACTGTATCTTGAGTTGCTGTAGTTTCAGCATCAGCTTGTACAGTATCAGATTCATCTACTTCTGTTCTTACAGCTGCGGGGTTGATATCTAAGTCAAAGACAGGCTCTATAGGAGTTGTAGGATCATCAATGGTGAGTTGTTGGATGTTTTGAGTAATATCTTCTACTCCTGTATGATCATGGTGAGGTTCGTCGAACACTACATGTACTGATTCCTCAATTGTCAGGTTCTATTTATTAAAGATCCTGTAAGCTTTGCTGACAGAGGAATATCCTACAAATATCCCTTCATCCGACTTCTCATCGAAGGTTCTAAGTTGATCCTTTCCGTTGTTCAAAACAGAATACCTGCATCCAAATATGTGAACGTATGAAACTAATGTAGTTTTGTTGTTCCATACCTCGTATGCTATTTTTTGTGGTGTTTGTTGATGATACAGCGGTTTTGTGTGTAGCAAGCTGTATTGGTGGCTTCACCCTAGAAACGATGTGGCAACTTGCTTGCGGCAATCATGGTCCTTGTTCCTTCTTTGAGCGTCCTGTTCTTTCGCTCGGCAACACCATTTTGTTGAGGCATTCGGGCAGCTGAGTATTCGTACTGTATCCTATTTTCCAAACAATATTGCTCTATAAATCGATTAGTAAATTCAGTACCTCTGTCGGAATGAATGGACACGATACTCAACCCTTTCTCATTTTGAAGCTTTTTCATGTGCTCGGGAAACTTTGATGTTGTTTCCTTCTTCTTGCTTAGGAAAATTGTCCAAGCATACCTGAAAAAAATCATCAACAATAACGAGACAGTATTTCTTACCTCCCAAACTTACCGGGTCTACAGGACCGTAGAGATCCATGTGTAGCATTTCCAAAACTCTGTGAGTAGAAAGGTAGGATTTGCTCTTTAGGGTGGTCTTGATTTACTTGCCTTTCTTACAGGGTCCACAGACGCTGTCTTTTTGGAATGACACATTGGGCAAACCTCTGACCATTTCTTGTCTAGCGAGCTTGTTGATTGTCTTGAAGTTGAAGTGAGACATCCTCTTGTGCCATAACCAGCTTAGATATGCAGTGCCTTTGGCAAAAAAACAAGGAATTGTGGAGCTCATAGGCATCCAATCAGCAATATACATGTTACCTGATCTGCTTCCTGTGAGCACAACTTCTTTGGTTAGGATGTTCTTGACTCTACAGTGATCTATATAGAATTTCACCGAGAACTGTTTGTCACAAAATTGGCTAATAATAAGTAGATTATACTGTAAGCCTTCAACATAAGCTACGTCAGAGATTTTAAATTTTCCAATAATCAGGGTTCCCATCCCTCTTGTCCGACCTTTGAATTTATCACCGAAGTGCACTTTTGGACCACGACCTTCTACAAAATCTGACAGCTTGCTTTTATATCCTGTCATGTGCCGAGAACATCCGCTCTCGAAGTACCAAATGTCCTTCTCTAAGATGTCCTCATCATCGCTATCTTCATCTTCCGGTATGTCTTTGGACACAAAGCACATATAGGCTTTATCTTCGAATTCATCATCTGACAAGTCACTATCAGTGAATTCCTGAAGACATTCTTCGGACTTTGTTGGTGCGGGGGAGGCTTCTGATTCGCCAGTCAGGGCCTTGAGCTTGTTTTTCCAAGCACGTCTTCTTTCGTCTTTTTCTTGTTGCTCGACTTCTGGCAACCTTTGAACTTTAGGGTGAGGACATTTATTTTCATAATATCCTAGTTTCCTGCAATTGTAACACAGGTTAGCATCACCAGAGGAAGATTCGGTACTTACCTTGTGAACAGGCTTGGGCCTGTAGGGAGTCTTTCCAGACTGCTTGATGAATTTCTTAAATTTATGCATGAGGAACGCCACTTCATCTTGTGACAGGATATCGTCATCACTGTCAGCATTCTTGTGGGCAGACTTTGATGTGCTGGGCATGCTATGCCTTCTGTTGGATACAGCGGCTACCGCTATAGTCCTCGCAGGTGATTCTTCGGCTTTCTCTCTCCTGTCAATATCATACTCAGGTCAGAAAAGAGGTCCTCGCATAGCTGTTGTCTTAATGTCCAATCGGGCAGGGAGAGATCTGAATTTTTTTAAGTTCTTCTCCTTTTGGGTATAAATTTTGCCCAACGCTTCAAGTTCACCAATAATGCCATTGAATCTGAGGTCAAGTTCCTCAAGAGTTTTAGTTGGTTTCATTTCAAAAGATTCGAATTGTTGAGTTAGTTTTGAAATTTTGTTTTCTTTGAAGAGCTCAGTACCCTCGCAAATCATCTTGAGTTTTTCCCAGATTTCTTTGGTTGTTTTACAACTCTTTACCTTTGAGAACGTGCCTTTGTCAAGAGTGACAAATAGCGCATTCTTAGCAACATTGTAGAGGTTGGCGCGTTTTCGATCATCTGTGGTCCATTGTTCGCGCTCTTTCTCGAGTATCTCGGCATGATCTTGGCCTTCAATCCTTGGGGCAGGATTCACCTTCATGATTTTTATGGGGCCTTCTTGAATGACATAAATCATATCTTCATGCATGGCGGCAAGATGAGCCTCCATCCTGATTCTCCAGTCATCAAACTCGTTAATATAAAACATTTGTACCTTATTAATCTGTGAGGTATCCATGTCTAAGATTAGAAAGATAAAGAAGTTTTCAAAAATAAGTGATTTAAGGATCTGATTCGGTTAAGAATACGACTGATTCTTTTTAGAATCAACCACTCCGATACGACTTATTGGCCACTAAGTATTCAGAATACAGCTTCGAAAGTGTTTAAGCAACAAGCTGTATGATTTTCAAACAGGAATGCGTAGTGGAAGTCTTGAAACAGCAAGTTGCTGTAAATATAGCAACTAGGTTTTCTCCTGTTTGCTTGGTGCATACAGGGTATGCAGTGTATACTTGTAACATAATCACAGTAATGAAAACTATAAGTGCGGAAGGTAAATGACACGGTTTTGAAGTGGTTCGAGGTAAACCCCTCTACGTCCACTGGTCCTCCAAACAGGAGTGAAAATGTTTATTACAAAACACAACGTACACAACTACGTGTCTATAATCAAACCTATCCTTGTATGATTCACACAGATTGATATATAGACCGTCGCTTTCAACCGTTCACACAGATTGGTCATAGCTTTCACTTGACTAGCTTCTTCACACACAGTTCCGAAGCTTCGTCTCATCAATGCAGATTCGTCACACACAGTTCAGGAAATGCAAGGCTTTATCAGTCCACACAGGCTGATGATTTTCTTCATTGTAAGAACAATAATTGAACAACAGCTTGACTTTCTTGAGCTTTGAGCTGATGATGTGTTGTTCAAGGATGGGCACTTGTGTATTTCTTCGTTCAGGATTGGCAGTATGCTTGAAGAAATATGTTTGCGCTTGATATACTGTTCTTGAGATGTTCACGATTGTATCTTAGTATATCTCAGTTTGCTCAATTCTCAGATCTTTAATATTCGTATAAGTTCGTGTATATTCGAGTCTGTCTGATCTTCATACTTCGGGGTATATATAGCCTTTGGAACAGATCCGTTGAGAATAGATCCGTTGAGCAAAAAGTCCTATTCAATGGGATGATTGACTTGTACAGAACAAGATCCCAATTTTGCACCTTGTCTGAAGATCTCTTTCGGTTGGTATTTAAATACTTTATCCCTTCAGTATTTAAATACTTCTTTTCAAACGGGGCTTGACTTAGTGTAGAAAGCAGATTCCGTTTAAATGGTCTTCAGCCCTGTTGGTCCCCTTTTGATATAAGTGTACTCGATACAGCCTGGGAAATGTTTAAGCAACAGGCTGTATGATTTTCGAAGCTGAGTGCGTAGCGGAAGTCTTTAATATAGTAAGTTGCCGTCGATACAGCAACTCGGTCTAATCTCCTGTTAGCTTGGTGCAGTGCGGCGGGTTTTGCGATGTATACTTATATAAATCACGATTATGAAAACGATGTGGCGAAGGTAAATAACACGGTATTTAAGTGGTTCGAGGTAAACCCCTCTACGTCCACTGGTCCTCCACACAGGAGTAAAACGTTTATTATAAATACTGCGTACACAACTTTGTATTTATAATCAAACCTATCCTTGTATCGTTCACACAGATAGATACAAAGACTGTCGCTTTCAACCGTTCACACAGATTGGTTAAAGCTTCCTTCTTGACTTGCTTCTTCACACACAGTTCCAAAGCTTCGTCTTCTTATTCGTCCCACACAGGTCAGAATAACTTGTTGAGTTCACACAGAGCTCAGTTTTTACACAAAGGTAAAAGGTAGGTAACCAGGTAAGAACAGCAGCTTTGAATATGGAGTACTTGAGCTGATGTTGGCTGTTCTTGATGATTGAGTATATTTCTTCTTTCTTCAGATATGGATTGATGCTAGAAAGAAATATACTTGCTCTTGTAAGCTTGATCCGATGATAATGAATATTCAGTCTTTCGATCTTTTGAATATCGCTTGTAAGCTTGTAAATGTTCTTGATGATTCAGATGCATTTTTTTTGATCTTCAAACTCTGGGGATATATATAGCCTTCTTGGATATATCCGTTGAGATAGATCCGTTGAGCAAGATTTGATAGTTGACTTGAATAGACCACGATCCGGATATTGCGGGATTTGAATATCTCTGACATCTTCAGTATTTAAAATACTTTATCCTTTCAGTATTTAAATACTTCTTTATCAAACGGTACTTGACTTTAGTGAATACTAAAGATTCCTTTTCAAACGGTCTTCAGTCCTGATCCGATGTGGATGCTGTATCCACTAGAGCCGTAGCCATATTGGAATAGTCGGTATTTGTATGGAAGGGCGCTGTATTGAGGTTTCGAGACAGCTTCCATACTTGGTGCTTACTTAGACTTTGTTGCTGTATCTTGGTAGCGCGGGAGCTTGCTGTATGCTGGCGCTATCAGAAGGTCTTCGATACAGGATTGCAACTTCAACCGGCTTTCGATACAGGGCTTGCTGTATCAAGCTTTGTTTGTTTGGCGATTATCAAAACATCATTTATCCCAACAATTTCCCCCTTTTTGATAATTTCCAAAACTTCTTGATCATTCCAAAACTTCTTGATCATGCCATGGTTTTGATACCAAAAACCTCTTCAGGCTAAAAACAATTTTCCCCTTTTATAACCACTTGATGGTAACATGAGAAGACTTCGATGCAGGATATGTTTAATCTTCCCAACAGTTTCCCTCTCTTTTTGATAATTTCTTGAGCAGGCTTCTTGATCTTCGGTCAAATGATCTGGTCTTCAGCACTTGATCTAAAAGAAATGTGAACTGCTCGCAGGCAATTTATAACATGATAGGAAAGTTTATTACATCTTAAACTTATGATTGGCGCGCAGGCACAATTTTACATTGTGATCTAGTTGAGTACAACTGAACCCATGAACTGTTCACAGACGAGTTCTTACAGCAATACACAATAAAATAAATTTATCAATCATAATTGATGTCCTGTTGTGAAAATAGTATAGTGTTCTTCCTTAAAAGGTACATACAGGATTCAATTTATGTTCGGATTAACGCTGTATTCATGGGTCGTACTGTATTCCCCCTTAATTAATGCACACGTCAGCTGTAGGACGGTTTCATGCCTTCTTTGTCCTACAGTGCTGTATTGACGGTTCTGAGTGTACAGTTAATTAATGGTAGATACTGTATTATTGGGTCTTACAACATTCCCCCTCACTTAATGAGTAAAAGCATAACAACTTACAGGGTTTTCTGGCTGTAGTTTTTCCCGATAGTGCCTTTCGGTACCCAAATTTGTCGGGCAACAATTTGTTTGTTGTAGGCTACTTTTGGTCCATTATATCGATATCTACGTGGGGCAGGCACGTAGTCGTTGTAATCATGATAATTATGATGCATGAAAAATCGAGAATTATAGTTGTTATTCCAGTACGATTGTCGTCTCGGAGGTGGAGCCATTTTCTTTGGCCTAACATCTTGCCTTCTGGGTCTCCAGTTGGATTCCCAACGATGTTGTTGATACTGCGCGGACACCTACTTTCTTGATGGATAACAGGGCTCTTGTATCCAATGTATAGGCACGCTGTACTGAGAGTACTGCTGTATGGGCCTTTGTTGGTTGGATACAGCCTTCTTCCTGAATGATTGCTGGCGTTTATTGTAACACCCCCAAATCCTATTGGGTTATTACAGTGCCGTGGACCCCACGCCAGGTGATCCACCAAGAAAACATGACTAAAAATACATTAATTAACACAACAAGGGAAAATCATAGTCCTTACCATGATATCCGACACAATATTCCGATAAGGAATTTTAACGATAAAAGTAGCCTACATGGCCAAAAATGAAATACAACAACATCCACGAACATCTGTTCGGGTAATACAACACGACAACAACTGACAAGACTGGAGTACACTCCAACCGACTGACCGACAATGAACAACTCGTACTAGTATCGCTTGAATGCCTCGTCGCCATCATCATGCCCCTGTGTCTCAACTCTCTCCTCGCAAGCACCTAAAACATGAAAAACATGTTCCGCCCCCACGGGGTCAGTCATCCAGATAATGAACATCAAATACATGTATAACATGATATGCATCCAAAGGCAGAACGAAATGGTACGATGATGATAATAATACGAAATGCTCACAAACCAAGGTAAGAACCGAGCATTCGTGAAATACTATGCCCACGGCATACTATTAATACCTGTTCGACAGGTTAGAACATAAGTGCCCGACGGCGAATCAAAATCACGAGAATACCACAATGAATGACAAGACATGAACCAAACCAGATCGAATTAATTATGAATCACAATGCCCGAAGGCTCCAATGAAATTACCAGACAATAATAAAGGCACGAAAGTCATTCAATGGAAATTAACAAATATCACAAACACTGAAGTCAAAAGCGTCAGAATAATGAGGGCCGGCCACGGCACGAAGCCGTATCACAATGAGGGCCGGGCCACGCACGAAGCCGTATCACAATGAGGGCGAAGCCACGGCATCCAGTATCACAATTAGGGCGAAGCCACGGCATCCAAATGGATCACAATTAGGGCGAAGCCACGGCATCCCAGTATCACAATTAGGGCCGGCCATGGCATCCACCGTATCACAATTAGGGCGAAGCCACGGCATCCACCGTATCACAATTAGGGCCGAAGCCACGGCATCGTATCACAATTAGGGCGAAGCCACGACATCCACCCGTATCACAATTAGGGCCACGCATCGGCCGTATCACAATTAATGATAGTGTCTTGCCTTGAGTCGGCCAACACGATGATAGTAACACACGGATAGACACCGTCCTGATCCCAAATTAACACCTCGATTGCCTTAGAACGGCCAACCGACAACAATGATGCAGCGGATGATTTAATACCTGGATTGCCTAAAACGGTCAATCGACAACAATGATACCATAAATGATTGAACACTTCGATTTGCCTGAGAACGGCCAATCGATAACAATGATACGATGAATGAGTGAATACCTCGATTGCCTTAGAAAGGTCAATCGATAACAATGATTTAGTGAATGATTGAACATTTCGATTTACCTGAGAACAGCAATTCGATAACAATGATATGAAGGATGCCTCGGCACCTTTAATCGGTTACCGACGACGAAGATGAGAAATGAATAAGCCAATGCCTTAAATCGGCCTGTACAGTTTTAATGACAATCCGAACAGGAATAACAATGATCTCAACGATATCTTAAATTGACATCTATATTAACAACATCGATACCGCGAACCGGCTATCGACAATGACATTAATAATGAGTATCACAATGCCTTGAATCGGCCGTTAACGAACAACAATAACATTTGGCAAAATTGCCGAAAGGTATCGTATCGAACGATCTCTTGATATCAATGAATTCATGAAGAGACTAAGTCTCGGAATGATACAACACATTCATACACATACATGATGACATTAGCTCATTGACCAGTACAAGTATAAAACTTGCCTCAAACCGAAGGCGAGAAGGTACTTCCACGATCAACGTCCTTAATGAAATTACCGGCCGCTTGAACAACCTTAAACAACACAAAAACCAACAATTCTCTTAATACATGAATCAAGCATAATCACAACCAACTCAAAAGTCGATACAACAATGCCCGAAACTCATTGGGGCATTTACACAAACGCGTTGTAAACAATCTCCAATTGTTTACAACCAAAACTCAATTACATCTGAAACCAACTCCCAATGAATGATTCAAACCCACAAAAACTCATGAATACTATCAATAATCCAATAGGAATACTTAGAACGATATTTCAACAACATTTAGTCGAAAACCCCCAAAATTCCAAAGTCAACCCGTAAGGGTTCTTGAACAATTCTTCAATTATTCACAAATTCCGAAAATCACACCAATGAATCCGTAGAAATACATGTATCCAAGATAGATAATCCATATCTAACATATTCCAACATAACATCGATTTACACGAAGAGATCGAAAGCAAAACACCCAAGATCCGAAATTCTAGATCCAAGAATCATTACCTTTATTTGGAGTGATGAAACTGATTTAGATGATGATTAATCCAACTTAGAAGGTTGAAGATGATTCTAGATGATTGTAGCCCGAAAAGACCTTTCTGAATCGCCCGAGCTCGTCCGAAATGATTGAGAAATGAAGAAATGACGAAAGTTGGACCAAACTGTCTTATATATACTGTCCCAGTTTAGCGCGCGCTAACTCCTGATGTTAGCGTGCGCTAACGCGTATACCGTAGTCCAAGACTTCGATCGATCGTTAGCGTGCGCTAAGAACCTTTGGTAGCGTGCGCTAACACCGTCCTTAGCGTCGTTAACCTTATGTTAGCGTGCGCTACCCGATAGTTGGTATCCAAAATCACGGAGTCCGTAACCTCGCCCTCTCGATTCGAGCGCGCTGGCGTGCGCTACTCAAGTCTTAGCGTGCGTTACGCATAGTTAGCGTACGCTATTTACCCTCGTAGCGTGCGCTACAATTTCCAAAATCAGCCCGGTACCTTACGGATCGCCTCACTTGCGCTAGCGTGCGCTAAAACTGAGTCATTACGTGCGTTACATGCACCTCATTAGCGCGCGCTAACTACAATGGGTAGCGTGCGCTACCTCCCAAACTGAAAATCAAAACATGATGATGATGATGACAATAATCTCGGCTCGATCTCAAACAGTGATGATCCCAAAATACGCCGAATGTTGAACATAGTTGACTGAATATGAATGATGAATGATTATTACTGAATGAAAAAATTCGAGTGATGAATCTTGAATGATAATAAATGAATTCACAACCGGGTATTACATACTCCCCCGCTTAAAAAGAGTTTCGTCCTCGAAACTGAGGGTAAACAACTCGGGATATGAACTATCCATCACGATCTGAAGACAATAACGCCCAAATAGTCCTTGGGACCAAATCAAACGCAAGCCCAAGTCCCCAAGACTTGACGTCTCGAAACACAGTGAACGATTTCTCAAATTATCACGAAATCTCGAGCACAACGCCGGAGGTATGAACTCCCAACAAATGATCCAAATCTCAAGATTCTCAAATATAATCATAATAAGATAGATCAACAATAAATGATCCACAGTCACGATACATTATTACTGATAGATTAACACAGTCATCCAAAAACAAGGTTACATCTCAAATGTACCCAACATCGATTTCCTTCCATATCATCGATTTCCTCTATCTCAACGATTTAAGGTATATCCGACGATGAACTCGCCACTAACTATGATCTCAGAAGGTCACGAGAATGAAAGTGACAAAAATGAATGATGAATGATAAATGACTACAAATCCGACAAGGATTTGGAATGACTCACCAAGGTGGATTAATAACATCACGAGTGATAGATCCCTGAAGTGATTGGAACTGCTGTTCCTCGTGAATTGAATGATTAATCGATAATTATGAGTCCCCATATGATTGATATATATGATGAATGAATTATATGAATGAATGAACGACAATGAAATGAATGATTATACTATTAACGCACAGGAATTAACTTGTTCAAACCGGTGATGAATGTCCTTACCTCTGGCCCTCGAGGCCTGATAGGGTCCCTTGGATGATGCACGGGCTGGAGTAACGAAGTCTCTCGAGGCCCTCGAGCTCTCTTGAGATTTACTGGCGCTAGAACCCCTACGGATTTCTCGCCGTGTCCTTGCCTCCCACACGTAAAACAAACAATAGCCTGCACCGTGCACCGGTACTAACGTGACTCTTTGAATCATAGTTAAAGCAAACAATAACGGTCGAACTCGTCGCTCGAGAGGAAGATGCTGTCCCAAAGACGAAGACGACTAGAAAACGACCCTTGGATGACGGAGCCCGATGTCCCTCCGAACGAGCCGGCATTCTAGTCCTCTCACCAAGAAATCAAGGATGCTTCGAGTAAGCTCCTTGATCAAAAGCTCTGCTCCAAGAGCCTTCCCGATGAACTCACTAAGTGAATTACAATTGTGGTTGAACAATCGCATCCTCAATCGCGGATTTAGCCTCTTGCTAAAATACTTAATTTTATCCGCCTCAGTACGGATAATTGACGAAGCAAATCAAGTAGTCCCTGAAACTTCTCAACGATGACAATAACACCCTCGTCCCCATCGGGTTCGGGGTTCAAAACCTCGACAACTTAGCTTCACGAAGTGGAGCCGGATAATACCTCTCTAACATGAGAGTCTTGAACTCGCTCCAAATACAATCACGATCGATGGGTTTCACTGAAAGCCACCACGAATAAGCGCCCTTACTCAAGTAATAAGCCGCTCGCCACTTTACTCTCCTCCGACACTCGAACCATGTCGAAGAGTTTATCAAAATGCTCGAGCCAATGAACAATATCACCTGGTTCTCGACGAACCTCAAAAGTAGGCAGATCTCGACGAGAGATATCGCCAACAACTGATTCACTCCTCCAGTCGCCCATGAAATGGCACTGCATCCACTGTGCGGTGGACCACAACCCATCGAGGTCTGCATGGTCTCCACTATCCGCGTCATCTGAGTCATCTGGGCCATCATGCCCTGCATAAATATGAATGGATCAACCCGAACACCTTCCGAGTGAGATGCCTCTCGGGTATGACTCCCTGACAGTGAATGATTATCTGCTGATGAATGAGTAGCCTCGCTATTAGATGAATTAATGATATCCCTCGCGTTCGTGTGGGCATGCACACGAGATCCCGGGTTCCGGCCCGCACCGCGGCCTCTTCCCCTGCGTCCTCTGACAGCTCTATCCATACTGAAGTAGGAAAGTCACATGATGATTATAGATTCCGCATGAATATCGCATTATGATTACGTTACAGAGTGACAGTAATGAGCATACACGCCCTCGCACAATGAATGCATTAATGATTTAATGAAATGATCGTCGACATTACGTCAGAGTATGATAAGACCGTATGAAACATTAAATGAGGTAACATGATTGCCTGATGAAATTCCTGAAATGATTACCTTGAACAAGTTAACAAGGTTGAAAATTCGATCCTCAAGATCAACAACTGAACCGTGAGATGGGCTGAATGATTAATGAATTAACTGAACAATGAGATTGACTGAATGAGGAATGAATTAACTGAGCAATGAGATTG
This sequence comes from Orobanche coerulescens, assembly GCA_033398695.1. Lineage (NCBI taxonomy): Eukaryota > Viridiplantae > Streptophyta > Magnoliopsida > Lamiales > Orobanchaceae > Orobanche > Orobanche coerulescens. Next base: position 85,546,573 of record CM065817.1, read on the forward strand.
GTCGAGTGACGAGTGAATTAGCTAAACGATGAGATTAATTGAGTGATGAATGAATTAGCTGAACGATGAGGTTAATTGAGTGATGAACGAAGCAACTGAGTAATTGATATTGACTGAATGATGAATGAATTATCTGAGTGATGAATTGACTAAATAATGATATTGACTGAGTGATGAATGAATTATCTGAGTGATGAATTAACTGAGTAATGACATTGACTGAGTGATGAATGAATTATCTGAGTGATGAATTAACTGAGTAATGACATTGACTGAGTGATGAATGAATTAACATGATCGACAAGATCAGCATGACGATTGAGGATTATTAACCGATGAATGAGTTGATCCTTAATGCTTACACAAGCCACACGTGTCCCAAAATAATTAGTTATGAATCAATCATAACACTAATATCACATATAGGTTTCAGCAAAGCATGAACAATTAATGACATGATGAATGTATGAACATAAAGAGAATCGAGTCCTTACACAGGTCATACGAAGCTTCGAGGTCTCGCGATACTAGTCTTCACTGACGACGACTCGATGAATGAATGACTCGTGCAGTCGCACTAATGTTACGACTCACAAAACCTGACTGACTAGATTGTCATAACCTGACAATCCCACCACTACCGCGTCGGTAGGACCACATAACTCACATCTCAGGGTATTTCACAACCCAAAGATCTGATACCATTTCTGTAACACCCCCAAATCCTATTGGGTTATTACAGTGCCGTGGACCCCACGCCAGGAGATCCACCAGGCAAACATGACTAAAAATACATTAATTAACACAACAAGGGAAAATCATAGTCCTTACCATGATATCCGACACAATATTCCGATAAGGAATTTTAACGACAAAAGTAGCCTACATGGCCAAAAATGAAATACAACAACATCCACGAACATTTGTTCGGGTAATACAACACGACAACAACTGACAAGACTGGAGTACACTCCAACCGACTGACCGACAATGAACAACTCGTACTAGTATCGCTTGAATGCCTCGTCGCCATCATCATGCCCCTGTGTCTCAACTCTCTCCTCGCAAGCACCTAAAACATGAAAAACATGTTCCGCCCCCACGGAGTCAGTCATCCAGATAATGAACATCAAATACATGTATAACATGATATGCATCCAAAGGCAGAACGAAATGGTACGATGATGATAATAATACGAAATGCTCACAAACCAAGGTAAGAACCGAGCATTCGTGAAATACTATGCCCACGGCATACTATTAATACCTGTTCGACAGGTTAGAACATAAGTGCCCGACGGCGAATCAAAATCACAGAATACCACAATGAATGACAAGACATGAACCAAACCAGGACTGAATTAATTATGAATCACAATGCCCGAAGGCTCCAATGAAATTACCATGACAATAATAAAGGCCTGAAAGTCATTCAGCGGAAATTAACAAATATCACAAACACCTGAAGTCAAAATGTTTAAGTCAGAATAATGAGGGCCACGCGACGAAGCCGTATCACAATGAGGGCGAAGCCACGGCACGGCCGTATCACAATGAGGGCGAGCCACGGCATCCACCGTATCACAATTAGGGCCGGGCCACGGCATCCACCAGATCACAATTAGGGCGAAGCCACGGCATCCACCGTATCACAATTAGGGCGAAGCCACGGCATCCACCGTATCACAATTAGGGCGGCCACGCATCCACCGTATCACAATTAGGAAGCCACGGCATCCACCGTATCACAATTAGGGCGAAGCCACGGCATCCACCGTATCACAATTAATGATAGTGTGCCGCCTTGAGTCGGCCAACACGATGATAGTAACACACGGATAGACACCGTCCTTGATCCCAAATTAAAACCTCGATTGCCTTAGAACGCCAACCGACAACAATGATGCAATGGATGATTTAATACCTCGATTGCCTAAAACGGTCAATCGACAACAATGATACCATAAATGATTGAACACTTGATTTGCCTAAGAACGCCAATCGATAACAATGATACGATGAATGAGTGAATACCTCGATTGCCATACAAAGGTAAATCGAAAACAATGATTTAGTGAATGATTGAACATTTCGATTTACCCGAGAACGAATTCGATAACAATGATATGAAGGATGCCTCGGCACCTTTAATCGATTCTGAAGCACGGCGAAGATGAGAAATGAATAAGCCAATGCCTTAAATCGGCTCGCATGCTTTAATGACAATCCGAACAGAATAACAATGATCTCAACGATATCTTAAATTGACATCTTTATTAACAACAATCGATACATCGATACCGCGAACCGGCTATCGACAATGACATTAATAATGAGTATCACAATGCCTTGAATCGGCCGTTAACGAACAACAATAACATTTGGCAAAATTGCCGAAAGGTATCGTATCGAACGATCTCTTGATATCAATGAATTCATGAAGAGACTAAGTCTCGGAATGATACAACACATTCATACACATACATGATGACATTAGCTCATTGACCAGTACAAGTATAAAACTTGCCTCAAACCGAAGGCGAGAAGGTACTTCCACGATCAACGTCCTTAATGAAATTACCGGCCGCTTGAACAACCTTAAACAACACAAAAACCAACAATTCTCTTAATACATGAATCAAGCATAATCACAACCAACTCAAAAGTCGATACAACAATGCCCGAAATTCATTGGGGCATTTACACAAACGCGTTGTAAACAATCTCCAATTGTTTACAACCAAAACTCAATTACATCTGAAACCAACTCCCAATGAATGATTCAAACCCACAAAAACTCATGAATACTATCAATAATCCAATAGGAATACTTAGAACGATATTTCAACAACATTTAGTCGAAAACCCCCAAAATTCCAAAGTCAACCCGTAAGGGTTCTTGAACAATTCTTCAATTATTCACAAATTCCGAAAATCACACCAATGAATCCGTAGAAATACATGTATCCAAGATAGATAATCCATATCTAACATATTCCAACATAACATCGATTTACACGAAGAGATCGAAAGCAAAACACCCAAGATCCGAAATTCTAGATCCAAGAATCATTACCTTGATTTGGAGTGATGAAACTGATTTAGATGATGATTAATCCAACTTAGAAGGTTGAAGATGATTCTAGATGATTGTAGCCCGAAAAGACCTTTCTGAATCGCCCGAGCTCGTCCGAAATGATTGAGAAATGAAGAAATGACGAAAGTTGGACCAAATCGTCTATATATATCGTCCCAGATTTAGCGCGCTAACTCCACGATGTTAGCGTGCGCTAACGCGTATACCGTAGTCCAAGACTTCGATCAATCGTTAGCGTGCGCTAAGAACCTTTGGTAGCGTGCGCTAACAGCCTGTCCTTAGCGTACGTTAACCTTATGTTAGCGTGCGCTACCTGATAGTTGGTATCCAAAATCCTGGAGTCCAGAACCTACTGTCCTCTGATCTGAGCGCGCTAGCGTGCGCTACTCTGAAGTCTTAGCGTGCGTTACCAGCATAGTTAGCGTACGCTACTTACCACTCGTAGCGTGCGCTACGAATTTCCAAAATCAGCCCAGTACCTTCTGGACTGTCTGCCTCACTTGCGCTAGCGTGCGCTAAAACTGAGTCATTACGTGCGTTACATGCACCTCATTAGCGCGCGCTAACTACAATGGGTAGCGTGCGCTACCTCCCAAACTGAAAATCAAAACATGATGATGATGATGACAATAATCTCGGCTCGATCTCAAACAGTGATGATCCCAAAATACGCCGAATGGTGAACATAGTTGACTGAATATTAATGATGAATGATTATTACTAAATGAAAAAAAATTCTGAGTGACAGATACTGAATGATAATAAATGAATTCACAACCGGGTATTACATTTATGATCTGCTTGTGGAGCATGCTGTTGAGTGCGCCTTCTGAGTGGCTGTTGGTTCCACTGTCTCGAATAGTAGAGTTGCGGGGGCGGAATGGCAGCTTTTGCTGTTCGCAGAGCAATGGGTTCCTTCACAGAACTCGGGACTTCTTTCGATAGAGGGATGGATTCCTCACTCCTGACGAATACTGTACTAGATTTTTCTTTGTTGGAGAACGAGTTGTACCCTAAGCCACGTTTATCATGAGCATGTTGCCCAGTGCTTAGGATCTCTTCCATTCTTTTAGAGGATTTCTCGAAAGATTTCAAGATTGTCTCTAATTCTCTTCACGTTTCTCGAGAGATTTTACTTTGGCTTCGAGTAGAGCCAAATCATTTGTCTTGCTTTCAAGATGAGACTTAGTCTCATTTAGATTATGAGCAAGTTGATGATTTCTCTCCATGAGTTTTTCTAAATTGACTTTGCTGTTTTCGCAATCAACTGACATATTTTCGTAATTATTCTTCAGCAAGTCGTTTTCTTCCTTCAGCTCTAAGTTAGAAATTTCAAGCTGGGTGTTTTCTCCTTTCAATATCTCATGAGCCGTTTGAATGTTATTAAATTCATTCAACATGTTTTCAAAAGTATGAGATGCATTTATAGGAATAGTTGAGGTAGAGCTTACCTCATCATCATCGCCGTCTTCATTTTCTTCTTTAACTTCAGCCATAGAGCACACATAAGCTCTATCCTCTAGCTCATCATCTGACGATTCACTATCAGTGACCACCTGAAGACATTCTTCGGTCTTTGTTGATGCGGGCGGAGCTTTTGATTCTCCAATGAGGGCTTTGAGTTTGTTCTTCATCCTGTTTCTCCAGTCACCAAACTCGTTAATGTGAAACATAGATATCTTATTAGACATAAAGGTATCCATATTAGAAGATGGGAATTACAAAGACTGTTTTCGAAAATAAGTATTTTTAAGGATCTGATTCAGTTAAAAATGCGACTGATTCGTTTTAGAATCAACCGCTCTGATACCAATTGTTGGTCCCCTTTTGATATAAGTGTACTCGATACGGCCTGGGAAATGTTTAAGCAACAGGCTGTATGATTTTCGAATCTGAGTGCGTAGCGGAAGTCTTTAATATAGTAAGTTGCCGTCGATACAGCAACTCGGTCTAATCTCCTGTTAGCTTGGTGCGAGCAGGGTTTTGCAGTGTATACTTATATAAATCACAGTTATGAAAACAGTAACGGCGAAGGTAAATAACACAGTATTTAAGTGGTTCGAGTAAACCCCTCTACGTCCACTGGTCCTCCACACAGGAGTAAAACGTTTATTATAAAACTGCGTACACAACTTTGTATTTATAATCAAACCTATCCTTGTATCGTTCACACAGATAGATACAAAGACTGTCGCTTTCAACCGTTCACACAGATTGGTTAAAGCTTCCTTCTTGACTTGCTTCTTCACACACAGTTCCAAAGCTTCGTCTTCTTATTCGTCCCACATAGGTCAGAATAACTTGTTGAGTTCACACAGAGCTCAGTTTTTACACAAAGGTAAAAGGTAGGTAACCAGGTAAGAACAGCAGCTTTGAATATGGAGTACTTGAGCTGATGTTGGCTGTTCTTGATGACTGAGTATATTTCTTCTTTCTTCAGATATGGATTGATGCTAGAAATAAATATACTTGCTTGTAAGCTTGATCCGATGATAATGAATATTCAGTCTTTCGATCTTTTGAATATCGCTTGTAAGCTTGTAAATGTTCTTGATGATTCGGATGCGTTTTTTTTGATCTTCAAACTCTGGGGATATATATAGCCTTCTTGGATATATCCGTTGAGATAGATCCGTTGAGAAAGATTTGATAGTTGACTTGAATAGACCACGATCCGGATATTGCGGGATTTGAATATCTCTGACAGCTTCAGTATTTAAAATACTTTATCCTTTCAGTATTTAAATACTTTTTTATCAAACGGTACTTGACTTTAGTGAATACTAAAGATTCCTTTTCAAACGGTCTTCAGTCCTGATCCGATGTGGATGCTGTATCCACTAGAGCTGTAGCCATATTGGAATAGTCAGGCGCTGTATGGAAGGGCGCTGCATTGAGGTTTCGAGACAGCTTCCATACTTGGTGCTTACTTAGACTTTGTTGCTGTATCTTGGTAGCGCGGGAGCTTGCTGTATGCTGGCGCTATCAGAAGGTCTTCGATACAGGATTGCAACTTCAACCGGCTTTCGATACAGGGCTTGCTGTATCAAGCTTTGTTTGTTTGGCAATTATCAAAACATCATTTATCCCAACAATTTCCCCCTTTTTGATAATTTCCAAAACTTCTTGATCATTCCAAAACTTCTTGATCATGCCATGGTTTTGATACCAAAAACCTCTTCAGCCTAAAAACAACTTTCCCCTTTTATAACCACTTGATGATAACATGAGAAGACTTCGATGTAGGATATGTTTAATCTTCCCAACAGTTTCCCTCTCTTTTTGATAATTTCTCAGGCAGCTTCTTGATCTTCGGTCAAATGATCTGGTCTTCAGCACTTGATCTAAAAGAAATGTGAACTGCTCGCAGGCAATTTCTAACATGATAGGAAAGTTTATTACATCTTAAACTTATGATTGGCGCGCAGGCACAATTTTACATTGTGATCTAGTTGAGTACAACTGAACCCATGAACTGTTCACAGACGAGTTCTTACAGCAATACACAATAAAATAAATTTATCAATCATAATTGATGTCCTGTTGTGAAAATAGTATAGTGTTCTTCCTTAAAAGGTACATACAGGATTCAATTTATGTTCGGATTAACGCTGTATTCATGGGTCGTACTGTATTCCCCCTTAATTAATGCACACGTCAGCTGTAGGACGGTTTCATGCCTTCTTTGTCCTACAAAGGTCAGATTGATTTGCCTGAGTGTACGATTAATTAATGGTAGATACTGTATTCTTGGGTCTTACAGCATTCCCCCTCACTTAATGAGTAAAAGCATAACAACTTACAGGGTTTTCTGGTTGTAGTTTTTCCCGATAGTGCCTTTCGGTACCCAAATTTGCCGGGCAACAATTTGTTTGTTGTAGGCTACTTTTGGTCCATTATATCGATATCTACGTGGGGCAGGCACGTAGTCGTTGCAATCATGATAATTATGATGCATGTAAAATCGAGAATTATAGTTGTTATTCCAGTACGATTGTCGTCTCGGAGGTGGAGCCATTTTCTTTGGCCTAACATCATGCCTTCTGGGTCTCCAGTTGGATTCCCAACGATGTTGTTGATACTGTGCGGACACCTGCTTTCTTGATGGATAACGGGGCTCTTGTATCCAATGTCTAGGCACGCTGTACTGAGAGTACTGCTGTACGGGCCTTTGTTGGTTGGATACAGCCTTCTTCCTGAATGACTGCTGGCGTTTATGATCTTCTTGTGGAGCATGCTGTTGAGTGCGCCTTCTGAGTGGCTGTTGGTTCCACTGTCTCGAATAGTAGAGTTGCGGGGGCGGAATGGCAGCTTTTGCTGTTCGCAGAGCAACGGGTTCCTTCACAGAACTCGGGACTTCTTTCGATACAGGGATGGATTCCTCACTCCTGACGAATACTGTACTAGATTTTTCTTTGTTGGAGAACGAGTTGTACCCTAAGCCACGTTTATCATGAGCATGTTGCCAAAGGCTTAGGATCTCTTCCATTCTTTTAGAGGATTTCTCGAAAGATTTCAAGATTGTCTCTAATTCTCCTTCACGTTTCTCGAGAGATTTTACTTTGGCTTCGAGTAGAGCCAAATCATTTGTCTTGCTTTCAAGATGAGACTTAGTCTCATTTAGATTATGAGCAAGTTGATGATTGCTCTCCATGAGTTTTTCTAAATTGACTTTGCTGTTTTCGCAATCAACTGACATATTTTCGTAATTATTCTTCAGCAAGTCGTTTTCTTCCTTCAGCTCTAAGTTAGAAATTTCAAGCTGGGTGTTTTCTCCTTTCAATATCTCATGGGCCGTTTGAATGTTATTAAATTCATTCAACATGTTTTCAAAAGTATGAGATGCATTTATAGGAATAGTTGAGGTAGAGCTTACCTCATCATCATCGCCGTCTTCATTTTCTTCTTTAACTTCGGCCATAGAGCACACATAAGCTCTATCCTCTAGCTCATCATCTGACGATTCACTATCAGTGACCACCTGAAGACATTCTTCGGTCTTTGTTGATGCGGGCGGAGCTTTTGATTCTCCAATGAGGGCTTTGAGTTTGTTCTTCATCCTGTTTCTCCAGTCACCAAACTCGTTAATGTGAAACATAGATATCTTATTAGACATAAAGGTATCCATATTAGAAGATGGGAATTACAAAGACTGTTTTCGAAAATAAGTATTTTTAAGGATCTGATTCAGTTAAAAATGCGACTGATTCTTTTTAGAATCAACCGCTCTGATACCAATTGTTGGTCCCCTTTTGATATAAGTGTACTCGATACAGCCTGGGAAATGTTTAAGCAACAGGCTGTATGATTTTCGAATCTGAGTGCGTAGCGGAAGTCTTTAATATAGTAAGTTGCCGTCGATACAGCAACTCGGTCTAATCTCCTGTTAGCTTGGTGCGAGGTGGTTTTGCAAAGGTATACTTATATAAATCACGCTTATGAAAACAAGAATTGCGAAGGTAAATAACACAGTATTTAAGTGGTTCGAGTAAACCCCTCTACGTCCACTGGTCCTCCACACAGGAGTAAAACGTTTATTATAAATACTGCGTACACAACTTTGTATTTATAATCAAACCTATCCTTGTATCGTTCACACAGATAGATACAAAGACTATCGCTTTCAACCGTTCACACAGATTGGTTAAAGCTTCCTTCTTGACTTGCTTCTTCACACACAGTTCCAAAGCTTCGTCCTCTTATTCGTCCCACACAGGTCAGAATAACTTGTTGAGTTCACACAGAGCTCAGTTTTTACACAAAGGTAAAAGGTAGGTAACCAGGTAAGAACAGCAACTTTGAATATGGAGTACTTGAGCTGATGTTGGCTGTTCTTGATGACTGAGTATATTTCTTCTTTCTTCAGATATGGATTGATGCTAGAAAGAAATATACTTGCTCTTGTAAGCTTGATCCGATGATAATGAATATTCAGTCTTTCGATCTTTTGAATATCGCTTGTAAGCTTGTAAATGTTCTTGATGATTCGGATGCGTTTTTTTTGATCTTCAAACTCTGGGGATATATATAGCCTTCTTGGATATATCCGTTGAGATAGATCCGTTGAGCAAGATTTGATAGTTGACTTGAATAGACCACGATCCGGATATTGCGGGATTTGAATATCTCTGACAGCTTCAGTATTTAAAATACTTTATCCTTTCAGTATTTAAATACTTCTTTATCAAACGGTACTTGACTTTAGTGAATACTAAAGATTCCTTTTCAAACGGTCTTCAGTCCTGATCCGATGTGGATGCTGTATCCACTAGAGCTGTAGCCATATTGGAATAGTCGGTCAGATGGAAGGGCGCCGCATTGAGGTTTCGAGACAACTTCCATACTTGGTGCTTACTTAGACTTTGTTGTCAGTATCTTGGTAGCGCGGAGCTTGTCAGAGGCCGGGCGCTATCGAAGGTCTTCGATACAGATTGCAACTTCAACCGCTTTCGATACGTGGCTTGTATCAAGCTTTGTTTGTTTGGCAATTATCAAAACATCATTTATCCCAACAATTTCCCTTTTGATAATTTCCAAAACTTCTTGATCATTCCAAAACTTCTTGATCATGCCATGGTTTTGATACCAAAAACCTCTTCGTGCTAAAAACAATTTTCCCTTTTATAACCACTTGATGGTAACATGAGAAGACTTCGATGTAGGATATGTTTAATCTTCCCAACAGTTTCCCTCTCTTTTTGATAATTTCTTGAGCAGGCTTCTTGATCTTCGGTCAAATGATCTGGTCTTCAGCACTTGATCTAAAAGAAATGTGAACTGCCGCAGCAATTTCTAACATGATAGGAAAGTTTATTACATCTTAAACTTATGATTGGCGCGCAGCACAATTTTACATTGTGATCTAGTTGAGTACAATCAACCCATGAACTGTTCACAGACGAGTTCTTACAGCAATACATAATAAAATAAATTTATCAATAATAATTGATGTCCTGTTGTGAAAATAGTATAGTGTTCTTCCTTAAAAGGTACATACAGGATTCAATTTATGTTCGGATTAACGCTGTATTCATGGGTCGTACTGTATTCCCCCTTAATTAATGCACACGTCAGCTGTAGGACGGTTTCATGCCTTCTTTGTCCTACAGTGCTGTATTGACGGTTCTGAGTGTACAGTTAATTAATGGTAGATACTGTATTCTTGGGTCTTACAGCATTCCCCCTCACTTAATGAGTAAAAGCATAACAACTTACAGGGTTTTCTGGTTGTAGTTTTTCCCGATAGTGCCTTTCGGTACCCAAATTTGCCGGGCAACAATTTGTTTGTTGTAGGCTACTTTTGGTCCATTATATCGATATCTACGTGGGGCAGGCACGTAGTCGTTGCAATCATGATAATTATGATGCATGTAAAATCGAGAATTATAGTTGTTATTCCAGTACGATTGTCGTCTCGGAGGTGGAGCCATTTTCTTTGGCCTAACATCATGCCTTCTGGGTCTCCAGTTGGATTCCCAACGATGTTGTTGATACTGTGCGGACACCTGCTTTCTTGATGGATAACGGGGCTCTTGTATCCAATGTCTAGGCACGCTGTACTGAGAGTACTGCTGTACGGGCCTTTGTTGGTTGGATACAGCCTTCTTCCTGAATGACTGCTGGCGTTTATGATCTTCTTGTGGAGCATGCTGTTGAGTGCGCCTTCTGAGTGGCTGTTGGTTCCACTGTCTCGAATAGTAGAGTTGCGGGGGCGGAATGGCAGCTTTTGCTGTTCGCAGAGCAACGGGTTCCTTCACAGAACTCGGGACTTCTTTCGATACAGGGATGGATTCCTCACTCCTGACGAATACTGTACTAGATTTTTCTTTGTTGGAGAACGAGTTGTACCCTAAGCCACGTTTATCATGAGCATGTTGCCCAGTGCTTAGGATCTCTTCCATTCTTTTAGAGGATTTCTCGAAAGATTTCAAGATTGTCTCTAATTCTCCTTCACGTTTCTCGAGAGATTTTACTTTGGCTTCGAGTAGAGCCAAATCATTTGTCTTGCTTTCAAGATGAGACTTAGTCTCATTTAGATTATGAGCAAGTTGATGATTGCTCTCCATGAGTTTTTCTAAATTGACTTTGCTGTTTTCGCAATCAACTGACATATTTTCGTAATTATTCTTCAGCAAGTCGTTTTCTTCCTTCAGCTCTAAGTTAGAAATTTCAAGCTGGGTGTTTTCTCCTTTCAATATCTCATGGGCCGTTTGAATGTTATTAAATTCATTCAACATGTTTTCAAAAGTATGAGATGCATTTATAGGAATAGTTGAGGTAGAGCTTACCTCATCATCATCGCCGTCTTCATTTTCTTCTTTAACTTCGCCATAGAGCACACATAAGCTCTATCCTCTAGCTCATCATCCGACGATTCACTATCGGTGACCACCAAGACATTCTTCGGTCTTTGTTGATGCGGGCGGAGCTTTTGATTCTCCAATGAGGGCTTTGAGTTTGTTCTTCATCCTGTTTCTCCAAATACCAAACTCGTTAATGTGAAACATAGATATCTTATTAGACATAAAGGTATCCATATTAGAAGATGGGAATTACAAAGATCAAGTTCAAAATAAGTATTTTTAAGGATCCGATTCTTAAAAATGCGACTGATTCTTTTAGAATCAACCGCTCGATACCAATTGTTGGTCCCCTTTTGATATAAGTGTACTGATACTGACTGGGAAATGTTTAAGCAACAGTTGTATGATTTTCGAACTGAAAGTGCGTAGCGGAAGTCTTTAATATAGTAAGTTGCCGTCGATACAAAGAACTCGGTCTAATCTCCGTTAGCTTGGTGCGAGGTGGTTTTGCAATGTATACTTATATAAATCACGCTTATGAAAACAAGAACGGCGAAGGTAAATAACACAGATTTAAGTGGTTCGAGTAAACCCTCTACGTCCACCGGTCCTCCACACAGAGTAAAACGTTTATTATAAATACTGCGTACACAACTTTGTATTTATAATCAAACCTATCCTTGTATCGTTCACACGTATAGATACAAAGACTATCGCTTTCAACCGTTCACAGTTGGTTAAAGCTTCCTTCTTGACTTGCTTCTTCACACACGCCCAAAGCTTCGTCCTCTTATTCGTCCCACACAGTCGAATAACTTGTTGAGTTCACACAGAGCTCAGTTTTTACACAAAGGTAAAAGGTAGGTAACCAGGTAAGAACAGCAACTTTGAATATGGAGTACTTGAGCTGATGTTGGCTGTTCTTGATGACTGAGTATATTTCTTCTTTCTTCAGATATGGATTGATGCTAGAAAGAAATATACTTGCTCTTGTAAGCTTGATCCGATGATAATGAATATTCAGTCTTTCGATCTTTTGAATATCGCTTGTAAGCTTGTAAATGTTCTTGATGATTCGGATGCGTTTTTTTTGATCTTCAAACTCTGGGGATATATATAGCCTTCTTGGATATATCCGTTGAGATAGATCCGTTGAGCAAGATTTGATAGTTGACTTGAATAGACCACGATCCGGATATTGCGGGATTTGAATATCTCTGACAGCTTCAGTATTTAAAATACTTTATCCTTTCAGTATTTAAATACTTCTTTATCAAACGGTACTTGACTTTAGTGAATACTAAAGATTCCTTTTCAAACGGTCTTCAGTCCTGATCCGATGTGGATGCTGTATCCACTAGAGCTGTAGCCATATTGGAATAGTCAGGCGCTGTATGGAAGGGCGCTGCATTGAGGTTTCGAGACAACTTCCATACTTGGTGCTTACTTAGACTTTGTTGCTGTATCTTGGTAGCGCGGGAGCTTGCTGTATGCTGGCGCTATCAGAAGGTCTTCGATACAGGATTGCAACTTCAACCGGCTTTCGATACAGGGCTTGCTGTATCAAGCTTTGTTTGTTTGGCAATTATCAAAACATCATTTATCCCAACAATTTCCCCCTTTTTGATAATTTCCAAAACTTCTTGATCATTCCAAAACTTCTTGATCATGCCATGGTTTTGATACCAAAAACCTCTTCAGGCTAAAAACAATTTTCCCCTTTTATAACCACTTGATGGTAACATGAGAAGACTTCGATGTAGGATATGTTTAATCTTCCCAACAGTTTCCCTCTCTTTTTGATAATTTCTTGAGCAGGCTTCTTGATCTTCGGTCAAATGATCTGGTCTTCAGCACTTGATCTAAAAGAAATGTGAACTGCTCGCAGGCAATTTCTAACATGATAGGAAAGTTTATTACATCTTAAACTTATGATTGGCGCGCAGGCACAATTTTACATTGTGATCTAGTTGAGTACAACTGAACCCATGAACTGTTCACAGACGAGTTCTTACAGCAATACATAATAAAATAAATTTATCAATAATAATTGATGTCCTGTTGTGAAAATAGTATAGTGTTCTTCCTTAAAAGGTACATACAGGATTCAATTTATGTTCGGATTAACGCTGTATTCATGGGTCGTACTGTATTCCCCCTTAATTAATGCACACGTCAGCTGTAGGACGGTTTCATGCCTTCTTTGTCCTACAATGCTGTATTGACGGTTCTGAGTGTACAGTTAATTAATGGTAGATACTGTATTCTTGGGTCTTACAGCATTCCCCCTCACTTAATGAGTAAAAGCATAACAACTTACAAGGTTTTCTGGCTGTAGTTTTTCCCGATAGTGCCTTTCGGTACCCAAATTTGCCGGGCAACAATTTGTTTGTTGTAGGCTACTTTTGGTCCATTATATCGATATCTACGTGGGGCAGGCACGTAGTCGTTGTAATCATGATAATTATGATGCATGAAAAATCGAGAATTATAGTTGTTATTCCAGTACGATTGTCGTCTCGTAGGTGGAGCCATTTTCTTTGGCCTAACATCATGCCTTCTGGGTCTCCAGTTGGATTCCCAACGATGTTGTTGATACTGCACGGACACCTGCTTTCTTGATGGATAACGGGGCTCTTGTATCCAATGTCTAGGCACGCTGTATTGAGAGTACTGCTGTACGGGCCTTTGTTGGTTGGATATGACCTTCTTCCCGAATGATCACCGCGTTTATGATCTCGCTTGTGGAGCATGCCGTTGAGTGCGCCTTCGAGTGGTCGTTGGTTCCACTGTCTCGAATAGTAGAGTTGCGGGGCGGAATGGAAGCTTTAGCTGTTAGCAGAGCAAATGGTTCCTTCACATAAAACGGTACTTCTTTCGATACAGGGATGGATTCCTCACTCCTGACGAATACTGTACTAGATTTTTCTTTGTTGGAGAACGAGTTGTACCCTAAGCCACGTTTATCATGAGCATGTTGCCCAGTGCTTAGGATCTCTTCCATTCTTTTAGAGGATTTCTCGAAAGATTTCAAGATTGTCTCTAATTCTCCTTCACATTTCTCGAGAGATTTTACTTTGGCTTCGAGTAGAGCCAAATCATTTGTCTTGCTTTCAAGATGAGACTTAGTCTCATTTAGATTATGAGCAAGTTGATGATTGCTCTCCATGAGTTTTTCTAAATTGACTTTGCTGTTTTCGCAATCAACTGACATATTTTCGTAATTATTCTTCAGCAAGTCGTTTTCTTCCTTCAGCTCTAAGTTAGAAATTTCAAGCTGGGTGTTTTCTCCTTTCAATATCTCATGGGCCGTTTGAATGTTATTAAATTCATTCAACATGTTTTCAAAAGTATGAGATGCATTTATAGGAATAGTTGAGGTAGAGCTTACCTCATCATCATCGCCGTCTTCATTTTCTTCTTTAACTTCGGCCATAGAGCACACATAAGCTCTATCCTCTAGCTCATCATCTGAAGATTCACTATCAGTGACCACCTGAAGACATTCTTCGGTCTTTGTTGATGCGGGCGGAGCTTTTGATTCTCCAATGAGGGCTTTGAGTTTGTTCTTCATCCTGTTTCTCCAGTCACCAAACTCGTTAATGTGAAACATAGATATCTTATTAGACATAAAGGTATCCATATTAGAAGATGGGAATTACAAAGACTGTTTTCGAAAATAAGTATTTTTAAGGATCTGATTCAGTTAAAAATGCGACTGATTCTTTTTAGAATCAACTGCTCTGATACCAATTGTTGGTCCCCTTTTCATATAAGTGTACTCGATACAGCCTAGGAAATGTTTAAGCAACAGGCTGTATGATTTTCGAATCTGAGTGCGTAGCGGAAGTCTTTAATATAGTAAGTTGCCGTCGATACAGCAACTCGGTCTAATCTCCTGTTAGCTTGGTGCGAGCAGGGTTTTGCAGTGTATACTTATATAAATCACAGTTATGAAAACAGTAACGGCGAAGGTAAATAACACAGTATTTAAGTGGTTCGAGTAAACCCCTCTACGTCCACTGGTCCTCCACACAGGAGTAAA
This sequence comes from Orobanche coerulescens, assembly GCA_033398695.1. Taxonomy (NCBI): domain Eukaryota; kingdom Viridiplantae; phylum Streptophyta; class Magnoliopsida; order Lamiales; family Orobanchaceae; genus Orobanche; species Orobanche coerulescens. Next base: position 85,562,018 of record CM065817.1, read on the forward strand.
ACGTTTATTATAAATACTGCGTACACAACTTTGTATTTATAATCAAACCTATCCTTGTATCGTTCACACAGATAGATACAAAGACTGTCGCTTTCAACCGTTCACACAGATTGGTTAAAGCTTCCTTCTTGACTTGCTTCTTCACACACGCCCAAAGCTTCGTCTTCTTATTCGTCCCACACAGGTCAGAATAACTTGTTGAGTTCACACAGAGCTCAGTTTTTACACAAAGGTAAAAGGTAGGTAACCAGGTAAGAACAACAGCTTTGAATATGGAGTACTTGAGCTGATGTTGGCTGTTCTTGATGACTGAGTATATTTCTTCTTTCTTCAGATATGGATTGATGCTAGAAAGAAATATACTTGCTCTTGTAAGCTTGATCCGATGATAATGAATATTCAGTCTTTCGATCTTTTGAATATCGCTTGTAAGCTTGTAAATGTTCTTGATGATTCGGATGCGTTTTTTTTTATCTTCAAACTCTGGGGATATATATAGCCTTCTTGGATATATCCGTTGAGATAGATCCGTTGAGCAAGATTTGATAGTTGACTTGAATAGACCACGATCCGGATATTGCGGGATTTGAATATCTTTGACATCTTCAGTATTTAAAATACTTTATCCTTTCAGTATTTAAATACTTTTTTATCAAACGGTACTTGACTTTAGTGAATACTAAAGATTCCTTTTCAAACGGTCCTCAGTCCTGATCCGATGTGGATGCTGTATCCACTAGAGCTGTAGCCATATTGGAATAGTCAGGCGCTGTATGGAAGGGCGCTGCATTGAGGTTTCGAGACAACTTCCATACTTGGTGCTTACTTAGACTTTGTTGCTGTATCTTGGTAGCGCGGGAGCTTGCTGTATGCTGGCGCTATCAGAAGGTCTTTGATACAGGATTGCAACTTCAACCGGCTTTCGATACGGTGGCTTGTCAGACAAGCTTTGTTTGTTTGGCAATTATCAAAACATCATTTATCCCAAAATTTCCTTTTGATAATTTCCAAAACTTCTTGATCATTCCAAAACTTCTTGATCATGCCATGGTTTTGATACCAAAAACCTCTTCAGGCTAAAAACAATTTTCCCCTTTTATAACCACTTGATGGTAACATGAGAAGACTTCGATGTAGGATATGTTTAATCTTCCCAACAGTTTCCCTCTCTTTTTGATAATTTCTTGAGCAGGCTTCTTGATCTTCGGTCAAATGATCTGGTCTTCAGCACTTGATCTAAAAGAAATGTGAACTGCTCGCAGGCAATTTCTAACATGATAGGAAAGTTTATTACATCTTAAACTTATGATTGGCGCGCAGGCACAATTTTACATTGTGATCTAGTTGAGTACAACTGAACCCATGAACTGTTCACAGACGAGTTCTTACAGCAATACATAATAAAATAAATTTATCAATCATAATTGATGTCCTGTTGTGAAAATAGTATAGTGTTCTTCCTTAAAAGGTACATACAGGATTCAATTTATGTTCGGATTAACGCTGTATTCATGGGTCGTACTGTATTCCCCCTTAATTAATGCACACGTCAGCTGTAGGACGGTTTCATGCCTTCTTTGTCCTACAGTGCTGTATTGACGGTTCTGAGTGTACAGTTAATTAATGGTAGATACTGTATTCTTGGGTCTTACAGCATTCCCCCTCACTTAATGAGTAAAAGCATAACAACTTACAGGGTTTTCTGGCTGTAGTTTTTCCCGATAGTGCCTTTCGGTACCCAAATTTGCCGGGCAACAATTTGTTTGTTGTAGGCTACTTTTGGTCCATTATATCGATATCTACGTGGGGCAGGCACGTAGTCGTTGTAATCATGATAATTATGATGCATGAAAAATCGAGAATTATAGTTGTTATTCCAGTACGATTGTCGTCTCGGAGGTGGAGCCATTTTCTTTGGCCTAACATCATGCCTTCTGGGTCTCCAGTTGGATTCCCAACGATGTTGTTGATACTGCACGGACACCTGCTTTCTTGATGGATAACGGGGCTCTTGTATCCAATGTCTAGGCACGCTGTATTGAGAGTACTGCTGTACGGGCCTTTGTTGGTTGGATACAGCCTTCTTCCTGAATGACTGCTGGCGTTTATGATCTGCTTGTGGAGCATGCTGTTGAGTGCGCCTTCTGAGTGGCTGTTGGTTCCACTGTCTCGAATAGTAGAGTTGCGGGGGCGGAATGGCAGCTTTTGCTGTTCGCAGAGCAACGGGTTCCTTCACAGAACTCGGGACTTCTTTCGATACAGGGATGGATTCCTCACTCCTGACGAATACTGTACTAGATTTTTCTTTGTTGGAGAACGAGTTGTACCCTAAGCCACGTTTATCATGAGCATGTTGCCCAGTGCTTAGGATCTCTTCCATTCTTTTAGAGGATTTCTCGAAAGATTTCAAGATTGTCTCTAATTCTCCTTCACATTTCTCGAGAGATTTTACTTTGGCTTCGAGTAGAGCCAAATCATTTGTCTTGCTTTCAAGATGAGACTTAGTCTCATTTAGATTATGAGCAAGTTGATGATTGCTCTCCATGAGTTTTTCTAAATTGACTTTGCTGTTTTCGCAATCAACTGACATATTTTCGTAATTATTCTTCAGCAAGTCGTTTTCTTCCTTCAGCTCTAAGTTAGAAATTTCAAGCTGGGTGTTTTCTCCTTTCAATATCTCATGGGCCGTTTGAATGTTATTAAATTCATTCAACATGTTTTCAAAAGTATGAGATGCATTTATAGGAATAGTTGAGGTAGAGCTTACCTCATCATCATCGCCGTCTTCATTTTCTTCTTTAACTTCGGCCATAGAGCACACATAAGCTCTATCCTCTAGCTCATCATCTGAAGATTCACTATCAGTGACCACCTGAAGACATTCTTCGGTCTTTGTTGATGCGGGCGGAGCTTTTGATTCTCCAATGAGGACTTTGAGTTTGTTCTTCATCCTGTTTCTCCAGTCACCAAACTCGTTAATGTGAAACATAGATATCTTATTAGACATAAAGGTATCCATATTAGAAGATGGGAATTACAAAGACTGTTTTCGAAAATAAGTATTTTTAAGGATCTGATTCAGTTAAAAATGCGACTGATTCTTTTTAGAATCAACCGCTCTGATACCAATTGTTGGTCCCCTTTTGATATAAGTGTACTCGATACAGCCTGGGAAATGTTTAAGCAACAGGCTGTATGATTTTCGAATCTGAGTGCGTAGCGGAAGTCTTTAATATAGTAAGTTGCCGTCGATACAGCAACTCGGTCTAATCTCCTGTTAGCTTGGTGCGAGCAGGGTTTTGCAGTGTATACTTATATAAATCACAGTTATGAAAACAGTAACGGCGAAGGTAAATAACACAGTATTTAAGTGGTTCGAGTAAACCCCTCTACGTCCACTGGTCCTCCACACAGGAGTAAAACGTTTATTATAAATACTGCGTACACAACTTTGTATTTATAATCAAACCTATCCTTGTATCGTTCACACAGATAGATACAAAGACTGTCGCTTTCAACCATTCACACAGATTGGTTAAAGCTTCCTTCTTGACTTGCTTCTTCACACACGCCCAAAGCTTCGTCTTCTTATTCGTCCCACACAGGTCAGAATAACTTGTTGAGTTCACACAGAGCTCAGTTTTTACACAAAGGTAAAAGGTAGGTAACCAGGTAAGAACAGCAGCTTTGAATATGGAGTACTTGAGCTGATGTTGGTCGTTTGATGACCGAGTATATTTCTTCTTTCTTCGTATATGGATTGATGCTAGAAAGAAATATACTTGCTCTTGTAAGCTTGATCCGATGATAATGAATATTCGCCTTTTCGATCTTTTGAATATCGCTTGTAAGCTTGTAAATGTTCTTGATGATTCGGATGCGTTTTTTTTGATCTTCAAACTCTGGGGATATATATAGCCTTCTTGGATATATCCGTTGAGATAGATCCGTTGAGCAAGATTTGATAGTTGACTTGAATAGACCACGATCAGGATATTGCGGGATTTGAATATCTCTGACAGCTTCAGTATTTAAAATACTTTATCCTTTCAGTATTTAAATACTTTTTTATCAAACGGTACTTGACTTTAGTGAATACTAAAGATTCCTTGTCAAACGGTCTTCAGTCCTGATCCGATGTGGATGCTGTATCCACTAGAGCTGTAGCCATATTGGAATAGTCAGGCGCTGTATGGAAGGGCGCTGCATTGAGGTTTCGAGACAACTTCCATACTTGGTGCTTACATAGACTTTGTTGCTGTATCTTGGTAGCGCGGGAGCTTGCTGTATGCTGGCGCTATCAGAAGGTCTTCGATACAGGATTGCAACTTCAACCGGCTTTCGATACAGGGCTTGCTGTATCAAGCTTTGTTTGTTTGGCAATTATCAAAACATCATTTATCCCAACAATTTCCCCCTTTTTGATAATTTCCAAAACTTCTTGATCATTCCAAAACTTCTTGATCATGCCATGGTTTTGATACCAAAAACCTCTTCAGGCTAAAAACAATTTTCCCCTTTTATAACCACTTGATGGTAACATGAGAAGACTTCGATGTAGGATATGTTTAATCTTCCCAACAGTTTCCCTCTCTTTTTGATAATTTCTTGAGAAGGCTTCTTGATCTTCGGTCAAATGATCTGGTCTTCAGCACTTGATCTAAAAGAAATGTGAACTGCTCGCAGGCAATTTCTAACATGATAGGAAAGTTTATTACATCTTAAACTTATGATTGGCGCGCAGGCACAATTTTACATTGTGATCTAGTTGAGTACAACTGAACCCATGAACTGCTCACGCATTTAGTTCTTACAGCAATACATAATAAAATAAATTTATCAATCATAATTGATGTCCTGTTGTGAAATAGTATAGTGTTCTTCCTTAAAAGGTACATACAGGATTCAATTTATGTTCGGATTAACGCTGTATTCATGGGTCGTACTGTATTCCCCCTTAATTAATGCACACGTCAGCTGTAGGACGGTTTCATGCCTTCTTTGTCCTACAAAGGTCAGATTGACGGCCTGAGTGTACAGCTAATTAATGGCGAATCAGATTCTTGGGTCTTACAAAGATTCCCCTCACTTAATGAGTAAAAGCATAACAACTTACGTGGTTTTCTCGTGTAGTTTTTCCCGATAGTGCCTTTCGGTACCCAAATTTGCCGGGCAACAATTTGTTTGTTGTAGGCTACTTTTGGTCCATTATATCGATATCTACGTGGGGCAGGCACGTAGTCGTTGTAATCATGATAATTATGATGCATGAAAAATCGAGAATTATAGTTGTTATTCCAAAGACGATTATTGTCGTCTCGGAGGTGGAGCCATTTTCTTTGGCCTAACATCATGCCTTCTGGGTCTCCAGTTGGATTCCCAACGATGTTGTCGATACTGCACGGACACCTGCTTTCTTGATGGATAACGGGGCTCTTGTATCCAATGTCTAGGCACGCTGTATTGAGAGTACTGCTGTACGGGCCTTTGTTGGTTGGATACTGACCTTCTTCCCGAATGACCGCTGGCGTTTATGATCTGCTTGTGGAGCATGCCGTTGAGTGCGCCTTCGAGTGGTATTGGTTCCACTGTCTCGAATAGTAGAGTTGCGGGGCGGAATGGCGGCTTTTGCCGTTCGCAGAGCAACGGGTTCCTTCACGTAACTCGGGACTTCTTTCGATACAGGAATGGATTCCTCACTCCTGACGAATACTGTACTAGATTTTTCTTTGTTGGAGAACGAGTTGTACCCTAAGCCACGTTTATCATGAGCATGTTGCCCAGTGCTTAGGATCTCTTCCATTCTTTTAGAGGATTTCTCGAAAGATTTCAAGATTGTCTCTAATTCTCCTTAACGTTTCTCGAGAGATTTTACTTTGGCTTCGAGTAGAGCCAAATCATTTGTCTTGCTTTCAAGATGAGACTTAGTCTCATTTAGATTATGAGCAAGTTGATGATTGCTCTCCATGAGTTTTTCTAAATTGACTTTGCTGTTTTCGCAATCAACTGACATATTTTCGTAATTATTCTTCAGCAAGTCGTTTTCTTCCTTCAGCTCTAAGTTAGAAATTTCAAGCTGGGTGTTTTCTCCTTTCAATATCTCATGGGCCGTTTGAATGTTATTAAATTCATTCAACATGTTTTCAAAAGTATGAGATGCATTTATAGGAATAGTTGAGGTAGAGCTTACCTCATCATCATCGCCGTCTTCATTTTCTTCTTTAACTTCGGCCATAGAGCACACATAAGCTCTATCCTCTAGCTCATCATCTGAAGATTCACTATCAGTGACCACCTGAAGACATTCTTCGGTCTTTGTTGATGCGGGCGGAGCTTTGATTCTCCAATGAGGACTTTGAGTTTGTTCTTCATCCTGTTTCTCCAGTCACCAAACTCGTTAATGTGAAACATAGATATCTTATTAGACATAAAGGTATCCATATTAGAAGATGGGAATTACAAAGACTGTTTTCGAAAATAAGTATTTTTAAGGATCTGATTCGATTAAAAATGCGACCGATTCTTTTTAGAATCAACCGCTCGATACCAATTGTTGGTCCCCTTTTGATATAAGTGTACTGACATACTGGGAAATGTTTAAGCAACAGTGTATGATTTTCGAATACGAGTGCGTAGCGGAAGTCTTTAATATAGTAAGTTGCCGTCGTCTGACAACTCGGTCTAATCTCGTTAGCTTGGTGCGAGCGGTGGTTTTGCGATGTATACTTATATAAATCACGGTTATGAAAACAAGAATTGGCGAAGGTAAATAACACAGTATTTAAGTGGTTCGAGTAAACCCCTCTACGTCCACTGGTCCTCCACACAGGAGTAAAACGTTTATTATAAATACTGCGTACACAACTTTGTATTTATAATCAAACCTATCCTTGTATCGTTCACACAGATAGATACAAAGACTGTCGCTTTCAACTGTTCACACAGATTGGTTAAAGCTTCCTTCTTGACTTGCTTCTTCACACACAGTTCCAAAGCTTCGTCTTCTTATTCGTCCCACACAGGTCAGAATAACTTGTTGAGTTCACACAGAGCTCAGTTTTTACACAAAGGTAAAAGGTAGGTAACCAGGTAAGAACAGCAGCTTTGAATATGGAGTACTTGAGCTGATGTTGGCTGTTCTTGATGACTGAGTATATTTTTTCTTTCTTCAGATATGGATTGATGCTAGAAAGAAATATACTTGCTCTTGTAAGCTTGATCCGATGATAATGAATATTCAGTCTTTCGATCTTTTGAATATCGCTTGTAAGCTTGTAAATGTTCTTGATGATTCGGATGCGTTTTTTTTGATCTTCAAACTCTGGGGATATATATAGCCTTCTTGGATATATCCGTTGAGATAGATCCGTTGAGCAAGATTTGATAGTTGACTTGAATAGACCACTATCCGGATATTGCGGGATTTGAATATCTCTGACAGCTTCAGTATTTAAAATACTTTATCCTTTCAGTATTTAAATACTTCTTTATCAAACGGTACTTGACTTTAGTGAATACTAAAGATTCCTTTTCAAACGGTCTTCAGTCCTGATCTGATGTGGATGCTGTATCCACTAGAGCTGTAGCCATATTGGAATAGTCAGGCGCTGTATGGAAGGGCGCTGTATTGAGGTTTCGAGACAGCTTCCATACTTGGTGCTTACTTAGACTTTGTTGCTGTATCTTGGTAGCGCGGAGCTTGTATCAGAGGCCGCGCTATCAGAAGGTCTTCGATACAGGATTGCAACTTCAACCGGCTTTCGATACAGGGCTTGCTGTATCAAGCTTTATTTGTTTGGCAGTTATCAAAACATCATTTATCCCAACAAGCCCTGTTGGATAAGTGTTTGAATATCTTTACACTTTACAGCTGGATCGCTGTATCTAACATGTTGAATGGATAACGCTGTAGCAGTAGGTTCCATGCTGTAGGCTATCTCAGAGATGCTGTATGAATATTTCAGGACAGCTTCCATACATGGTATCATAGCGACTGATGAGCTTCTTGCTGTATGATGACACTTTATCAAAACTCACATCTTGCTGTATGCTTGTCTTTGGGACAGCAACTTGCTGTATGTTGACACTTCATCCTTTTGCTGTATGAAGGCAGCGTGAAGACTTGTTGTATGTTGGCACTTGACATCTTGCTATATGTTGGCAGTTTATCAAAACAACGAACAAGGTTAATTATCCCAACAATGTCTAGAGCATTAAATGCGATCTGCTTTAATTCAATCAGCAACTGCCAATCAGAGACAGATGTCAACATCTCAGCAACCAGCAATGGCTGCATTTATAACAGATACATCTCCCAGGTTATAAATAGCCCCAAGCAAGAGGACTTCATACATAAGCATTATTCATTCTCGCGTAAACTCTGACAGTTTACTCTGACAATCTATATATATAAGAGAAGTATATTTCGTGAGCATACAACAGTATTCAAGCGAAGAAATATACCAAGTCCTCAGCGCAAACAGCACAGCATACAACGAACGTTCATCAAAGATCTAGCTGCTGTTTGGAATTGTTCTACCCTTATCGTTGAGATTATCATTAGCCCAGTGTGGACTAACGATCCTAGCGTATTCCGACCTGTGTTGGAAGAATATCATTATAGGACGAGATTTAATTTGTGTGAGAAGAAGCAAGTCAGAAGGAGATTGAAGCTAATCTGTGTGAACGGCGAAAGCTACAGTCCCTGTATCAATTTGTGTGAATGATACAGACACAGGTTTAGTTAAAGTCACGTAGTTGTGTACGCAGTGATTTTAATAAACTCATTACTCTAGTGTGGAGGACCACTGGACGTAGAGGGGTTTACCTCGAACCACTTTAAACTGTGTGTTATTTACTTTTAGTCTTTACTGTTTTCATTCTACTGTGATTTATTGGTATGCATCAAGAATGCAGGAGAACACCTAGTTGCTGTATTTATAGCAACTCACTAAATAGACTTCCGCTACGCAACTAACTTCGAAAATCATACAGCTTATTTTGCTTTTACTTTCTAAGTTGTTAATTGTATACTCTATAGCCAACAAATGGTATCAGAGCGGTTGATTCTAAAAAGAATTGATTTTTAACTGAATTGGATCCACAAATCACTAGCTTTTAAAAACTGTACCATATTTCCTTATCTTTCCTATTTCTTAAATGGATAACTCTATGATAAACAAGGTTCCAATGTTTTCCATTAATGAGTTTGATGATTGTAGGATTAGAATGTAGGCTCATCTTGCAGCCATGCACGCGGAAATGATAGTGGTCATCTAGGAAGGTCCAATAAAGATAATGAAGGTTAATTCTGCCACAAGGATAGAAGGACAACCTCATGCTGAAATTCTCGAGAAGGAGCGAGAGCAATGGACAACTGACATGCGAACCTCGACAATATAGCTAAGAATGCGTTGTTTGTCACTCTCGACAAAGGCACATTCTCAAAGGTAAAAAGTTATAAGATGGCTAAGGAAATCCGGGAGAAACTCAAGATGATATGCGAGGGTACTGAGATCTCAAAAGCAATTCGAATCTTTTGAAATGAAACCTTCTAAAATGCTTGAGGAGCTTGACCTCAGATTCACTGGCATTGTCGGTGAACTTGAAGCATTGCATAAAGTTTATACCCAAAAGGAGAAAAATTTAAAAATCTTTAGATCACTCCCTGACCGGTGGGACATTAATACTATAGCTATGTGTGTATCTTGTAATCTTAATGATATTTCTACTTTTGACCTCTTCTCTGACCTCAAAGCTTTTGAGTATGATATTGACAAGAGAGAAAAGGCTGAAGAGTCACCTGCCAAGACTACTGCACTGGCTGTTGTATCTGATAGGAAACACAACTCTGCACCCAGCACATCCAAATCTGCACACAAGACTGTAGATAGCGATGGTGATGTCCTGTCACAAGATGAAATGCCCCTACTAATGCACAAGTTCAAAAAGTTCATCAAACAGTCTGGAAAGACCCCCTACAGGCCTAAGCCTTTTCACAAGGTAAGTTCTGAATCTCCTTTCTTTGGTGATCGTAACTGCAGGAAACCTGGACACTATGCAAATAAGTGTCCACACCCAAAGGTACAAAATTTGCTAGAAGCTGAGCAACAGGAAAAGGATCAAGCTCAAGGCCCTGATTGGTGAATCAGAAGCCTTGCTAGCATCCAACAAGACCAAGGAGTGCCTTCAGGCAACCACTGACAATGAATCCTCTGATGATGAGATCTAGGATAAAGCATACATGTGCTTTATGGCCAAAGAAATACAGGACGGTGAGGATAGCGATGATGAATTAAGCTCAACTTCAACTATTCCTATAAATGCATCGCATACCTTTGAAAATATGATGAATGAATTCAAAAATATTCAAAAAGCCCATGAGACTCTATAACGAGAAAACTTACAGCTTGAAATTTCAAACTTAGAATTGAAAGAAGAAAATGACTTGCTCAAAAATACTTACGAAAACATGTCGCTTGATTTCGAGAACATCAAGGTCACACTTGAAAAACTCATGGAAAGTAATCGTTAATTGCCAAAGATCTTAATGAGGGTAAGTCTCATACCGAGAGTAAGAAAAATGATTATGCTTCACTCGAAACAAAAGTTAAATCTCTCTAATAATGAGAAGGAGAATTAGAGACCATCCTGAAATCATTCGAGAAATCTTCTAGACGGATGTAAGAAATTCTAAGCACTAGGCGGCATGCTCATGATAAAAGTGTATTAGGATATAACTCATTCTCCAATTAGGGAAAGTCTAGTATGATATTCATCAGGGGAGTGGAACCCATTCCTGTACCTGAAGAGACTCCAAGTCCCGCGAAGGTTATAGCTGCCCCTCCTCGTACAACGAAGGATGTGATTCCGCCTCCAAAGTTATATCACAAACAACGGAAAACTAAGCCTCCAAGACCTGTAATACGTGACCAACAACATTCTCCCTGAGCATATCATAAGCGCCATCAGCTATTCAGACAGAAGGATGTATCCAAATATCAAAGGCAAGCACCACAATACTTCCAATAGTACAGTGGGCCTAGATATTGGATACAGGAGCCCCATTATCCATCTAAGAAGCAGGTCGCCATGCAGTATCAACAATCTCTGGGAATCCAACTGGAGACCCAGAAGGCAAGCTGTTAGGCCGAAGAAAATGGCTCCACCTCCAAGACGGCAATCGTACTGGAACAATAACCCTAGACCTTACATGCATATTAATCAAGGTTACAGCGAATACGTGTCTGTCCCGCGTAGACATCGCAAAACTGGACCAAAAGTAACCTACAGCAAACCAATTGCTGTAAGACAAATTTGGGTACCAAAAGGCACTAACACATATGGACCCAATAATCAAAGGGGACCTAATCTACTTAAATTCTTTGCTTACAGTATATCAAAGAGAATGACATCTGGTACTTTGACAACGGATTTTCTCGGCACATGACAGGTGATATCAGCAAACTGTCAGATTATGTAGAAGGTCGCGGTCCAAAGGTACATTTCGGTGAAAAGTCTAAAGGAAGAACAAGAGGGAAGGGAACCCTGCTTGTAGGAAAGTTCAAAGTAACCGACGTAGCCTATGCTGAAGGCTTACAGTACAACCTAATTAGTATTAGCCATTTCTATGATAAACAGTTCTTGGTCAAATTCTACATAGACCACTGTAGGGTGAAGGACATCAAGACCCAATAAATCGTCCTCACAGGAAGCAGATCAGGTAATATGTATATTGCTGACTGGAAGCCTACAAGCTCCTCTATTTCGTGCTTTGTTGCCAAAGGCACTGAAAATTAAAGCTGGATATGGCACAAGAGGATGTCTTATATCAACTTCAAGATGATCAACAAACTTGCTAGACAGGGAATGGTTAGAGGTTTGCCCGATGTGTCATTCCATAAAGATAGCGTCTGCGGACCCTGTCAGAAAGGCAAACAAGTCAAAACCACCCTGAAAAGCAAATCATACCTATCCACACACATGGTTCTTGATATGCTACACATGGACCTCTATGGTCCTGTAGACCCTGTAAGTTTCGGAGGTAAGAAATACTGTCTAGTTATTGTTGACGATTTTTCCAGGTATGCTTGGACAATCTTCCTAAGCAAGAAGAAAGAAACCATAATGAAGTTGCCAGAGCACCTAAGAAAGCTTCAGAATGAGAAAGGGTTGAGTATCGTGTCCATTCGTTCCGACAAAGTTACTTAACTCACAAATCACTTTATAGAGCAATACTGTTCGGACAATGGAATACAGCACGAATACTCAGCAGCCTGGACTCCTCATCAAAATGTTGTTGCCGAGCGAAAGAATAGGACACTCAAGGAAGCAACAAGAACCATGATTGCCGCAAGCAAGTTGCCACAGAGGTTCTGAGGCGAAGAAACAAATACAACATGCTATACACAAAACCGCTATATCATCAACAACCATCACAACAAAATAGCATATGAGGTATGGAACAACAAAACTCCATTAGTTGCATACTTTCACATCTTTGGATGCAGGTGCTATGTTCTGAATAATGGGAAAGACCAACTCAAGACCTTCGACCAAAAGTCAGATGAAGGAATATCTGTACGATATTCCTCTATCAACAAAGTCAGGATCTTTAACAAAAGAAAGCTGACAATAGAGGAATCTATCCATGTAGTGATCGATGAACCTCATTTTGATCCTACAGGAGTAGAATACTTGACCCAAAATATCCAAACACTTTCCATAAATGACCCTCAAACTCCAACATAGCATGTCGTAGACTTAGAAATCAATCCCGCAGTTGTAAGATAAGAAGCAGCCGAAGCTGATGCTATCCAAGGTGAAGCCGAGACTACAGCACCACAAGATACAGTACGGGATGCTGAATTAGAAACTGACAGGAGATGGTTGAGAGATCACCCACAAGAGTTGATTATAGGATATATTGAGGCTAGTGTATCTACCCGAACAAGAATACAGAGTACATAAGGAACTGTACTATGTGCGCAAGAAGAAACTAATTCTGAGAAATCTCCAATTCCTATATAGGAATCTCAAGCTGAACTTAGGAGACTAGCTATGTGCACCTTAGCTATATTCTTAGCTCAATCCGAAACTGTTTCGGCCAATGAAGCTTTGAATAATTCTTATTAGATCACTTCTAAGAACAGCTTAATAGTTTCGAAAGAAACTATGTTTGGTATCTAGTACCCACGCCAGAACATCAAGACGTAATTGGAACCAAATGGGGTTTTCAAAACAAGAAGGATGAGAATAGACTTGTTATCAAGAACAAATCCTGTCTAGTCTCACAAGGCTAGAGACAGGAAGAAGGCATAGATTATGATGAAACATTTTCCCCTGTAGCCGGACTAGAAGCCATCATGATATTTCTAGCTTTTGCCACCCATAAGAGCTTTATAGTATATCAAATGGACGTTAAGAGCGCATTCCTAAATGGAGATCTTTCCGAAGAAGTCTATGTTGAACAACCACCAGGGTTTGTCAACACAAAAGGCGGAGACCTAGTATACAGACTACAGAAAGCTCTGTATGGACTTAAGCAAGCACCTAGAGCTTGGTATGAAACCTTGTCCCTGTACCTTACCAATAATGGATTTGAGAAAGGTGCAGTGGACAAGACTCTATTTAAGATACAGGAAAGTGATGACATGTTAATGGTACAAATATATGTCGATGATATTATATTTGGTTCTATTAACCTTGCTTTATGTCTAAGGTTCTCTCATCTCATGCAAAGTAAATTTGAAATGAGTATAATGGGAGAACTTAGTTATTTTCTATGATTGCAGGTTAAGCAACTGTCTACAAGAATCTTCATCAACCAGGAGAAGTACAGCAAGGAGCTACTCAACAAGTTTGGGATGAACAACTCCAAATCCTCATCAACCCCCATGAGCACTTCCATGCAAATTAGTGCTGACGAAGCTGGGAAGCCGGTTGATCAATCACTCTACAGGAAGCTTATAAGCTCACTCTTGTACCTAACAGCTAGCAGGCTCGATATCCAGTTTGCTGTAGGAGTGTGTGCTCGATATCAAGTAGTACCTAAGGAGTCACACTTCACGACAGCCAAACGAATCCTTAAGTACGTGAAAGGAACAATTGATGTCGGATTGTGGTATCCTAAGGAAGGAGGATTCGATTTGGTTGGATACAGCGACTCGGATCTCGGAGGCTGTAAGTTGGATAGGAAGAGTACAGACAGTACTTGTCACTTTCTCGGACCTAGACTTGTGTCATGGTTCAGTAAGAAGAAATTGGCCAACTCGCTTTCTACAGCTGAGTGGGAATACTATGCCGCTGGAAGTTGCTGTATGCAGATTCTCTAGATACAACAGCAATTACAAGATTATGGAATCAGTGTTAGAGAGATGCCAATCATGTGCGATAGCACGAGTGCAGTTGTAATAACGCACAACCCTGTATTGCACTCGCGAACTAAGCATATTGATATGAAGCATCGTTTCATCAGGAATCATGTTGAGAATAAAAATGTTCAGATTGAGAAGATTCATACAGACATTCAGTTAGCTGACATCTTTACAAAACCTCTCAGCACAACCAGATTCTGTATGCTTCATCAAGAATTGGGAAGGCTACAGCTTGACTCCCTGTAAGTTTTTACGCTTTTACTCATCAATTAAGGGGGAATGTTGTAAGACCCAAGAATACAATATCTACTTTAATTAACTGTACACTCAGAACCACAGATCTTACTGTAGGAAAAAAGAGTCTTAAAACCTTCCTAAAACCAACGTGTGCAGTAATTAAGAGGGAATACAGTACGACCCATGAATACAGTATTAGTCTGAAAATTAGTGTAAGAATTGAATCATGTATGTGTAACACCCATACTTTTTATTGAATGGTTGGCTTTGACGTTCTTTTGCCTTGATTGTTCTTGTAAGCACTTATTGAGATATTGTTGTTGATCTTGGAGTTTCGTACCTTTCGGGGCATGTTCGTATTGATTCGACTTTTGTGGTGATGTTTTGTGAGAGGCAGATAGCGTACGTTAGGCCTAAGCTAACGCACGCTATTTTTGTTGAGTAGCGCGCGCTAGCTTTGCCTGTAGCGCACGCTAATGGTCCGGGCAGTGGCAGAGGCAGTATATGGGTTCTGCCCTCTGAACTAGCAGTTAGAGCATGCTAGGCGTGAGCTAACGCACACTATTCGTGCTTGGTAGCGCGCGCTAGCATCGGATGTAGCGCACGCTAACTACTCGGGTTTGGCAGTGGCAGTAAGGGGTTTCTGCTCTCTGGACTAGCAGGTAGCGCACGGTATGCCGGATGTAGCGCACGTTATCGACACAGGTCAGAGGCTACTAGACTATCAGGTAGCCCCGTTAGCGCACACTAACCTTGAGATTTAGCGCACGCTAAATAGGCACAGTATATAAGGGCGGTCAACCCTGTTATTCGTCACTTTTCTTCCTTTTTCTCTTCCGATGAGAGAGCACGAGAGGGGTGACTCTGGGGTGATTTCGGGGCGGCTATTCATAATATATCATCATCTTAGGTGGAATAACAAAGATTATACAACATCTAATCTGTTTCTACCTTCCAAATCAAGGTAAATTCCTTAGAACCCTAGTTTGGGGATTTTCTTAGATCCGTTCGATTTATCTATTTTGGAGCTTGAAATCTCTGATATTATGATGTATCTACCCCATACCCACGTTTCCCATACGATTATATGGATGTTTATGTACTTTGTTCGGACTTGAGAGGATTTGGGTGATTTCCAAATCTCTAGGTGATTATCCTTGGAGTTTTGTGAATCGTAGGAGGGTTTCGGGAGTTCTCCATGTGATTTGAGTATGGATTATTAATTATCATATTACTTATAAATCGTTTAGATGCCGTAAGTGCATTCTTGGACCTACCAAACTTGTATACCTTTCCTTCCGATTCTCGATGTCTCAAAGGCAAGTATATGTTTATGATTGTACGTTCTCGACTCTAAAAGTAAGGTATATGAATTGTATGATTGTATATATTCACTCTGGGACACACCGAAGGGTCCTCTGAGGGTTTCGTTGCCTTTGGTGTGGTTCCGCGAATATTTTGGGTTAACCACTCTGGGAGGGTCCGACGGGTCCTCTGAGGGTTCCGTTGCCTTTGGTGCGGTTCCGCGAATATTTTGGGTTAACCACTCTGGGAGGGTCCAATGGGGCCTCTGAGGGTTCCGTTGCCTTTGGTTCGGTTCCATGGTTAATCACGTATGTATTGAAATAAAGTGCTATTAGATTTAGTTATTCCGGAATACTAGTCTTGAGTTGATGAAATGATGATTACATTTACTTTATTGTCGATAAGTATTGTCTTTCATATTCGATATACTTGTACTAGCTATTCGACGGCTAACCCCTTTTTGAGGGAAATACCTTTCATGTATTTCAGGATCCAGGAGAACGGATAGGCATGTACTGGGTCGGCATGAAGATGAGGGGCAAGTGTGATGCTGTGTCTTGTATCTGATTATATTTTGTATTTCATCCATTCAGTAATGTTGTACTTGAAATGGTTATGAGTACTCAAGTACTGTTTCTGGATTTCTTGATGTTTTGGCTTGTGTTGCCTTGTGATTGATTTTTGATGTATTGCATTTGATCTATTTGGATATCATCCTGCTCTTCAATCTTATTGTCTTCCATTGGATTATGTTTAGACCTCATCGGTCAAACTTCATAGTTCCGCGTATGTATATCTTTGTGTGTCCCATGGCGGGGCTCACGACGCTGTAATATACCCTGAATAACTTGGGGGTGTTACAGAATATGGTATCAGAGCTTAGGTTTATGGATACCTAGGCTGTCGGTCTTTTGGGTCGATTGAGTCATTGTTTGTCTACAGTATCATCACTTTTCCATCATCACAGTGCGACCGGTACTAGTAAGTCCTTTTACTCCTCTTGCTTATTTCCTAATAGTTTCACTTTTAATTTGGTATTCTTGGGAATCGGTCAATTCAATGACGTGTGATTTGAATTGTACTTACGTACTTTGTGTGTCCTTCAGAGTGTTTGCTGACAGGGGACAGAGGCGAGGCTCCGGTCGTGGATGCGGACGAGGACGTGGCGTGTCCACTTCCCTTAGTTCCGTTGCGGGGTCGACTACCCCTAGTTTATCTAACTTAGTGCATCCCGATACTAGGAGTCAACACGACCAGCCGACCGGTCAAGGGAATAATGCAGATGTTGAATCTACGAATGTTCTTCAACAATTGAAATCAGATGACTATCCTGGCCTAAGCTGTTCAGCTGAATAATCCAAATACGGCGGCAGACGTTCTGCTCCAAAATGTGGTCCGTATGTATCCTCCGCAGTTTAGCGGTGCTACTGACCCAAATGATTGGGAGAATTGACTCGTCGAGTTGGAAAAAGTGTTCGAGGCTGTTGACTACCCCGAAACGAGGAAGGTAACTATTGATCAGTACTTTCCTACTAAAGAAGCTGCGACTTGGTGGAAAGCTGTTAAACAACGAGATCATGTTGTTACTTGGGACGAATTTAAAGGGCTACTGGAGGCTGAGTTTTGTCCTTGGCTAGTGCAAGAAGGCGTAATCCGAGCCTTTTTCGAGGCTAAGCCGCAGAACATTCCAGTATCGCAGACGATAGTGGAATATAACCAACAACTGATTCATGTGAAGAATCAAGTGCGTGATGAGTGTGACAAGATCTGCCACTTCGACATGCCGATGAATATGGATTTACGCGTTACATGGCCGGGTTTGCTTACACTACTCTGAAGGAATACAAGATAGGGCTTTGGCATATGACATGTTAAGTTCCAACAATGATACCACAGAAGTGCCGAAGAAGCAAAATACCGCTGGTAATTTTTTTGGATCTAAAGGTGGCAACTTCCAGAGACCTCAGGTGGCTAACCGTTCTGTCGGGCAATCGTCACATTATTTTAAAGGGAAGAAGAGTTTTCGTTCTGCTCTGGGCACCTCAACTCGCCCGGTAACCTGTTTTAATTTTGGTTGTCCAGGCCACATCAATCTGGAGTGCAATTTCCCACCTCTGAAGTGTCACACTTGTGGTCAGATGGGACACAGGGCAGTCTATTGCCCCGAACAAGATCAGACTTTGGACACTTGGGCTTCTGACCCAGCGCCTATAGATCAGAGTATGAATCAGCGGCAATCAGTTAATCAGTCACAGCAGAATTACGGCAGAGGCCGGGGATGGAGTCGGAACACTAGAGGGGGATATTCTAGTGTCGGTTCCGCACACCCACGAGTCTATAAGATGCGTCGAGCAGATGAACCTGATGCGGTGATGGCCTCAGGTACCATTCATATCCTATCTCATCCAGTTTGTGTGCTTTTTGATTCGGGGGCTACACATTCTTTCATCTCCTTGGATTGTGTACGCCGTTTGAATATAAATTGTATGACTGCTTGCGATCCTTTCGTTGTGAAACTTCCTAGCGGGGATAGAATCATTAGAGATTATCCAGTGAGCATAGCCAGTATTGATTGGTCATCGAATTTGATCGTGGTTGATATCGAGGGCGAGGATGTGATCCTCGGTGAAGACTGGCTTGACAGTCACCAAGCGATTATGAAATACCGCACTAAGGTTATCACTATGGTGACTAAAGATGGTTTCGAGTACTCGTTCATGGGGCGTAAATCGGGCCAACCTAAGTTGCTTATTAGCGCCATGAAGACCGTAAAACTCTTGAATAAGGGTTGCACAGGCTATTGGTGTTATGCTTTGAAGTCGGAAGGGGACGAAGTTGATTTCTCTTCGATTCCAGTCGTTAATGAGTATCCAAACATTTTTCTAGATGATCTTCCGGGATTACCGCCGGATCGAGAGATAGAATTTTCTGTGGATTTAGAGCCTGACGCGTCTCCGATTTCTAAGGCGCCTTATCGGGCCGAGATGCAAGAATTGAAGAATCAATTGGGAGAACTATTGGAGAAAGGGTACATTAGACCGAGCGCTTCGCCCTGGGGCGCACCTGTTCTTTTAGTGAGGAATAAGGATGGTTCGCTATGTTTATGCATTGATTGCCGTGAGCTAAACAAAGTGACCATCAAGAACAAGTATCCATTGCCTCGTATAGATGATTTATTTGATCAATTGCAGGGAGCCACAGTATTCTAAAAATTTTATTTGAAATTGGGATACTACCAGCTCCGGGTGAAAGAGTCCGACGTTCCCAAAACTGCATTTTGGACGAGATACGGACATTATGAATTTGTGGTCATACCTTTTGGATTGACTAATGCACCGACAGTATTCATGCAACTAATGAACAAGATATTCATCGAATACCTTGATAGATGTGTGGTTGTCTTTATTGATGACATCTTGATTTATTCTCGAGATAAGGAGGAACATGCCCGACACTTGCATTTGATAATAGATGTTTTGAGAGCCGAACACCTCTATGCGAAGTTCTCGAAATGTGAGTTCTGGCTCAAGGAAGTTATGTTTCTTATCCATGTGGTTTCGGCCGAAGGGGTTCGTGTAGACCCGCAGAAGATTGAGGTAGTGCTAGATTGGGCACCGCCTAATAATGTTAAGGAAGTTCGTAGCTTTTTGGGTCTTGCTGGGTATTACCGTCGGTTTGTAGATGGGTTCTCGAAACTCGCTCGGCCGCTTACGCAATTACTTCAGAAGACGGAAAAGTTTGTTTGGACTACTGAGAGACAGCAGAGCTTCGATGAGCTGGAGAGACGTTTAAACTCAGTCCGGATTTTAGCTTTACCATAGGGTAGTGAAGGATTTGCAGTTTATAGTGATGCTTCAGGACAAGGGCTTGGATGTGTGCTTATGCAGCATGATAAAACGATAGCCTTTACATCACGGTAGTTGAAGCCGTATGAGATTAACTATCTTACTCACGATTTGGAATTGGCCGCAATTATTTTCGCATTTAAGATTTGGTGGCATTATTTGTATGGCTCTCAGTGTCGGATTTATATCGATCACAAGAGTTTGTAGTATATTTTTAGTCAGAAGAGTTGAATATGAGGCAGCGACGTTGGTTGGAATTGATTAAGGATTATGCTTTGGAAGTTCTTTATCATCCGGGGAAGGCCAATGTCGTCGCGGATGTGTGTTAGTCGTTTTAGTCGGGTGTGACTTGTTGTCGCGTACGTCTCTTCGATTGAGTGTATGCTTGTGGTGTGGTACGTTATATTTCGTAGTATGTTCGTTATTATTTTGGATTGCAGATGGTGTATCTGAGTAACCAGGATGTTGTCAAACCTCTGAACGGACTGTCGAAATAGTTGGATTTAGTTATTGTGTTCAGCAGAACACATACGTCCGTAAACCGTGTCACGAGAGTTATAGCCGTAAGAATGGTATGTTACGGCCGTAAGGTGATCTTGGTGTTACGGCCGTAATGGCTTATTGATAACGATCATAACACACATTCTCATTTCGGACAGAAAGTCTAGAGGGGCACTTACGGCCGTAAGCTTTGGGTGTTACGGCCGTAAGGGTAAAGAGTTATGGCCGTAAAGCATGTGATGTTACGGCCGTAATATGCTACTGGTGTATAAACCAATAGCGACGTCTTTTGCGGGTCAGAAGTTCATTCTTTCCTCTTTCACTTCTCTTGGGGATTTTTGTGGCCAGAGGTGATTCTTGAGTTTGAGGAGTCGATTTCCTTGAATTTGGGAAGCTTGATTTCTGTCTAACATCATCCTCCAATTCGTTCCTCCAAATCGAAGGTAATTTCTTGTAATCTCCTAGGGTTGACATTCGAGATTTTCTTCTTGATTTCAATGATCATCCAATTTTGATGGTTTGGATGGTGTTATCGAGTGTTATTAAACATACTCTATGAATGGTATATCCGTATCTTGGATTCGTTTGAGCCCAACCATGATTTTTAGTGTTCTAAGGAAATCTTGAACATTTAATGCCCAATTAAATGTCTCAGTGGATTTCCTTTGACTCTTAGGTGTGTTTCCCATTGTTTTCAGTCGTTATACTCGTAGTAATCGTGTTTTAATTATTTTCTCATGGAGGATTGTAGGTGTTCGAGATTTCCCAGTTGTGCCGTATTCATTGGTGTTTCAATATCGATTATTGAGGCAAGTATCTTGCTTATACGATTTGTGTCTTGTTAATAGGGATTATGTGTTAGGTTTGCGATGATTGATTTACCTCCATGAATATATTTCATATGTAGTGAATATGAGCTATTTTCAATAAATACTTCGTGTTGGTTGTGTTGTGCTTGATTACTTATGATTAAGGAATCATGATGGTTGTGATGATTGTGTCGGATTGATTTTACGTTTGGACGTGTATTATGTTTTATGCTGGTTATGGGAATAGTCGACTGTGTATTATTTGTGATGATGGTTGAAATGTCGACTTCGTGCTATGTGTGCTGGCTGTGTGAAGTTGTGATAGTCAATGTGATTGATTGATCGTGAACGTGTTAGTGTAATGTGATCATGAATGTTGTGTGCTGTGTTGCTAAGTTCACTCATGTGGGTTCCGCGGGGCCTACGAGGATTCACGGCATAGCTCCATGGGATCAGAACTTAGTATGTGGTGATGAGGTCCAATCATGCGGGTCTGACGAGGTTTACGATGACACATGGCACAGGTTCATGGAGTCAGGACACAGCACGTCCAACCGTGCATGTTCGATGGGACCTATGGTGACACGTGACACAGGTTCACGGGGTCGGCATTGGTTGTTGTGATTGTTGTGAGTGGTTAAGTCCGTGCGGGTTGTTGAACCTACGAAGACACATGACAGGGGATCACGGTGTCATGAATGTGTGTGTGGATTATTGTGTTTTGGTTAAGTCCGCGTGGGTTGTTGAACATACGAAGACACGTGACAGGGGATCACGGTGTCATGAGTTATGTTTGTCAATCAAAGTTTTGAAGGAAAGGTTTTATGAAATGAATGTTGGTCTGAGCCCACGCGATTGTGAAAAATGTTTCCGTGTTGTAAATTGTTGAGACACGAACTGAAATTTGGGCTAAGACCCTAAAATCTTTGAAAAGGTTTTGCAATTCAGGACTCAAGGTCCTAAAGATTTTCTAGCCTTCAAATCCCGAGATGAGGACTTTATTTTCAAATACTTCTTTGCTTGTTTTTAAAATTCTAAAACCTCTCGGGAATGCTTTGGTAGTTGATTGTCGTATCTAATTCGTGGTTACTAATTCATTGCTACATTTTGTATGGTTATGATACTTGTACTCGCAAATTCGAATTGTTAACCCCTCAAATGGGGGAAATGTATTTCATGCATTTCAGGTATCCTCAGTTCGAGGGAGCAGTCACAGGATCGGCACGGGAGATGATGAGCTACGATATTAATCAAGAGTGAGATTTTGTTACTGTCAAGTCTTAATTAGTCTTCTGCTGTACTGTAATTCGACCCCTGTATGGGTACTATTGTAAAGAGTTATTTTCTCTTTGATTGAGTTGTATGACCTCATCGATCCGTGAAGTTTACTTGTATTTGACCTTATCAGTCCGGTTTTTATATTGTTTGACATGGCCGGTCAAGCCTTTGGTCATTTTGTGATGTCTATCCTGGTAGATCCTCCTGGGATGGGTCTACGACGTGTAATATTCCCATGTGGATTTGAGGGTGTTCCATTTATGGTATTAGAGCTTAGGTTGTGGAAACTTAGGTTGTCGGGTTGAGTCAAGTTGTGATTTGACTAGTCATGTTTTGTCGTGTCATCCGAGTTGTCGAGTTATCTGAGTTGTACGTTGGCACAGTATGTCGTCTGTGTGGTCGGTTGAGATTAGTATCATGGGAGGCCGTCATTTTCGTGCGACCTGTGGATGTAAGTCTCCTATTTTATGTGAGATATCTGTGTTTCATTATTTCGATTATGTGCATATTGTGTGATAGAAACCGTTTTTGATACTTGTGGTATATCGCTTGTGTATTGAGCGGAATGTATTGATGGTTTGGACACCGAGTGGCGCGGTATGATATGAATGTTGTGAACCATGATGTGTTCCAGGAAATGTATCGATGGTAGAGTTTGTGAGAAATTCATATAGATGGTTTTGACGTATGTTTAAACTTTGTGTTCACAAGTTGTATTTGATTGAATTGGTGATCTTGTATGTCGGATGGGCATGTGGTTTAAATTTAATTATTTTGGATAGTTGTAATTATGTCCGTTGCGTGTAGGTTTGAAATGGTTTTCTGGAAGATTTCGTAGACTTGAGTATGTTTGTGGAAAACCGATTTTGAAAATGTTTTGACGGTTCGGGTAAACAATAGTTTTGTATGGATTTTGAAATTTATTGAACTTCGATGAATTGGTCATGTATTTTTAAATGACGCCTTCAGATGGTATTTCAAAGAAGTGTTTTAGAGTATTTCGGACATTGTAAAATATTACCGTCATTTTTGGATATGGTGAAAGGATCTTGGAAAATTTTTGATTTGCAAAACGACTTCCATTTTCGAAATTAAGAACATATAATGTGTTGGTGTGTTGAGGCTAAGTCGTTGTAACAATTATGTTATGTTGTTATACTCGTCAGAGAATTTTGCAGTATTTCTTAGTGTCGGAATACATTGTTAGAAGTTGTTCTTTAACCTTCGGGGCTGTTTTGAGGCTGCTGAGTTAATTCTGTTGTTCTGCAGCTAGTGTTAGGGCCGTAAGATGTCTGTCATTACAGCCGTAAGCTCTTAGATGTTACGGCCATAAGAAGTTAGTGTTATGGCCGTAATCTCCTAGTTGTTACGGTCATAAGTTGTATGTTATTACGGCCGTAAATTTGTGACTGTCACGGTCGTAATCTTGCTGTTACAGCCATATTTGTGCTCTGTATCGTCGTTTGATTTTTGTAGAAACGGTCATATGGCCCGTCAATGATGACCGTAAAATTAATTAATTGTAGCAGTAATGATTGTACTCGGTTGCTTATCCTGTATGGATATTGTTGTCTTGTTATTCATTGTTGCCTCATCTTGTATGTGCGTTGTGGAATTATTTGGATGAGATTATTATGTGATGTTATGCTTCCTTGCACTGAGTAATTATCTGTTCAGTATGCCGAGAGGTCGAGGCCGAGGATGTGGTCGTGGACATAATCGGGAGCATGAGAGGGTGACTCGCTCGTAGTCGAGTGCCAATCAGCTCAGTATGGATGGTCGGGATGGCCAGTAGCATGATCAAGGGAAATCAGCTGGAGGTAATATTGATGTTGGCGCCGCCACCATCCTTCGTCAGGTGGCTGGCCAGTTGGCACATAAGAATCAAGCAGTGCACCAGAATGAGCCTTCAAAGGGGGATAATGGAGCTAGTAGGTGGTTGCGAGAGGTGATGAGAATGCATCCACCTCATTTTGCGGGTTCCTCTGACTTGTTAGGTTGGGAGAACTGGCTCTTCCAGTTGGGAAGAATATTTGATGTTGTGACATGTCCGGATGAGAGAAGAGTACCTATTTCTCAGTATCTTTTCGATAAAGAAGCTACAGACTGGTGGCAGGCCGTAGCGCCTACAGATCGTACCTCAACTTGGGCTGCATTTAAGACTGTCATGGAGGCAGAGTATTGCTTATTGCTTGTCCATGAGCGCAGGATCGTTGAGTTTTTCTTGGCTACGTCCCAGTATGTGTCGATATCCCAGGCGATAGTCGATTATAATCGGCAGCTGGGTTACGTTCGTGATCAGGTGATAAGTGAAGTGTACAAGATCCGATACTTCAATATGCGCATGAAAGCTCATATCTGTGAGAGTATGGCTCCACTCATGTGTACCACATTGAAGAAGTATCAGGACTGACCCGCAAATCTGCATCGCTTCAGATGCTCAAGGTTCTTACATCTCAGACAAAGATTCGTCAGGATCTAATCGAATAAGAAATAGAAGTTTGGCTTCAAAGAGTGCAGGTACAGTTGTGTACCCTCAAAATTACTTCGTCCTTGGTTGATGACATCAACGGGAAGCAGTGGAGTGACCCGATGATCTCTCAACTGAAGGAAGATGTGACTAAGGGAAAGCCCCTGGTTTTATGGTCCATGAGGATAGTATTTTGAGATTTCAGGGCAGGTTTTGTGTTCCGAACGACCTAGAGTTAAGGCAGAGAATTCTTCGAGAAGCCCATACTACGCCTCACTCAATCCACTCCGGAATGAGTAAGATGTACAAGGACTTGAAGCAAAATTTTTGGTGGAATAATATGAATAACGACGTCACAGAATTCGTATTGCTATGTTTGACGTGTCAGCAAGTAAGATTGAACATCAACGCCCGGCGGGGTTGTTGAAACTGCTTCCCATTCCCGTGTGGACGTGGGAAGATATCTCCATGGATTTATCATTGGGATGCCAAGAACTAGAGGCGGAATGAATATGATTTGGGTAATAGTCACCAAGTCTGCACATTTCCTGGGTATTAAGGATACTTGGGGAGCGGAGAGATTGGCTCGAACTTTTATAGCTGAGATTGTGAGATTGCATGGTGCCCCTAAAACTATTGTTTTTGATCGAGATGGTTGCTTTCTATCGCATTTTTGGCTAGCCGTCCATCAGGCTTTGGGTAGCGAGTTGAGATTGAGCACGTCTTTTCATCCTCAGTCGGATGGTCAGACTGAGAGAACAATTCAGATGTTAAGAGGATATGTTGCGGGCTTGTGCCCTAGACCGGAGTAATGATTGGGAACTTCATTTGCCGTTGATCGAGTTTGCCTACAATAATAGTTGGCATCCATCGATCAAAATGTCACCTTTTGAAGCACTTTATGGTAGGCGGTGTGGATCGCCATTATGTTGGGACGAGGCTTCGGAGCTAGTCGGAATAGAACCGGATATGTTGATGGAGACTAAGGAAAAGATTTCTATTATTCGAGACCAATTGTTGACTACCCAGAGCCGTCATAAATCTTATGCTGATACTCGTCGTCAACCTTTGGAATTCGAAGTGGGAGACCATGTCCTACTCAATGTATTGCCGACCAAAGGAGTTTTACGCTTCGGGAAAAAGGGTAAACTTAGTCCGAGGTATATCGAACCATTTGAAATTCTGGGCAGGGTTAGGTATTTAGCATATCGCTTGGCGTTGCCTTCAGCTTTGAGTCATGTCCATAACATTTTTCATGTTTCTCAGTTAGGAAAGTATGTGCCGGATCCAAGTCATATTATCGACTATAGTGAAATTGATGTTGTCAAGGATGTTACCTTTCCAGAGAGACCGGTGAAGATCTTTGAACGTCGTGAGAAGCAGCTTCGGCACAAAACCATTCCGTTGGTTAAGATGCAATGGTTAATACATGGAGTCGAGGAATCGACTTGGGAGACGAAAGAGAAGATGCGATCGGGATACCCCGAACTTTTTATTTCTTAAAGTTCCGGGACAAAACTTCTTTTTAGAGGGGGAGAATGTAATATCCATACTTTTTATTGAATCGTTGGCTTTGACATTCTTTTGCCTTGATTGTTCTTGTAAGCACTTATCGAGATATTGTTGTTGATCTTGGAGTTTCGTACCTTTTGGGGCACGTTCGTATTGATTGGACTTTTGCGGCGATGTTTTGTGATAGGCAGATAGCGTACACTAGGCCTAAGATAGTGCACGTTATTTCTGTTTTGTAGCGCGCGCTAGCTTCGCCTGTAGCGCATGCTAATGGTCCGAGCAGTGGTAGAGGCAGTAGCTGGGTTCTGCCCTCTAGACTAGCAGTTAGAGCATGCTAGGTGTAAGCTAACGCACGCTATCCATGCTTGGTAGCGCGCGCTAGCATCGGATGTAGCCCTCGCTAACTACTCGGGTTTGGCAGTGGCAGTAAGGGGTTTCTGCTCTCCAGACTAACAGGTAGCGCATGCTAAGTGTAAGCTAGTGCACGCTATAAACATTGTGTAGTGCGCGCTATGCTAGATGTAGCGCATGCTATCGATGCAGGTCAGAGGTTACTGGACTACCAGGTAGCCTCGTTAGCGCACGCTAACTTTGAGATTTAGCGCATGCTAAATAGGCATAGTATATAAGGGCGGTCAGCCTGTTATTCGTCACTTTTCTTCCTTTTTCTTCACTTCCGATGAGAGAGCATGAGAGGGGCGACTCTGAGGCAATCTGGGGGCGGCTATTCATAATCTATCATCATCTTAGGTGGAATAACAAAGATTATATAGCATCTAATCCGTTTCTACCTTCCAAATCAAGGTAAATCCCTTAGTTTGGGGAATTTTTGGGGATTTTCTTAGATCCGTCCGATTTATCCATTTTGGATCTTGAAATCTTTGAGATTATGATGTATCTACCCCGTACCCACGTTTCCCATTGGATTATATGGATGTTTATGTACTTTGTTTGGACTTGAGAGGATTTGGGTGATTTCCAAACCTCTAGGTGATTATCCTTGGATTTTATCCATGTGATTTGAGTATGGATTATTAATTATCGTATTCCTTACGAATCATTTAGTTGCCGGAAGTGCATTCTTGGACCTACCGAACTTGTATACCTTTCCTTCCGATTCTCGATGTCTCAAAGGCAAGTACATGTTTATGATTGTATGTTCTCAACTCTAAAAGTAAGGTATACGAATTGTATGATTGTATATATTCACTCTGGGACGGCCCGACGGGTCCTCTGAGTGTTCCGTTACCTTTGGTGCGGTTTTGCGAATATTTTAGGTTAACCACTCTGGGAGGGCCCGACGGGGCCTCTGAGGGTTCCGTTGCCTTTGGTGTGGTTCCAAGGTTAATAACGTATGTATTGAATTGAAGTGCTACGAGATTTAGTTATTCTAGAATACTAGTATTGAGTTGATGAAATGATGATTACATTTACTTTATTGTCGATAAGTATTGTGTTTCATATTCGTATACTTGTACTAGCTATTCGACGACTAACCCCTTTTGGGGGGAAATACCTTTCATGTATTTCAGGATCCAAGAGAGCGGATAGGCATGTACCGGGTCGGCATGAAGATGAGGGGCAATTGTGATGCTGTGTCTTGTCTCTGGTTATATTTTGTATTTGATCCATTCAGTAATGTTGTAGTTAAAATGGTTACGAGTACTCGAGTACTGTTTCTGGGTTTCTTGATGTTTTGGCCTGTGTTGCCTTGAGATTGATTTTTGATGTATTGTATTTGGTCTATTTGGATATCGTCTTGGTCGTCAATTTTATTGTCTCCCATTGGATTATATTTATACCTCATCGGTCAAACTTCATGGTTCCGCGTATGTATAGCCTTTTGGGTCCCATGGCGGGGCTCCCGACGCTGTAATATACCCTGAATAACTTGGGGGTGTTACAGTATGTACCTTTTAAGGGGGAATGCTGTATTGTTCGTGAATACAAAACATATACTGTAAGATGTCAATTAATATTATAATAATATTCTATTCGTATAGAAAATGTTTTAAATCCACATGTCCTGTATGCATTTCAAACGTCTTACCCTTTAATGGTTTTATAGACACCTGGACTTTATTCCCTCAAACACCGCGATTTCAGTAATTTCAAACCGCCGTTTAGTGCTATAAGGGAAGATGAACTATCAGAAGTGGGACCGGTCATCATTTCAAAACAGATGGATAAGACATACAAATTACTCTGAATCCATCTGGGACGTTCTTTTAAAAGATGGTCCCCATCCCTTAAATATGACCATTCATTGTATGAACCCTAATCTTCCCTGCACACTATAAAAGGACTGTATTTTGCTCCCTTAGACTCTTTACGCTTTCATCAAATTAAACGAGTCATAAGCAAACAACATACATACTCTGCATTTTTCTGCATTTCTCCATGTATTTCCCCAGTTTCTTTAAACTCTCTTCCACAAAAATGTCGACTTCTCAGACAACTTCACTCTCCATGAAGAAGAAGGAATCAATCATCGACAGATGCATCTTAACCAGAACCGTGGTGATGGAGAGGATCAATCTTGAAGGAGAAGATTTTGTTGGAATGGAAGTGGTTGTTTCCAGTGTGAAATAGCAAGGGCTATACCGCCTTGTGAGCCACCATACCAAACTATGCGATGAACATATCGTGGAAGAATTTTATTTAGACGCCTCGATCAAGTACTCATCTCAGAGAAGAGGAGGCGATATTTCTGAGATCTATGTAACAGTTAAAGGGATTGAAGTCTTTTTGAACAGAGAACTGTTGGAGAAATGGTACAGGCTACCTTCTGATGGCCTGAAAATGGAAGAATTGGAGACCTTCGGGTCGAAGAGTTTGCTGACAGCCTACTGGAGATTTTTCACTGGTGACGATAGGGCTAAGATGTTGTGATTCGGTGAATAAAATCGATATACACAGTAGAAATAAAACCGGTCTAACCGGATATAACGAAAACCCAAAACGGATCGTACAAGCATCGTATAAACGAATAAAAAATTGACGAAGATGAGAATCAAAGAATACTTACCCTTGTAGTCCTTTGATAATATGATCTTCGAAGGAAAAATCCGAGCAAGCCTTTTCCGGTTAGATACACGAACACGAATCCGATTTGTTCTTCCTTGATGAATGATCAAAACACCGAAGATGCCGAGTGTCTCTACTTCACATGCGTCAGATGTTTCCTAAAAAAATTCAACGAAACTCTGTTCTTGAAGAACACGGCTAGGAAGTTATCATACGAATTTTCTCTCTAATTTTTCTTGCTTATTTCCACCTCAAAGATGATAAACTTGTTTAAGAAAAATCTCCCCCTCTCTTGTTTTAAAGCTCTCGGCCGAACTCAAAGTTCTCCTAGTGGTGTGATTTAAGTTTTATTATATAATGTGATAATGTGATCCCACCATATCAAGTGATATTGGCACCATGTGTTGACATATCATGGTGGGATTTTTTATCACAAAACAACAAGACAAAATCACCAGGTAACATGGGGGGGGGGGCATATGGAAATTTCTAGAAAACGAGTCGAGTCACTCGGCTCGTCTACCGGACGTTCGTCAAATGACTCCATTCATCGCCAATGTGTTTATACTAATTAATTAATCCAATCAATTAATTATATCGAATATAAATATATTTCTCTAAAAAATATAATTTATGAATTAAATTAATTATCCAGTAACTTATTTTCAATTCATAAGACCGCTATATGATTTATCCTATAAATCATAATTAGATATCCAATATCCAATATTAATAGATGTTAGGAGTATGCCCTCGAATACCACTCAGAGGATGTTGATTGAGGGCATTGTACTTGTTACTATGTATATCATTAATATAAGGCAATGGATGTTTCTTTATTTACTGGTAGTTACTGGAGTTCCTAACTTATATATATATATATATATATATATATAAACTAGTCCGTGTATTTGAGAGCAAAACGTTCGACTCCTTATTGGATAAGGGGGTCGGCACTGGAAATGTTTATAGCTTAAATACTTAATCGTTCGCAAGTCGATGAAACTTGACTGGGCATTAAGTTTATGTGAAGACTTGTATGACGTGTTCTTTGACATGAAGAGTGCCTGTCGGACATTAATGGTTAGTGGGAGCACATATTATAGGTATGCTAATTGGATTAGTATACTCAAAATGACTCACTCTCGATTCGTCACACAGATTTCACTCCGGGACGGTCAATGATGGAATCGAAAGGTTGTGATAGGTATTCGTGAACCTTCGACTTGAGGATTTATTAGGGATGTGCTTGTGACGTTAAGATTTTCATTAGAGTAGTTCGACCCAAAAAACCATAAGGTGGGGGTCAACCTTGACGTGAGTCTTGACGGGCAAGTAGCAGGTCCTACTGAATACCAAGATAGAATTTTTTCTCCTGTTAGTGAACGGGTTATATGTCCTATACGGTTATTGGCAAATGAGATCACAAGTCCTTGGCCAAAGCATTGAAGCTAGTTGTATTGGATACATGAGAGCTCGATGATCTCGATTTGCATTAACAAATACATAGAGTCAAGTACAGATAGGGTTTGACTGACCGTGACCCTATAACTTGATCGGGATATTTGGAAGAAGGATTTATACTGGTATTCATGAAATAATGGTTCTTGAATGATCCCATCATTCGTTCTCAGTTGGGGTATAGTGTAGGCCGCCAGACTGGCTAGGTGGTGCTACTACTCTTTAGTTCCTCCCATTGCTGGCTGAGACGGACCTACCGAGTCGCGCAAAAGGATTGACTACGGAATGAATCAAGCTTAATTCTCTCATTATGAATATTAGATATTGGATATTTAATTTAGGACATTGGATGTCTAAACTGATTTATTGGATAAATTGATTTACGGCATAATGAATTAAAATAAAGTAATGGGTGATTAATTTAATTCATGAATATAATTATGTTATTATGTATTTGATATGAATAATTAATTTGATTAATTAATCGATATAAATACATCAGAACGGAATAGGAGTTTGTCTGTTTGGACTCACAAGAGTCCCAAAAGGGACCGAACTCGTCCGGAACCTTCTAGATGGCCGCCCCAATCACCTACTCCCTCAATTGGTCTTGGTCTTCACTTGGTGGGGTTCTAGCCTTGTGACCAATCAAAGGGACAAAGATCACCTTTGGTGATATTGTCAAAAGGTAGCAGATATGGGGAGATATGCATGAGAATAAATGTGGAGACCACATATCTCTTTTGACACACACACTCACGGTTTGGCAAGAAGAAGAGAAAGGAAATTAGTTTTCCAAGTGCTTCACAATATTCTTCATCATCTTCAAATATTCATCACAAGTTTTTCTTGGAGAAAAATAGAGTGATATATAGAGATCAAATATTTTATACTTAGAGTGTTATAATCTTGATAAACAAGCTTTTACAACCTTGTGCTAGCCATATCCTTGGAGGATAACGAGGTTTAGTCGTTCCGGTCGTTTCTCCGGCACGTGGCAAGTAGAGACGCGGTCCTTTCGGCGTTGGATCATTCAAGAGCTTGGAGCATATTGGATCGTAGGGAAATCAACTAAATCTTGGGGAGTTGCTCAATAGAAGGAATCCATTTAATCAACAGACTACAAGGGTAAGTTTCTTGTATCTCTTGTGTTTTGTTTAATATTCGTATATAAGTAGCTCGATCGATCCTCGTAGGGATTCAAATCGAATTAATTTTCGTTTTACCGCTTCCGCTGGGCCATCGTTTTAGGCACCGAATCCCAACAGTGGTTTCGGAGCGTAGGTCTTGCGATTATATATACGATATTAGCATTTGGAATGCTTGATTAGATGGTGAATGATTTGGAATCATTTATAGTCATAATCGTGGTGTATGTTTTTCGTTCGTTGTAGTTGTATTTTTCGTAAGTTTATGGCTAAATATAAATCTTCATTTTATGGGAAATTTGATTTATATTGAAGATATGAAAGTCGGAAAATATTGATATTGGATGTCCGGTCGAAAATATAGCTCCGAATTGTCGTCGGACAACTTTTCGGACAAGGGGCAGGAAGCTGACGGGCTGACCCGACCGTGTCAGGCGACATGGGCCGTGCCAGCCGGCCAGTCTCGGCAGACTGTCGGGATGACCCGAGCGTGCCATTCGGCACGGGCCATGTCTGGCCGGCAGGCTGTCGGGACAACCCGACCGTGTCATTTGACCCGGCCCTGTCTGGCAGGCCAGCTTTAGATGCTGTCGGGGTAACCCGACAGTGCCATTCGGCATGGGCTGTGTCTGGCCGACAGACTGCTGATGGTGACTCGGCTGTGGCAGGCCAATTTTGCCCCGGCTCGATTTTTCCGTATATTCCAGAAAATTAATCTCCCGCATGTTAAACTAGATTTAATATGATTAAAATGATTTATGGTATTTCATTTTATAAGGGAAATTTGATTAATTGGAATATTTGTGTTGACCGAATACTTTGAACATTTTTCATATTACCGGTTGTGTGAATTGATTGGATCGATTCTATTTATTGATTGTATGTTGATTAGATCAATGTATCTCTACGCAATCCATTTATATAGTATTTACTGGATGAATGCTTTTGAATGGGGATCTAGTTCGTGGACTTAGTTTTGAATCATTCGGTTTTTATTCGATTGGGTTGTAAAGGCTGTTTTGAGCCTATTTATTTTACTAGAATTATTTGTATCTAGGATGCAATTAGATTCAAGACGAAGACTTGTAATTAGATTATGGAGTTTTTATTTCTATGAATGGTCCATGAACTACATGTTGGTAGCAACTAGGTTGTGAATGCTTGTTCATATTGTATGAATGCTACAAACGCGCTTAAATGGATTAATGTGCAAAGTGTAACATTAATCGCGAAAATTTTCCCACGATAAATTATTAAGTTTATAAGGTTTCAAGGTTTTCCTTCCCTCCATCGAGCTTTTGGGAAATTGAAATCCAAACCGGATGTGCTATAATTCTGAGTTATCGGGGTAGTCGTTCGGAGAGGATGGATTTACCGGGAGCGCATTGGATGCCTTTGATTGGAGCAAATTTTATCCCTAGAAACCTAATAGGTTGCCTGATAAGATTCAATTGTGAAACTAATTTGCGTCGATGGTATAAACTTCACTTGTTCACGAACCATAGAAACTGTATAGGTTGAGGGGAGTGAACAAGGGGAAAAAGAAGATCAAATCATCCATTAGATGGGTTGGTGCTGGACACCACTTTATGAAAATTAATAGACTAGAAACCTATTCGGTTGCCCTCTATTAAAATTTATAAAGAACTCGATCACCACTATGAAGTAGAGCGAATGATACTTCCGGATTTCACATGGGAGTGTGTTATTCCGATAAAAAATAGTGGGAGCTGGGTAATAAGAATAGAAAAGACAATAATGCTATACTCAGATCATAATTAAACGAGTCACTAATTAATCTGGCGTACTTAAATGCAGACATAACTCTCAATATGACAATGAACCCACTCGCAATTCTACTAGAAAAGAACACCTTGATCGGACCTAACTTCGTGGATTGGCTCCGCAATCTGATGATTGTCCTCAGTATAGAGCCATTGGGATACGTCTTGGAGGCGGACATTCTGGCGCCTCCTGTGCGGACCAGAGCCAATCAGGAAGAGTTTGAAAACCACAAAAAATGAGTTAAGGATGACGTAAAAGTCCGTGCTTACATGATGGCTTCTATGTCTAATGAGCTTTAGAGAGCTCATGAGGAAATGACTACTGCTAGGCAGATTCTATCTCACTTAACCGAGCTTTATGGTGAGCACAGCAGAACTGCTAGATATGAGATATCCAAGCAACTGTTCGGTGCAAGGATGAAGGAAGGTGAGAAGGTTGGGGAACACGTCCTCAAAATGATATCCATGATCGAGAGATTGGAGGCTCTTGATTTTAAAATGGATGCTTCTCTTCAACCTGACCTTATCCTACAGTCTCTCCCTGATTCCTTCTCACAATTTGTTATGAACTTCAACTGAAATAAGATTGCATATAACTTAGCTGGGGTAGTGAACAAACTAGTCACCGCTCAGTCTTAGATGAAGACTCCGCGGATGAAGGTGTCTTCCCTTGTGATTTCTTTTGGATCTCAGAGGTCTAAGAACAAGAAGAAAAAGACCAAGAAGTAGATGGGACTACAAGTCAAGGACTTAAAGGGAAAGGTCAAGTCCCCGATGGTTCCAAAGAACAAGAAGAAGAAGGATGCCTGTCTCAAGTGCGGTGAGCTGGGCCAGTGGGCTAGAGACTGTCCGATTCTTCATCGCACTTCAGGTACAGAACTTTTAGTTTTGAAACCAAATTGTTCTGCTACTGTATTTTCTACTTCCTGGATATTGGATTCTGGTGCTAGTTCTCATATTTGTACCGTGAATCAGGATCTGGAACAAAGTAGGAAGCCTGGAGCTGGTGAAGTGATGATCACTATCAGAAGCGGGCATAGTGTCAAAGCAACCGACATAGGATCACTTCTTTTGGGTTTAGAATCCAGATTTATTTTAACTTTAGAAGATGTACTTGTTTTGCCCAAGGAGCATAAAAACATTGTATCCATTCTGGTCATGAATCGGAAAGGCTTTCCTTTTTTCATTGGTGATGGTTCCTGCAAAACTTATTTCAGAAATAAACTCATAGGCACTACTATATTGATAAATGGATTGTATCATCTAAACCTTAGTAACAAAGTCGTTGTGAATACTAAGACTAGGAAGCGTGGTAGGGATGAAACTGATAAAGTTTTGAAATGGCATCTTAGACTTGGTCATGTTGGTCTGACCAAGGTTTACAGAATGGAAAAAGATGGATAGATGGGTCCATTGGGATTGGATCCCTTTCCTACTTGTGAATCTTGCCTTAAAGGCAAAATGACTAAGTCCCCCTTCACATGGACTTTTGAAAGAGACGCTGATAAACTGGGATTAATCTATATCGACGTATGTGGTGCTTTGGAAGCAGCACATGATGGATATCAATATTTCATTACGTTTATAGATGATCATACTAGATATGGTTATGTATACTTAATGAAACATAAATCCGAAGCCTTTGAGAAATTCCAGGAATTTAAGGCCATAGTCGAAAAACAAACTGATAATCATATCAAAGCACTTCGGTCGGACCGAGGTGTCTAGTATATGAGTATGGAGTATGAGGAGTTCCTAAAGGAACATGGAATAGTATCACAACTAACACCTCCAGGTACTCCTCAGTTAAATGGTGTGTCAGAAAGAAGGAACCAGACCTTGTTGAACATGGTGGAAAAGTTGGAAGCGAGGTCCACGAAGGGACGTTTCATTGGATTCCCGTCTGGGACGATGGGTTATCTATTCTACATGCCCGAAGATCGAAAGATCGTTGTTGATTTACAAGCACACTTCCTCGAAGATGAGTTCATTCAGGAAGGCGGAGCAGGTAGAAGTATTTCTTTGGAAGAATACAAAGAAACTCCTAAGGAGACACCTATGCAAGAAACTGGAACCGAACCTTCTGAAACACAAGTACAACCAGCTCGTAGGTATAGTAGGGTGTCTCATTTACCTGAGAGGTATGGCATTGTACACTTGGAGGAGCTGGGTCTCCATGCGGTTCCAAGTGATAGCCAAGAGACCGGCCCAATGACCCATAACCAAGCGATGGTGGATCTAAACTCCATGAAATGGACTGTAGCAGTCTTTATGTAGTTGGGATCTTTGTTTTGATGAGGGAGTCAAAAATTTTAACTTTCTGCAAAATGAAGGGGAACCTTGTGTATATAAGAGGGTTAGTGGGAGCAAGATCACATTCTTAGTACTATATGTAGATGACATTCTACTAATAGGAAATGATGTGGGAATGCTCAGTTCTGTGATAGCTTGGTTTTCGAGTAATTTCTCCATGAAAGACTTGGGAGAAGAAACTTATATTCTTGGGATTCGACTCTACTAGGATAGAGAGAAGATAATGATAGGTCTTTTCCAATCCCTCTATGTAGATAAAGTCTTAAAGCGATTTAAGATGGATGATTCTAAAGGAGGGTTCCTATCGATGCGACATGGAATAAAACTCACCTTGAAGATGTGTCTTCAAAGTGAGGAATAACGAAAGGAAATGAGTAATATACCATATGCTTCGGCCTTGGGTAGCCTTATGTATGCTATGTTGTGTACAAGACCTGACATTGCTCATGCTGTGAGCGTGGTAAGTAGGTTTCAGGCAAACCCAGGTAGGGAACATTGGATTGCCGTAAAGAACGTTCTCAAGTACTTGAGAAGGACTAGAGATATGGTTCTTATGTATGGAGAACTGAATGTGATGGGATTCACTGATTCGAACTTCCAAGGACAGAAAGACGGTTCGAGGTCCACTTCTGGCTATTTACTCTTAATGGAGGAGCAGTATCTTGGCACAGTCCCAAGTATAGTGCTACTGCTGGTTCCACCTGCTATGCTGCCTGTTTTCGTTTTCATATGATAACAATAGAGCAGTAGCACAAGCCTAGGAGCCGAGGTTTCATAACAATACCAAACATATTGAGAGAGAGTATCATCTCGTAAGAGAATTTGTTCGCATAGAGATATATTATGCTGTATAGAGTAGAGTCAGCCGACTACATCGCTGATCCACTGACCAAGCCACTTTCTCAGATTAGCTTAGAGCATAAACTGGAGAATATGGGTATTAGATACCATTGTGTGTGGCATTGAGTGCAAGTGGGAGATTTTTAGGAGTATGACCTCGAATGCCACTCAGAGGATGTTGAGTTAGGGCATTGCACTTGTTATTATGTATATCATTAATGTAAGGCAATGGATCTTTCTTTATTTACTGGCAGTTACTGGCGTTCCTAACTCGCAAATATATATATAAAAACTAGTCCGTGTATTTGAGAGCAAAACGTTCCACTCTTTATTGAATAAGGGGGTTGGCACCGGAACGGTTTATAGCTCAAATACTTAATCGTTCGCAAGTAGATGAAACTTGACTGGGCATTAAGTTTATGTGAAGACTTGTATGACATGTTCTTTGACATAGAGAGTGCCTGACGGACACTAATGGTTAGTGGGAGCACACATTATAGGTATGCTAATTAGATTAGTATACTCGAACTGACTCGCCCTCGATTCGTCACACGGATTTCACTCCGGGACACTCAATGACGGAATTGAAAGGTTGTGATAGGTATTCATGAACCTTCGACTTGAGAATTTAGTAAGTATGTGCTTGTGATGTTAAGATTTTCATAAGAGTAGTTCATCCCAGAAAACCAGAAGGTGGGGGTCAACATCGACGTACGTCTTGACGGGCAAGTAGCAGGTCCTACTCAATACCAAGATATAATTCTTTCTCCTGTTAGTGAAGGGGTTATATGTCCTATGCAGTTATTGGCAGATGAGATCATAAGTCTTTGGCCAAAGCATTGGAGATAGTTGTATTGGATACATGAGAGCTCGATAATCTCGATTTGCATTAACACATGCATAAAGTCAAGTACAGATAGGGTTTGACTGACCGTGACCCTATAACTTGATCGGGACATTTGTAAGAAGGGTTTATACCTATACTGGTATTCACGACAGAATGGTTCTTGAATGATCCCATCATTCATTCTCAGTTGGGGTACAGTGTAGGCCGCCAGGCTGGCTAGGTGGTGCTACTACTCTTTGGTTCCTCCCATTGCTGACTGAGACGGACCTACCGAGTCACGCAATAGGATTGACTATGGAATGAATGATAAGTGTCAGTTTTATACACTTATCCATGGTTTGTATCGATATATTTCACCCATAATTGAGCTAGTCTACTCGTTTTTTGCTTAGAATTAATTAGCTTTTAATAATTTTATATTTATCGGATGAAGATGTAAATCTAGTCTTAATCGGATTGAATTACTGATTTACTCAAGAAATAACATATTTATAAAATATTCTATTTGTTAAATTTTTATGTATTCATGTTGTAGGGCTTTCCGAGATGAGTTCGGCAGTCTTTCCGGATTCAAAATCAGAGTTATATATCAAAAGTTATCATCCGAAGAAGATTTGGGGCAAAAACGCAAAGTCTAAGAAATTCTGAGCTGAATCAGGACCTTCATCTCAAAAAGGTCCAGTTGCTACAAAATCTTATGTTCCACCTATTCCATTTCCTCAACGGTTGAAGAATCACAAGCTCGATGCTCAATTCGGGAAATTCTTGGAAAATTTCAAAAAGCTACACATCAACATACCTTTTGCCGATGCTCTAGCACAAATGCCAAGCTATGCCAAATTTATAAAAGATATTTTTTTTCATCAAACGAAGGCTTGAAGAATATGAAACTGTCATGCTAACAGAGGAATGTAGCGCAATACTACAAAAGAAGTTGCCACCCAAGCTAAAAGATCCGGGAACTTTCACAATCCCGTGTACAATTGGTGAAGTGAATTTTGGCAAAGCTCTTTGTGATTTAGGGGCAAGTATCAACTTGATGCCCCTGTCAATTTTCAACAAACTGAACTTGGGAGAAGCAAAAGCAACAACAGTTTCACTACAATTAGCGGATTCGTCAATCAAATATCCACGTGGGATAATGGAAGATGTGCTCGTCAAGGTTGATAAATTCATATTTCCAGCAGATTTTATCATCCTTGACATGGAAGAAGATCAGGATATTCCCATTATTTTGGGACGACCATTTCTCGCAACCGGACGTGCTCTTATTGACGTCTATGAAGGAAAGCTAATTCTCAGAGTGGAAGACGAACATGTCATCTTCGATTTCCTAAAAACTTTGAATCATCCATCCATATATGAGTATTGTCTAAGAATAGACGCAATTGAAGCCATGGTAAACAAGTCTTTGGAAAAAATTCTATTTAAAGATCCTCTTGAGACATGTATAGCAAATTCTCTAACTAGCATGGAAGAACAATATCACTTGGTCGAAACAGTTAACTATCTCGAAGCACTACCACCCTTAAGAAGGCATTCACATTTTGAAGAGTTGGGGACAAGCTCCGCTAAACCCCTCCCTTCTTTACAAGAAGCTCCAATACTTGATCTCAAACCTCTACCCACACATTTGAGATACGCTTACTTGGGCATTTCCTCTACACATCCGGTCATCATATCTAACATATTGATCGAACTTGAAGAAGGGAAATTACTAAGGGTATTGAGGAGTCACAAAAGAGCAATTGGATGGACTATTGCGGACATTAGAGGAATAAGCCCCTCTATATGCACACACAAAATTTTGATGGAAGATGACTGCAAACCTGCAATTGAGCATCAACGACGTTTGTATCCAAACATGAAGGAAATTGTGAAAGCAGAGATTCTTAAATTAATTGATGCAGGAATCATTTATCCAATCTCAGATAGTCCATGGGTGAGCCCTGTACATATGGTGTCCAAAAAGAGTGGAATCACAATCATAGAGAACGAGCACAATGAACTTATACCAACACTACCCATCACAAGATGGAGAATGTGCATTGATTACAAGAAGCTCAACAACACGACCAGAAAAGATCATTTTCCACTACCATTTATTGATCAAATGCTCGATAGATTGGCGGGACATTCTTACTACTGTTTTCTCGACGGCTATTCAGGGTACAACCAAATCGTCATAGCTCCAGAAGACCAAGAGAAAACAACATTCACATGCCCTTATGGAACATTTGCCTATAGAAGAATCCCATTCGGAT
Source organism: Orobanche coerulescens (assembly GCA_033398695.1). Taxonomy (NCBI): domain Eukaryota; kingdom Viridiplantae; phylum Streptophyta; class Magnoliopsida; order Lamiales; family Orobanchaceae; genus Orobanche; species Orobanche coerulescens. The sequence goes on from CM065817.1 coordinate 85,602,034, forward strand.
TATGCAATGCTCCAGCCACATTTCAGAGATGCATGATGTCAATATTCTCAGACATGGTTAAAAAATTCATTGAAGTTTTCATGGACGATTTCTCAGTTTTCGGAGATACATTTGATAAATGCTTAAATCACTTAGGCATGGTCTTGGAAAGATGTGAAGACACAAATCTAGTTCTCAATTGGGAGAAATGTCATTTCATGGTCCAGGAAGTAATCGTACTTGGCCATAGAATCTCACAACATGGAATAGAAGTCGATAAGGCAAAGATCCAAGTGATTTCAAAACTTCCTCCACCAATTTTGGTGAAAGGAGTAAGGAGTTTTCTCGGGCATGCAGGATTTTATCGGAGGTTCATAAAAGATTTCTCAAAAATAGCAAAACCTCTCTGTTCTTTGCTTGAGAAAGATACACCATTCCTTTTCACAAATGAATGCCACGTGGCCTTTGCAACTTTAAAGGATAAGCTTACATTAGCTCCAATCATCATTTCTCCAGATTAGACTATCCCATTCATTCTGATGTGCAATGCAAGTGATTATGCTGTGGAGGCCGTGCTGGGCCAGAAGAAGGACAAAATGATGCAAGTGATCCATTATGCTAGCCAGACTATGAATGATACACAGCTGAACTACACAACAATTGAAAAAGAGATGCTTGCGGTGGTTTATGCCTTTAATAAATTTCGATCCTACTTATTTGTAATATCCGGATTTATTACGGTGTATTTCATCTGTACTCAAACCCTGTATTATTCGGATTTGTGGTTTTGATTATTGGAGTATGATAATTCTTGCATTGGTATCATTGTACATAAGTATAGAAGAATACAAAATTTCTCATGCAAACTCGTGATAGCGCACGCTAAGAATGTATCTTAACGCGCGCTATCGGGCTACTATTAGCGCACGCTATGCAGGTAGGAGTTGCGTGCGCTAAGAACTCAATTATTGAGCGGGACGGCTAGCACATGCGCCAGCCGGGACATGGGTCCGGATAAGATTCCCGCGGACGAGCCCGGACAATTCTGAAGTCAACCATTATTAGCGCACGCTAAGGAATGCTTAGTAGCGTGCGCTAACTTGTTAAAATGCAGAATATTATAAATGGGACAACAACCCGTTTTGACTTACACTTTACTCGTTCCTTCTGCATTCTTGAGAGGCCAGAGAGCTGAGATAACCCTCCTACATACTTAGAACACATATTGTTGGTGTTTATATATTGGTTATCACTTGGGAGTAATCATTGAAGTGGAATAGCACCTTGGAGTGGCATACAACCAACCGGAGTTGGATTCTACCTTACGGTTCAGTGATTTTCATCATATTAAGGTATGTTCAATCTATCTCCAGACTTAGAGTTGGATTCTAACGATTGGGATGATCATGTTAACAAGATATGGATTTTCATAGATGAATTATCCAAAGTATATCATGTTTGGAATATTGAGATGATTAAGCTTTAAGCACCTTGATTATGATCATCATGATTCGAATCTTATTACATTGAACAAGTAAAGGAAGCTTATATCATTGGTAATCCGAATCTAATAGATGACTTCATAGCAGTCTTGGACTCGACTTTAACATCATTATTGTTAGATAAATCTAAAGGATTGATCATGGAAAGATTTATCTAGTATAGATGGAACGTTTAACAACTTCAGCATGATAATATTGATTGATATAAAGGTGTTGATATCAACCGTTAAGCCTTTCGAATTGTCGTATGTAGATTTGTAGTCGGAATGGAATATGGTTTTATATTGGTATGCATATCCTTGAATCCGAAGTTGTCTTTATCCGTAAAATCATTCATAAGGGTATGAACATGATATTCATGGAGGTAACATGAAGTATCACTGAAGATTTCATTTTTGGATCATGATGAGAACAGTTTACTGCTCAGCAGTAAACTGCCATGCATAGATAGCGCACGCTAAGCTATGAAGATTAACGTGTGCTATCGAGCATGAGTTAGCGTACGCTACGTTTGGTACGTAACGTACGCTAGGCCATCAGACGAGTCAGTCGACTGATCAGTGAAGTACTGACCATACATAGTTAGCGTACGCTAGGCTTTGTTGTTTGCGTGCGCTACCGAGCAGATTTAACGCACGCTACACAGAGTACTTAGCGTGCGCTAAGCAGTTCAGGCAGATTGCATTTTATGAACTTTTGGCCGTAAATCGAATTGTTAAACATTCGTACGACGTGAGATAAATCCTATATCATTTCTTTTGTTAAGGTTTGGTCCTGTTAAGTGATTAATTGAGGAGGACGATCTTCAAGTGTTCATTTTCGTGGAAGTGTTGTTCTTGTCTTCAAATCGAGGCAAGTACTTTAATTGTTTTATGTATTGATGTTATACATTTTATCGTGCTTGTATGTCGTTGTTGTATGTCCACCTCGTGTTGGTCCGACGGGATCATCGGGGGATCTATGCTAGCGTGCGCTGGATTATCGGACGTGTTTTTCCACCACGGGTTGGTCTGACGGGATCATCGTGGGTTCTAGGCAGTGAACGATGGATCGACGGAATTACCATGTGTATGTTATGATATCATGTTGTGATTATCAGTTGTGTATGTCATTTTTGAGTTTCTCGTAGGAGAAGACTCGTTGGTATTTTTCTTGTCGTTTACATTATTCGTGAGATATGGATAATATGTTGTGGTACTTGTACTAGCATCGTTGTGCTAACCCCTTTGGGGGTGAACATTTTGTTTATGTTTAGGATCCAGGAGAGCGGGAAAACAACCACTGGAGATGCATGACGACGAGGGTGCAGAGTGATGTTTCGGACGGGTTTATTTGTCTGTTGTTTATTGGTTATTTCAATAAGTACTCGAGTACGAAGTTATTTATGCTGGATTTGAGTTGGTGATGTATTATTGAGTTCCCGTTGTACAATTATACTTTCAGTATTTGGTCAGGACTGTTGTATCTTAATTTCGTCATTTCCATTCGTTAATACCTTTTAATGTCTGTTCAATTCTTCAGCCTTGTAAATCCTTATGTAAAGGATTTACGGCGCTGTAATATTCCTGAATATATCGGGGGTGTTACAGAATATGGTATCAGAGCTAAGATTATGGATATCTTGGCCGTTGGGTTAAAATAGGGGTCATTTATGTCTTTTGAGGTAACCGGCCGTGAATGACATCACTGCACTGCCTACGTCTTCATGCGAACGGTGGTTGTAAGTTCCTAAACTCTATCTCGTTCTTTACATGTTGTGTCCCTTTATACTCGAATATTAGAACGATGTTGTTTCCTGTATATTGAGTATTTATGCTTACAGTATGTTGAGAGGCGGACGTGGACGTGGTCGCGGTCGTGGACGCGGACGGAGAAATGCCTAAAGGGAAGCGTCGCCTTCTAACCAGGCCAGTCATAGCTCAGGCGAGCCGCAACAATCTATTAATAACGAACCAGATCCTGCTGTACTAGAGATCCTTCGTCAAGTGGTGAACCAGATGACTCAGTTCGCCCAAGTCGTGGACCGAATGCAAGTGGTGGTGGGACTACAGCAGGGAGAGTGACAGCAAGGAATCCCAGACATGGGAAATCGAGGCGACCGGTGGCTGCAAGAGGTGGCGAAGATGCAACCACCCAAATTCGACGGTATTTCTGAGACTCCCACCTGGGACCATTGGTTGAAGGAACTGGAGAAAATCTTTGCCGGAATTAACTGCCCAGATGACCGGAGAGCCTCTATCGCGCAATATTTTCTGATAGGGGAAGCGTCCGAATGGTGGGAAGCCATCCGGCCTGTAGACCATGATGCTGATTGGACAGAGTTTAGATTGATGATGAAAGCTCAGTATTGCCCTCGTCCTGTGAGGGAAGCCAAAGTTCGGGAGTTTTTCTCCGCCCAGCCTTCTGATGTGCCAGTATCCCAGGCGATTAAGACGTTTAACCAACAGCTGGCATTTGTTCGACATCCGGTGAGCAGGATGCGAAATGATGATCCATTTCGATATGAGAATGAAACCAAATCCAGAGGTACATGTCCGGATTTGAATGTACCACACTCCGTCGATGCAGGATAAGGCGTTGGCGTATGAGATCAAGGAAGCAGCTATGGAGAAATTTTCGGAATCCAAGAAACAGAAAGTCTCTGGTACTTTTACAGAGCACAAGAACAGCGGGCCCCGTAAGGCCCAGTCATCCTTCCACTCTTTCAAGAAACCTCCGCACCCAGTTAGGAGCGGAAAGAACTCACTACACCATATATGGGTTTCAGCAACACCTGGAAAACTATGTTCAAAAGTCCAAAAAGTGTTGCTGAAGGCAGAAAAACAAGCTACGGCTACACTTTGACCAAATTCGAATGTGTTACAAAAACGGCCGCAACCATAGGGGTCTAAGGTAACACTTTTCCTGTTTTTGGTAACATGTGAAAAAAGTGTAGCAATAGACCCCTACGCTAACACTTTTACTGTCTGTGCCTACACTAGATTTTGTGTTGCTGTAGACTTAAGGCCACACTTTTATAGATTTAGTGACACAATGTTTGCGTAGCCGTAGACCTATGCTAACACTCATGAGGTCTAATGTAACATTAAATTGTGAAATGCTTTGACATCTTTCCCAACAACTTTAACACTATGGCTACACTTATATATGAACAGTTCTAACTTTTGACAACACACTTTTAATCTTTGCCAACACAATTTTTATATTTTGACAACATAAAGAATTATAAATTAGAATCTATGGCTACATTTTTGCAGGTGTTTACCAATATTTTTCATGGTAAAAAACAAAATATTATATTGGAAAATCATAATTACCATAAAACAGTCAATACCAGTAAAACACTTTCAACCATAACAACATCCAAAATATATGACTACCAAATATTCAATCCATAATCAAACAGCCAAATACACTTGCATAACCGAACATCTAAAATCTAACTTAAGATGACATTCAACAACTAGCTCAAATAATATTTAATAGCTAAGAAAAAGTTACGATCGCAATCCATAAATATAACAAAACTACTTGACTCACTTAGCTAGCATAATATAAAATGATGAGATGAGTCAAGGAATGACATTGTCATCCCCATAGGACTCCTCGACTGATTTCTGAGAGTCATCAATCTTTAAGTTCAAATCTGGATTCTTATCGGCCAACATTTTCATCATTTCTCGAACTTTTTGGTCAAGTTTTTCATTCATCTCTTGTTGAAGTTGAGCCTGAATCTTAGCAGTTAGGTCCGCCACGTACTGATCAGCAACTTGAACGGATGGTGATGCTGAAGACTTCGACTTTGGTTCTTTTTTCTGAATAATTCTGCCAATTAGATAAGATGGTCGGTGTTCTTTGCCACCATGAATCAATTTATTAGCAGCCTCAACACCTTCAGTTTCAAGAGCTTTCTTAACATCATCCTGTAAATAAAAGTATCAAGTATTTCCCTCAAATAATTAACTAAAACATAAAATACAAACAATAACAATAATGGAAAATTATCTTAATTCTTGCTTCATAAGTCAACTACCCTATTAACAAAATAACAATATGCAACACATCTAGAATTTCAGTAAAATTGTAAAACAATATATACCAACACCAAACATAAAAGCAATATATAAATAGAATTGTACTCATCAACCATGGCCTATTGCTTAACATAATACTTGCATCAAATTAGAGTACCAAAGAAGTTGCAACACTGAGGAGGGGGATATTGAGGAGGGGAATGTTGAAAAGCTTCAAGATTACGTTAAAAAATGATATGGAGACACCAGCAGAAGCCAACTCCACAAAACCTATACAAGAAAAAGGTTACATACAATATATTCTCAATATTTCAAGAAGCTACACACAAAACCAACCTTCTAACTGGTACAACACAATAGCTACGACCGTTTAAACAAAATCCAAAGTTTGTTTAATGAAGCTAAAAGAACATAAAGCACTACTAATTTTCTAAAAGGAAGTGAACACAAAACAAATACCACAGATGTTGGTGAATCTAAAAACAAATTTTCAAATGGAAGCATCAAGCATACCCAAGAAAGATTCAGATGAACGTTGAGAAGAGTCGAAGAGATGATTTTGGTGGGAATAAAAAGATTACTTTTGAGTTATAACGTAACGGGTCTTTTTGTAGTATGTAAACATAGACGACTTGTGTTGTTTGTAAGTCTCATTTGTTACTACAGTTGGGTTGATGTTTTGTGTATTGTTGGTTGCTTATGGTTCATGGGGTGCCCAGAAGCAGTAATTATTTGTGTTTTCTTTGGAGAATGGGATTGTCTTGGTTATGAGACAAGATGGGCTGCCTCTTTGTTTTGTATTACTGTTTCGTATAGCAGGTTTGGATAGTGTCAATTTTAGAAAAAAACTTCCAAATTTTTATTGATATCCATCATGTCTTAGGATAAAGGTTCTCTGAGTCACGAGTTAGTCTAGCGTTAATGTGTTGTCGTGTTAGTGGCGCTGGATGGCCAAAGTCTAGCACATATGCGGCAACCAACAGAACAGAACAAATTAATAATTGAACGTCACCAATTTTATGGTAATTATTTTATAAGCAGAGGTCCAAATGGAACGGAACATTTTTCTTTAAATAAAACTATCATCATAGCTTTGTTCTTTCTATGTTCATTTATCATCAAACTACACATCACTAAATGCTGCATGCAAGAAAATGTGATGTAGATTTTCAGGTTCCTTGAGGATATTAATTAGCAGCTGGATTAATTCTTATAGGCAAATCAATGAATAAGGGATATTTACAGCTACCCCCTGAGGTTTGGGGTATTTACAAATATCCAGAGATCTTTAAAAAAAAAACTTAAGGCTCTATTCGTCCTACATTTTCCCCTTCATGAGCAAAAATTATTACAAAAATGCACCTTACATTCATAAAAGTACTCCAGTTGCCCACTTAAATTTAAAGCAGAATCAAGTGCCAAGTTTTTTTTGTACTTCTGAAACTTCTCTGTTTTTCTCTTTTTTTTGGGGGTAATTAACCCAAACCTCAAGAGTACTCTTTTTATCCACTACAAATAATTTAAAGATCAAATACAAACGATGTTTCGAACCTTCAATCTCTGCTTCAACTCAGCCCACTTTTCCTTGCCATAATTTAGCTTCATCAAATGGAAGTGGACATGCAAACCGCAATTTTGGGTTGTAAAGCGGTGGTGTATTAAAGATCTGTGCTTTCGTGTCCTCCACGTTACCGCTATCATATTCGGCTGCTCCAAGTAACTTGCACTGTATGACATTTCAAAAGAATGAATATGACAAAGAAGTAGCGTTTTCGAACAAACAAATTAATCAAGATAATATTAAAAAAACTACTTTGGTTACAAACAAGAACAAACATAAAAGTGAAGTAGAAGTTTCTCATACGATCAGGATACCTCAAAACCCGATCATACATTAACTCCGAATTTCTGCCCCACTGGAACAGCAAAAAAATGATCAGGTTCCATCATCCTATATACATATTATCTATATTCTATATACACTGGTGCCAGTCAAGCAAAACAGCAATGTCCTGGAAGATTGCGCGCACTACTCTATGATGTGTCGGTGTCAGTTACGGTCTTGCCGAGTACGAAAGTAACCAACGATAGTTGGATGAAGAATATTGTGTTGATCAAACCTCGATCCACTGTCCACCCGAATATTGTGATCCCTCCTGGATTTGCCTGTAAATAAATCACTGAGTACTAAAGATGTCAAATGCTTGCTTGTTATGTAAAAATTGCCAAACACATGTTCCAAGAACATCATACTAACAAACAACAAAACAAGAACATTATTAGTACCTAGAGCCAGTCTCTTGTGGTAAGACGACAGATACGACGCCAGCTGTACATTAGTAGGCGCCGTAACGAAATCCAACGACTCCAGACAGCTTTCCCAGTCGTCCGCGTGAAACAAGCCCGAGCCCGACTTTTTAGCAGCACCCGAATTTCCTATGCTATTCGAAGTGCGCAACGGAGATGCATCACTGGCATTGCAGGTCATTAAAGCATGCCACCTACTTGCTAGTGCCCCTATACCTTGTGCTCTGTAGGATATTTTTGCAGCAGCATTTAAGCAAAGAATTATTCCCACCACCTGAACTATTGAGGACACCTTGTACAATTTCGACAAAAACAAGGTAAAATTTTATCAAACGGAGAAAAATTCATGTATTCTAAGCTATTACGTTTCAAAGGAACTGATGGTGAAATAAGTAGGAGTGCTTTTCGGCTACAAAATGTGGGATAGCCTCTGCGCGGATTCTCGAATATTTGGTTTAAGCTGATTATAAGACTATATAAAGGACTACCCAAGAATTTTCTAGAACCACCAAGTGCTCCATAGCTACGGAGCACTTCCCATTCGGAAATTCGAGGGCAGATTCAGAATCAGCACGACGACGCGGATCGTTCGGGTATTTTGGAAATTCGAGGGCAGATTCAGAATCAGCACGACTAGGCAGATCATTCGGGTATGCTGAAATTTCTCCAGGATACCCGTGGTCACTGCGGACTGTCGGTCAAAGTTCTAATCACCGACATAACCAGGAAAGTGATTGGAACTTTGACCGGTGACCATGATGTCCGGGAGAAACTTTTGAAATTCCGGAGTATGGGGTATATTTTTGTAGAATAGGATAAAAATAGCACGGGACTATTTGTAATTTTGAAAGAAATTTGGGGTACTTCGTGATTTGAGTAAACATAAAGATTTTGTATTTCTTTTTGCAAATTAGAAGCAGAGTAAAACTTCTGGTATGACAAAAAAAAGGCATAAAATTTAGAACTTACGGCAAAATCACCCCCATTGATGACAGTAATCATCCCATTATACCCAGTTGTCTGAAACAGTGTCATAAACTGGCTTATAGTGACTATCACAAACTGTAGAAGGAGATATATTCTAAATCTGTGGCTTATTTTGGAGAGACAAAAGCACAGGCGGGCGTGCTCTTGTAGAAACACCACCACGTCGGCTTCTCTTTGCAAAAGCTTTCCATGGTCTTCGAAATGTATAATTTGCAAGGTGCACACTACATGGAATAGAACACAGGCCGAAAGAATGACAGTGGTCACGTATGTCCACGAAAACACGAAACCTAACAAAATTAAGACGGATTGCCACCAGGCCTCATGACGAACATACATGATTCAGATGATTTCACGTGCGGTTTTTAAAAGGCAGCCCCCTATAACCCATATTACTAGTATGCGCATAGAATCGTGCATAAATAGTTGAAAAAAAAAATATATTCCAAACATGATGGTCTAAGCATAGAGCATGTTAACAATTCTGTGGAATAAAAATCATAGACTTAAGTTTTATGATTCATATGAATTTGAGTGTTTTACAAAAATATGATAAAAAAAATGAAAATTAAGAATGAGGGTCCAATAAAAATCTCCAGAAACAAGGAGAAGACAAATGGCAAACCAGAGTCTTAGCCTCATCAAGCAAATAGTCAGCTGCAATGTGAATTGAGATTGATGAATGAAGGCCTGAAATTAACTTGTATAAGACTCTTTTCTCCTGACAAATCTCTCCTGATGAATCTGGAAAATAGAAAAGAAAAAAATTAATATCACTTCACATCCACAATTACACAACAGCAAAGACGAGCAGAAGCGAAAATATTACAGTTTGTTGGAACATTTTGTTCCATACATGCTATAATAATATTTTGATGATTTAAGTTGTTATACAAAGCAAAACAACAAAGAGACGAAGCAAAGCATCGAAGGAAACGAAGTGCAAAAAGATAGATTTATGCAAGCTTAACGTACGTAACATAAGCTTTATAATGTATGTAATGTAAGCCACTTAGCGTACAGAGATGATGTTTAGCGTACGTAAAGATATGTTTTAGAGTTCAAAATGGGCTCACACGATTTCATAACTGAAAATTGCAAAAAAAAAAAATCATAATAAATATGTAGCCTTCCATATATCACATTTACCTGATGCGGAAAATCTGGCTGCATTTTTTGAAATGTCTTCAGCCACAAAAGAAGTTGCAACACTGAGCAGGGGAATGTTGAAAAGCTTCAAGATTAAGTTAAAAAAGTGATATGGAGACAGCAGCAAAAGCCAACTCCACAAAACCTATACAAGAAAAAGGTTACATACAAGATAGTCTCAATATTTCAAGAAGCTACATACAAAACCAACCTTCTAACTGGTACAACACAATAGCTACGGTCGTTTAAACAAAATCCAAAGTTTGTTTAATGAAGCTAAAAGAACATAAAGCACTACTACTTTTCTAAAAGGAAGTGAACACAAAACAAATACCACAGATGTTGGCGAATCTAAAAATAAATTTTCAAATGGAAGCATCAAGGGTACCCAAGCAAGATTGATTTTGACAAAGAAAATAACAGAAAAAAAACTCTCAGAAGTAGCAACATACCGAATCGAACAGCAGGATTGAAACCCGCAACCTCGCACAGTAGAGCTGAAGTTCGAACAGCAGCAGTGAAGTTTGAATCGATTGAAACCCTAGTTCGTGCCTTCGTGAAACTCGCAGTGGGATTTGGGACGTATGGAACTTGTACAGGATGAAACTCGAACAGCAGGAGGGAAGATCCAACCGGAGTTGGATTCTACCTTACGGTTCAGTGATTTTCATCATATTAAGGTATGTTCAATCTATCTCCAGACTTAGAGTTGGATTCTAACGATTGGGATGATCATGTTAACAAGATATGGATTTTCATAGATGAATTATCCGAAGTATATCATGTTTGGAATATTGAGATGATTAAGCCTTAAGCACCTTGATTATGATCATCATGATTCGAATCTTATTACATTGAACAAGTAAAGGAATCTTATATCATTGGTAATCCGAATCTAATAGATGACTTCATAGCAATATTGGACTCGACTTTAACATCATTATTGTTAGATAAATCTAAAGGATTGATCATGGAAAGATTTATCTAGTATAGATGGAACGTTTAACAACTTCAGCATGATAATATTGATTGATATAAAGGTGTTGATATCAACCGTTAAGCCTTTCGAATTGTCGTATGTAGATTTGTAGTCGGAATGGAATATGGTTTTATATTGGTATGCATATCCTTGAATCCGAAGTTGTCTTTATCCGTAAAATCATTCATAAGGGTATGAACATGATATTCATGGAGGTAACATGAAGTATCACTAAAGATTTCATTGTTTGGATCATGATGAGAACAGTTTACTGCTCAGCAGTAAACTGCCATGCATAGATAGCGCACGCTAAGCTATGAAGATTAACGTGCGCTATCGAGCACGAGTTAGTGTACGCTACGTTTGGTACGTAACGTACGCTAGGCCATCAGACGAGTCAGTCGACTGATCAGTGAAGTACTGACCATACATAGTTAGCGTACGCTAGGCTTTGTTGTTTGCGTGCGCTACTGAGCAGACTTAACGCACGCTACACAGAGTACTTAGCGTGCGCTAAGCAGTTCAGGTAGATTGCATTTTATGAACTTTTGGCCATAAATCGAATTGTTAAACATTCGTACGACGTGAGATAAATCCTATATCATTTCTTTTGTTAAGGTTTGGTCCTGTTACGTGATTAATTGAGGAGGACGATCTTCAAGTGTTCATTTTCGTGGAAGTGTTGTTCTTGTCTTCAAATTGAGGCAAGTACTTTAATTGTTTTATGTATTGATGTTATGCATATTATCGTGCATGTATGTCGTTGTATGTCCACCTCGTGTTGGTCCGACGGGATCATCGTGGGATCTATGCTAGCGTGCGCTGGATCATCGGACGTGTTTTTCCACCACGGGTTGGTCTGACGGGATCATCGTGGGTTATAGGCAGTGAACGCTAGATCGACGAAATTACCATGGGTATGTTATGATATCATGTTGTGATTATCAGTTGTGTATGTCATTTTTGAGTTTCTCGTAGGAGAAGACTCGTTGGTATTTTTCTTGTCGTTTACATTATTCGTGAAATATGGATAATATGTTGTGGTACTTGTACTAGCATCGTTGTGCTAACCCCTTCGGGGGTGAACATTTTGTTTATGTTCAGGATCCAGGAGAGCGGGAAAACAACCACTGGAGCTGCATGACGACAAGGGTGCAGAGTGATGTTTCGGCTGGGTTTATTTGTCTGTTGTTTATTGGTTATTTCAATAAGTACTCGAGTACAAAGTTATTTATGTTGGATTTGAGTTGGTGATGTATTATTGAGTTCCCGTTGTACAATTATACTTTCAGTATTTAGTCAGGACTGTTGTATCTTAATTTCGTCATTTCCATTCGTTAATACCTTTTAATGTCTGTTCAATTCTTCAGCCTTGTAAATCCTTATGTAAAGGATTTACGGCGCTGTAATATTCCTGAATATATCGGGGGTGTTACATTATTGGGATCGAAAGTCATTGTCTACATTGATCATTCAGCTTTGAAATATATAATGACAAAGCAAGATGCTAAGTCAAGGCTAATCCGATGGGTCCGACTTATTAGAAAAATGTCATTCCTTTCACTATGAAGGACATTTTGGGGCTTCAAAAATAGCAGCAAAAATTCTTTAAGCATGATTCTATTGGCCCACTCTGTTCAAAGATGCACATACACTTGTCTCTAAGTGTGACCGGTGCCAAAGACATGAAAACATGTCAAAAAGAAATGAAATGCCAATGAATTTAATCCTTGAAGTTGAAATCTTCAACATTTGGGGAATTGATTTCATGGGACCCTTTCCATCATCATTCTCTAATGAATACATCCTTGTAGCTATGGACTACGTATCTAAATGGGTGGAGGCTGTTGCATTACCAACAAATGAAGCTAGAGTCGTGGTAAATTTTCTAAAGAAAAATATATTCACTCGCTTCGGAACTCCGAGAGTTATTATCAGTGATGGCGGATCTCATTTCTGCAATCACCAGGTTAAGGCTCTACTAACCAAATTCGGAGTAAAACACTGTGTCGCTACCTCTTATCACCCACAAAGTAGTGGACAAGTCGAGGTCTCCAATCGTGAACTGAAATGTATACTTGAGATGACAGTCGACTCATCTCGGAAAGATTGGTCGAAAAAGCTGGATGATGCGCTCTGGGCTTACAGAACAGCTTATAAGACACCGATAGGCATGTCTCCATTTCGTTTAATTTTTGGAAAAGCCTGTCACCTACCAGTCGAACTTGAACATCGAGCCTTTTGGGCTATAAAAAATTAAACTTTGACGAACAGTTGGGTGGAAAGAAAAGGTTGCTGCAGTTAAATGAGTTGGATGAAATTCGACTCGACTCATATGAAAATGCCAAAATCTACAAAGAAAAAACAAAAAGATGGCATGACAATAGAATTCTAAGAAGATATTTTAAAGCAGGAGACCAAGTTCTCCTTTTTAATGCATGACTGCGTTTGTTTCCGGGTAAGCTGCGATCACAATGGACGGGCCCATACACAATCAAAGAGGTATTTTCTCATGGAGCTGTGGAGATTTATACTACAACCGATGGGAGTTTCAAAGCAAACGGCCAATGGTTAAAGCTATATCTGGGAGGAGAATTCTCGAAAGCAAAGTCAATCATAATGCTGGAAATACCTAATTGATCAGACGATAAGTCAATCTAAGGACGTTAAACAAAGCGCTTATTGGGAGGCAACCCAATCTCTATTATTTCACAAAATAAGTTTGGGGGAACACAGAAAGATTCACCAACAAGAGCAAAGGATCATGTCGTTCATAAAATCCAGGGAGTCTTTGTTTCATTATTCTCACACACATAATAAATATAATTTTTTTAATAAACCAAAAAAAAAGTGATACGCAATAAATGCATTCATTATTCTATTGAGTAGTTGAAGCGCAATCAACGCAATCACAAACTTGTTAAACAAATTTACCTCATTTTTCTTCTATAAATAAGCATTGTGCTTGTTTCTTTTATTCATCCCTCAAACTTGTACTTTTCTCTTTTTCTCTCTAATAAATTTATTTTCAAAAATGAAATCATCATCTTCCACAAAAAAATTTAGCACAGTCTGCATTTTTGGTGGAGCTAGTTATGGAAAAGATGTATGCTTTACTGAAGCAGCCCACAACTTGGGTCGTACCTTAGGAGAAAAATGCATTCATGTAGTTTACGGAGGAGGAAGTCTAGGATTAATGGGACGAGCTGCTGCTTCTGCCTATATGGAAGGAGTAAGAGTGTTGCGAATAATTCCAAAACCTCTGGCTGAAAGTAAAATCACCGAGGCAACTATTGGAGATGAGTTTTGTAATGCCCTGGCTTTCTTAATTAAAAAGAACGTTACATGGCTCAATTTTTCCTTAAAAATTTTATATAAATCCGGAGTATTTGCGGAAGCATTTTAGTAAGTAAATCTTCAATAAAAGTCGTTTAATCAAACATCAGTACAGTTTTACAAAAACATGGGGAATCAAATATTCGGACATAGTCCGTTGAAATTATATTCGTTGAAGAACATCAAGTGTCCCGTTCGTCGATTCCTTAGCCTGAAAAACATAATCGATGAGGTGTGAGTACGCGAGCATACTCAGTGAGATTAAACCCTTATAAATCGTCAAAATCATGTTGTGTAATGAACATAAAACATTCTTATCTGTGTGAGACTCGTCTCGAATTTCTTTCATTCTATCGACCCCTCGCGGGTCGTCATGTTACACGACACAACGATGACCGTAACATATTAAAACAGTATAACCTCACCTCATTTGCTGAAATCTTGAAATATCTTCCTTTGAATTTGGCTCGGTTGTCCTTATTGGATCCTGGATATGCTGCTCCTAGCACTTGAAAATACTTTTTCATATTTCCGGCCATAAATTCTTGATGTAAAATCTGAAATCTCTTTGAGGACTTTTATCAAACACCTTTGAAAAACTGTCAGATTTGAGCTATCTGTTTGATTGGGATTTTTGTGGCTTTGTAAATTTTAGAAGGAAAATATGTTTCGGGCGTTTTAAAGTAGAGGTTCACAGCTTCAAAATGATATATGATATGTACAAAAACACGTCAGGGAACATATATAAATAAGGGCTCAAAGTCGGTTGAAAATCAACTTTACCCGGACAGCTGGAAGCCTTATCCGGACAGCTAGCCGAAAGGCTTCTGTCGGTCGTGACCGACCTTATCCGACAATGGATGACCTTATCCGGATAGTGGTCGAGAAGCTTGTATCGGTCGTGACTGACCTTATCCGGACACCTGAACAGCCTTATCCGGAAAGTGGCCTAGAAGTTCTCGGCCATGACCGTGATTGTCGATCAGCGTGTCCGTGGTGACCGGCAGATGTCCGTCAACTTGGCTCTGCCGGTTCGACGCCTTCGCGATGTCCAAATTCGATTTTCCGACCTGCTCGGACTCGAGTTAAATCTTCGATATGCTCTAACGGATTTTCGATAATCTTAAAATAATAATTTAATATTATTTTGCGGTATAAGTGTTACGTAATGAAATTTTATCGTAACAAAATCGTTTAACTTTTCAAATCACTTTGAAATTCTAAAAATGATCCTTATAATTTATTTTGAAATATTTTCTTTTTAAATCTTTCATTTTATGCTAGGAACGTATCGGTCCAAGTATCGGACAACCTGTAAATATTAAAAAATCAAAATCTATGATCGTTAGCATTTAAATAAGTATTGGGGCGTTACAATCCTCCCCCCTTTAAAAAAATTTCGTCCTCGAAATTGATCTTCGTAAAGAACTTTGAAAATATGTATCAAACTTTGTATGAGTATTTTCATCAATAATTTTAAAAATATTGTGCCAGCAAAATCACTTTGAAACCTTTCTTTGAAATCATATTTTGTCCCTTTCGGACAACATTTAAACTTTCACATATCCTTTCAAATCTTTTTCCGACACAATCATTCTATACTCATACCATAATTTTTAAGTTTTCATAAAAGAGTGAATACTTGAAAACATTACCTCAGAGTCGACGTTGGGCAGCAGCGATGAACCACATATTCTCCCGAAAATATAATCATGCCGTAATTATTCGTTATACTTTTAAAAATAAGAAAGTTTTGAAATATCTTGTTTTGTATAAGTAAACCTTTTTAAACCTCGTTAACTGTATAGTCCCATACCTATACAGTCTTGGAATACCTCTCGTTCTGGTGAGAATTTGGTTCAGTCATGTCCCCCTCCGCCTAGAAGCCTTGTCAGGAGCCGCTCGTTGTCCGTGCCCTTTTTCTTATTGCACCGACGATCACTCCCCTGTAATACCCGACTATAATTCATTCTTTACCACACAGTAATTATCAGTCTGTAATTGTCGCTCATTATTTCTCACTCATTAATAATCACTCATCATTCATGAATCACTCATTTGCGTTCAATGTTGGCATGTTGTAATCGTATATCAGTTACCGATCATCATTTTACCTCCGTTTTTAGATCGAGACGGGAGTATTATCATTTTCATTGTGATTGATAGCCTTGTACTGGGAGTATCATCTTTGGCTCGTGTTAGACTTCTTCACTTCCACATTCGTATGAGATGTCGGATCATTCATCAGTCGTAGCGAGGAATCGGAATTATCGGATTTATTCACCTTGGCCAGCATCGAGTTACGGCCGTAAGGTTATGGGATACGGCCGTAAGTTCAGCGGGTACGGCCGTAAGGCTGGCCGGTTACGGCCGTAAGTGGTCCAGCAGACTGCCCAGGCATTTTGGCCGAAGGTGAGTTACGGCCGTAAGGAAGGTGAGATACGGCCGTAAGTGGTGTTCGTAAATTTCGGGTGTTGTCGACCAAGGGTGACTTACGGCCGTAGGGGTTGCGGCATACGGCCGTAAGTCGAGGCAGGTACGGCCGTAAGGCTTGGCCGGATACGGCCGTCTGCGCAGAAGGATGTCCGGCCGCTTTTGACGAAGGCGGGTTACGCCGTAAGGTTGGCGGATACGGCCGTATCATCCGAGTTACGGCCGTAAGGTGTGCGATGCGGCCGTAAGGTCGGCGACGGTGTTTTTGACGAAGGCGGGTTACGCTCGTAACTCAAGAGCTGATTCTGGCCGTAAGTCCGCCGGCGAGCTTTCGGACGAAGCCGAGTTACGGCCGTCTGAGTTGGCAGTTCGGCCGTAAGGCCGTTGACTTGGAAAGTTACGGCCGTAAGAGGGCCGAGTTACGGCCGTAACTTCCGGCAGTATTTAAGGACTCGGCCGGGTCATTTTTCACCATTTTCTTCCTTTCTTCATTTTGTTCCGAGAGAGAGACTTGAGAGAGGGATTTTTCCATCCTCAATCACTTGAGTGTTAGACTTTCATCATCCTCATTCATTTGGGAAGCTTGGATACTCGTTTTAACTCATTTTCATCGGATCGAAGTGTTTGGATCTTCAAAGGTAATATTCTTCAACACCTTGGATTTCGATTTTGTGTTGAGATATGATGTTTTGGATGTTATAATCATGTTATATGAAGGGATATGTATATGATTATGAGTTTGTATAAAGATTCATTGGATTATTGAAGGATTATTCAAGAACACTTTGAATATCGAGTTGAAATTGGGGGTTTTCGATTAATTGTCGTTATAATCACGATTTTGGATATTCATAATGGATTATTAATCGTATTGGAGATGTTTTGTTGGTTTGAAACATTTCTTGGGGGATTTGATATTGGTATATTGAGGTTTGATTGTAATCAATCGGAGTTTGGACGCAACGTGTTTGATTTAATGCCTCAATGGACTTGGTTTAGTCGTATCGACGTGTTGAGTTCGTTATATTCATGTTTGTTACGTATATTGAACGGATTGTTGGTAATTGAATTGTTCAAGGTTGTTCGAGCGACCGATATCTCAATTACGACATTGTTCGTGGAAGGATAATTGTCACCGGTGTTGTGTAAGTTGATTCTTACTCGGTTAAAAGGATATTCATTCCTTTTTGTTGTTGATTACTCGTAATCATAATTCATTCATCATAATATTAATCATTTTGAGACCTGTAATTGTCGAATAATCATTTCATTCACGAGGAACGACGGTTCCAAATCATTCCATTGGATTATCAATCACGTCACTATTTACTTTCATATCGGTGAGTCATCTTGGTCTTGTCTAATTATTATTCATTGATATTCATTATGGTCATTCTCGTTCATATGACCTTCTAGGTTCATATTGCGTGGCCGGGCGTGGCTGTGTGGAATTTTTAGTCGGGCACACGATGGTTATGTATTGGGTTCACCGAGACATTGGACTGTGCACACGGGAAAGCGTTACACCGTGAGACTAATTAGGTACAAGGACGGGTGTGTCCGGTCATTCGTCTTGTACACTCGCACAGAACACTACGGGCGTACTGTGATACTTTTCTTCAGCGTAATTCATAACTAAGGATATTTCATAACTTCAGTTAAATCATGTTTGTGTATTTTCAACCCTTGAGGATTGTTGTTCTTTGTAACTGACCCCGTTTGGGGATTTTGTTTTTCAGGTCATGGCAAGGCAAAAGCACGGGAATAACATGTTGATGTCGAGGAGTCCCAGTGATACTAGTAGGGGGCCCCGATCTTTTAGTTATTCATGTTATTGTCCTTTATTTTCCGCTGCAGACTTTCATTTGAATACTCCGTTTCATTCAGTGTTGTGTATTTTATCTTCATATAAAATACACTAGTATTCGGTAATGTCCTGGTGTGTTGTAACTAAACTCCTCATCGGAGTAATTATTGTTGAAATGTAGTTCGGTACTACATTTATCCTGTGTAATTCATTCATTTTCATTTGCCTGGTGGGTCCCAGTTGGGGATCTACGGCACTGTAATATCCGCCTAGTTTGGGGTGTTACAGAGTTGGTATCGGAGAGTGGTTTTGAATACTACCTTCCGAGTCATGTCTCATTTGAAATCATTGTCGACTAGTATCATTGGACTTTCGTGTCACGTGTGACCTGTGCAAATGCCGAGCCAATCAGACCGGAAGAACTGTAAGATTTCTAACGCCATGGTATAATTTCTGGCAATAGTCATTCATTCATCATTCATCATTTAACAATCCTCAAACATCATCATTCATTGTAATTAGGGCGATCATGTTAACTCATTAATCATTTAATTCGTTTCATTACTCAGTTGTCGATCTGGATGATCATATTTTTAACCTTGTTAAGTTATTCAAGATAATCATTTCAAGAATTTCTTCAGATAATCATGTCACCTCAGTAAATCATTCATATAATCACTAAGTTAGAGCATGTATACTCATTTTCATCATCTCATGACGTAATCATAATATGATAATCATGCGGGAAATATAATCATTTTGCGACCTTCCTACTTCAGTATGGACAGAGCTGTCAGGGGATGCACGAGAAGAGGCCGCGGTGCGGGCCGAAACCCGAGGAATAATCACTCGCTGCCGGTAAATCATGCCCAGGACTCGGCTCGATCAGAAGATGTTCGGGTTGATCCACTCACTTTTATGCAGGCCATGATGACCCATGTGCAGTTGCTCAATCATCATTGCGCCACTCTGGCCGGATTAATCGAGAGAACTCTCCCGTATGAGCCAGCTGCTAAGGAAAGTGCTGAACAACAACCTTCTTTTGTCAGTAAGAAATCAACGAAGCGTAATCAATCCGAAGGCGGTCGGTTAACTTTCAAGAAGCCTCGTGTGAGTCCTATCGTTTCTGAGCGACCTCCTACGGCGCATAATCGTGCGGGATCTCAGTCACGAGCGGCCAGTTCAGCCATCACCTGTTATAACTGTGGGGATCTTGGTCATGTCAGCACCAAGTGTCCGAGACAGTCTGTCACGTGCTATAATTGTGGAAATTTTGGGCATAAGGCCCGTTTTTGCCGAAAGGACTCCAAGTCGGCTCCGGCGGCATCTCAGGCCATGAAGCAATCAGCGTTTCAGAATCAGACTACTTTGTCAACGTCGTTTAAGACAATGGAAGCAAATAGAGTTGGAGCTCGTATTTATCAGACGGGAGCGTCCGGTTCGGGGGCCGGCAAGTCCCAGATTCATGTGATGAGGAGGATCGACGATCCGGTGGCCCGAATGATTTCAGGTATACTCGTAATTTTATTTCAACCCGTGTGTACCTTTTGATGCTGATACACCACATTCATTCATTTTCGAATCATGCTTGAGTAGACTTATTTCGTATTAGTCCTATTGCTTGTGGACCTCATACCATCGGTCTACCTGACGATGGAAGAATTTTCGGAATCATACCGAATTAAGCTTAATGACCGCGATTGGTTGATGGATCTAATCGTGGTGAACTTATCTTAGGACGATGTAATTTTCGGTATTAGTTGGTTTAACCGTCTTGATACTATCCTCAGTGTTTGTTAGCGTTTGGTCGCTATCTTTCCGTCATTGGTTGTCGAATGTGTGCTTCAGGGAAGTAATCCCCGTTGTTCCAGTAGAAATTTTATTATGGCGGAAGCAGAGAAATTCCGCAATCGAACTATTCAATCATTCATTGTATCATTTTCATCGATTGGCCTTTCTAGGACAATCGAGTCATTCAATCGTTCATTGTATCATTTTCATCGATTGGCCTTTCAAAGGCAATTGAGTTATTTAAACATTCCTTGTATCATCTTCATCGATTGGCCTTTCTAAGGCAATCGAGTTGTTCAATCATTATTGGTATCTCTTTTTATCGACTGACCATTCTAGGGCAATCGAAATGCTCAATCATTCGTGGTATCATTGTCATCGATTGACGATGTATTTCCAGACGAGTCATCTGGTTGCCTTCACATAGAGTAGTGGAATTCAGGAGTGAGTTGGAACCGGTACGTCCCCTTTATCGAAGGCACCGTATCGGATGGCCCCGACCAGAATGCAGGAGTTGAAGATTCAACTTGAGGAGTAGTTCGAGAAAGATTATCTCCGACCGAGTGCGTCCCCGTGAGGAGCACCAGTGTGATCTGTCAAGGAGTAGGATGGCTCGTCTCGTGTGCGTATTAATTATCAGGAGCTGAACAGGGTGATGATCAAGATTAGTATCCTCTACCCCATATTGATGATCTCTTAGATCAACTTCAGGGAGCCTCAGTATTTTCCAGTCGACTTAAGATCTGGATATCACCAGTTGCGGATTCGAGAGTCGGATATCACGAGGACAGCGTTTCGTACACGCTATGGTCATTATGAGTTCGTAGTTATGCCGTTCGGGCTAACTATTGCACCTGCGGTATTCATGGAGTTGATGAATCGGGTTTTCATCGACTTTTTGGATCAGTTTGTTGTTGTCTTCATCGATGACATTCTGGCTTATTCTCGTGATCGAGAGGAAAACGAGGTACATCTTCACCAGGTTCTCGACGTGTTGAGACGCGAGCAACTTCATGGTAAGTTTCCAATTGTGAATTCTGGATGTCCGAAGTGATTTTCTCGGGCATGTAATTTCACCTGTCAGAGATCGAGTCGACCCTCATAAGACGGAGGCTATCCGAGATTGGCAACCTCCGAAAGATGTTAAGTAAATCCGAAGTTCCCCGGATTAGTTGATTAATTATCCAACCCACGACCGGAGCTAGCAACCGTGGATTTCGCGTTGGAATTTTGGCGTCATTACCTTTATGGCGTCACCTGTCAGTTATTCACCAATCACAAGAGATGAAGTATATATTTACTCACAAGGAGTTAAATATGTGACAGAGGCGGTGGTTGGAACTAATCAAAGATTATTGATATCGAGGTCCTTTGCCACCCGGGCAAAGCGAACGTTGTCGCCGACGCCTTGAGTCGTAAGTCCGTTCAAGAGCAGATGCTTGCTCGTTTAACAGTTCAGAAGGAGCTTCAGCAAGAATTCCTTAGACCCGAGATCGAGGTCCGGTTTCAGCGAGTTCAGGGACAGCTTGTATGTTAGAGATTTCATCATCACTTGAGAAGGAAATCAGGGAGAATCGGGGTTCAGATTCATTTTGTTGATCATCCGCAAGGATGTGGTACAGGGGAAAGCCCCTGGATTTGTGGTCCACGAGGATGGACTCTTGAGATTTGAGAATCGGTTGTGCGTACCGGCGATTGATGAGTTGAAAAACTCAATCTTGAGAGAAGCTCATGCTACCCCTTATCCGGTTCATCCGGGGTCTAGTAAGATGTACAAGGACTTGAAATGAAATTTCTGGTGGAGTAATATGAAGCGAGAAGTCGCGGAATTTGTTTCGAGATGTTTAGCCTATCAGCAAGTCAAGATGGAACATCAGCGACCGGCGAGTATGCTGATACCGCTCCCTATTCCAGAATGGAAGTGGGAATACATTTCTATGGAATTCATCACGAGTTGCCGACGAGTCGTCGTGGCATGAATACGATCTGAGCGATCGCGGACTGCTTTACTAAATTAGCTCATTTCCTTGAAATCAAGGATATGTGGGGGTCCCGAGAGACTGGCCAGTTGTTCATCAAGGAGGTAATGAGACTTCACGGTACCCCTATGAGTATCGTTTCTGATCGTGTCGGACGATTCGTGTCTCATTTTGGAAATCAGTTCATCGTGATATGGGAACTCAACTGAATCTCATTACCGTTTTCATCCTCAGTCCGACGGACAATCAGAGAGGACTATTCAGACATTAGGGGACATGTTAAGGACATACGTCCTCGATTGGAAGGACGTTTGGGAAGCCCAACTACCATTGATCGAGTTCACGTATAATAATAGTTGGCATGCTTCCATTAAGATGACACCTTACGAGGCCTTGTACGGTCGTCGTTGTCGATCTCCCTTGTGTTGGGACGACCCATCAGAATCAATCAGCACCGAGCCGATATGCTTATTAGCCGCCCGTGAGAAGGTAGCTTGATCAGGAGACGTTGTTGACCACTCGGAGTCGACAGGAATCATATGCAGGTAATCGTCGTCGACCACTAGAGATCGAGACGGGTGACCGTGTTTTGGTCAAGGTAATCCCGAGTCGTAATATCTTCCATTTTGGGAAGAGGGGAAAGTGGAGTCCGAGATTCATTGGAACGTGTGAGATTTTGAATCGAGTAAGCGAGTTAGCTTATCGATTGGCTTTACCTCCGGCTTTGAGCCAAATTCGTAATGAGTTTCACGTCTCTCAGCTATGGAAATATGTTGCCGACCCGAGTCACATACTTCAGTTCGACGAAATCGAGATCGCAGATGATCATTCGTATGAGAAGCGTCCCATACGAGTGTTAGAGCGGCAAATCAAACAGTTGAGGAATAAGGCGATTCCTTTGGTTAAGTTTCAGTGGTCTAGCCACGGAGTCGAAGAGGCCACTTGGGAAACCGAGGAGAGTATGCGGGGGAGTTATCCCGAGTTGTTTGACCCTTAGTTTCGAGGACGAAACTCTTTTAAGGGGGGGAGTATGTAATACCCGACTATAATTCATTCTTTACCACTCAGTAATTATCAGTCTATAATTGTCGCTCATTATTTCTCACTCATTAATAATCACTCATCATTCATGAATCACTCATTTGCGTTCAATGTTGGCATGTTGTAATCGTATATCAGTTACCGATCGTCATTTTACCTCCGTTTTTAGATCGAGACGGGAGTATTATCATTTTCATTGTGATTGATAGCCTTGTACTGGGAGTATCATCTTTGGCTCGTGTTAGACTTGTTCACTTCCACATTCGTATGAGATGTCGGATCATTCATCAGTCGTAGCGAGGAATCGGAATTATCGGATTTATTCACCTTGGCCAGCATCGAGTTACGGCCGTAAGGTTCTGGGATACGGCCGTAAGTTCAATGGTACGGCCGTAAAGTGGCGATTCTGGCCGTAAGTGGTCCAAAGAGGCCGCCAAGCATTTTGGCCGAAGGTGAGTTACGGCCGTAAGGAAGGTGAGATACGGCCGTAAGTGGTGTTCGTAAATTTCGGGTGTTGTCGACCAAGGGTGACTTACGGCCGTAGGGGTTGCGGCATACGGCCGTAAGTCAAGGCAGGTACGGCCGTAAGGCTTGGCCGGATACGGCCGTACGCTGCAGGAAGGATGTCTGGCCGTTTTTGACGAAGGCGGGTTACGCCCGTAAGGTTGGCCGGATACGGCCGTATCATCCGAGTTACGGCCGTAAGGTGTGCGGTACGGCCGTAAGGCTGTCGACGGGTGTTTTTGACGAAGGCGGGTTACGCCCGTAACTCAGGAGCGGTTACGGCCGTAAGTCTGTCGGCAGGCGTTCGGACGAAGCCGAGTTACGGCCGTACGAGTTGGCCGGTTACGGCCGTAAGGCCGTTGACTTGGAAAGTTACGGCCGTAAGAGGGCCGAGTTACGGCCGTAACTTCCGGCAGTATTTAAGGACTCGGCCGGGTCATTTTTCACCATTTTCTTCCTTTCTTCATTTTGTTCCGAGAGAGAGACTTGAGAGAGGGATTTTTCCATCCTCAATCACTTGAGTGTTAGACTTTCATCATCCTCATTCATTTGGGAAGCTTGGATACTCGTTTTAACTCATTTTCATCGGATCGAAGTGTTTGGATCTTCAAAGGTAATATTCTTCAACACCTTGGATTTCGATTTTGTGTTGAGATATGATGTTTTGGACGTTATAATCATGTTATATGAAGGGATATGTATATGATTATGAGTTTGTATAAAGATTCATTGGATTATTGAAGGATTATTCAAGAACACTTTGAATATCGAGTTGAAATTGGGGGTTTTCGATTAATTGTCGTTATAATCACGATTTTGGATATTCATAATGGATTATTAATCGTATTGGAGATGTTTTGTTGGTTTGAAACATTTCTTGGGGGATTTGATATTGGTATATTGAGGTTTGATTGTAATCAATCGGAGTTTGGACGCAACGTGTTTGATTTAATGCCTCAATGGACTTGGTTTAGTCGTATCGACGTGTTGAGTTCGTTATATTCATGTTTGTTACGTATATTGAACGGATTGTTGGTAATTGAATTGTTCAAGGTTGTTCGAGCGACCGATATCTCAATTAGGACATTGTTCGTGGAAGGATAATTGTCACCGGTGTTGTGTAAGTTGATTCTTACTCGGTTAAAAGGATATTCATTCCTTTTTGTTGTTGATTACTCATAATCATAATTCATTCATCATAATATTAAACATTTTGAGACCTGTAATTGTCGAATAATCATTTCATTCACGAGAGCAGCGGTTCCAAATCATTCCATTGGATTATCAATCACGCCACTCTTTACTTTCATATCGGTGAGTCATCTTGGTCTTGTCTAATTATTATTCATTGATATTCATTATGGTCATTCTCGTTCATATGACCTTCTGGGTTCATATTGCGTGGCCGGGTGTGGCTGTGTGAAATTTTTAGTCGGGCACACGATGGTTATGTATTGGGTTCACCGATACATTGGACTGTGCACACGGGAAAGCGTTACACCGTGAGACTAATTAGGTACAAGGACGGGTGTGTCCGGTCATTCGTCTTGTACACTCGCACAGAACACTACGGGCGTACTGTGATACTCTTCTTCAGCGTAATTCATAACTAAGGATATTTCATAACTTCAGTTAAATCATGTTTGTGTATTTTCAACCCTTGAGGATTGTTGTTCTTTGTAACTGACCCCGTTTGGGGATTTTGTTTTTCAGGTCATGGCAAGGCAAAAGCACGGGAATAACATGTTGATGTCGAGGTGTCCCAGTGATACTAGTAGGGGCCCCCGATCTTTTAGTTATTCATGTTATTGTCCTTTATTTTCCGCTGCAGACTTTCATTTCAATACTCCGTTTCATTCAGTGTTGTGTATTTTATCTTCATATAAAATACACTAGTATTCGGTAATGTCCTGGTGTGTTGTAACTAAACTCCTCATCGGAGTAATTATTGTTGAAATGTAGTTCGGTACTACATTTATCCTGTGTAATTCATTCATTTTCATTTGCCTGGTGGGTCCCAGTTGGGGATCTACGGCACTGTAATATCCGCCTAGTTTGGGGTGTTACATCCCCTTTCTCGGAGCCGCTCATTGTCCATGCCCTTTTTTATTGCACCGGCGATCACTCCCCGCCCTCGTCGGCCCCGGGTGTCACATGTTCACCAGCTTCCGCTTGGTTCATCCCCAAATCTCACCGTACTGAGAGAGGCCTTGCTCCGATACCATTCTGTAACGCCCTGGCTTTCTTAATTAAAAAGAACGTTACACGGCTCAATTTTTCCTTAAAAATTTTATATAAATCCGGAGTATTTGCGGAAGCATTTTAGTAAGTAAATCTTCAATAAAAGTCGTTTAATCAAAAATCAGTACAGTTTTACAAAAACATGGGGAATCAAATATTCGGACATGGTCCGTTGAAATTTATATTCGTCGAAAAACATCAAGTGTTTCGTAAAAATAATAATAATTACGGCGACAACATCTTTTATTATTTAGAACTTCATCGTGTTGGGAGTATGTATTCATCTTCTGCTTGTCCCGTTCGTCGATTCCTTAGCCTGAAAAACATAAATGACGAGGTGTGAGTACGCGAGCATACTCAGTGAGATTAAACCCTTATAAATCGTCAAAATCATGTTGTGTAATGCACATAAAACATTCTTATCTGTGTGAGACTCGTCTCGGATTTTTTTCATTCTTTCGACCCCTCTCGGGTCGTCATGTTACACGGCACAACGATGACCGTAACATATTAAAACAGTATAACCTCACCTCGTTTGCTGAAATCTTGAAATATCTTCCTTTGAATTTGGCTCGGTTGTCCTTCTTGGATCCCGGATACGCTTCTCCTAGCACTTTAAAATACTTTTTCATATTTCTGGTCATAAATTCTTGATGTAAAATCTGAAATCTCTTTGAGGACTTTTATCAAACACCTTTGAAAAACAGTCAGATTTGAGCTATCTGTTTGATCGGGATTTTTGTAGCTTTTATAAATTTTGTAAGGAAAATATGTTTCGGGCGTTTTAAAGTAGAGGTTCACAGCTTCAAAATGATATATGGTATGTACAAAAACACGTCCGGCAACATATATAAATAAGGGCTCAAAGTCGGTTGAAAATCAACCTTACCCGGACAGCTGGAAGCCTTATCCGGACAGCTGGCCGAGAGGCTTCTGTCCGTCGTGACCGACCTTATCCGGACAGCTGGACAGACTTATCCGGATAGTGGTCGAGAAGCTTCTGTCGGTCGTGACCGACCTTATCCGGACAGATGGACAACCTTATCCGGAGAGTGGCCTAGAAGCTTCTGTCGGCCATGACCGTGATTGTCGATCGGCATGTCCGTGGTGACCGGCAAATGTCCCTCAACTTGGCCGAGCCGGTTCGACCGCTTCCCGATGTCCAAATTCGATTTTCCGACCTGTTCGGACTCGTTGGAGTTAAATCTTGATATGCTCTAACGGATTTTCGATAATATTAAAATAATACTTTAATATTATTTTTGCAGTATAAGTGTTCTGTAATGAAATTTTATCGTATCAAAATCGTCGGAACTTTTCGAAATCACTTTCATAAATTCTAAAAATGATCCTTATAATTTATTTTGAAATATTTTCTTTTTAAATCTTTCATTTTATGGTAGGAACGTATCGGTCCAAGTATCGGACAACCTGTAAATATTAAAAAATTAAAATCCATGATCGTTAGCAAAATAAATAGCATTTAAATAAGTATTGGGGCGTTACAAGTTTAGAGCTATAAATATGCAAGATCGCATAACTCACATGATAAATAATTCTGGCGCCTTTATGACCCTTCCCGGTGGTTTTGGCACTCTTGAGGAACTTTTTCATGTGGTTACCAGATCCATAACTGCGAAAATTTTCCCCTTCTCAATCCCTACATTCAAAAACACAAATTCTTCAATACAATTCATTCTCCTATCAACATTAAGACATAAATCATCAGGTTTTTCTTTCAATCCTTGTTTCAATTTATACTTTCTTTTTTAATATGGTTTTAGTTTCTCACTTTATATTTGTTTTTCGTTTCCTATTTTTGTAAGATTCGTTGTTTGAAACATGTTTAGTTGTTAGTATTGTTGATATTTGTGTGGTTATTTGATTCATTGGTTTGTGGTGGCTTTGTGGATTTGAGTTTGAATGAAAAACTTGTTAAAAAACTATGAACTCAAGGTGTCCGACGAAATGCCACAACTAAAATCTTTGAATTTTTTGATGTTTTTGTTGGTTTTGCTTGATGATTATAGTCGTGTGATGAAAAGGAAGTTGATTTTGTTTAATTTCAGGGATGGAACCGAAGAAATCGTCAAAAGGAAAAGAAAAGGTCGGTTCGTCGTCTCAAGAACCGCCACCACCGCAAAGAATTCAAAACACAAGGTGCATTAAGGAGCGATTGTTCAAACTTGATGATTTCATTGCCGATTTGGATAGAGACACTATCACTAACCCATTCATCCAAAATTTCATAGACAACGGGTGGGAAAAATTCATGTCCGAACTCCCAAATGGTAACCCCACCTTGACCCTAAACTTTTACAATACTTTCAACAAATCCATTGGGCAGGTAGGGTCGCCTACATATCATCAAACGACTGTGAATGGGAAAGTAATAAATTTTTCACCGAATGTGATTAACAAGTATTTGGGGGTTGATTCCACTAATGCGGTAGACATTTCAATCTTACCTAATGAGGTTGTGCCGGATGATAGGGTTTTATGATGGGCATTAGTGAGCGAGCTCCATGACAGTATTGGGATCCTCAAACCCCGATACAACCAGGCGGACCTCATTGATGATGCTTGGTACTTATGGATGTGGGCAGCCGGGAGTATTTACCTGACTTCGACTCTGACGACAGTTTCCATCGGCCACCTGCGAGGTTTATTTGCTATCCAGCGAGGGTTCAAAATGGATGTGGGTACTCACATTTATACTACTATTTGTCACTATGCCGGCACGGTCCCTACTAGGCAAAAGATGCCATACCCCTGCCTCATCACCGGTATTTTCAGGAGCCAGAGAGTAAAAATTTCGGCAGGGGGTGATATATTGACGCATGGGGATCGACCAAACGGCCGGAGTAGTATTTTTCGAAGTACTCAGTTAAGGAGCAAACGGGCACGTTTGGAACCGGAAGAGGAAAGTAGCCACGAGGAGGAATTTGAGACCGAGGAGGATGCCAGAGAAGACTTGACGCCTTTTAAGGCAAATTTTCTTGAAAGAGTTCGGGGATTAGAACATCCCAGGCAGAAATTTTGAGAAATCAGAATGAAATAATCGACAGAAAATTAGAAAAGGAGAAGTGCTTTGAAAAGCTTTTACGTTTTCTAAACATCCCTGACGACACACCTGGAGGATCAAAAACCTAAAATTTCAGGGAGTTTTCTGTTTTCTCACTTGCTTTTCAATTCTAAAAAACTCGGGACAGTTTTATTTTCAAATTTGGGGGTGTTTTGGAACTTGTGTGTTTATTTTGTTTGTTTTTGAATTGTGGTGTTTATTTTGCTTTAAATCGTATAAACGTGGTATGTTTTGATTATCGTAGTGTGTGGTGTGTTTTTATTAATTGGCATTGATTTTTTTTAGGTTTAGTGTATATATATATATTTTGATTTGTGAGATTTCTAGATCTGGCCATAACACCAATAAATTAGCTATATACAAGCTTCTAAAATCATTTTAACCGGTAAAAAAATTATATATTCCAAAATGTTTGAGCCTTAATCTCTCTTTCCAAGCCTTTTAGTTATCATATAAAGTCGAGTCATTCGTTACCTTGAGAAAAGAAGAATCGGTCGGTTGATGAAAAATAGAACTGAAATTTACTTAATTTGTGGAGTTTTTTATTTTTCATGCTTAACTAATAAATGATTTTCTGCAAAAATTCTATTCCCTAAAAAAAAGGGGGTCATTGATAAAAGGAGATTAGTCGAAAAAAAGGGAGAAGTATTGAGCAGCAACAACTGCCCAATTTTGGGGGTCCTAAAATTTTGCGAAAAATAAAGGACTAACCATTGTTGGTGCGTAGCTGCCGTCTCAAAAAAAGATAGAAAATGTGTTGGTGAAAAGAGCTACACGTTAGCAAATAACGGTGTGAAAGCTATCACCTAAAAAAAAATATAGAAAATATGTTGGTGAAAAGAGCTACACGTTAGCAAATAACGATGTGAAAGCTATCACCTAAAAAAATGGAAATTATGTTGGTGAAAAGAGCTACACGTTAGCAAATAACGGTGTGAAAGCTATCACTAAAAGGGATGTAGTATATGAGCAAATTTGAATTAATTAGCGGCTGAATTTCAATACACTCAATTTCGTGAACAATCACAATATTTGATGACGTCGATGAAATTCTTTTTCATATTGAGTCGAAAAATAAACGAGTGATCGAGAGCAACCATTAAATGGAGTCGTGTGTATCACGAGTGGGAACGAAATAATCAACCTTTTGGGGTGAAACCTTGCATTTTGGAGTTACAAAATAAAGTCGTGTTTTAACTTTAAAATCATTAGTAGATTTATTTTGAATCTTGATTCATTTCTATCTACTGTATAAAGCTGGTTTTTGTGTATTAATGGCATTTTGATCTCCTTTTCTCTTTTTATTTGATTATTTTTCTTAATTTATGTGTGTATTATTATTTTTGTGTCTTATTTTTATTTTTATTTTTGGAGTGTGATTAATAAAGAGTCTTGCTCGGGACTAGCAAGAATTCAAGTTTGGGGGTGTGATAAGTGTCAGTTTTATACACTTATCCATGGTTTGTATCGATATATTTCACCCATAATTGAGCTAGTCTACTCATTTTTTACTTAGAATTAATTAACTTTTAATGATTTTATATTTATCGGATGAAGATGTAAATCTAGTCTTAATCGGATTGAATTACTGAATTACTCAAGAAATAACATGTTTATAGAATATTCTCTTTGTTGAATTTTTATGTATTCATGTTGTGGGGCTTTCCGAGACGAGTTCGGCAGCCTTTCCGGATTGAAAATCAGAGTTATATATCAAAAGTTACCATCCGAAGAATATTTGGGGCAAAAACGCAAAGTCTAAGAAATGCTGGGCTGAAAATGAAGTCTGAAACTCCATACTGGTGTAACATCATAAAGTACGGGCGTAATTCACAAAGCAAAAAGCCGTAGCCATGTTACGGCCATAACTCCTCAATGTTACGGCCGTAAGTCAGCATAGTTACGGCCGTAACTCCTCAATGTTACGGCCGTAACTCTTGGCAGATTAGTGATAATTGCCTAATTTTTTATACTTTTGGTCTATTATTGAGGGGATGGCTGGCATTGATCCGATCTAATGTAATAATGCTGGAGTTTTGGAGCTATTAGATGACTTTAGGTGTATAAATAGACCCCTTAGATCCATCATTATTCATCTTTCATCATATATTTTTCCACTTTTTGTAATATTTTCTTTTTGTGTGAAGAACACACTTGTGTTCTTGAGTGACTTGTGTAATAGTGGCAAAGTCAAGGCACGGGAAGAGCATGTCGACGGCGAAGGGTTCGAAGGATACTAGTTCGGGGCCCCCTCGTCTTTGTTGTCCAGTTATGTTAAACCGTGTTATGTTATTTCCTGCTTCATTTAAATTGTTATTTGGTTGTATTTGACATTTGAAGTATTTTCCATCTCCATATGGTCTATACTTGTTTTTCGGATCCTGTGTGTTGTAAGGCCGTTGGCCATACTTTAATAAACTCCTAATCGGAGTAATGACTATTCATTGTGATTCGGTATCACAAATAATATTTATTTAATCTGTTTTGGATATCGCCTGGTGGGTCCCAGTGTGGGATTCACGGCACTGTAATAGCCGCTTTTTGGGGTGTTACAGAAGATGGTATCAGAGCGTTTCTTTTCTTTTATGAGTCATTGAGAAATGAACTAGTATCAAGAGACCTTCGTGTCACGTGTGACCTGTGCAAGTGCCTGACCCTACGAGCCAAATACGGTATGTACTTTATGAGCCATGATTTAATTACTGGCATGATATTGATATCAGTATGGGTCACCTTGTTGATCATGTTATTTCGAGGAATTGTGACAAGATTTATCTGATTGATAATCCGAGGTAAATGCAGAATTGATTATACAATTGAAATTGTTCGACTTGACACTGATATGATATTCGGTGCGACATTTGTGGTATCAATAACCGTTTTCCTTTAATATGTGATTCCTTGTTGCTATTAACTTAGCATGAATTTTAGTATCTTGAAATGTACTTATGGTTATCATTATGATTGATTCTTTCAGTATGGAAAGAAACCTGAGAGGTCGTGGCAGAGGGGGACGAGGCCGCGGAAGGGGCCGAATCCCAATACCTCGAGCCAACAGACGCGCGAATGCGGATCAGAGTTCCGCAGACAGTGGTTCACCTTCTAGGGAACAATCGCACCACAGTGGGCGCGGGGATGCGCGTGTCGATCCTTACGTCGTAATGCAGGGCATGATGACACAGATGACCCAGATGGGTCAACTAATGGAAGCTATGCAGAGGGCCGCTACTGGCCAGCAGCAGGGGGCTCATCCTCCTCCTGTGATTGGCGGACCCGTGAGTCGGATTATCAGCGACATCTCTCGCCAGCGACCACCGACTTTTGAAGGCTCCTCTGAGCCTGCTGACATTGTGCATTGGATCGAGCATTTTGAGAAACTTTTCCAGATGGTGGACTGCCCGGAAGAGAATCGCGTCTCGGTAGCCGCGTATTATCTTAGCAAAGGCGCTCATACCTGGTGGCTTTCAGTAAGGCCAGCTGATGGTGTTTACACTTGGGAGGAATTTAAAAACCTCATGCTAGACCGTTACTATCCAGGGCCACTCCGTGAGGCCAAACTGTCGGAACTATTGAACCCCGACCCGTCTGAAGACGATGATGTATTATCTGTTGCTGAGAAATTCCAGGCACTCCTTCCATTCGCCACAACAATTATCCGAACAGAGGCCGATAAGATCAAATACTTTCTCAAGAGGCTTAAACCCCGAATGAGAATGCAGCTGTTGAATCACCACTGTACTACCTTACCAGAGTTCATCGAGAAGGCTCTGGAGTACGAACTCACCGCGAAGGAGATTTCCAAGAAACAACCACAGTCCAACAACAAAAGGTCCAGGAACCAGAACCAGACTGAGAGTAACCGGGGGACATTCAGGAAGCCCCAGTCATTGCCAATGTAATATCCGCAATTTTCGACTTTCGGTAAATTTCTTTTTTTCGGTCGGAGTCCGTTTTCACGACTCGCTCATGACCGTTTCGTCATTCTGAGAATGATTAATTCTACACTTTTTGACATCCGAGTTCGTTTCGGTGTCGTTTCGTTGAGTTCTGTGCTTTTTAGCGACTTTTCCGCACTTGAGTTCGATTCTTGCGAATCTCGTCCAAAGCTGTTGTTTGAGTTTCCCGCAAGTCCGTTTAACTTTGTTAGACGTGTTGTGAACTTCAGTTTGGTTATTCGATCACGTATCGTGATTTCCGGGCGTTTTGGGCCATTTTGTAATTTCTTGAAAGTTACGGGTATCCGTATCTTTAATTGTTGTCTCGACCCGTTTCTTGGTCGCGTATGACTAATTATGGTATTACGCTTTCATTTCGAGTCGTTTATGTTGTCCGCGAACTTTTCGTCGTGTTCGTTCCGTGCGTTTTCGGAAATCGGGTCGTCGAGCCACAGCGGTGGCGGATCGCCGGACGGTGGCGGGGCGCCGGACGATTGCAGGCACCCGGCCGACGGTGCGCGAGAACCGGCGCGCACGCTTCTGGCCGGAAAGGCTGCGCTACCGGCAGTGTAGCGCCGCTGTCGGGTGGCTTTAGCGACGCTATCGGGCCCGGGCGATGGGGTTTCGAGGTTCGACTCGGCCAGATCGGCGAGTAGCGCACGCTTCGCCGAGCGTAGCGCGCGCTAGTCGGCAGCGTAGCGCACGCTGTTGGCGGCTAGCGTCGTTACTGCGGGCGATTCATCCAATGGCTACTTTGGGCCAAGCGCAGCAGCCCGGCCGTAGCGCACGCTAGCGGGAGTTAGGTCGACAAGTTCGGTGGTAGGGTTGGTCGGTGATGCCGGGTCGTGTGGGCCACTGGCCGAGGGTACTCGGCCGTCTGCGCCGATAGCGCACGCTAGTCCGGGAAGGCTAGCGCACGCTAAGGTCGGCCCAAGATAAATATGGTCGAGCAACACATTTCACTTCGTTTTTCATTTCCTTCCTTCTCCATCCGCGAGTGGCGATTCATGGCGGCGAAGCCATGTTGTTTAACAACAAATCCTTGAAGTCATTTGGTTCATTACATCAATCGATCGTCCGTTATATTCCTTTGATTCAGATTATAAAGGTAATATTCATTAGTACCCTAATTTAGTTATTTTGGGTTTTTTTGCATTTTCTTCTGATTCGATCCGTGTTGTTGATTAATTCATGATGGGTATGATTAATCTTGGTAGTATTCTTGTGTTTAACATCATTTAATCCATTGTTCTTCGTCGAATCGAAGTATATTTCTTGATTTCCTTCGAGTTGACTTTTTGGGGGATTTGTCCCCAATCTCGTTTTTCATCCGTTTTCGATGGATCGATTATGGTTAAATGATGTTGTTAAACATATTCTATGGATTGTATATCCATAATTCAACTTGGAATTCCGTTTTTGGGTTTTGACGGAACGAATCGTGTTCTTGGCCGCTTGGGAAATCCTTGAACTTTCGTCATTCGTTCTTTGAATTCAACGGCTTTGAGTCGTGTTATGAAATTCATTTCATTGTTATTATTGTCCTTCGTAGTTTATGACGTGAGTTGGCGATCGGTGGAGTCGGCGGGTTTGTAATCGGTTCGTGTCAACCTACTTTGGTCGATTCTCCGCATTGCTCTTATTCGAGGCAAGTACCTTGTCCATACTTTTCTTGTTTCGTGGATATGATGATTGGTGATCGTCTTGATTTGTTTGTTTGTTTGAAATGAGTTTTCAAAAGATTTGGTTAGCCTCGTTAAAGGCCCTCTTTCAAAACCGTGTGTGTTTTGTGATTGGTGTGGTTCGTGGATAACTATGTGAATTCTATGTATATGCTTGGTGTTCATGTTGCACTTGGTATTGTGTCTGGACGTATATTATTTCATTTCGGTGCGTTGTGGATTGACGTGGTGTTTTGCTAAGTGTTTGATGTCTCTGGGCGAATTGTTTGAATATCCTTGATATGATATGTTATTTGTGTGAATGTGTGGATATGGTTGAAGGTCTACGGTGGCACATGGCATGTGATCATGTGGCCAGGATGCAACAAGTGATTGATCCAACCGTGAGAGCTCGAGATAATCTACGGTGGCACATGGCATGTGATCATGTGGCCAGATGCAACAAGCGATTGATCCAACCGTGAGATGTGTGTGATTTGTTTCGCTAGCCACTCGGGAGGGTCCTTCGAGGCCTCGAGTGGGGCCGGTGGTATCGTCCGGTCTAGGCGATGCGCGTGCGTGATTATGTTTCGTTGATTTTTCGTCCGTTGAGGACACGTGATGTTGGCCTTTGACCCTGTAAATTGTTGGTGGTTTCCTATTTGCGAAAACAAAACATTTGGGTTGTGACCCTATTGATTTTTGGAAAGAGAAGGATTTTATAATCCTAAATTGTTTTCTATTAAAACTCTCGATGGCAT
This sequence comes from Orobanche coerulescens, assembly GCA_033398695.1. NCBI lineage: Eukaryota > Viridiplantae > Streptophyta > Magnoliopsida > Lamiales > Orobanchaceae > Orobanche > Orobanche coerulescens. Next base: position 85,637,545 of record CM065817.1, read on the forward strand.
TTTAAACTGTTTGTAAATTGTTTCCCTTATTTGCGATCTTTCGCTTTGGAAAATGTTTACCCAAACTCTTGCCTCGGAAGTACTTTTCCTTACGTTTGAACCTTTGAGGATTCCTGATTATTATTGTTCTTGGAACTTGTATTGTATGGCTCGTATTTTTGCACTTGTACTTGCACTAGCAAAACAGTGGAGTTTTGCTAACCCCCGAGTATTCGGGGGGTGGATGTCTGTTTTTGCATTCAGGTTTTGGAGCACAACACAGGGTCGGCACGAAGGATGATGAAAGATGATCGATACTAATCACATGAGGAACCGTACATCGTGTGTTGGTTCAGTTGTACTTTATTTTCCGCTGCTGTATTGTTCCCGTTGTACGGGTGTAGTTGTATTTTGTCCCCTGCGTGGGCATGAGTTGTATTTGAGCTGTATGTATTTGTGGAAAGACCAAATCGGTCTACTGAGTCATTGTAGCCTTGAAGGCATTGTCGAGATGTTAAACGTCGTTACCAGCCTGGTAGATCCTCGAGGAGAGGGTCTACGGCGTGTAATATCCCTGAGTGGATTGGGGGTGTTACATAAATGGTATCAGAGCTTAGGTTGTGGAAACCTAGGCTGTCGGGTCAGTGGTGCCTATTGAGTTTTTGTCTCGTCGGATTTTATCTGACTGGGTCGTGTCGCGACGCGTCGTCTGAGTTGGTTTGTTGTGATTAGTATCGTGGGGCGATCATCATCTTCGTGCGACCTGTGGATGTAAGTCTCCCTTCTTTGTGTTGTGCCTCGTGTGACACGAGCTATTTTTTATTATGAGTTAATTGACGGAATCCTCTTATGGATTTTGATTTCGTGATACGTGATTATTTGACTCCCATTTTTCGTTCATATGAGGAGTAGTGTTCTTTGTCTTGTGCATGTTTGACTTTATTTCTTTTATCCATTGCGTGAGTTCTTACAGAATGGCTTTCGGTATTTTACCGAGTTTTATTTCAAAATCAATTCCCTTAACCGAAGTTTTGGCATTATGGCCTTGATCATTTTGGCGAAATTCTTATGACGGAATCTAGTATTTTGTAAATGGATTTTGTGAGTTTTTGAAATATTACCGTCATCGGCCTTTTTGGCGTTTTTGTGAATGGTTTTTAGCCTGGTGGATTCCGGCGCGGGACCCACGACGCTATATTGTTCCTTGTAATTACCTGAAATTTTTGGGCATTCTAGCCCATTGAATTATTTTTGAAAACCTTGAGTATCTTAGAAAATTAAAATTCGGGACGTACTTTTAAAACGAATTATTTTCTTGCGGTGTTTTCAAGGTGTTTTCTAATGCCGCAATACGTTTCAAAAATTTTCCGGTTGAGGACCAAAAATATTTTTGAGGTATTTTCAAATGTAGTTGCTTAGACCCAAGGGTCGAATATTTTTGAAAGTTTTCACTAAAGGAAAGGTGTCCTCATTTTTGTTCAAACGCAAGATGATTTTCAAAGTCTCGATAAAGGTGTTTGTACTACTTTTTGTAAAATGATACTCAAGATCAACTGTTGTTTCCAAACTGTTTTCAAAAGGTGGTTCTCGTTTTTAAAACCTATCATTCCTGTTTGCGGACCATAAATGCGTGTATGGTTTTCGAACTTTCGTTACGGTGTTAACCCCGAATTGTGATTGAATTGGTGGCGTGAGCGTCGAGCCATTCGCCACGCATATGTTTTGTTGGCCCTCTGTGAGAGGTGTGAACTGGTGTTTACTGTTTATCGCCTCGTGGTGATTTGCGTGTTGTCGCACTAGTGTGAGTTGTTAAAGCCTGGATTTTTGTGCGTTATACACATGGGTGATTGTTTCATGATGTTTGTGATTGTGTCCGGTGCCGTTCGGGATGTTGTAATCGTCGAACGATGCCGTTGTTGTGATTTTTGTATGCGTTGATATGCTATGCTGAGTTGGCATCTCCGGTATGTTGTTTTGCGGTGTTAGTTCCATTGTATCTAGCATTTGTATTTTCGGTATGCCGAGCCGAGGCGTTTCAACCGTGATGTGCCGGGCGAGCACGCGTAAATTGTCCTTCTCGTCAAGAACACATTTCAAGTGTGGACTCGAGGACACCAAATTGATTTTGCGAATCGGCTACCGAGACTTTCGGAGTTCGCGCTTCAGCACAGATATCAGAATCGGCTTTGAGAGGCCTTTGAAGGATGTTTCTGTCGACTGCCTGTTGTGTCGTCTCCTTGATTTCGTTATTGTGAGTAGCGGGGACGACCTTCTTTTATAAGAGTTCGAATGTAATACCCGTATTATTTTTGGCTTCTGTATTTTCTCTTTCTCCAGTCTATCGATTCGCTCATGTTCGTTGGCACTTTATGAACTTGTTCTGTATTTCGATTTCATCGTCCGAACGAGCTGTGATCTTGTTGTGGGTCGATCTGGTTATCGATGTTACTTTTTCGAGTTCGGTTCGATTCTTGTGAACCTTGTTCGGAAGTAACATCATTTGGTTCTACTAGTTCTTTTATTCGAAGTGGATCGGATTTGGAACTCTTATGTTTTCGACTCTGTCGACTCATTTATGTTTGTTGACATTTCTGAGATTGTCCGCCCCTTGTTTTTGTTTATCGAACGAGTGTGGTATCGTTTCGAAATAACTCGTTCGTCGTTGTGACTTTTCAATCGCTATCCCCTTTCCTGTGGATCTTCGGCAATGCATGTCTTGTAGTTCTCACCAGATCATCCTGGGAGTTGTTGTTTGAACTTTATTGTTCTTTGTGATTCGAACATGATTCTTCGATTTTTGTTGTCTCGATCGTTGTGGTTTGATCGTTTGATTGTTCGGTTTTTATTGACCTCGTTCCGTGATTGGCGAACATTCAGGCTCCTTCGTAATTCCCTTCAGTTTGGGAAATTAGTTTCGTTTTCGATCTTCCAGCGTGTTTGTTCAGCGGTTGACTCGCGTTTTGATTGATGTACCGTTGGGTTGGTCAATCATATTGGTTTTCGTTCGTTGTGTTTTGTGATTGTCGGATAATTGACTTGGATATATTATCCGTTTGATGACGCTTGTCACTTGTTGGTTTTATTATATCCCTAACGGCGACGTTGTGTTGGTCGCCGTGGAGCGTGTTTTCACGCCGTATATTCCTTTGCGTTGTTTGTGACATTTCGCCGTTGGGCGTTAGTCACGCATTCTTGTGTGTCTCGTTGAGTTTTCCTGGCGGAATATTTCTTCTCCCTACTTGTTTTAAGTTTCGGGACGAAACTTCTTTTAAGGAGGGTAGAATGTAATATCCGCAATTTTCGACTTTCGGTAAATTTCTTTTTTTCGGTCGGAGTCCGTTTTGACGACTTGCTCATGACCGTTTCGTCATTCTGAGAATGATTAATTCTACACTTTTTGATATCCGAGTTCGTTTCGGTGTCGTTTCGTTGAGTTCTGTGCTTTTTAGCGACTTTTCCGCACTTGAGTTCGATTCTTGCGAATCTCATCCGAAACTGTTGTTTCGAGTTTCCCGCAAGTCCGTTTAACTTTGTTAGACGTGTTGTGAACTTCAGTTTGGTTATTCGATCACGTATCGTGATTTCCGGGCGTTTTGGGCCATTTTGTAATTTCTTGAAAGTTACGGGTATCCGTATCTGTAATTGTTGTCTCGACCCGTTTCTTGGTCGCGTATGACTAATTATGGTATTACGCTTTCATTTCGAGTCGTTTATGTTGTCCGCGAACTTTTCGTCGTGTTCGCTCCGTGCGTTTTGAAATCGGGTCGCCGAGCCACAGCGGTGGCGGGGATCGCCGGACGGTGGCGGGGCGCCGGACGATTGCAGGCACCGGCCGGACGGGTGCGCGAGAACCGGCGTAAGCGCACTTCTGGCCGGAAAAGGCTGCGCGCTTCTTGGCAGTGTAGCGACGCCGCCGGTGGCCTAGCGACATCTGCCTCGGGCAAGCGATGGGGTTTCTGAGGTTCTGGACTCGGTCAGGATTGGCACGTAGCGCACGCTACGCCGAGCGTAGCGCGCTGTCACGGGACGGGAGTTCCGAAGCCCGTGCGGCGTCCCAGGGGCCCTCACACCCCGGGACTAGCCTATCCCTCATAGCATGCCAACTGGTTTCGCCCTGCCATGGGCTCATCAGGGAGACGGCATTAGTCCCCGACCAGTTGTGCCCTACCAGCAACGATCCCCTTCATAGTCAAGTCCTCGACCAGCGACAAGCTCTCCGGACCAAACCGGGTCGGCATGCCTGACTCGGCCAGACCGATGCATCCGGGCAAACAACGCCTTAACGCTAATGTCGCCCCCTTTACCCCGCTTGTGGCAAGCTAACCAGAAGGCACGCCTCATTTGGACGGTCAACACGGACACGACATATCGGGTCGTGACATCCTCCCCACCCAAATCGCAGACGTCCTCGTGCCGGGGAAGAATGTTTCTTTCCGCACACCGTATTGCCTCACGCACACAAAACGATCGTGGCCAAACACATACGGCACCATCCCCAGATGGACAGGCTCTTCACTCGCGCACCTCGCGCTAGCCCGCAGTGCACCACGCACATACCGCATCGCCAATCGACATCAACCTTCACCCTACGCGCTTCCTGGCGTTAGTACCTCGGTTGAACGGCATTCCCTCGCCGCTGCATTTTTCCCGCATGTCGAGGTTCCCACAGTGGCCCACGATGATCCACGCTCATACACCCCGGTCACCGAAAGGTGGAGCTACCAAAAGTGCGCAATACAAGTGTGTCCACATTCCGGACCGTCTGATCTCACAAGCCTAGGACCACCTCTCATTCCGGCATAGAATCGGTTCATGTTCTCCGCCTAGAAGCCTTGTCAGGAGCCGCACTTTGTCCGTGCCCTCTTTGCACCGGCGTTCACTCCCCGCCCTCATCGGTTTCGGCAGAACTTGACCACACCCGAACCATGCCGTACTGAGAGAGGTTTTGGCTCCGATACCATGTGTCACAGGACGGGAGTTCGGCCCGTCTGCGGCGTCCTGTGGCCCTCACACCCCGGGACCAGCCTATCCCTCATAGCATGCCAACTGGTTTCGCCCTGCCATGGGCTCATCAGGGAGACGGCATTAGTCCCCGACCAGTTGTGCCCTACCAGAAACGATCCCCTTCATAGTCAAGTCCTCGACCAGCGACAAGCTCTCCGGACCAAACCGGGTCGGCATGCCTGACTCGGCCAGACCGATGCATCCGGGCAAACAACGCCTTAACGCTAATGTCGCCCCCTTTACCCTGCTTGTGGCAAGCTAACCAGAAGGCACGCCTCATTTGGACGGTCAACACGGACACGACATATCGGGTCGTGACATCGCGCTAGTCGGCAGGCGTAGCGCGCGCTAGTCGGCAGGCGTAGCGCACGCTGTCGTCCGGCTAGCGTACGTTACTCGGCAGGCGATTGATCCGGTGGCTCGGGCCAGTCAACTAGCGCGCGCAGTATCCGGCCGTAGCGCACGCTAGCGGGAGTTAGTCGGCAGGTTCGGTCGGCGAGGTTGGTCGGTGATGTCGGGTCGTGTGGGCCACTGGCCGAGGTACTCGGCCGATCTGGCCGATAGCGCACGCTAGTCCGGAAGGCTAGCGCCGTCACGCCCGAGAGAATCGACGGCCAGAGTGCTCTGACAGACCCGCATAGAGGGGTGCGAGGTTCACAGATCAACGTGCACGGGCACGTTCGGACAACTAGGCCGTGTGGATCGGCACAACCGACCGAGGGACTTAGCCGTGTGGCGCGGCATGCGTGGATGTATGGCCGAGCAAGCGAGCCAACCGGCAACAGAGTGCCCGACCAGGGACAAGGCCATCGTGCCCGATGCGGGACTACAGGCGGGCTGGACAAGGCACGCCGGAACCGACGGACGAGTGCGGCGGACAGCACACCGCCGGGACAATACGGGACAAGATGACGAGACGAGGCACATCCGAGGGCCGAGACTCGGACACGGCGACGGACACCGCGAGGGGTGCGCGCGAGCTGGCGCGCGCGGCGCGCGCGAGGATGCACGGAGCACCCTCCCCTATAATAGGCTTAGCGGGAAAAAGCCTTGTGATGGCAGTGGACATTGGAAAGCCGAGGAGTCCACATGCGGAAATTATACTGAACATTCCGTAAACGGACCGGGATGGTCCGTAACATCAAAGATGAATCCGGAGGCATGTGTGGAAGGCCGGGCCGGATCGGGTCGGGTTACATGGAGACGGGCCGAGTCGGGCCGAGCGGGCCGGGTCGGGCCGAACGAACCGGAAGATCCAAACATGTGGAAGGTGCTGGAGACTCTTGGATGAGTCAAGACTTGTAATCTAGTAGATGATTATAGACATTTGTAAAGGCTTTTGTACTTAGAATACTCTAGATTATGTAATATTGTAGGAGGATCTAGAAGCCTCCAAATGAGGAGGTGGAGGAAGGTTCTAGTGATAGGAGGTAGTATAAATAGGAGAAGTTGGGCTCATTTGCAGCCATCCTTGGGAATTCATTTGTAAGAGACATACTTGTAACTCTTTACAACTTAGTGGAAGAAAACTTTCCTCAACCCATTGCCTCTCTTTCGTTGTGCCAACTTTCATACTTAGCCAAATTCGGGGTGTTTAAGGCTGACTAGCAAGAGGGTTGCTAGGCCGCACGACGCTTAGGAGCATAGTAAACTCTAAGCACGTGACAAGTGGTATCGGAGCCATCGTTAGCCACACAAGGAGGTGTGCAAGACTGCGGGAGTCGACGCTAACGATCAGCAGGCATCATGGCCGACGGACAGATCGAGGCAGGCATCAATGTGGAGGACGGACGAGTCACAGAGGCTGACAAGGTCCGGGGACGTGGAGAAGTCCCAGCCGAAGGGAAAGCCAAGCGTGGCAAGAGCAAGGCGCGCGGTGTGGTGCCGCCGCAACACGAGGAGAACCCGGCACGAAGCCGACTTCTTGAGGATGAAGACATTCGAAAGATCATACTCACCTTAGCAAACCGCCTACCCGACATCGAGGACGACATCGAAGCTCTTGGGCAGCGCATCACTAACACCCAATTGAGCACGGAGGAACGCGTGGGAACTCTCGAGAAAGCTGTTGGCCAACTGGAAGGGCACACGTTGGGCCAGCTCGAGACCTTCAAGAGGGAACAACTCTCGTTGCGGAAGGAGTTAGCAACTATCGAGGATCATGTGGCATCCAGCATAACGGAGATACGCAAGCAGTATGCCGAGTTTTGCGAGGTAAGTGCCAAACGTTTTGAAGATTTTTGTCATAAAATCTGTCGGGCGAGCAACTCGGGCACCAACTCGAATGGTGGGCCGAAATGAACAAACACATTTGGCGGGGCGAGGTTCGAGGGACCAAGGGTTGAGGTCCCCAAACCCAAGGAGTTCATTGGCAAGAGAGATGCCAAGTCAATTGAGGAGTTCCTGTGGCGAATGGAACTTTACTTTGATGGTCTGGGACTGACGGATGAGAAGGCCAAAGTACGGCAGGCTGCACTATATCTTGCCGACGATGCAGCGCTGTGGTGGCGTCATCGACAGGCCGGTGTTACGAAAGGGACTTGCCAACCGATCGGGACTTGGGACGAGTTCGTGTCGGAACTCAAGGCACAATTCTATCCCGAGAACACATGCTATGAGGCAAGGAAGAAACTCCGCGAGCTCAAGCACAAGACTACCATTCGGGACTATGTTCGGGACTTTACATCGATCATGCTTCAGATTCCGGACATGACCGAGGACGATCGACTATTTTTCTTCCTGGATGGACTACCGAGTTGGGTCAGGGACAGAGTACAAAGCCGCGAGGTGAAATCTGTCAATGAAGCAATCAAAGCAGCCGAGTCCCTAGCCGAATTCGAGAAGAGGAAGGATCCGCGAGCTGAGGGTCAAGCCAAAGGCGGGGGAGACACCCGCACGTCAGTACAGCAACCAGCCCAACCATCACGCGGAAGATTCGGGACGAGACCGCAACATGATGCGGACAAGCCATACAACTCGGGTGAACGCAGGGGCGCTCCCGACCAACGAGGATGCTTTATGTGCGGCGGAGCTCATCGGATGAAGGACTGTCCGAAAATGGGGAAGCTCAACGCCATGGCCGAATGCGAGGGGCCAACGATTGATCACGACGTGCAGCAGGTAAGCACGATTCAACAACTTAATTCTGTCGTGAGTACAGGCAGCGAGGGACCGCGGGGAAGCAAGTTGATGTTCGTGGAAGGAACCATCAATCACCAACCCATCAAGGCCTTGGTCGACACGGGAGCCGACTACAACTATATCACTGAGGCCGAAGCGAGAAGATTGGGACTACTTGTGCAGCCATGCAAGGGCTGGATGAAATCCAACAACGGACCAGCAGTACCGGTCACAGGGGCAGCAAACGGAGTGCGAATCGTGCTCGGGGACTGGGAAGGTTGAGTGCACTTCAAAGTCACCACGATGGACGATCGGGATCTCATTTTGGGAATGGACTTTCTGGAGAAGAACAATTTTGCCTTTTTCCCAAAAGCAAAGACACTATGGGCGAACGGTCAGAACAAACCCATCATTATCCCCTTGACTGTGGAACAAGTCCCGTACGCAGCGATGATGACACTTCGATTTCAGAAGAAGCTTACTGAAGAGGAAATGCCGATGTATTGTCTGGGATCAATGCGGTACATCGAGGCACCGAGTGGCAGCATGCGTCGACGGGGACGTCGACGGAACAGGCGGGGGAGAGTGTCACGCCCCGAGAGAACTGACCGACAGAGTGCTCGGACAGACCCGCACAGAGGGGTGCGAGGTTCAGCAGATCAACGTGCACGGGGCACGTTCGGGACAACTAGGCCGTGTGGATCGGCACAACCGACTGAGGGACTTAGCCGTGTGGCGCGGCATGCGTGGATGTATGGCCGAGCAAGCAGGCCAACCGGGCAACAGAGTGCCCGACCGAGGGACAAGGCCATCAGCCCGATGCGTGACTACCCGGGCGGCCGGACAAGGCACGCCGGAACCGAACGGACGAGTGCAGCGGACAGCACACCGCCGGGACAATACGGGACAAGATGACGAGACGAGGCACATCCGAGGGCCGAGACTCGGACACGGCGACGGACACCGCGAGGGGTGCGCGCGAGGCGCGGGCGGCGCGCGAGGGATGCACGGAGCACCCTCCCCCTATAATAGGCTTAGCGGGAAAAAGCCTTGTGATGGCAGTGGACATTGGAAAGCTGAGGAGTCCATTGTACGGAAATTATACTCGGAACATTCCAGAAACGGACCGGGATGGTCCAGAACATCAAAGATGAATCCGGAGGCATGTGTGGAAGGCCGGGCCGGATCGGGTCGGGTTACATGGAGACGGGCCGAGTCGGGCCGAGCGGGCCGGGTCGGGCTGAACGAACCGGGAAGATCCAGAAACATGTGGAAGGTGCTGGAGACTCTTGGATGAGTCAAGACTTGTAATCTAGTAGATGATTATAGACATTTGTAAAGGCTTTTGTACTTAGAATACTCTAGATTATGTAATATTGTAGGAGGATCTAGAAGCCTCCAAATGAGGAGGTGGAGGAAGGTTCTAGTGATAGGAGGTAGTATAAATAGGAGAAGTTGGGCTCATTTGCAGCCATCCTTGGGAATTCATTTGTAAGAGACATACTTGTAACTCTTTACAACTTAGTGGAAGAAAACTTTCCTCAACCCATTGCCTCTCTTTCGTTGTGCCAACTTTCATACTTAGCCAAATTCGGGGTGTTTAAGGCTGACTAGCAAGAGGGTTGCTAGGCCGCACGACGCTTAGGAGCATAGTAAACTCTAAGCACGTGACAGCACGCTAGGCTGGCCCAGTATAAATATGGCTGAGCAGTCACATTTCACTTCGTTTTTCATTTCCTTCCTTCTCCATCCGCGAGTGGCGATTCATGGGCGACGAAGCCATGTTGTTTAACAACAAATCCATGAAGTCCTTGAGTTCATAACATCAATCGATCGTCCGTTATCAACCTTTGATTCAGCGAATCAAAGTAATCTTCCTTAGAACCCTAATTTCGTGAATTTGGGGATTTTTGCATTTTCGTCCTATTCGTTCCGTGTTGTTGATTAATTCATGATGGGTATGATTAATCTTGGTAGTATTCTTGTGTTTAACATCATTTAATCCATTGTTCTTCGTCGAATCGAAGTATATTTCTTGATTTCCTTCGAGTTGACTTTTTAGGGGATTTGTCCCCGATCTCGTTTTTCATCCGTTTTCGATGGATCGATTATGGTTAAATGATGTTGTTAAACATATTCTATGGATTGTATATCCATAATTCAACTTGGAATTCCGTTTTTGGGTTTTGACGGAACGAATCGTGTTCTTGGCCGTTTTGGGGGAAATCCTTGAACTTTCGTCATTCGTTCTTTGAATTCAACGGCTTTGAGTCGTGTTATGAAATTCATTTCATTGTTATTATTGTCCTTCGTAGTTTATGACGTGAGTTGGCGATCGGTGGAGTCGGCGGGTTCGTAATCGGTTCGTGTCAACCTACTTTGGTCGATTCTCCGCATTGCTCTTATTCGAGGCAAGTACCTTGTCCATACTTTTCTTGTTTCGTGGATATGATGATTGGTGATCGTCTTGATTTGTTTGTTTGTTTGAAATGAGTTTTCAAAAGATTTGGTTAGCCTCGTTAAAGGCCCTCTTTCAAAACCGTGTGTTTTGTGATTGGTGTGGTTCGTGGATAACTATGTGAATTCTATGTATATGCTTGGTGTTCATGTTGCACTTGGTATTGTGTCTGGACGTATATTATTTCATTTCGGTGCGTTGTGGATTGACGTGGTGTTTTGCTAAGTGTTTGATGTCTCTGGGCGAATTGTTTGAATATCCTTGATATGATATGTTATTTGTGTGAATGTGTGGATATGGTTGAAGGTCTACGGTGGCACATGGCATGTGATCATGTGGCCAGGATGCAACAAGTGATTGATCCAACCGTGAGAGCCTGAGATAATCTACGGTGGCATATGGCATGTGATCATGTGGCCAGGATGCAACAAGCGATTGATCCAACCGTGAGATGTGTGTGATTTGTTTCGCTAGCCAGCTCGGGAGGGTCCTTCGAGGCCTCGAGTGGGACGTCGGTGGTATCGTCCCGGTCCTAGGCGATGCGCGTGCGTGATTATGTTTCGTTGATTTTTCGTCCGTTGAGGACACGTGATGTTGGCCTTTGACCCTGTAAATTGTTGGTGGTTTCCTATTTGCGAAAACAAAACATTTGGGTTGTGACCCTATTGATTTTTGGAAAGAGAAGGATTTTATAATCCTAAATTGTTTTCTATTAAAACTCTCGATGGCATTTTAAACTGTTTGTAAATTGTTTCCCTTATTTGCGATCTTTCAGTTTTGGAAAATGTTTACCCAAACTCTTGCCTCGGGAAGTACTTTTCCTTACGTTTGAACCTTTGTGGATTCCTGATTATTATTGTTCTTGGAACTTGTATTGTATGGCTCGTATTTTTGCACTTGTACTTGCACTAGCAAAACAGTGGAGTTTTGCTAACCCCCAGTATTCGGGGTGGATGTCTGTTTTGCATTCGGGTTTTGGAGCACAACACAGGTCGGCACGAAGGATGATGAAAGATGATCGATACTAATCACATGAGGAACCGTACATCGTGTGTTGGTTCGATTGTACTTTATTTTCATTCTTTGTATTGTTCCGTTATGCACGGTGTAGTTGTATTTTGTCCCCTGCGTGGTCATGAGTTGTATTTGAGCTGTATGTATTTGTGGAAAGACCAAATCGGTCTACTGAGTCATTGTAGCCTTGAAGGCATTGTCGAGATGTTAAACGTCGTTACCAGCCTGGTAGATCCTCGAGGAGAGGGTCTACGGCGTGTAATATCCCTGAGTGGATTGGGGGTGTTACAACCAAACCCTTCTGATCGACCACCCATGGCGTCGAAGCCAGCTGGATCGCACTCTCGAGCGGTCCCCTCCTCTGTTGTGTGCTATAACTGCGGAGACCAGGGGCATATCAGCTCCAAATGCCCGAAGCCTGCCGTCACATGCCATACTTGTGGGAAGAATGGTCACCGTGCTCGTTTTTGCAGGAGTGGGCCCGGACATGATCCAGTGGCGTCTCATGCTCCAGTTCAATCTTCTGTTCAGAACCGGATGCCTCCGTCCGCTTCCTATCAGACCACCGGGGGGAATAGGGGAATGGGCCGTGGGAATCAAAGTGGTACACCTGGTGCCGGTACTGCGAAACCCAGGGTTTACGAGATGAAGAATGCTGACGATCCCGAGGCCAGCATGATTTCAGGTATACTCGAGATCCACTCCCATCCTGTATGTGTTCTTTTTGATACCGGTGCTTCACACTCCTTTATATATTCTTCTTGTTTAAGTCGTTTGCCTCTAGACCATGTTATCAATTGTGAGCCCTACGTGATTGGTCTACCTGATGGTGGAAGAATTATTGGGAGTCGTGAAGTCCAGGACTGTCCGATTCGTTTGAATGACCGCGAGTGGTTGTCAAATCTGATTGTAGTCGATCTACCTAAGGATGATATAATCTTGGGTATCGATTGGATGGATCGTCACGATGCAATACTCAGTGTCCGCAAGCGGATGGTTACCGTCACTTCTGATGATGGATTCGAGTGTATTTTTCGAGGTGATAATCCCAGTCGTTCTGGGAGAGTCATCAGCGCTATGAAAACAGTGAAACTTCTTAATCAAGGGTGTATTGGTTATTGGTGCTACATGACCAAAACAGCTGATCGACCAGTTGAATTGGCCGACATTCCGGTAGTCCGAGAATACCCCGATGTATTTCCAGACGAGTTACCAGGCTTACCTCCTCATCGTGACGTGGAGTTTATTATTGAGTTAGAACCAGGTACGTCCCCGCTCTCAAAAGCATCATACCGTATGGCTCCGACTGAGATCCAAGAATTGAAGAACCAGCTTGAGGAGTTGACTGACAAAGGCTATATTCGACCTAGTCCGTCCCCTTGGGGAGCACCAGTGTTATTTGTGCGGAAGAAAGATGGATCTCTACGCTTATGTATTGATTACCGTGAGCTGAACAGGGTAACCATCAAGAACAAGTATCCCTTGCCTCGTATTGATGATTTATTGGACCAACTTCAGGGAGCTGCCGTGTTTTCTAAGATCGACTTGAGATCTGGTTATCATCAGTTGAGGATTCGAGAGTCTGACATTTCAAGACAAAGATTCCGTACTCGCTATGGGCATTATGAGTTCGTGGTGATGCCATTTGGACTGACTAATGCACCGGCAGTGTTCATGGAGTTGATGAATCGAGTTTTTATTAACTATCTGGATCGCTTTGTAGTCGTTTTCATTGACGACATCCTGATTTACTCTCGCGACCATGAGGAGCACGAGAGTCACCTCCACCAAGTTCTCGATACATTGAGGCGGGAACAACTTTATGGGAAATTTTCTAAGTGTGAATTCTGGATGCCTGAGGTTGTCTTTCTCGGGCATGTGATATCAGCCGAAGGGGTGAGAGTGGACCCACAAAAGACGGAAGCCATTCGAGATTGGCTACCACCGAAGAACGTGAAGGAAGTTCGTAGTTTCCTCGGCCTAGCAGGTTACTACCGACGATTCGTAGAAGGATTTTCTAAAATTGCGCAACCAATGACTAACTTACTGCGGAAGGACAAGAAGTATTTATGGTCAGAAACATGTCAGAAGAGTTTTGATGAGCTCAAGAGTCGATTGATTTCGGCCCCTGTTTTGGTCTTACCAAAAGGAACAGAAGGATTTGTGGTGTATAGTGACGCGTCGAGACAGGGTCTGGGATGTGTACTAATGCAGGAAGGGAAAGTAATCGCCTATGCATCGAGACAATTACGACTTGGAGTTAGCAGCCGTGGTGTTTGCTTTGAAAATCTGGCGTCACTATCTTTATGGAATTTCCTGCCAGATCTTTACAGACCACAAGAGCCTAAAGTACATGTTTACTCAGAAGGAGTTGAACATGAGGCAGAGACGGTGGCTAGAATTAATCAAGGACTATGATATCGAGATCCTTTATCATCCGGGTAAAGCTAATGTGGTTGCCGACGCATTGAGCCGTAAAACCGTGCAGGAGCAGATGCTGAGCCGTTTGACAGCACAAAGAGAGTTGCAGTTGGACCTTATGAGGTCAGAAATTGAAGTTTGGTTACAGCGTGTTCAGGGACAACTTTGCACCCTTGAGATTTCTTCGTATCTTGATGATATGATCAAAACGAAGCAAATTACGGACCCATTCTTATCTCGAGTTCGGGATGAAGTAACCCAGGGGAAAGCCCCTGGATTTGTGATCCACGAGGATGGATTGATACGTTTTAGAAATCGAGTTTGTGTACCCGCTGACGAAGAGTTGAGAAACTCTATCATGAGAGAAGCCCATGCTACCCCGTACTCTATTCACCCGGGCTCTAGCAAGATGTATAAGATTTGAAACAGAATTATTGGTGGGGGAATATGAAGCGTGAGGTTGCCGAATTCGTTTCGAGGTGTTTGACCTGTCAACAGGTTAAGATTGAGCACCAGCGACCCGCAGGAATGCTGAAACCGCTCCCGGTTCCTGAGTGGAAATGGGAGGACATATCTATGGATTTTATCACTAGCTTGCCGACGAGTCATCGAGGAATGAATACGATTTGGGTGATTGTGGACCGTCTGACCTGTAATATCCGCAAATTCGATTTCAGGTAATTTTCATTTTCCGGCGGAGGTCCGCTTCGACAACTCGCTTGTCGCTGTTTTGGAATTCTGAACCTATTTTGTTCTTGGAGTTTCTCCGCTTAGACGGGTCTCGATGATGTTTTTACGTAATTTCATCTTGTGTTATATTTTGTCTCATGTGAATTTGTCTCTCGTTAAACTCGTTCGATTTCGTCATTTTCTTACTTCCATGAGTTCGTATGATTGAGTAGAGCATGTTGTGAGTTTCGGATTGTTAATCCGACGTTGTGTCGTGATTTTCGGATGTTTGGGCCGTTTTTGTAACTTCCTAGAAATTTAGGGAATTTGTTCCTTGTTCGACCTTGGTTGTGTACCTCAGATCGTTTTGGGGTTCCGTACTTCCATTTCGTGTTATTGTTGCCCAAATATCGATTCCTATTGCTTTTATTCTCTTTCCGGATCTTTTTTCGTCATTTTGGGACCCGAGGGGGGGTGTGAGCCGCGGCACAAGGATTGTGCGCCGCGGCACACATACTACCCAGTTGTTGGCCGAGCAGGCTGTACCGTGTGCCGCGGCACAAGGATTGTGCGCCGCGGCACACAGCCGAGTCAGTGCCGCGGCACACTTGTCCGGGCCGCGGCACACCCGTGTGGCACCTGCCGGCTAAAACCTCCTGTACCGCGTGCCCCGGCACAGTCCGGCAGTGCCGCGGCACATGCCGAGTCTGAGCCGCGGCACACTCCGAATGAGCCGCGGCACATCGAGCGGTCAGCCGACCACTGGGCGCAATTTTTGGCCCTGTGCCGCGGCACAGATTAGCCGCGGCACACAATGCGGTCAAGACTATAATCGGTGTTTTCATAAGTTTCGCTCATTTCCTCCTTTTCTTCCACCGTGCGCGAGAGAGAGAGGTTGAGAGGGGATTTCTTCTCCATCCACCCTTTTGATTGTGTGTTTTTCTTCATCTTCCTTCGATCGTGTAGCTCGGATTGTGGATCTAGCACGTGTTCTCCGGATTATAGGGTTTGTATCTTCTAGAGGTAAGATCTCTTATACCCTAGTATGATTTTTGGGGAGGGTTTGGTGGTGATCTTGTGTTTTAATCCGAATTAACCGATGTTGTTGTTAGATTTTGATAGTACTCTCGTGACCCTTGGCTTTCTTGTTTTTGGTTGGGATGAAATCCCGTTAGTTCACCGTTAACCGATTTCAATTCCCTACGCACTCTTGGTGTTCGATAAATTGTCCCAACGGTAGAACTAGGAGGGATTTCTTCGTATTCTTGATGTGAGATTGATTGTATATCATTATTGTGTTAGGGTCGGATTTGAGAGGATTGTTCGGACCTGAACCTATTCCTTCGTCGTCTCCTTCGCGTCGTATTACCAAGGCAAGTACCTCGATATACGAATTGTAACTGCGTGAAATCATTGTTGTCGAAGTGTATGAGTTTATATGGAGGTATATATATATATATGTGTTTATATAGTTACATGTTAAATATATGTATGTATATACGTATATTAATATATATGTTTATGTCGGTGATCGACGAGTGTTGAATTCTACCATTAGTTGACGTACTCAACTTGGATTGATGGGCGAACTATAGTTATTCATATAATATAGTGAGGTTATATATTTATATATATATATATATATATCTATATATATAAATGTGTATATATTCGGTTGAGTCGCAACATAGAGATATATGTGCGGTGTTGATTGAGTTTGATTGATAACGTGTGTGTTATTGTTTATTTGTGTGGATATGGATCGCGGAGAAATTGTGTGACTTGATGTACCGAGTTGAAAATTTTTGTGACAATTGTCCGTGTGCTTGATGTTTGAACAATGTGGATACTTGTTGTGAGAAACGTCATATCCGGAACCTCGAGGCGGGCGGTGTACTCCGGCACGCCGCAATGTGCGGCTCCATATGGGTGGTGAACGCCGGTGTCACCTAATGCGCGTGCAAGGGGCGGCTCTTGCGGGAGTGACGCCGGTGCGGTGACATGTTCAAGGAGCGGCCGACATAGTGGAGTGAACGCCGGTGCACAGTGTGCGGTGGGCGCTGGCGAGATTATTGGTTACGGGTATTTGAGTGATAGCTAAGACCGATACGAACGATGTTCGTATCTCAAATTCTTTCAACTCATTTTTAATGTTTGTCTTGATACGCATCGCAATCCGTGTTTTTGAAAGCTTGTTTCAAATTGTTTTTAAAGCGTTGGTATCGGGGTTAGTTAACCACGGAGGTTTGACGAAATCTCCGAGGGTTAATTAATCGGGGTCTTGAGCAGATATGTCGAATGAGAGTTCGTACCTTTGATTGTATTGTGGTGCTATTCTGTATTGGGTCGAGGACCGTGGGATGTTGAGATGATTGTTTTCGTGATGATGTTATTTGGAATGGGTTGAGAACCCTGTGAGATGTTGTAATGATTTCGTTGTGACGGTGTTCTATAAATTGGGTCGAGAACCCCAAATAAGTTGACTTGGTTTTTGTGTAATCGTTTTCCATACGTTGGGTCAAGGACCCGAGAGTTTTTGAAATTATTTCCAAAAGTATTCCCATTCAATTTTAAAAACCCCTAAACGGCCCGAGTCAATAATAATGTTTGCAAACTATCTTATCAAAATACTTTTCCTTTTTACAAAAGGGATCTTCCTGACTCCTTGGGCTCGTTTAAAGTTTCTTGAATGTTATTTTCCGTAAGGAGAATGTGACTATGTGATTACCTTTCACCTTGTGTATGCGAGTGTCATTCGGTGCTGACTGTGGGAATGTATGGTTTGTGTTAAGTCTTCACGGCGGTTGAATTTTGTGTTGTTACTGTTTTTATATCTTGTATATTATGTACTTGCACTAGCAAAATTCCAGTTTGCTAACCCCCGAGTTTTCAGGGGGTGGGTGCCTGTTATGCGCTCAGGTTTTGGCAGCTCGGGAGCAGTCACGGGATTGGCTTGGAAGGAGATGGAAGACGACGATGCTAATCACACCAGAGTCAGAGTCTTTTCTTTTGTTTCATTTTGGTCGGTATTTTCTTTGTCGTTTGAGTATTCACCCTTGCATGGGTGTAGTTATCGATTTTTAAATTGAGTTGTCATTCTTTTCTGTGTTCAAGTTTATTGTTGTCATTGTTGTATGAATGTCGTTAGTTTATGAATTGGTTTAAGACCTTGTCGGTCTACTTTGTATTAAATTTATAACACAGTCGGTCAATCTTTGAGTATTCTTTTGGAGTTTATCCTGTTGGATCCTTTTGATAAGGGACTACGGCGTGTGACATTCCCGGCCGTATTCGGGGTGTTACATTTATGGTATCGGAGCTTAGGTTTGCGAAAAACCTAGGCCGTTGGGTCAAGTCCATGTCTTGTGTAAGTCGCGCGCATCGTAGTCGTGATTAGTATCGTGGTTCCGACATCATCTTCCGCAATCCGTGATGGTAAGCCTCCCGATCGTAAGTCCCCTTATATACGTATTTGATTACATTGTGCTAATATGCTTAATGTGAACTAGGAATTGGAACTTGTTGGTGATATTATCGTTTTAGGATATAACATGCGCAAGCGGTCCGAGCATAAATAGTTACGTAGTATGCTTCGAAGTCGAGCATGTTTATCTGCTTCGGTACTTTATTAGAATGAATTTACGAATGATAACGTTATCCACCGCATGAGTATTTTAAGATGGTTTTTGTTATCTTGCAAACCGAGTTTTGATATTTTGGTCTTGCATATTTTGATAGTATTCTTATGACGGTATTTGATATTTCATAAATGACTTTTGTGAGTATTTGAGAATGTTACCGACTTCGGCCTTTTGGCATTTAGATCATTTTTTTAAGGAATTTTTGCACAGTGGGTTCCTAGACGGCCCACGGCTACGTAGTATCTCGAATATTTTAAAGCAATGCTTTGAAATTTTCTAACATTGTGTAAAGCCATGATTTAATACCGTCATGTTAAATGGTCACGTACCTCGGTGGAAAATTCTTCGAATAAACATTTTTGAAGAAGAGGAAAGATTTTCAAAATTTTGATATTTGGGACTCAACATTTTTGAAATATTTCAAATTAGTTACGAATTAATTTTCGATTTCCTTTTTTTTCTTTTATTCATCACTCGTAAATAATTTTTAGAGTCATTATGTAAACTTCCTCTTCCGAAATAAAAGACAATGTTTACAAGTCTTGGGCGCAACGTGACTAGCCCCTTTTTCAAAAATTTGTTTTCATTAAGTGCATACATATAATGATCGTCCTCGTCGAGGAACTCGAACTTGACTTCATAAAACTTTATGCTTTACGATAGTACCGTTATTCTCGGGATGCTAACTAAAACTCGGGTTGATAATTGTGGTATATTGTACGTCCGATAAACTAATACCGTTGATCGGTGTTATCCGTATTAGTATGTCAAGCCACGGCGGACGTGGACGTGATGATGGAAATGGAAGCGGCAAGGTGGTTCGCATAACCACGATCCATGCTACGGTGAAGGAGTATCTAGATCAAACGATATCCTATGAAATCTCCTCGGTGGTCGAGCCCACGAGCGAAGCAAAGAGACCGAGGGTATCGGGAAAATTTCTGGCGGTGAGGAGACTAAGGCTCCCAAGCCCTTACGTTGTTCGAAAGCGCCATCTTCGCGGTCGGGAGTGAACGCTGAAATCCCAAACCAAGATCGGTGACTCGCGGTAAGAAGAGGAGATGTTTCAATCAGAATCGCTGGGACATGTTCGCGCAAATTGTCCCTCTCCACTCTTGACTTGTTACCGGTGTGGGTGTGAAGGTCATCGGGAGAAACACTGTGAGACAGTTTCCGAATTGGCAAAGAATGCCGCCCTGAGAGAGAGCAGAGCTAGTGACTGGAGGATGTCCCGAAACCCTATGTTTCCTTCTGAAGAGCCTAACATGGGAGGATGAATATTTTGCAATATGTCCTAATTGTTGCTGTTTTGAACAATCGTGACTTTGATCGTTCTTCATTTCATTGCTCTATATTTCCAACTCTTGTTGTTCTAAGTTTGGGATCGAAATACCTTTTAGTATGGGGAAGTGTATTACCCGTACTTTCCTTGGTATTTTCGGCATTGTATGATTTTTCATTGTTGGTAACTCAATTATGATCCTCTCGACGATTTTAAACTATCTTGTTCTCCTTAGCCTGCCGTCCTCCGAACGAATTTCGGAGCTGTTTTGTTAAAACCCGTGAATTATTGTGGTCTTTCCATATCTGAACCTAATTCTTGCAAATTTTGTTCGGTACTATTATTCCCACGCGTGCATTTGACACTTCCGTATGTGTTATGAACTTGGATTGTGGTTGGTTGAGCTCGAAACATGATTTTCGTGACGTCTGAATTATTTTGTGATTTTCTTCCCTCTGGGAGTTTTGGTATCCAAATTCATACCCCTTCAACTCAACTTATCGTGTTCCCATATATTTTTATCGCCTCGACTCACGTACCATATGCTCGCTAGGTCAGTTCATCGTATTTCTGGAACCTTGCATTCGCGCTTTGCTCGTGATGATTTGGGGCTGAGCAAGTAGTTATTTCCTTGATTGTTCCGCCGCTCTCTATTTTAAGTTTCGGGACGAAACTTCTTTTAAGGAGGGTAGAATGTAATATCCGCAAATTCGATTTCTGGTAATTTTCATTTTCCGGCGGAGGTCCGCTTCGACAACTCGCTTGTCGCTGTTTTGGAATTCTGAACCTATTTTGTTCTTGGAGTTTCTCCGCTTAGACGGGTCTCGATGATGTTTTTACGTAATTTCATCTTGTGTTATATTTTGTCTCATGTGAATTTGTCTCTCGTTAAACTCGTTCGATTTCGTCATTTTCTTACTTCCATGAGTTCGTATGATTGAGTAGAGCATGTTGTGAGTTTCGGATTGTTAATCCGACGTTGTGTCGTGATTTTCGGATGTTTGGGCCGTTTTTGTAACTTCCTAGAAATTTAGGGAATTTGTTCCTTGTTCGACCTTGGTTGTGTACCTCGGATCGTTTTGGGGTTCCGTACTTCCATTTCGTGTTATTGTTGCCCAAATATCGATTCCTATTGCTTTTATTCTCTTTAGGATCTTTTTCGTCATTTTGGGACCCGAGGGTGTGAGCCGCGGCACAAGGATTGTGCGCCGCGGCACACATACTACCCGATTGTTGGCAGCGGTGCATGCAGTGTGCCGCGGCACAAGGATTGTGCGCCGCGGCACACAGTCGGTGCCGCGGCACACTTGTCCGGCCGCGGCACACCCGTGTGGCACTGCCGGCTAAAACCTCTGTCACGCGTGCCCGGCACGATCCGGCAGGCCGCGGCACATGCCGAGTCGAGCGCGGCACACTCCGAATGAGCCGCGGCACATCGAGCGGTCGGCCACCACTGGCGCAATTTTTGGCCCCGTGCCGCGGCACGATTAGCCGAGCCGCGGCACACAATGCGGTCAGCGCTATAATCGGGTGTTTTCAGCCAAGTTTCGCTCATTTCCTCCTTTTCTTCCACCGTGCGCGAGAGAGAGGGTTGAGAGGGGGATTTCTTCTCCATCCACCCTTTTGATTGTGTGTTTTTCTTCATCTTCCTTCGATCGTGTAGCTCGGATTGTGGATCTAGCACGTGTTCTCCGGATTATAGGGTTTGTATCTTCTAGAGGTAAGATCTCTTATACCCTAGTATGATTTTTGGGGAGGGTTTGGTGGTGATCTTGTGTTTTAATCCGAATTAACCGATGTTGTTGTTAGATTTTGATAGTACTCTCGTGACCCTTGGCTTTCTTGTTTTTGGTTGGGATGAAATCCCGTTAGTTCACCGTTAACCGATTTCAATTCCCTACGCACTCTTGGTGTTCGATAAATTGTCCCAACGGGTAGAACTAGGAGGGATTTCTTCGTATTCTTGATGTGAGATTGATTGTATATCATTATTGTGTTAGGGTCGGATTTGAGAGGATTGTTCGGACCGGAACCTATTCCTTCGTCGTCTCCTTCGCGTCGTATTACCAAGGCAAGTACCTCGATATACGAATTGTAACTGCGTGAAATCATTGTTGTCGAAGTGTATGAGTTTATATGGAGGTATATATATATATATATATGTGTTTATATAGTTACATGTTAAATATATGTATGTATATACGTATATTAATATATATGTTTATGTCGGTGATCGACGAGTGTTGAATTCTACCATTAGTTGACGTACTCAACTTGGATTGATGGGCGAACTATAGTTATTCATATAATATAGTGAGGTTATATATTTATATATATATATATATCTATATATATAAATGTGTATATATTCGGTTGAGTCGCAACATAGAGATATATGTGCGGTGTTGATTGAGTTTGATTGATAACGTGTGTGTTATTGTTTATTTGTGTGGATATGGACTGGCGGAGAAATTGTGTGACTTGATGTACCGAGTTGAAAATTTTTGTGACAATTGTCCGTGTGCTTGATGTTTGAACAATGTGGATACTTGTTGTGAGAAACGTCATATCCGGAACCTCGAGGGCGGGCGGTGTACTCCGGCACGTGTACGCTGCAATGTGCGGCTCCATATGGGTGGTGAACGCCGGTGTCACCTAATGCGCGTGCAAGGGGCGGCTCTTGCGGGAGTGACGCCGGTGCGGTGACATGTTCAAGGAGCGGCCGACATAGTGGAGTGAACGCCGGTGCACAGGTGTGCAGTGGAGGCGCCTGGCAGGCTTATTGGTTACGCGTATTTGAGTGATAGCTAAGACCCGATACCGAACGATGTTCGTATCTCAAATTCTTTCAACTCATTTTTAATGTTTGTCTTGATACAGACCGCAATCCGTGTTTTTGAAAGCTTGTTTCAAATTGTTTTTAAAGCATTGGTATCAGGGTTAGTTAACCACGGAGGTTTGACGAAATCTCCGAGGGTTAATTAATCGGGGGTCTTGAGCAGGATATGTCGAATGAGAGTTCTGTACCTTTGATTGTATTGTGGTGCTATTCTCGTATTGGGTCGAGGACCCTGTGGGATGTTGAGATGATTGGTTTCGTGATGATGTTATTTGGAATGGGTTGAGAACCCCGTGAGATGTTGTAATGATTTCGTTGTGACGGTGTTCTATAAATTGGGTCGAGAACCCCAAATAAGTTGACTTGGTTTTTGTGTAATCGTTTTCCATACGTTGGGTCAAGGACCCGAGAGTTTTGAAATTATTTCCAAAAGTATTCCCATTCGATTTTAAAAACCCTAAACGGCCCGAGTCAATAATAATGTTTGCAAACTATCTTATCAAAATACTTTTCCTTTTACAAAAGGGATCTTCCGACTCCTTGGGCTCGTTTAGAGTTTCTTGAATGTTATTTTCCGTAAGGAGAATGTGACTATGTGATTACCTTTCACCTTGTGTATGCGAGTGTCATTCTCGTCTTGTTGTGGGAATGTATGGTTTGTGTTAAGTCTTCACGGCGGTTGAATTTTGTGTTATTCTTGTTTGTATATCTTGTATATTATGTACTTGCACTAGCAAAATTCCGGTTGCTAACCCCGAGTTTTCGGGGTGGGTGCTGTTATGCGCTCAGTTTTGGCGGCTCGGGAGCAATCACGGGATTGGCTTGGAAGGAGATGGAAGACAGCGATGCTAATCACACCAGTCAGAGTCTTTTCTTTTGTTTCATTTTGGTCGGTATTTTCTTTGTCGTTTGAGTATTCACCCTTGCATGGGTGTAGTTATCGATTTTTAAATTGAGTTGTCATTCTTTTCTGTGTTCAAGTTTATTGTTGTCATTGTTGTATGAATGTCGTTAGTTTATGAATTGGTTTAAGACCTTGTCGGTCTACTTTGTATTAAATTTCGACCCCAGTCGGTCAATCTTTGAGTAGTCTTTTGGAGTTTAGCCTGGTGGATCCTTGTGATAAGGGTCTACGGCGTGTGACATTCCCGGTCGTATTCTGGGGGTGTTACATGACCAAATCAGCCCACTTCTTGGAAATTAAGGACACATGGGGCCCCGAGAGATTGGCCCAGCTGTTTATTAAGGAAATTGTGAGACTACACGGTACCCCCAAGAGCATTGTATCAGACCGTGACGGGCGATTTGTGTCACACTTCTGGAAGGCAGTTCATCGTGCGATGGGCACTCAGTTGAATTTCAGCACGGCTTTTCATCCACAGACCGATGGTCAGTCGGAGAGAACCATCCAGACTCTAGAGGATATGTTGAGAGCATGTGCTCTTGATTGGAAGAACGATTGGGAAGCCCAGCTGCCTTTGGTGGAATTCACTTATAATAATAGTTGGCACGCTTCGATTCAGATGGCACCGTATGAGGCATTATATGGCCGTCGCTGTAGGTCCCCGTTGTGTTGGGACGAACTGTCAGAATCTCTGGGTACGGAACCCGACATGCTATTAGCAGCTCGGGAGAAGATCACTTTGATTAGGAGTCGGTTGTTAACGGCTCAAAGTCGACTGAAGTCTTATGCTGACCACCGTCGACGACCGCTGGAGTTCGAGGTTGGTGACCATGTGTTAATGAAGGTGTCTCCTACCCGAGGTGTTTTTCGTTTCGGGAAGAGGGGCAAGCTGAGCCTGAGGTACATTGGGCCGTTTGAGGTTTTGGAGCGTGTAGGCGATCTGGCCTATCGACTAGCTTTGCCACCGGCTTTGAGTAAGATTCACAACGTGTTTCATGTCTCCCAGTTGAGGAAATATGTTGCTGATCCGAGCCATGTACTTCAATTCGAAGATATTGAATTAGCAGAGGATCATTCGTACGAGGAGCACCCTGTACGGATACTCGAGAGGAGGATCAAGCAGTTGCGGAACAAGACGATTCCCCTACTGAAAGTTCAGTGGTCACGACACGGAGTCTAGGAGGCTACGTGGGAGACCGAGGATAGTATGCGAGCGAGATACCCCGAGTTATTTACCCCTTAGTTTCGAGGACGAAACTCTTTTTAAGGGGGGGAGTATGTAATATCCGACTGTAACTATTCATTTTTACCTGTCGTGGTATTATTCGGATAATCTGATTATCATAAATCGTTGCCTTTAGTATTATGTTGAGATATTATAGATTTGAATATCATATCGTTGTTAGTTCATTTCAAATGTGATGATTCGATGTTAATTAGAGAGTTGCATTTTCGAATTTTTCTGTTGATGTAGCGTACGCTAGACAGTAAGATTAACGTACGCTAAACCTGTGCATTAGCGTGCGTAAGTTTTCCTCGGTTGCGTACGCTAAGAGGGAATCTGGCAGCAGTTGACTTCAGCACGTGAACTCCTTAGCCGTTAGCATGCATGAGATCTAAGTCTGAGCTGTCGTGTCGGTGAGAATCTACTTTTATTAGCATGCGTAAACCATTTCTCATTAGCGTGCGCTAACGGCCTGCGATATTTCAAGATAGTAGCCACTGTAAGCCGCTTACGTACATAATATCGACCGGATAGCATACGTAAGTGCATTAGCGTACGCTAAACTGTCCCGTTAGCGTGCGCTAAGTCTGCACAGTCTATTTATAGGACCAGCCTGTTTTTCATTTCTTCACAACCCCAAACCTAATTTCTCTCTTCACATATCATACCTCTGCACTACCAAAACGATATCAACCTTCACCAACTTGTTTCTAAGCCTTAAATCTTGGAGTGGAGATCATTTCCTTGGAGATTTGGAGTTGTTTTTGAGCTTGGAATATATTCTCTCATAGCATTGAAGTTGTTCTTCATTTCTGGAGGTAGGTGTGCTTTCTTCTCTGCATTATTTTCTTATGTTGATGATTAATGACGAATTATACTTCACCTATAGTTAGATTAAGCAAGTAAAACATGGTTATAATTAAACTCTTTAAACACTTCTTGATGAATATGATAAATGAGGGTTTAGATTAGAGGAGTTCTTGATATTGTAGTAATGGTAACCATGTTTGTAGTTGTCATTACTCATCTTCTGGACGAATTTAGCTCAGTAGGACATTGTTGGATCGATTAGCTTCATCATAACTGGATTTAGTCAAGAACTTGATATCATAAAGTGTTTAAACACCATTTTAGGTATCTATTTGCCTTGAGAAGAACTTGATAATGTTAAAGATAAGATTAGATGATCTAGTTCAGAAATCTTAGAAACTTTAAATCATTATGGTTCAGCTTCACAAGTCTTTGAAGATTGATAATGATCTTGATAATTACAACAATAACTTTTCATTAATCTAATGTGTTGAGAACTTAGAATGTTTTGATCATCATACTAGATAGATGGTGAATTCACCATCATGTTAATGAATCCTCCAGCCTTGTAAACAAAGACTTTGATAACCCTCATGGGTATGGTGTAATCTCAGAACTTATGAACTTGTTGTTAGCTTAAAAGTCAATTTAGATGAGAGGAGAATAATCATAATGTGCAGATTTTACCTTTCAACGTTTTAATGTTTTGGAAAGTTTAATCATCATAAGATGATCTTAACATCTTAATTGGTTATTCAACATACCCTTGATAGAACTCTTGTTTATGATGAACCATGCGAACATTCGATAAATATTGTAAACCGATTCTTATGGTTGTAATGATGTTAGAAGGACTCCTGACATAAGGCTTCAATAATTGGTAGTAACAAACTATTCTAAAGGATTGTAGGTTGACGTCTTACTAATCCTATATTGATAATTATACGAATATGTTTTTGAGTAAAATGTATTTCGTTTAAGGTTGATTGTTCGAGTAAACAATATTAGTCGAGGACCGTTCGTTCGTTCCGACAAGAAGAGGACTATTCTCGTCTCCGTATTAAGGCAAGTTATCTTGCTTGGTTATAATGATGATTAGATTCTTGTGATGATTATATATTTCATGTGTATGAATTGTCCATGTGACGTTTGTCGTGATTTGACATTGTCCTTGATGTTATGGGATTGCATTCCCAAGTACGCCGTTTTGAATCGTTGATCTCGTTGGTCCTTAATTTCACTTTGGTGAGTTTTTCTTGATCCTTAATTGGATGTGTATTTCATTGAACTTCGTTGTCATGTTGTGTCGTGACATTTCCGGAATCATATCTGCGTGCCGATTGGATATTGTGTAGGATTTTAGCCCGCACTTGTATTGTCATACGTGGATGTTTCCGTATTGGATCGTGCACACGAGACGTAGTTCGTGAGGCTAATTAGGTACATTGTCACACGTATATTCGGATTCCGTATACGGGGTGGACATGTACACGGACACATTTCCGGATCGGGCGTCTTGTGATGTCCATCTTGAGCTATATTGTTAATCGTTCATAGTCCATGTATGATTGGATGTGTTCGATATTTTGTGACTGATTGTTTCATACGCCCGAGGGGTATGATTAATAGTCGGAATGATTTTCTTGAGATCTATATATGTGAACTGTATAATGTCGGAAGAATTGGTTATCATGTATATCTGACCCTGTGTTGGGCAAAATACTTGTATTGTATTTTAGGTCGAGGCAAAGGCAAGGCACGGGAAGAGCATGTCGACGGCGAAGGGTTCGAAGGATACTAGTTCGGGGGCCCCTCGTCTTTGTTGTCCGGTTATGTTAAACTGTGTTATGTTATTTCCTGCTTCATTTAAATTGTTATTTGGTTGTATTTGACATTTGAAGTATTTTCCATCTCCATATGGTCTATACTTGTTTTTCGGATCCTGTGTGTTGTAAGGCCGTTGGCCATACTTTAATAAACTCCTAATCGGAGTAATGACTATTCATTGTGATTCGGTATCACAAATAATATTTATTTAATCTGTTTTGGATATCGCCTGGTGGGTCCCAGTGTGGGATTCACGGCACTGTAATAGCCGCTTTTTGGGGTGTTACAACCTAATGCTATGTATTGAAGCCAATCAACATAGAAATATAGTGGATTGATTCAATATATAAGGGGCGTGTTATAGTTCGAAAGAGAAACCGTCTTTTTAAGAAATATCGAATCTACAAAACATAATAAGTAAATTCATCTTATGATCTCCTATACATCTTCTATAACAAATGATGAACTAAGTTTGTAATCCTAACTATTTCATTTTATCTTTTATTAATCTATTATTAGTGTAATCTTTCATTTCCTTGAATATTAGAACTATTATTGCATTTTCTTTGCAATTGTCATACCAAACTCTTAAATTGTGTGTTTCAATCATATAAATCTCTATAACAAATAGTTAAATAGTGTATAATTCAATATATAACCTAACTTCCTCGTGGAATTGATAAACCGGACTCAAAATCTCCACTTACTACTTGATACGATATCGTGCACTTGCGATAGTTACACTAAATACCGTGTCAAGTTTTAGGCGCCGTTGCCGGGGAAGTATAAGTGTTATTTTGAAATATTACATTATTAAATATTGTTATAAATACAACTTTTTCTTTGTTGTAGATTCTCTTGTCTATGCGAAGGACGTACAATCGCGATTTAGTTTCACTAGATCCCGAGATCGAAGCCACATTCAGAAGAAGGCGAAGAGAACAAAAGAAAAGCATTATTTCTTCACCATCAATGGCGGACGAACTAAACCCCCGTCTTCCCCAAGGAAATGATAACGAATGAATTCCTCCAGTAGGGGGAATACCTAATGTTCAAAACATTCAACATCAACAACATCCTATTGTGCCGGAAATAGATGAAGACAACATGCTCTTTAGGGAATTCATGAACCCCCCATCTTTGAGCGTGCA
The DNA here is from genome assembly GCA_033398695.1 of Orobanche coerulescens. Classification (NCBI taxonomy): domain Eukaryota; kingdom Viridiplantae; phylum Streptophyta; class Magnoliopsida; order Lamiales; family Orobanchaceae; genus Orobanche; species Orobanche coerulescens. The sequence goes on from CM065817.1 coordinate 85,665,889, forward strand.
ATCAAGTGTGATTTATCCACCATTTGGAGTGGACAATTTTCAAATTTACCCGATGTCATCAATCTCTTCTCCAACAACAACTCATTCTATAGAAGAACCGACGATAAACCATATCTCCATACTATTTTGTGGAGATTTGTGGAAATTTCAAATATCCAAATGTAAATGACGAGGCGATCAAAATGAGACTTTTCGTGTAAACTTTGAAGGACAGAGCAAGAGAGTGGCTAGATACTTTGCCACCACGAAGCATAACAAATTGGCCCGAATTTGTCCAAAAATTCACCACTAAATACTTTCCACCAATAAAAGTGGCAAAACTCAAATACAAAATCTCTACATTTCGTCAACAAGATTCAGAAACATTTCACGAAGCATGGGAGAGATACAAAGATATGCTACGAAAATGTCCTAACCATGGTTTCAATTTGGGAGCACAAGTCAATTACTTCTATTCTGGAATTTTACCTACATGCCGAGCCAATGTCGATTCATGATCAAATGGCTCACTTGGCAACAAAACTATGAAAGAGGCTTATAATCTTTTTGAGGTTATAAGTGAACAAAGTGCAATATGGCCAGACAGAAATATCCAAAAGAAACCAAGTGGTGTTTTTGAAGTGGATTCTTATTCACTTATGTTGGCAAAAATTGAAGCTTTATCAAAGAAAGTTGAGGACATGTATTTTTCAACTCCTCAATCTGTGAAGACGGTGCAAACTCCACAAGTTTCAGCTTTTTCATGTGAAATTTGTGGAGCAACTCACAACAGCACTATCTATCCCTTAGTGCAAGAGGAGTAGTCACCACCACCACCAGAACAAGTGGCGTATGCTCAGAATTTCCAAAGGCAAGCATACAATCCTTACGGGCCAACATACAATCCAGGGTACAAAAATCATACAAATTTTTCTTATGCAAACAACAATAATGTTCTGAATCCAACGAATCAAGAAAAGAAGCCCAGGTGGGAAGAAGCAATCACGAAGCTAGCTGAACAACAACTGAAGTATCAACAACGCAATGATGCTTCAATTAAAAATCTGGAGACACAAGTTGGCCAAATGGCCAAAATACTTTCAGAAAGATCTCATGGCATGTTACCTAGCAATACTGAGGTAAATCCAAGGGAAAATGTCCAAGCTATCACAACAAGAAGTGGAGTGCAATTGCTCGAAATTTCTGTGGAAAATCATCTGGAAAAACAAAAAAATAAACAAAATCAAGAATCAGAAAAACAATCTGAATCAGGACCTTCATCTCAAAAAGGTCCAGTTGCTACAAAATCTTATGTTCCACTTATTCCATTTCCTCAACGGTTGAAGAATCACAAGCTCGATGCTCAATTCGGGAAATTCTTGGAAACTTTCAAAAAGCTACACATCAACATACCTTTTGCCGATGCTCTAGCACAAATGCCAAGCTATGCCAAATTTATGAAAGATATTCTTTCCAACAAACGAACGCTTGAAGAATATGAAACTGTCATGCTAACAGAGGAATGTAGCGCAATACTATAAAATAAGTTGCCACCCAAGCTAAAAGATCCAGGAACTTTCACAATCCCGTGTACAATTGGTGAAGTGAATTTTGGCAAAGCTCTTTGTGATTTAGGGGCAGGTATCAACTTGATGCCCCTGTCAATTTTCAACAAACTGAACTTGGGAGAAGCAAAATCAACAACAGTTTCACTATAATTAGCTGATCGGTCAATCAAATATCCACGTGGGATAATAGAAGATGTGCTCGTCAAGGTTGATAAATTCATATTTCTAGTAGATTATATCATCATTGACATGGAAGAAGATCAGGATATTCCCATTATTTTGGGACGACCATTTCTCGCTACTGGACGTGCTCTTATTGATGTTTATGAAGGAAAGCTAATTCTCAAAGTGGAAGACGAACATGTCATCTTCGATGTCCTAAAAACTTTGAATCATCCATCCACAGATGAGTATTGTCTAAGAATAGACGCAATTGAAGCCATGGTAAACAAGTCTTTGGAGAAAATTCTATCTAAAGATCCTCTTGAGACATGTATAGCAAATTCTCTAACCAGCATGGAAGAACAATATCACTTGGCCGAAACAGTTAACTATCTAGAAGCACTACCACCCTTAAGAAGGCATTCACATTTTGAAGAGTTGGGGACAAGCTCCGCTAAACCCCTCCCTTCTTTACAAGAAGCTCCAATACTTGATCTCAAACCTCTACCCACACATTTGAGATACGCTTACTTGGGCATTTCCTCTACACTTCCGGTCATCATATCTAACACATTGATCGAACTTGAAGAAGGGAAATTACTAAGGGTATTGAGGAGTCACAAAAGAGCAATTGGATGGACTATTGCAGACATTAGAGGAATAAGCCCCTCTATATGCACACATAAAATTTTGATCGAAGACGACTGCAAACCTTCAATTGAGCATCAACGACGTTTGAATCCAAACATGAAGGAAATTGTGAAAGCAGAGATTCTTAAATTACTTGATGCAGGAATCATTTATCCAATCTGAGATAGTCCATGGGTGAGCCCTGTACATATGGTGTCCAAAAAGAGTGGAATCACAATCATAGAGAACGAGCACAATGAACTTATACCAACATGACCCATCATAGGATGGAGAATGTGCATTGATTACAAGAAGCTCAACAAGATGACCAGAAAAGATCATTTTCCACTCCCATTTATTGATCAAATGCTCGATAGATTGGCGGGACATTCTTACTACTATTTTCTCGACGGCTATTCAGGGTACAACCAAATCGTCATAGCCCCAGAAGACCAAGAGAAAACAACATTCCCATGCCCTTATGGAACATTTGCCTATAGAAGAATCCCATTCGGATTGTGCAATGCTCCAGCCACATTTCAGAGATACATGATGTCAATATTCTCAGACATGGTTGAAAAATTCATTAAAGTTTTCATGGACGATTTCTCAATTTTCGGAGATACATTTGATAAATGCTAAATCACTTAGGCATGGTATTGGAAAGATGTGAAGACACAAATCTAGTTCTCAATTGGGAGAAATGTCATTTCATGGTCCAGGAAGGAATCATACTTGGCCATAGAATCTCACAACATGGAATAGAAGTCGATAAGGCAAAGAACCAAGTGATTTCAAAACTTCCTCCACCAATTTCGGTGAAAGGAGTAAGGAGTTTTCTCGGGCATGCAGGATTTTATCGGAGGTTCATAAAAATTTTCTCAAAAATAGCAAAACCTCTCTGTTCTTTGCTTGAGAAAGATACACTATTCCTTTTCACAAATGAATGCCACGTGGCCTTTGCAACATTAAAGGATAAGCTTGCATCAGCTCCAATCATCATTTCTCCAGATTGGACTATCCCATTCATTCTGATGTCCGATGCAAGTGATTATGCTGTGGAGGCCGTGCTGGGCCAGAAGAAGGAGAAAATGATGCAAGTGATCCATTATGCTAGCCGGACTATGAATGATGCACAGCTGAACTACACAACAACTGAAAAAGAGATGCTTGCAGTGGTTTATGCCTTTGATAAACTTCGATCCTACTTATTGGGATCGAAAGTCATTGTCTACACTGATCATTTAGCTTTGAAATATTTAATGATAGAGCAAGATGCTAAGTCGAGGCTAATCCGATGGGTCCTACTTATGCAAGAATTCAACATAGAAATCCGAGACAGAAAGGGAACAGAGAACCAAGTGGCGGATTATCTCTCTCGACTAGACCAAAACAATGCTCATGAGAAGGAAATAAATGAAGTATTTCCGGATGAACAACTGTTCCAAATCTCTAATATGCAGGAAAAACAAAATGCACCATGGTATGCAGACATCGTTAATTTCCTTGTAAGTGGAATAATTCACCCAAATTTTTCCCATCATCAAAAGAAAAAATTCTTCTCCGAGTTAAAATACTATTACTGGGAATATCCTCTATTGTTTAGACGAGGACCTGATCAAATCATCCAGAGATTCATACCGGAAGAAGAAATGGAGAAGGTATTAGAAAAATGTCATTCCTTTCACTATGGAGGACATTTTGGGGCTTCAAAAATAGCAGCAAAAATTCTTGAAGCAGTATTCTATTGGCCCACTCTGTTCAAAGATGCGCATACACTTGTCTCTAAGTGTGATCGGTGCCAAAGTCATGAAAACATGTCAAAAATAAATGAAATGCCAATGAATTTCATCCTTGAAGTTGAAATCTTCGACGCTTGGGGAATTGATTTCATGGGACCCTTTCCATCATCATTTACTAATGAATACATCCTTGTAGCTGTGATCTACATATCTAAATGGGTGGAGGCTGTTGCATTACCAACAAACAAAGCTAGATTCGTGGTAAATTTTCTAAAGAAAAATATATTCACTCGCTTCGGAACTCCGAGAGTTATTATCAGTGATGGCGGATCTCATTTCTGCAATCACCAGGTTAAGGCTCTACTGACCAAATTTGGAGTAAAACACCGTCTCGCTACCTCTTATCACCCACAAAGCAGTGGACAAGTCGAGGTCTCCAATCATGAACTGAAACGTATACTTGAGATGACAGTCGACTCATCTCGGAAAGATTGGTCGAAAAAGCTGGATGATGCGCTCTGGGCTTACAGAACAACTGATAAGACACCGATAGGCATGTCTACATTTCGTTTGATTTTTGGAAAAGCCTATCACCTGCCAGTCGAACTTGAACATCGAGCCTTTTGGGCTATAAAAAAATTAAACTTTGACGAACAGTTGGCTGGAAAGAAAAGGTTGCTGTAGTTAAATGAGTTGGATGAAATCCGACTCGACTCATATGAAAATGCCAAAATGTACAAAGAAAAAACAAAAAGATGGCATGACAACAGAATTCTAAGAAGATATTTTAAAGCAGGAGACCAAGTTCTCCTTTTTAATGCACAACTGCATCTGTTTCCGGGTAAGCTGCGATCACGATGGACGGGCCCATACACAATCAAAGAGGTATTTTCTCATGGAGCTGTGGAGATTTATAATACAACCGACGGGAGTTTCAAAGTAAACGGCCAACGGTTAAAGCCATATCTAGGAGGAGAATTCTCGACAGCAAAGTCAATCATAATGCTGGAAATACCTAATTGATCAGACGAGAAGTCAAGCTAAGGACGTTAAACAAAGCGCTTATTGGAAGGCAACCCAATCTCTATTATTTCACAAAATAAGTTTGGGGGAACACAGAAAGATTCACCAACAAGATCAAAGGATCATATCATTCATAAAATCCAGGGAGTCTTTCTTTCATTATTCTCACACACATAATAAATATAATTTTTTTTAATAAACCAAAAAAAAAGTGATACGCAATAAATGCATTCATTATTCTATTGAGTAGTTGAAGCGCAATCAACGCAATCACAAACTTGTTAAACAATTTTACCTCAATTTTCTTCTATAAATAAGCATTGTGCTTGTATCTTTTATTCATCCCTCAAACTTGTACTTTTCTCTTTTTCTCTCTAATAAATTTCTTTTCAAAAATGGAATCATCATCTTCCACAAAAAAATTTAGCACAGTCTGCATTTTTGGTGGAGCTAGTTATGGAAAAGAGGCATGCTTTACTGAAGCAGCCCACAACTTGGGTCGTACCTTAGGAGAAAAATGCATTCATGTAGTTTACGGAGGAGGAAGTCTAGGATTAATGGGACGAGCTGCTGCTTCTGTCTATATGGAAGGAGTAAGAGTGTTGGGAATAATTCCCAAACCTCTGGCTGAAAGTAAAATCACCGGGGCAACTATTGGAGATGAGTTTAGAGCTGTAAATATGCAAGATCACATAACTTACATGATAAATAATTCTGGCGCCTTTATCACCCTTCCCGGTGGTTTTGGCACTCTTCAGGAACTTTTTCATGTGGTTACCAGAGCCACAACTGCGAAAATTTTCCCCTTCTCAATCCCTACTTTCAAAAACACAAATTCTTCAATACAATTCATTCTCCTATCAATATTAGCACATAAATCATCATGTTTTTCTTTCAATCATTGTTTCAATTTATATTTTCTTTTTATATGGTTTTAGTTTCTCACTTTATATTTGTTTTTCGATTCCTATTTTCGTAAGATTCGTTGTTTGAAACATGTTTGGTTGTTAGTATTGTTGATATTTGTGTGGTTATTTGATTCATTGATTTGTGGTGGCTTTGTGGATTTGAGTTTGAATGAAAAACTTGTTAAAAAACTATGAACTCAAGGTGTCCGAGGAAATGCCACAACGAAAATCTTTGAATTTTTTTGATGTTTTTGTTGGTTTTGCTTGATGATTATAGTCGTATGATGAAAAGGAAGTTGATGTTGTTTAATTTCAGGGATGGCACCGAAGAAATCGTTAAAAGGAAAAGAAAAGGTCGGTTCGTCGTCTCAAGAACCGCCACCACCGCAAAGAATTCAAAACACAAGGTGCATTAAGGAGCGATTGTTCAAACTTGATGATTTCATTGGCTATTTGGATAGAGACACTATCACTAACCCGTTCATCCAAAAGTTCATAGACAACGGGTGGGAAAAATTCATGTCTGAACTCCCAAATGGTAACCCCACCTCGACCGTAAACTTTTACAATACTTTCAACAAATCTATTGGGCAGGTAGGGTCGCTTACATATCATCAAACGACTGTGAATGGGAAAGTAATAAATTTTTCACCGGATGTGATTAACAAGTATTTGGGGGTTGATTCCACTAATGCGGTAGACATTTCAATCTTACCTAATGAGGATGTGCCGGATGATAGGGTTTTATGATGGGCATTAGTGAGCGAGCTCCCCGATACAACCAGGCGGGCCTCATTGATGATGCTTGGTACTTATGGATGTGGGCAGCCGGGAGTATTTACCCGACTTCGACTCTGAAGACAGTTTCCATCGGCCACCTGCGAGGTTTATTTGCTATCCGTCGAGGGGTCAAAATGGATGTGGGTACTCACATTTATACTACTATTTGTTACTATGCCGGCATGGTCCCTACTAGGCAAAAGATGCCATACCCCTACCTTATCACCGGTATTTGCAGGAGCCAGAGAGTAAAAATTTCGGCAGGGGGTGATATATTGACGCATGGAGATCGACTAAACGGCTGGAGTAGTATTTTTCGAAGTACTCAGTTAAGGAGCAAACGGGCACGTTTGGAACCGGAAGAGGAAAGTAGCCACAAGGAGGAATATGAGACCGAGGAGGATGCCGGAGAAGACTTGACGCCTTTTGAGGCAAATTTGCTTGAAAGAGTTCGGGGATTAGAACCATCCCAGGTAGAAATTTTGAGAAATCAGAATGAAATAATCGACCGACAATTAGAAATGGAGAAGTGTTTTGAAAAGCTTTTCCATTTTTTAAACATCCCGGATGACACACCTGGAGGATAAAAAACCTAAAATTTCAGGGAGTTTTCTGTTTTCCCACTTGCTTTTCAATTCTAAAAAACTCGGGACAGTTTTATTTTCAAATTTGGGGGTGTTTTGGAACTTGTGTGTTTATTTTGTTTGTTTTTGAATTGTGGTGTTTATTTTGCTTTAAATCGTATAAACGTGGTATGTTTTGATTATCGTAGTGTGTGGTGTGTTTTTATTATTTGACATTGATTTTTTTAGGTTTAGTGTATATATATATATTTTGATTTGTGAGATTTCTAGATCTGGCCATAACACCAATAAATTAGCTATATACAAGCTTCTAAAATCGTTTTAACCGGTAAAAAAATTGTATATTCCAAAATTTTTGAGCCTTAATATCTCTTTACAAGCCTTGTAGTTATCATATAAAATCGAGTCATTCGTTACCTTGAGAAAAGAAGAATCGGTCGGTTGATGAAAAATAGAACTGAAATTTACTTAATTTGTGGAGTTTTTTATTTTTCATGCTTAACTAATAAATGATTTTCTGCAAAAATTCTATTCCCTAAAAAAAAGGGGTCATTGATAAAAGGAGGTTAGTCGAAAAAAAGTGAGAAGTGTTGAGCACCAACAACTGCCTAATTTTGGGGTCCTAAAATTTTGCGAAAAATAAAGGACTAACCATTGTTGGTGCGTAGCTGCCGTCTCAAAAAAAAAAGATAGAAAATGTGTTGGTGAAAAGAGCTACACGTTAGCAAATAACGGTGTGAAAGCTATCACCTAAAAAAAAAGATAGAAAATATGTTGGTGAAAAGAGCTACACGTTAGCAAATAACGGTGTGAAAGCTATCACCTAAAAAAAATGGAAATTGTGTTGGTGAAAAGAGCTACACGTTAGCAAATAACGGTGTGAAAGCTATCACTAAAAGGGATGTAGTTTATGAGCAGATTTGAATTAATTAGCGGCTGAATTTCAATACACTCAATTTCGTGAACAATCACAATATTTGATGACGCCGATGAAATTCTTTTTCATATTGAGTCCAAAAATAAACGAGTGATCGAGAGCAACCATTAAAGGGAGTCATGTGTTTCACGAGTGGGAACAAAATAATCAACCTTTTGGGGGGAAACCTTGCATTTTGGAATTACAAAATAAAGTAGTGTTTTAACTTTAAAATCATTAGTAGATTTATTTTGAATCTTGATTATTTCTATCTACTGTATAAAGCTGGTTGTTGTGTATTAATGGCATTTTGATCTCCTTTTCTCTTTTTATTTGATTATTTTTCTTAATTTATGTGTGTATTATTATTTTTGTGTCTTATTTTTATTTTTATTTTTGGAGTGGGATTAATAAAGAGTCTTGCTCGGGACTAGCAAGAATTCAAGTTTGGGGGTATGATAAGTGTCAGTTTTATACACTTATCCATGGTTTGTATCGATATATTTCATCCATAATTGAGCTAGTCTACTCGTTTTTCACTTAGAATTAATTAGCTTTTAATAATTTTATATTTATCGGATGAAGATGTAAATCTAGTCTTATTCGGATTGAATTACTGAATTACTCAAGAAATAACATGTTTATAAAATATTATCTTTGTTAAATTTTTATGTATTCATGTTGTAGGGCTTTCCGAGACGAGTTCGGCAGTCTTTCCGGATTCAAAATCAGAGTTATATATCAAAAGTTATCATCCGAAGAAGATTTGGGGCAAAAACGCAAAGTCTAAGAAATTCTGGGCTGAAAATGAAGTCTGAAACTCCATACGGGTGTAACATCATAAAGTACGGGCGTAATTCACAAAGCAAAAAGCCATAGCCATGTTACGGCCGTAACTCCTCAATGTTACGGCCGTAAGTCAGCATAGTTACGGCCGTAACTCCTCAATGTTACAGCCGTAACTCTTGGCAGATTAGTGATCATTGCCTAATTTTTTATACTTTTGGTCTATTATTGAGGGAATGGCTGACATTTATCCGATCTAATATAATAATGCTGGAGTTTGGGAGTTATTAGATGACTTTAGATGTATAAATAGACCCATTAGATCCATCATTATTCATCCTTCATCATATATTTTTCCACTTTTTGTAATATTTTCTTTTTGTGTGAAGAACACACTTGTGTTCTTGAGTGACTTGTGTAATAGTGGTATAGCATATGTTGTTAAGGGAGTTTATTGCTTCTTTCTCCTTTATCTACTAAGGGAGTTATGATCAATTCTTTCTCTTTTTCAACAATTAATGACCACTCAAGCTCGTATTATGTTTATTAAACCCTTCATGGGCTAAGTTACTTAAGTTGGGATTATAAACAAGGTTAGTCATGTTATTTAAGTTTGTATAAAGATATATTATGAATTACTTATTATTGTGTGTGATTTTCATTGTTTTACCAATCTTTATTTATTTGGCCAACAAATGACGATATTTATGGTCTTCATATGTTTCGAAAGAAAATATGTTTGGTTAGATCAAATGATCTTCACTCTAAGTTGTTCTAGGGGATAGAAATATACCTATGATGATTCTTTGAGTTATTTTCATAAAACTTAATGCTATGTATTGAAGCCAATCAACATAGAAATATAGTGGATTGATTCAATATATAAGGGGCGTTTTATAGTTCGAAAGAGAAACCGTCTTTTTAAGGAAAATCGAATCTACACAACATAATAAGTAAATTCATCTTATGATCTCCTATACATCTTCTATAACTAATGATGAACTAGGATTGTATTCCCAACTATTTCATTTTATCTTTTATTAATCTATTATTAGTGTAATCTTTCATTTCCTTGAATATTAGAACTATTATTGCATTTTCTTTGCAATTGTCAAACCAAACTCTTAAATTGTGTGTTTCAATCATATAAATCTCTATAACAAATATTTAAATAGTGTATAATTCAATATATAACCTAACTTCCTCGTGGGATCGATAAACCGGACTCAAAAAGTCCACTTACTACTTGATACGATATCGTGCACTTGCAATAGTTACACTAAAGACGTGTCAATGAATCAAGCTTAATTCTCTCATTATGAATATTAGATATTGGATATCTAATTTGGGACATTGGATGTCTAAATCGATTTATTGGATAAATTGATTTACGGCCTAATGAATTAAAATGAATTACTGGTGATTAATTTAATTCATGAATATAATTATTTCTTGGAGAAAGTAATTATGTTATATTATGTATTTGATATGATTAATTAATTGGATTAATTAATCGATATAAATACATCGGAACAAAATAGGAGTTGTCTGTTTGGACTCACGGGAGTCCAAAATGGACCGAACTCGTCCAGCACCTTCTAGATGGCCGCCCCAATCACCTACTCCCTCAATTGGTCTTGGTCTTCACTTGGTGGAGTTCTAGCCTTGTGACCAATCAAGGGGACAAAGATCACCTTTGTAATGTCAAAAGGTAGGAGATATAGGGAGATATGCATGAGAATAAATGTGAAGACCACATCTCTCTATTGACACACACACTCACGGTTTGGCAAGAAGAAGAGAAAGGAAAATAGTTTTCCAAGTGCTTCACAATATTCTTCATCATCTTCAAATATTCATCACAAGTTTTTCTTGGAGAAAAATAGAGTGATATAGAGAGATAAAGATTATATACTTAGAGTGTTATTATATTGATAAACAAGCTTCTACAACCTTGTTCTATCCGTATCCTTAGAGGACAACGAGGTTTAGTCATTCCGGTCGTTTTTCCTGCGCATGGCAAGTAGAGACGCGGTCCTTTCGGTGTTGGATCATCCAAGAGCTTGGAGTGCATTGGATCGTAGGGAAATCAACTAAAGCTTGGGGAGTTGCTCAAGAGAAGGAATCCATTTAATCAATGGAATACAAGGGTAAGTTTCTTGTATCTCTTGTGTTTCGTTTAATATTCGTATATACGTTGCTCGATCGATCCTCGTAGAGTTTCGGATTGAATTAATTTTCGTTTTACCGCTTCCACTGGGCCTTCGTTTTAGGCACCGAATCCCAACAATAGAGAGATAATAAATTCACATTTATCCATCAACGATCCTGATGCGCAAATCTGTAGGTCCATCTCAGTTGCCATTGGGAGGAACCAATGAGTGCGGGCAGCACTTAGCCAGCCTAGCAGGCCGCAATATAAACCCCGACGAATGAATGAGGGGATAATTCAGAACCATTATGTCGTGAATACCGTATATATATAAACCCTTCAATCATATGTCCCGGTCAAGTATTAGTGTCACGGTAAAGTCAAACCCTATTATAACTTGACTATATATACTTGTTAATGCGAACCGAGATCAAAGAGTGGAATCACAATTATAGAGAACGAACACAATGAACTAATACCAACACGAACCATCACATGATGGAGAATGTGCATTGATTACAAGAAGATCAACAAGACGACCAGAAAAGATCATTTTCCACTCCCATTTATTGATCAAATGTCGATAGATTGGTGGGACATTCATACTACTGTTTTCTCGACGGCTATTCAAGGTACAACCAAATCGTCATAGCCCCAGAAGACCAAGAGAAAACAACATTCACATGCCCTTATGTAACATTTACCTATAGAAGAATCCCATTCGGATTATGCAATGCTCCAGCCACATTTCAGAGATGCATGATGTCAATATTCTCAGACATGGTTAAAAAATTCATTGAAGTTTTCATGGACGATTTCTTAGTTTTCGGAGATACATTTGATAAATGCCTAAATCACTTAGGCATGGTCTTGGAAAGATGTGAAGACACAAATCTAGTTCTCAATTAGGAGAAATGTCATTTCATGGTCCAGGAAGGAATCGTACTTGGCCATAGAATATGACAACATGGAATAGAAGTCGATAAGGCAAAGATCGAAGTGATTTCAAAACTTCCTCCACCAATTTCGGTGAAAGGAGTAAGGAGTTTTCTCGGGCATACAGGATTTTATCGGAGGTTCATAAAAGATTTCTCAAAAATAGCAAAACCTCTCTGTTCTTTGCTTGAGACAGATACACCATTCCTTTTCACAAATGAATGCCATGTGGCCTTTGCAACTTTGAAGGATAAGCTTACATCAGCTCCAATCATCATTTCTCCAGATTAGACTATCCCATTCATTCTGATGTGCAATGCAAGTGATTATGCTGTGGATGCCGTGCTGGGCCAGAAGAAGGACAAAATGATGCAAGTGATCCATCATGCTAGCCGGACTATGAATGATGCACAGCTGAACTACACAACAACTGAAAAAGAGATGCTTGCAGTGGTTTATGCCTTTAATAAATTTCGATCCTACTTTTTAGGATCGAAAGTCATTGTCTACACTGATCATTCATCTTTGAAATATTTAATGACAAAGCAAGATGTTAAGTCAAGGCTAATCCGATGGGTCCTACTTAAGCAAGAATTCAACATAGAAATCCGAGACAGAAAGGGAACAGAGAACCAAGTGGCGGATCATCTCTCTCGACTAGACCAAAACAATGCTCAAGAGAAGGAAATAAATGAAGTATTTCCGGATGAACAACTGTTCCAAATCTCTAATATGCAGGAAAAACAAAATGCACCATGGTATGCAGACATCGTTAATTTCCTTGTAAGTGGATTAATTCACCAAAATTTTTCCCATCATCAAAAGAAAAATTCTTCTCCGAGTTGAAATACTATTACTGGGAAGATCCTCAATTGTTCAGATGAGGACCTGATCAAATCATCCGGAGATGCATACCGGAAGAAGAAATAGACAAGGTATTAGAAAAATGTCATTCCTTTCACTATGGAGGACATTTTGGGGCTTCAAAAACAGCAGCAAAAATTCTTGAAGCAGGATTCTATTGGCCCACTCTGTTCAAAGATGCACATACACTTGTCTCTAAGTGTGACCGGTGCCAAATTCATGAAAACATGTCAAAAAGAAATGAAATGGCAATGAATTTCATCCTTGAAGTTGAAATCTTCGACGTTTGGGGAATTGATTTCATGGGACCCTTTCCATCATCATTATCTAATGAATACATCCTTGTAGCTGTGGACTACGTATCTAAATGGGTGGAGACTGTTGCATTACCAACAAACAAAGCTAGAGTCGTGGTAAATTTTCTAAAGAAAAATATATTCACTCGCTTCGGAACTCCAAGAGTTATTATCAGTGATGGCGGATCTCATTTCTGCAATCACCAGGTTAAGGCTCTACTGACCAAATTTGGAGTAAAACACCGTGTCACTACCTCTTATCACCCACAAGCCAGTGGACAAGTCGAGGTCTCCAATCGTGAACTGAAATGTATACTTGAGATGACAGTCGACTCATCTCGGAAAGATTGGTCGAAAAAGCTGGATGATGCGCTCTGGGCTTACAGAACAGCTTATAAGACACCGATAGGCATGTCTCCATTTCGTTTGATTTTTGGAAAAGCTCACACCGCCAAATCGAACTTGAACATCGAGCCTTTTGGGCTATAAAAAATTAAACTTGACGAACAAATAATGGAAAGAAAAGGTTTCTGCAGTTAAATGAGTTGGATGAAATCCGACTCGAATCATATGAAAATGCCAAAATCTACAAAGAAAAAATAAAAAGATGGCATGACAACAGAATTCTAAGAAGATATTTTAAAGCAGGAGACCAAGTTCTCCTTTTTAATGCACGACAGCGTCTGTTTCCGGGGAAGCTGCGATCACGATAGACGGGCCCATACACAATCAAAGAGGTATTTTCTCATGGAGCTGTGGAGATTTATAATACAACCGACGAGAGTTTCAAAGTAAACGGACAACGGTTAAAGCCATACCTGGGAGGAGAATTCTCGACAGCAAAGTCAATCATAATGCTGGAAATACCTAATTGATCAGACAAGAAGTGAAGCTATGGACGTTAAACAAAGCGCTTATTGGGAGGCAACCCAATCTCTATTATTTCACAAAATAAGTTTGGGGGAACACATAAGATTCACCAACAAGAGCAAAGGATCATATCGTTCATAAAATCCAGGGAGTCTTTCTTTCATTATTCTCACACACATAATAAATATAATTTTTTTTTAATAAACCAAAAAAAAAAGTGATACGCAATAAATGCATTCATTATTCTATTGAGTAGTTGAAGCGCAATCAACGCAATCACAAACTTATTAAATAATTTTACCTCATTTTTCTTCTATAAATAAGCATTGTGCTTGTTTCTTTTATTCATCCCTCAAACTTGTACTTTTCTCTTTTTCTCTCTAATAAATTTCTTTTCAAAAATGGAATCATCATCTTCCACAAAAAAATTTAGCACAGTCTGCATTTTTGGTGGAGCTAGTTATGGAAAAGAGGCATGCTTTACTGAAGCAGCCCACAACTTGGGTCGTACCTTAGGAGAAAAATGCATTCATGTAGTTTACGGAGGAGGAAGTCTAGGATTAATGGGACGAGCTGCTTCTTCTGTCTATATGGAAGGAGTAAGAGTGTTGGGAATAATTCCCAAACCTCTGGCTGAAAGTAAAATCACCGGGGCAACTATTGGAGATGAGTTTAGAGCTGTAAATATGCAAGATCACATAACTCACATGATAAATAATTCTGGCGCCTTTATCACCCTTCCCGGTGGTTTTGGCACTCTTGAGGAACTTTTTCATGTGGTTACCAGAGCCACAACTGCAAAAATTTTCCCCTTCTCAATCCCTACTTTCAAAAACACAAATTCTTCAATACAATTCATTCACCTATCAACATTAGCACATAAATCATCATGTTTTTCTTTCAATCATTGTTTCAATTTATATTTTCTTTTTATATGGTTTTAGTTTCTCACTTTATATTTGTTTTTCGATTCCTATTTTTGTAAGATTCGTTGTTTGAAACATGTTTAGTTGTTAGTATTGTTGATATTTGTGTGGTTATTTGATTCATTGATTTTGTTTAATTTCAGGGATGGCACCGAAGAAATCATCAAAAGGAAAATAAAAGGTCGGTTCGTCGTCTCAAGAACCACCACCACCGCAAAGAATTCAAAACACAAGGTGCATTAAAGAGCGATTGTTCAATCTTGATGATTTCATTGGCGATTTGGATAGAGACACTATCACTAACCCGTTCATCCAAAAGTTCATAGACAACGGGTGGGAAAAATTCGTGTCCGAACTCCCAAATGGTAACCCACCTTGACCCTAAACTTTTACAATACTTTCAACAAATCCATTGGGCAGGTAGGGTCGCCTACATATCATCAAACGACTGTAAATGGAAAAGTAATAAATTTTTCACCGGATGTGATTAACAAGTATTTGGGGGTTGATTCCACTAATGCGGTAGACATTTCAATCTTACCTAATGAGGATGTGCCGAATGATAGGGTTTTACGATGGGCATTAGTGAGCGAGCTCCATGACCGTATTGGGATCCTCAAACCCGATACTACCAGGCAGACCTCATTGATGATGCTTGGTACTTATGGATGTGGGCAGCCGGGATTATTTACCCGACTTCGACTCTGACGACAGTTTCCATCGGCCACCTGCGAAGTTTATTTGCTATCCACCGAGGGGTCAAAATGGATATGGGTACTCACATTTATACTACTATTTGTCACTATGCCGGCACGGTCCCTACTAGGCAAAAGATGTCATACCCCTGACTTATCACCGGTATTTGCAGGAGCCAGAGAGTAAAAATTTCGGCAGGGGGTGATATATTGACGCATATGGGGATCGACTAAACGGCCGGAGTAGTATTTTTTCGAAGTACTCAGTTAAGGAGCAAACGGGCACGTTTGGAACCAGAAGAGGAAAGTAGCCACGAGGAGGAATATGAGACCGAGGAGGATGCCGGAGAAGACTTGACGCCTTTTGAGGCAAATTTGCGTGAAAGAGTTCGAGGATTAGAAACATCCCAGGCAGAAATTTTGAGAAATCAGAATGAAATAATCGACCGACAATTAGAAATGGAGAAGTGCTTTGAAAAGCTTTTACGTTTTCTAAACATCCCTGACGACACACCTGGAGGATCACTTGATTTCAATTCTAAAAACCTTGGGACAGTTTTATTTTCAAATTTGGGGGTGTTTTGGATCTTGTGTGTTTATTTTGTTTGTTTTTGAATTGTGGTGTTTATTTTGCTTTAAATCATGTAAACGTGGTATGTTTTGATTATCGTAGTGTGTGGTGTGTTTTTATTATTTGGCATTGATTTTTTTTAGGTTTAGTATATATATATATATATATTGATTTGAGAGATTTCTAGATCTGACCATAACACCAATAAATTAGCTCTATACAAGCTTCTAAAATCGTTTTAACCGGTAAAAAAATTATATATTCCAAAATTTTTGAGCCTTAATCTCTCTTTCCAAGCCTTGTAGTTATCATATAAAATCGAGCCATTCGTTACCTTGAGAAAAGAAGCATCGGTCGGTTGATGAAATATAGAACTGAAATTTACTTAATTTGTGGAGTTTTTTATTTTTCATGCTTAACTAATAAATGATTTTCTGCAAAAATTCTATTCCCTAAAAAAAAGGGGGTCATTGATAAAAGGAGGTTAGTCGAAAAAAAGGGAGAAGTATTGAGCAGCAACAACTGCCTAATTTTGGGGGTCCTAAAATTTTGTGAAAAATAAAGGACTAACCATTGTTGGTGCGTAGCTGCCGTCTCAAAAAAAGATAGAAAATGTGTTGGTGAAAAGAGCTACACGTTAGCAAATAACGGTGTGAAAGCTATCACCTAAAAGAAAAGATAGAAAATATGTTGTGAAAAGAGCTACACGTTAGTAAATAACGGTGTGAAAGCTATCACCTAAAAAAAATGGAAATTGTGTTGGTGAAAAGAGCTACATGTTAGCAAATAACGGTGTGATAGCTATCACTAAAAGGGATGTAGTTTATGAGCAGATTTGAATTAATTAGCGGCTGAATTTCAATACACTCAATTTCGTGAACAATCACAATATTTGATGACGCCGATGAAATTCTTTTTCATATTGAGTCGAATAATAAACGAGTGATCGAGAGCAACCATTAAAGGGAGTCGTGTGTATCACGAGTGGGAATGAAATAATCAACCTTTTGGGCTGAAACCTTGCATTTTGGAATTACAAAATAAAGCCGTGTTTTAACTTTAAAATCATTAGTAGATTTATTTTGAATCTTGATTCATTTCTATCTACTGTATAAAGCTGGTTGTTGTGTATTAATGGCATTTTGATCTCCTTTTCTGTTTTTATTTGATTATTTTTCTTAATTTATGTGTGTATTATTATTTTTGTGTCTTATTTTTATTTTTATTTTTGGAGTGTGATTAATAAAGAGTCTTGCTCGGGACTAGCAAGAATTCAAGTTTGGGGGTGTGATAAGTGTCAGTTTTATACACTTATCCATGATTCGTATCGATATATTTCACCCATAATTGATCTAGTCTACTCGTTTTTTGCTTAGAATTAATTAGCTTTTAATAATTTTATATTTATCGGATGAAGATGTAAATCTAGTCTTAATCGGATTGAATTACTGAATTACTCAAGAAATAACATGTTTATAAAATATTCTCTTTGTTGAATTTTTATGTATTCATGTTGTAGGGCTTTCCGAGACGAGTTCGGCAGTCTTTCCGGATCCAAAATCAGAGTTATATATCAAAAGTTATCATCCGAAAAAGATTTGGGGCAAAAACGCAAAGTCTAAGAAATTCTGGGCTGAAAATGAAGTATGAAACTCCATATGGGTGTAAAATCATAAAGTACGGGTGTAATTCACAAAGCAAAAAGCCGTAGCCATGTTACGGCCGTAACTCCTCAATGTTACGGCCGTAAGTCTATAATACCCGCTTTTAATTCAGTCATTATCATTCAGTAATTTCATTCGGTAATTGTCGCTTTGTACTTGCTCGCTTGTTAATAATCATTCATCCGTGTTCACCGTTCGGAACAATTTCGAGTTGTGTATCGATATTGTGCATTGTTTCAACCTTATTCGGGAATCGAGACAAGAGTAGTATCTTGATCGTGGTAATTGATTCATTAGTCGTTGTTGACGATGGAATTCATGTCATTTCAAATCTCTTCATTGTCCAAATCGTGTTCTTGTTGGACGAACCCTTGTAATCATGGCTTGGAACCACCATTTTGGGGTTTTCGTACTTCCATTTCGTGTTATTGGTTCCCTATTATCGATTCCTATTGCTTTTATTCCCTTCCCGGGTCTTTTTTTCATCATTTTAGGAACCAAGGGGGTGTGGGCCGCGGCACAAGGAGTGTGCGCCACGGCACACACATTTTCCAGTTTTTTTGGCCGATCATTCTGTACATTGTGCCATGGCACACCTGTCCGGGCCGCGGCACACTCGTGTGGCACTTATCGGCCAAACCTTCTGTACCTTGTGCCGCGGCACATGCCGGCAGGGCCGTGACACACTGCCGATCACTGGGCGCATATTTTTGGCCCTGTGCCGCGGCACACTTCGGCTAAGCCGCGGCACACAGGGCAGTCAACCCTATAATTGTGTTTTTTGAGCGAGTATCAGCTCATTTCTTCATTTCTTCACCTTCATACGGGAGAGAGAGCTTGATGGGAGAACTTTTCTTCATCCATCACTTGAGGGTTGGATTTTCATCATCTTCTTTCGGTTGTGAAGCCCGGATCATCGATCTAACGCGATTTCTTCAGATCATAGTGCTTGGATCTTCAAAGGTAATCTTCATCAAACCTCTTGGATTTTCGATTTGTGTTGAGATATGATGTTTTGGATGTTAAGATCATGTTGTTTGAAGTGATATACGCATGATTATGGATATGTTCGATTATTCATTGGATTATTGAAGGATTATTCAAGAACACTTTGAATATTGAGTTGGATTTGGGGGTTTTCGATTAATCGTTGTTGTAATCACGAATTTGTATATTCATATTGGATTATTGATCGTTTTGAAGATGTTTTGTTGGTTTGAAACACTTCTTGAGGATTTGATGTTGGTATTATTGAGGTTTGGTTGTAATCAATCGAATTTGGCCACAAAGTGTTCGATATAATGCCCCAATGAACTTGGTTTAATTGTATCGACGTTTTGAGTTCGTTATATTCGTGTTTGATTCGTATATTGAACAGATTGTTGGTAATTGTATTTATTCAAGGTTGTTCGAGCGACCGATATCTCAATTAGGACGTTGTTCGTGGAAGGATAATTGTCACCGGTGTTGAGTAAGTTAATTCTTACTCGGTTAAAAGGATATTCATTCCTTTTGTTGTTGTTCATTCATAATCATAACTCATTCATCATTGTATTAACCGTATCAAAACTTGTCATTGTCAATTAATCACTTCAGTCACAAGGAACGACGGTTCCAATCATTTCATTGAGCTGTCATTCATTTCACTATCATTTCATCTCGGTGAGTCATTATTCGTTTTCGATGTCACTTTTGTTATATCGTGGCATTCCAGGTCATACTGGCGTGCCGGTTGGTATGCGTAGGATTTTCATGTCGGGCATATTTAAGTCGTGTGTTGGTTGTTGGCCTCACATTGGACTGTGCACACAAGTCGATTGCTTCGTGAGACTGATTAGGTACAAGACCACACGTGTATTCGATCGATACTCGTTGGTGGCTTGTGCACGGACACATTCCCATACCGAGCGTAGTGTGGCGCCACCCTTTGAGCCGTACTGTTAGTTGATTCATACAGCATGTTTGATTGCGTATGTTTTCAACAAGATTGGGTTATAATCTAACCGATTCATTTTGATCGAACTTGTGGTTTATACTACATATATATGATGGTGTTTATTCAACTCTCGAGGATTGTTGTTCTGTGTAACTGACTGTAATATCCGGATTTATTACAGTATATTTCATCTGTATTCAAACCCTGTATTATTCGGATTGGTGATTTTGATTATTGGAGTATGATATTTCGTGCATTGATATCATTGTACATAAGTATAGAAACTTGCAAAATTGCTCAAGCAACCTCGTGATAGCGCACGCTAAGAATGTATCTTAACGCGCGCTATCGGGCCATTATTAGCGCACGCTATGAAGATAGGAGTTGCGTGCGCTAAGAACTCAATTATTGAGCGGGACGGCTAACACATGCGCCAGCCGGGACATGGGTCCGGATAAGATTCCCACTGACGCACCCGGACAAATTCTGAAGTCAACCATTATTAGCGCACGCTAAGGGATGCTTAGTAGCGTGCGCTAACTTGTTAATAATGCAGAATATTATAAATGGGACATCAACCGTTTTGGCTTTCATTTCTTTCGCCCTTTCTTCATCCTTGAGAGTTCAGAGAGCTGTAGTAATGCTCCTATACACTTAGAACACATATTGTTGGTGTTATACATTGGTTATCACTTGGGAATATTCATGGAAGTGGAATAGCACCTTGGAGTGGCATACAACCAACCGGAGTGGGATTCTACCTTACGGTTCAGTGATTTTCGTCATTTTAAGGTATGTTCAATCTATCTCCAGACTTAGAGTTGGATTCTAACGATTTGGATGATCATGTTAACAAGATATGGATTTTCATAGATGAATTATCCAAGTATATCATGTTTGGAATATTGAGATGAATAAGTCTTAAATACATTGATTATAATCATCATGATTCGAATCTTATTACACTGAATATGTGAAGAGAAGCTTCTATCATTGGTAAACCGAATCTATTAGATGATTTCATAGTAATCTTGGACTTGACTTTAACAATCATTATTGTTGGATAAATCTAAAGGTTTGATCATGGAAGGATTTATCTAGTATAGATAGAACGTTTATCAACTTCAGCATGATAATATTGATGGATATAAGGTGTTGATATCAACCGTTTAGCTTTTCGAATTGTCGTATGAAGATTTGAAGTCGGAATGGAATATGGTTTCATATTGGTATGCATATCCTTGAATCCGAAGTTGTCTTTATCCGTAAAATCATTCATAAGGGTATGAACTTGGTATTCATGGAAGTAACATGAATTATCACGAAAGATTTCATTGTTTCGATCATGGCAAGAATAGCATCTTGCTCGGTGAAAGCGCCATGCGAATAGCACACGCTATGCTATGCGGTTTAACGTGCGCTATCGAGCACTAGTTAGCGTGCGCTACGTTTGGTACGTAACGTCGCTAGACCATCGACGAGTCGATTGGTGGTCGGTGAAATCGACCATACATAGTTAGCGTCGCTAGGCTTTGTTGTTTGCGTGCGCTATCGAGCGGACTTAACGCACGCTACGAGTACTTAGCGTGCGCTAAGCGTCGATCGATTGAATTTTATGAACTTTTGGCCGTAAATCGAATTGTTAAACATCCGTACGACGTGAGATAAATCCTATATCATTTCTTTTGTTAAGGTTTGATCTTGTTGCGTGATTGATTGAGGAGGACGACTTTCCAGTGTTCGTTTTGTGGAAGTATTGTTTTTGTCTTCAGACCGAGGCAAGTACTCTAATTAGAATTGTTTATATTATGACAATTATGATGAGATTGTATCGTGTAAATATGTTGTGAATATATGTCCACCATGCGTTGATCCGACGGGAATCATCATGGGAATCTATAGCTGTGTGCGCTGGATCGTTGGACAGGTAGTTCCACCATGTGTTGGTCCGACGGGATCATCATGGGAATCTATAGCTGTGTGCGCTGGATCGTTGGAATACCATCAGTATGTTGAAACTGTTATGATATGATATGTGTTGTGGATATTCTCGTTGGAGAAACTTGTTATGATATAATTGTTGATTATATCACTGTTGTATGATTATTGTACTTGTACTAGCATCGTTGTGCTAACCCCTTTGGGGGTGAACATTTGTGTATGTTCAGGATCTAGGAGAGCGGGAAAACAACCACTGGAGGTGCATGACGACGAGGGTGCAGAGTGATGTTCCGACCGGGTTTCATCTGTTATTTATTGGTTATTTTAATAAGTACTCGAGTACGAAGTCATTTGTGATGATTTGAATTTGGTGATGTATTATTGAGTTCTGTTGAACAATTGTACTATTTCTGTATTGGGTCAGAACTGTTGTACCGTAATTTCGTTATTTCCATTCGTTAGTATCTTTTAATGCCTGTTTAAATTCTTTAGCCTTGTAAATCCTTATGTAAAGGATTTACGGCGCTGTAATATTCCTGAATATATCGGGGGTGTTACAGAATATGGTATCAGAGCTAAGATTATGGTTATCTTGTCCGTTGGGTTAAAATAGGGGTCATTTACGTCTTTTGAGGTAACCGGCCGTGAATGACATCACTGCCTACGTCTTCATGCGAACGGTGGTTGTAAGTTCCTAAACTCTATCTCGTTCTTTACATGTTGTGTCTCTTTATACTTGAATATTAGAACGATGCTGTTTCCTGTGTATTAAGTACTTGTGCTTACAGTATGTTGAGAGGCGGACGTGGACGTGGTCGCGGTCGTGGACGCGGACGAAGGAATGCTGAAAGGGAGGCGTCGCCTTCTAATCAGGCTAGTCATAGCTCAAAGTAGCCGCACAATCCATCAATAACGAACCGGAACTGGTGTGCCGAAATCCTTCGTCAAGTCGTGAACCGGATGACTCGGTTCGCTCGAGTCGTGGACCGAATGCAAGTGGCGGCAGAATTCGGCGGGAGATGGACAACAAAGGATTCCAGAAATGGGAAATCGAGGTGACCGATGGTTACAAGAAGTGGCAAAGATGCAACCACCCAAATTTGACGGCTTTTCCGAGACTCTCACTTGGGACCATTGGTTGAAGGAACTGGAGAAAATTTTTGCTGGAATTAATTGCCCGGACGACAGGAGAGCTCCTATTGCCCAAGATTTTACGATAGGGAAGCATCCGAGTGGTGGGAAGCTATCCGACTGCAGATCATGATGCCGATTGGACGGAATTTAAAATGATGATGGAAGCTCGATTGCCCTCGTCCTGTGAGGGAAGCCAAAATTGAATTTTTCTCCGCTCAACCATCGACGAACCCGTATCCCGCACGATTAAGGCGTTTAACCAAAGATTAGCATTTGTTCGACATCCGGTCGAGCAGATGCGGAGATGATGATTCATTTTGAAATGAGGATGAAACCTGAAATCCAGAGGTACATGTCCGGTTTGAATGTACCACTCTCCGCCAATACCAGGATAAGGCGTTGGCGTACGAAATAAAAGAAGCGGCAATGGAGAAGTTTATGGAGTCGAAGAAACAGAAAGTCTCTGGTACTTTTACGAGCACAAGAGCGATGGGCCCCACAAGGCCCAGTCTTCTTTTCTTTCAAGAAGCCTCCGCACCCATCTAAGAGCGCAAAGAATTACGGAACAATGTCACCACGGATACGGCTAGGAAGTGCTTTAAGCGTAGTCGCCTGTGCCACCTTTGGCGTGATTGTTTGCGCACTCCGGTTACATGTTTTGACTGTGGGCAGAAGGGCACCGTGCGGCGTTTTGTAAGGACGCCACTAAGTACAATGGAACCCGTTCATCACGGCCGATTCGAAGAAGCTTGGTGTCAATGACGCAGCAAAGTGTTCGAATGCCTCGGGAATTTTGGCAGCGAGGCAGAGGACAATGGGACCGAAAGGGGACATCGAGTGCCGGATCTGTTCCCCCACGTTTGTATGAGATGAGGAGGACGGATGATCGGGATCTGCTGTCGCATCGAGTCTTGTCAAATCCTTTCCCGGCCAGTTAGCATTTTGTTCGATACAGGAGCTACACATTCTTTCATATCTTTGTCTTGTGTAAATCGTTTGAATATTTCCGGTTTTCATGCTTGTGAACCTTATGTTGTTGGTTTACCGAGTGGAGAGAGGATTGTCGGAAATGTAGAAACTAGAAATTTCCCTGTATCATTTGGGGGCGAGTGGCTCTCAAATCTGATCGTCATAGAAATGCAAGGAGATGACCTGATACTCGGAGACGATTGGCTTAATCGGTATGGAGCAATTGTAGACTACCGAAGGAGGAATATTTCACTGATCGCTGATGATGGCTCCGAAGTACTGTTCGAAGGATGGAAACCGGGAAGCTCAGGAAAATTGATCAAGGCGATGAAAGCTGTCAAATTGTTGAAACAGGGCTGTACCGGGTACTGGTGTTACGCAATGAAGAAAGAAGATGAAATTGTGGAACTTTCATCCATTCCTGTTGTGAGCGAATTTCCAGATGTATTTCCTGACGAGTTACCGGGACTACCTCCACGAAGGGATGTGGAATTTACCATTGGTGGAACCCGGAGCTACACCAATTTCCAAGGCGCCGTATCGTATGGCACCTACTGAGATGTACGAACTGAAGAAGCAGCTAGAGGAGTTACTGGATAAGGGCTATATTCAGCCAAGCGTTTCACCCTGGGGAGCGCCAGTTCTTTTGGTCCGAAAGAAGGATGGATCGCTCCGACTGTGTATTGACTATCGAGAGCTGAACAAGATGACGATTAAGAACAAATATCTGTTACCACGGATTGATGATCTGTTTGACCAGCTGCAAGGGGCAACGGTATTTTCTAAAATTGATCTGAGATCAGGATATCATCAGCTAAGGATTAAGGAATCTGTCATTCCGAAATCAGCGTTCAGAACTCGCTACGGACATTATGAGTTTGTAGTGATGCCGTTTGGTCTCACTAACGCACCTGCTGTATTTATGAAATTAATGAACCGTGTGTTCATTGAATTTTTGGATAAATTTGTGGTCGTGTTCATTGATGACATTCTGGTGTATTCTAAGAGCCCGGAGGAACATGCGCAGCATTTGCGGATTGTGTTAGAACTTTTGAGAAATGAGCAATTGTACGCCAAACTCTCTAAGTGTGAATTCTGGCTAAAGGAAGTAATGTTCCTCGGCCATGTGGTGTCAGCTAAAGGAGTCCGAGTAGATCCTCAGAAGATCGAAGCAATTATGGATTGGAAGCCTACTAAGAACGTGAAAGAAGTCTGAAGCTTCTTAGGACTTGCTGGATACTATCGTCGATTCGTGGAAGGGTTTTCTAAAATCTCCCGCCCACTTACTCGACTCCTGCAGAAAACTCAAAAGTTTGAGTGGAATGAATTATGTCAGATTAGCTTTGATGAATTGAAGAAGAGATTGACGACGGCACCGATTCTATCACTTCCCGAGAAGCCGAAGGATTCATAGTTTACAGTGATGCTTCGAACCAAGTACTTAGGTGCGTGTTGATGCAGAATGATAAGGTGATCGCTTATGCGTCGCGACAACTGAAACCTTATGAAGTGAATTACCCAACACATGATTTAGAGCTAGCAGCAGTGGTTTTTGCCTTAAAGATCTGGAGGCACTATCTATTCGGGACTCACTGTCAGATCTTTACGGATCATAAGAGTCTCAAGTACATATTCAGTCAGAAAGAGTTGAACATGCTGCAAAGAAGATGGTTAGAACTGATTAAGGACTATGACTTGGAGATCTTATATCATCCAGGCAAAGCGAATGTAGTGGCCGATGCACTTAGCCGCAAGCCTGTCTCTATTCAGATCTTTGGAGACGCGACCTCCCAACTTAGCCTTCGGCGAGAGATGATTCGTGAAGGAATTGAAGTATGGTTACAAAGAGTCCGAGGGGCGGTGTGCGTGATGGAGATAACTTCATCATTAACCGAAGAAATCAAATCTAGACAGCGAGATGATCCTCGATGATTGGTTACATGATGAAGTAATCGAGAAAGGCCCCCAGATTCATAATTCATGACGATGGAGTTTTGAGATTTGAGAACCGACTCTGCGTTCGATGTTGATGTTAAAGCGAGAAGATTATGAAGGAAGCTCATAGTTCGCCCTATTCTATCCACCCGGGCACGATAAAATGTATAAGGACTTGAAGCGAGAACTTACGGTGGGGCAACATGAAGAAAGATGTAGCGGACTATGTTTGAAATGCTTGACTTGTCGGCGAGTTAAGATCGAGCATCAACGGCACGATGGAATGTTGAAGCCGCTCCGATTCTGAATGGAAGTGGGAGGACATATCGATTGACTTTATCACTAATATGCGAAAACGGGCGGGAATGAACATGATTTGGGTGATAGTTGACCGTTTAACCAAATCGGCTCATTTTCTAGGCATTAAGGATACGTGGGGACCAGAGAGGTTGGCACGAGTATTTATTTCGGAGATAGTTCGATTGCATGGTTCGCCGAAGACCATTGTTTCTGATAGAGACGGTCGTTTTGCGTCTCACTTTTGGAAAGCAGTTCATAAGGCCTTGGGGACCGAATTGAACTTGATCTGACTTATCACCCGGTGACGGACAATCTGAGAGAACTATACAAACGGTGGAAGACATGCTAAGGGCCTGTGCCTTAGATTGGTCAAACGATTGGGAAGTTCATCTACCGTTGATTGAATTTACCTACAACAATAGTTGGCATGTTTCCATTAAGATGGCACCGTTTGAGGCATTATACGGAAGGAGATGCAGATCGCCCCTATGCTGGGATGATTCATCAAACTTGATCGGAACAGAACCAAAATTGATCGAGCAGACTCGAGAGAAGATAGCCTTAATTCGTGAAAGGCTGTTGACTACCCAGAGTCGCCAGAAATCCTATGCGGACGTACGTCGTCGCCCATTGGAGTTCAATACTGGAGACCATGTACTTTTGAAGGTTTCTCCTACTCGGGGAATCTTTCGTTTCGGAAGGAAAGAAAAGCTGAGTCCGAGATATATCAGACCATTTGAGATCCTCGAGAGAGTTGGGGAGTTGGCATACAGATTAGCATTGCCGTCGTCATTGTGCCATGTTCATAACGTGTTCCACGTATCCCAGTTACGGAGGTATATACCAGATCCCAGTCATATCATTGATTTCGGCGAGATCAGAGTCGAGCAGGATGGGACGTTTGAAGAAAGACCAGTCAAGATACTCGAGAGTCGAGTTAAGCAACTGAGGAACAAGTCAATCGTTTTGGTCAAAGTTCAGTGGTCACGTCATGGAATGGAAGAAGCCACCTCGGAAACGGAAGCTGATATGAACTCTAGATATCCCGAGTTATTCTCGTCTTGAGTTTCGGGACAAAACTCCTTTTTAGTAGGAGAGTATGTAATATCCGGATTTATTACAGTGTATTTCATCTGTAGTCAAACCCTGTATTATTCGGATTGGTGATTTTGATTATTGGAGTATGATATTTCGTGCATTGATATCATTGTAGATAAGTATAGAAACTTGCAAAATTGCTCAAGCAACCTCGTGATAGCGCACGCTAAGAATGTATCTTAACGCGCGCTATCGGGCCATTATTAGCGCACGCTATGAAGATAGGAGTTGCGTGCGCTAAGAACTCAATTATTGAGCGGGACGGCTAACACATGCGCCAGTGACATGGGTCGGATAAGATTCCCGACGCACCCGGACAAATTCTGAAGTCAACCATTATTAGCGCACGCTAAGGGATGCTTAGTAGCGTGCGCTAACTTGTTAATAATGCGAGAATATTATAAATGGGACATCAACCGTTTTGGCTTTCATTTCTTTCGCCCTTTCTTCATCCTTGAGAGTTCAGAGAAGTGTAGTAATACTCCTATACACTTAGAACACATATTGTTGGTGTTATACATTGGTTATCACTTGGGAATGTTCATGGAAGTGGAATAGCACCTTGGAGTGGCATACAACCAGCAGTGGGATTCTACCTTACGGTTGATGATTTTCGTCATTTTAAGGTATGTTCAATCTATCTCCAGGACTTAGAGTTGGATTCTAACGATTTGGATGATCATGTTAACAAGATATGGATTTTCATAGATGAATTATCCAAGTATATCATGTTTGGAATATTGAGATGAATAAGTCTTAAATACCTTGATTATAATCATCATGATTCGAATCTTATTACTGAATATGTGAAGAGAAGCTTCTATCATTGGTAAACCGAATCTATTAGATGATTTCATAGTAATCTTGGACTTGACTTTAACAATCATTATTGTTGGATAAATCTAAAGGTTTGATCATGGAAGGATTTATCTAGTATAGATAGAACGTTTATCAACTTGACATGATAATATTGATGGATATAAGGTGTTGATATCAACCGTTTAGCTTTTCAATTGTCGTATGAAGATTTGAAGTCGGAATGGAATATGGTTTTATATTGGTATGCATATCCTTGAATCCGAAGTTGTCTTTATCCGTAAAATCATTCATAAGGGTATGAACTTGGTATTCATGGATGTAACATGAATTATCACGATAGATTTCATTGTTTCGATCATGGCAAACGATTCTTGCTCGTGATGGCGCCATGCGAAGATAGCGCACGCTATGCTATGCAGTTTAACGTGCGCTATCGAGCACTAGTTAGCATGCGCTACGTTTGGTACGTAACGTACGCTAGACCATCAGACGAGTCAGTTGGCTGGTCAGTGAAGTACTTGTAATACCCGAGATTTCTGTTATGTAATTGGAACTTGGTATATTGTAATGATTGTACTTTTGTCTGAGTACTATTCTCCGTATTTCATAATCCAATATTGTCGAGCGTTTAATTTCGTGTTTGTGATTTAAAGATTGTTAATCTGCGCATGTAGCGCACGCTATCGGCTATGTTTAGCGTGCGCTAACGTGGATTCATAGCGCACGCTACTTAGGGTCTTTAGCGCACGCTATGCGTGGTCATATTGATTGGGACGTGCGGTAGGTGAGATCTGGCCGGGGGACCCCTGTCGGATCGTGTCGGGATGTACCTGGACGGCTTTCGAGAAAAGCCGAGTCAACGCCTTACCGCACGCTACAGGTATATGCGTAGCGCACGCTAAGTGCCGAGTACATATTTGTCAGTGAGCCGTTAGCGCACGCTACGAGCAGGGTCTAGCGCGCGCTAATAACCATTTATTATAAATAGGACAGCATCCTATTCGTAATTTCAGTTCTCTCTACTCCCATTACCCGAATTCCTACACTTAGAACATAACTTCCTTCATCCTAGACACTTCATATCAACACCCTAGCTCGTGATTGACGATCATACATCGTTGGAGATTGGTGTTCAAGCCTTCGGTGTTGGATTGCTTCGACTTCCTCCGTGTTCTTCACTACTTTGAGGTAGGTGATTCTTCACCGATGTTAGTAATGTTTTTAAGGACGTCTGATCATGTTTTGATAGCCAGTTATTTCGTTTATGATCGGTCATCACATGTTAGAATGATACTTTTGACGTATCGGCACTATCTATCGTATGAACATTTGAACCATCTCAGTTTATGGATTCCTAAGCGTTTTCAAATCGATTTATGATCACTAATCGGAGATTACCTAGTTTGTATGTTTTACGTAAGGAATCTTATGTTTTGAGACTTGGAATAAATCACAACTTAGAATATTTCTTGAAGATCTTAGAAAAGATATGTTGTTGAGATGATTATCCGTATAAGTTGTACCTCATGATCATGGAACTTCCACAAACCTTTTTAGCATGACATGCTTGAGGATGACTTGTTGTATCATCATAGAATTCATGAATTCACCACCTTTCAACCCAGTTTCCGGTAGCAGTATTCTGCCATGCAAGGTTAGCGCACGCTAACATATGTGAGTTAACGTGCGCTATCGAGGTTCAGTTAATGCACAATACGTACGTAGCGTGCGTTATGTATCGGCCGGTTCAAAGCGCCGATTCGTAACTAGCGCGCCGCTAGTCTTTCCCGATAATTAATGCGCTAAGGACTTCTTAAGCGCCGCGTTACGTAGAGTATGTAGCGCACGCTAAGCAGTCTAAGCAGATTGTTTATTTTGAGTTTTTCGGCCGTAGACCGAATTGTTAGGCCATCGTTCGACTTGAGATGATTTGTATATCGTTCCTTTTGTTAAGGTTCAAGCTGGTTACGTTGATCGAAGGAGGCGGCCTTCGAGTGTGTCGAGATCATTGAAGTGTTTCGTCCTTGCCATTATCGAGGCAAGTATCATATGTCGAGTTCGATTTATCATGCTTGTGGTTTCGATCATATTGTTGAATATGAAATGTATTTCTGAAAATTCTCGTGATATTCGTTGTTATTTCTTCGTATTGATGAACATATATTGAAATGCATATGTGTATGCATAGTTGATTGATTTATGGTATAAATGATCCGAGGGGGGTCATGAGGATCTATGCTGAGGGCGCTGGATCGAATGTCCACCATGCGTTGGTCCGACGGGATCATCATGGGGATCTATGCTGAGGGCGTTGGATCGTTGGACGGGTTTTCCACCATGCGTTGGTCCGACGGGATCATCATGGGGATCTATGCTGAGGGCGATGGATCGCTGGATTACCTTGTATTGTGTTGATGGAATCGTGAGGGTTCACATCGTTGGATTCCGGTGGCGGAAGTCCGTTTTGCATGCTTTATGATGCATTGATGATTTATTGTATGATGATACTTGTACTAGCATTGTTTTGCTAACCCCTTCGGGGGTGGACATTGTTTTGATGTTCAGGTAGCCGAGGAGCGGGAAGGCAACCACGATGCACGGGGACGATGAAATGGCTCAGTGATGTGATTGGTGTCATTGTTATTGTGATTGGTCTTCTTGGTTCGTTTAGTACTCGAGTACGTCTGTTTTAATAAAGTCAATTCGATATGGTTATATAAGTTAACTCATTTGATCGGTTGAATCAAATCTGTATTTGAACTTCAGTTGTTCGATTGTATTGTTTTTACACTTCTCCTAAAAAATTAGCCTTGTAAATCCTTATCTAAAGGGTTTACGGCGCTGTAATTATTCCGAATATCTCGGGGTGTTACAGAATATTGCATCGGAGCTAAGATTTATGGATATCTTGGCAGTCAGGTCAGTTGGGTCTGTTTACGTTATTGATTGTTGGTCGTTCGTAACATCACTGCCGAGCCAGCATCGTCGTATGGACTGT
The DNA here is from genome assembly GCA_033398695.1 of Orobanche coerulescens. Classification (NCBI taxonomy): domain Eukaryota; kingdom Viridiplantae; phylum Streptophyta; class Magnoliopsida; order Lamiales; family Orobanchaceae; genus Orobanche; species Orobanche coerulescens. Next base: position 85,697,071 of record CM065817.1, read on the forward strand.
GGTTGTAAGTTTCCTAATCTCGAATACTACTGTTTTATTTAATTCATGTCTTGTAAACATTGATGGATGTACTTTGAGAAAGTTTGTCCTGGATATTGAGTATTTATGTTTACACTATGTTGAGAGGAGGTCGTGGACGCGGACGCGGTCGTGGACACGGACGTGGAAATGCGAGGCAAGAAGAGTCGGTATCGACCCCAGAGATAACCGCTAGTCGAACGGATTCCCATTCCGGGGGACAGCAGGGATCGGAAAATAATAATGCAGATCCTAACGTGCCGGGAGTGCTTCAGTAGGTGGTTGCCCAGATAAACCAGTTTGCTCAAGTTGTGGATCGCATGCAGACGGCGATAGGACAGCAGCATAACGTGGAAAATCGAGGAGATAGATGGCTTACCGAAGTGATTAAATTGCACCCTCCGAAATTTGACGGCTCTGCCGAGACGCTTTCTTGGGATCACTGGCTGAAGGAATTAGAAAAGATTTTTGCAGGGATTAACTGTCCCAACGATAGGAAGGTTCCGGTCGCCCAGTATCTTTTGGCCAGGTGGCTTTCGGTGGGAGGCCATTCGGCCAGGAGGAGCACAATGTTGGTGACGGAATTCAAATTGATGATGGGCGCGATTGTCCTCGCCCGATTAGAGAAGCCCGAGTTCGGGAGTTTTTCTCACCACAAAATTCGGAAGTATACGTGACGGACGTGATTAAGACTTTTAATCACCAAGCGACTTATGTGCGCCACTTGGTGAGGACCGAGGCGGAGAAGATTTTCATTTTGACATGCGAATGAAGCGGAAATTCAGCGAGATATGTCCGGATTTGAATGTACCACCTTGCGACAGATGCTCAGGACAAGGCGTTGGCCTATGATATGAAGGAGGCGGCAGAGAGAAGCGACGGAAGCAAAGAAAGCGAAGGTGTCCAGCAACTTCACGGAGGATAAGAGTAGCGGACCTCGCGAGTCGATCCTCTTTTCATTCATCCAGAGACCTCTGCATCCTTCTCGAGGTGGAAAGAAGTTCGGACGGCACCAAGCTGTTTGAGACGGGGAAAGAAGTGTTACAAGCGTGGCAAGGCGGGACATGTTCGGCGTGATTGTTTCGCGCCCACTGTGACTGTTGAGTGTGGGCCAGGAAGGACATCGCGCAACATTTTGTGGGAATGCGACCCGATCTTTTGGTACTCGTACTCGGCTCCGATTCCAAAGGAGGCAGTGTGAACCAAGCGGCAGTGGATTTCGGCGAGAGCGGGGAAGAGAGAGACATCCGATCTTTGGGTCCGTTCCTCTGCGCTTTTATGCGAAATGAGGAAATCGATGATCGAACACTTGTTGCATCAGTGCGATTCAGATCCTTTTGCAACCGATTAGTGTCTTGTTCGATTAGAGCTACGCATTCTTTTATATCTTTGAAGCTGTGTTAATCGTTTGAAAGTCTCATGCTTGTATAATTGTGAACCTTATGTTGTGGGATTACCGGCGGAGAGAAAATTGTGGGAACCACAGAAGCTAGGGATTTCCAGTATCTATAGAAGGAAGAGAGTGGCCATCGAATCTCATTGTAGTTGACATCTACGGTGACGATTTAATTCTCGGAGATGATTGGCTCAACCGCTATGGAGTACATTACGAATTACCAAGAGAGAGTCATTTCCATCATTGCGATGACGGATCGAACACTTATTCCGAGGATGGAGACCAGAAGCTCGGGAAAATTGATCAAGGCAATGAAAGTTGTGAAATTGCGAAGCGGGGATGTCACGGACTTTGGTGCTATGCCATGAGGAAAGAGGAAGGAGTAGAGCTCTCGTCTATTTCGATTGTGAATGAGTTCTCGAGATGTATTTCGTGACGAACTACAGGTTACCTCCGAGAGGAGTGGAATTCACTATCGAGTTAGAGCACAGAGCGGCTCCTATTTCGAGCACCATACCGCATGGCGCCAACCGAGATGTATGAACTCAAGAAGCAAGCTGGAGGAATTGTTACGAAGGGCTATATCCAACCTAGTGTTTCTCCTTGGGAGCGCCGTTCTCTTTGTCCGAAGAAAGATGGATCCCTCATTGTGTATTGATTACGGGGAGCTCAACAAGATGACGATCAAGAATAAGTATCCTATACCTCGGATCGGCGACTTGTTTGATCAGCGCAAGGGCAAGGGTATTCTCGAAGATTGACTTGCGATCGAGGATACCACGTTGAGAATTAAGGAATCGGATATACGAAATCGCTTTGAGATCGATGCGGGCATTATGAATTCGTAGTGATGCCGTTTGGACTTACCAATGCTCCTGCAGTATTCATGCAATTGATGAATTGGGTGTTCTTGGAATACTTGGATAAATTTGTGGTCGTCTTCATTGACGACATCACGATATATTCGAGGGCCGAGAGGAACATCTTGAACATTTACGTGTGGTTTTGAGCACCTTGAGGAAGGAGCAGTGCATGCAAAACTTTCAAAATGCGAGTTACGGCTTAAGGAAGTAACCTTCCTTGGCCATGTGATATCGGCCAAGCGGAGTTCGGTGGACCCGAAGAAAGTCGAAGCAATCTTGGAATGGGAAGCTCTAAGAACGTGAAAGAAGTCGAAGCTTCTTAGGACTTGCTGGATATTATCGCCGCTTTGTAGAGGATTTTCCAAAATTGCTCGTCCGCTCACTCATTTATTCTGAGAAAACTCAAAAGTTCACGTGGAATGAGAAGTGCAGTGGTTTCGACGAACTTAAGAGGAGGTGGCAGCGACACCTATATTAGCGCCGCGAGGAACCAGCGGATTTATGGTATACGGCGCTTGAATCGAAGTGCAGGTTGTGTATTGATGCGAGAAGGATAAAGTGATTGCTTATGCTTCTCGGCAATTGAAACCGTACGAGATTAATTACCCGACTCATGATACGGAGCTAGCAATGTGGTCTTTGCCTTGAAAATTTGGCGATATTATTTATGCGGCACTCATTGTCGAGATCTTTCTGAGATCATAAGAGCCTCAAGTACATTTTGATCAGAAAAGAATTAAACATGAGGCGAGAGAAGGTGGTGGAATTGATCAAGGATTACGACACGGAGATTCTCTATCATCAGGGAAAGCAAACGTAGTAGCCGATGCTTTGAGCCGTAAACTGTTTCTCTTGAGTGTTGGAAGCACTTACGTCCCAGAACCGGTATTCAACGAGCCCGATCCGCGAGGATTGAAGTATGGGCACCGGGAATCGAGGCAACTTTATGCGATGGGCCGGCTTCATCATTTGTCGAGGAGATCAAGTCTAAACAATTGAGCGATTCTCGATTCTTGATTATCGAAGTAAAGAAAGGAAAAGCCCGGGATTCGTGATACAAGGCGATGGGGTTACGAGATTTGAGTCGACTTTGCGTTCAGGATGATGATCGAGACGGACTATTACGAAGGAATCTCATAGCGCGCCCTATTCTATTCACCCGGGCGGTAGTAAGATGTATAAAGATTTAAAGCAAAACTTGGTGGGGAATATGAAGAAGGACGTAGCGAATGCGTTTGAAGTGTTTGACTTGTCGTGAGTTAAGATTGAACATCAACGACTGCCGGAATGTTAAAACCGCTTAGATCCACAGTGGAAGTGGGAGGATATCTCGATGGACTTCATTACTAGTATGCCAAGGACTAGAACGGGAATGAACATGATTTGGGTTGTACTTGATCGACTAACCAAGTCGGCTCATTTCTGGGAATTAAAGATACATGGGGACCGAGAGATTGTACAGTATTTATTGTGGAGATAGTCGGATTGCATGGGGCCGAGGACCATTATTTCGGATCGAGATGGTCGCCGTGTCACACTTCTGAAAGCGATTCATAAGGCTTTGGGGACTGAGCTCAATTTTAGTACGGCTTATCATCCCCAAACGGACGGTCGATCCGAAAGGACTATTCAAAGCGTAGAAGACATGCTTAGAGCTTGTGCTTTGGATTGGTCAACCGATTGGGAAGTTCATTTGCCATTAGTTGAATTCACCTACAATAATAGTTGGCATGCTTCAATTAAGATGGCACCATTTGAAGCTTTATGCGGGAGAAGATGCCGATCACCCCTGTGTTGGGATGATTCTTGGATTTGATCGGGACGGAACCGGAATTGATTATTCGGACTCAAGAGAAGATAGCTTCGATTCGAGAGGCGTCGGCGCCCAGTCGGCGAAGTCTTATGCGGATGTACGTCGTCGCCCTCTAGAGTTCGGCGCGAGGAGACCATGTACTATTGAAGGTGTCTCCTACACGAGGATTTTCCGTTTTGGGAGGAGAGGCAAGCTTAGTCGAGATATATCGGACCATTCGAGATCCTCGAGAGAGTGGGAGATTTAGCATACGAGTTGGCCTTACCGCCATCGCCGAGTCACGTTCACAATGTGTTTCACGTATCCCAATTGCGGAAGTATGTACGGACCCGATCACGTCATTGATTTCGCGAGATCGAGGTAGCTAATGATGGCACCTTGAAGAGACCAATCAAGATACTTGAGAGCCGGATCAAACAATTGAGGAATAAACCAATACACTTGGTTAAAGTACAATGGTCACGACATGGAGTCGAAGAGGCCACTTGGGAAACGGAGGACAGTATGAAGACTAGATATCCAGAGTTGTTTTCATCTTAAGTTTCGGGACGAAACTTCTTTTTAGGGAGGAAGGATGTAATACCCGAGATTTCTGTTATGTAATTGGAACTTGGTATATTGTAATGATTGTACTTTTGTCTGAGTACTATTCTCCGTATTTCATAATCCGATATTGTCGAGCGTTTAATTTTGTGTTTGTGATTTAAAGATTGTAAATCTGCGCATGTAGCGCACGCTATCGGCTATGTTTAGCGTGCGCTAACGTGGATTCATAGCGCACGCTACTTAGGGTCTTTAGCGCACGCTATGCGTGGTCATATTGATTGGGACGTGCGGTAGGTGAGATCTGGCCGGGGGACCCCTGTCGGATCGTGTCGGGATGTACCTGGACAGCTTTCGGGAAAAGCCGAGTCAACGCCTTAGCGCACGCTACAGGTATATGCGTAGCGCACGCTAAGTGCCGAGTACATATTTGTCAATGAGCCGTTAGCGCACGCTACGAGCAGGGTCTAGCGCGCGGTAATAACCATTTATTATAAATAGGACAGCATCCTATTCGTGATTTCAGTTCTCTCTACTCCCATTACCCGAATTCCTACACTTAGAACATAACTTCCTTCATCCTAAACACTTCATATCAACACCCTAGCTCGTGATTGACGATCATACATCGTTGGAGATTGGTGTTCAAGCCTTCGGTGTTAGATTGCTTCGACTTCCTCCGTGTTCTTCACTACTTTGAGGTAGGTGATTCTTCACCGATGTTAGTAATGTGTTTAAGGACGTCTGATCATGTTTTGATAGCCAGTTATTTCGTTTATGATCGGTCATCACATGTTAGAATGATACTTTTGACGTATCGGCACTATCTATCGTATGAACCTTTGAACCATCTCAGTTTATGGACTCCTAAGCGTTTTCAAATCGATTTATGATCAGTAATCGGAGATTACCTAGTTCGTATGTTTTACGTAAGGAATCTTATGTTTTGAGACTTGGAATAAATCGGAACTTAGAATATTTCTTGAAGATCTTAGAAAAGATATGTTGTTGAGATGATTATCCGTATAAGTTGTACCTCATGATCATGGAACTTCCACAAACCTTTTTAGCATGACATGCTTGAGGATGACTTGTTGTATCATCATAGAATTCATGAATTCACCACCTTTCAACCCAGTTTCCGGTAGCAGTATTCTGCCATGCAAGGTTAGCGCACGCTAACATATGTGAGTTAACGTGCGCTATCGAGGTTCAGTTAATGCACAATACGTACGTAGCGTGCGTTATGTATCGGCCGGTTCAAACTGTCAGTTCGTAACTAGCGCACGCTAGTCTTTCCCGATAGTGTACGCTAACAGGACTTCTTAGCGCACGTTACGTAGAGTATGTAGCGCACGCTAAGCAGTCTAAGCAGATTGTTTATTTTGAGTTTTTCGGCCGTAGACCGAATTGTTAGGCCATCGTTCGACTTGAGATGATTTGTATATCGTTCCTTTTGTTAAGGTTAGAGCTTGTTACGTTGATCGAAGGAGGCGGCCTTCGAGTGTGTTGAGATCATTGAAGTGTTTCGTCCTTGCCATTTTCGAGGCAAGTATCATATGTCGAGTTCGATTTATCATGCTTGTGGTTTCGTTCATATTGTTGAATATGAAATGTATTTCTGAAAATTCTCGTGATATTCGTTGTTATTTGTTCGTATTGATGAACATATATTGAAATGCATATGTGTATGCATAGTTGATTGATTTATGGTATAAATGATCCGAGGGGGGTCATGAGGATCTATGCTGAGGGCGCTGCATCGAATGTCCACCATGCGTTGGTCCGACGGGATCATCATGGGGATCTATGCTGAGGGCGCTGGATCGTTGGACGGGTTTTCCACCATGCGTTGGTCCGACGGGATCATCATGGGGATCTATGCTGAGGGCGCTGGATCGCTGGATTACCTTGTATTGTGTTGATGGAATCGTGAGGGTTCGCATCGTTGGATTCCGGTGGCGGAAGTCCGTTTTGCATGCTTTATGATGCATTGATGATTTATTGTATGATGATACTTGTACTAGCATTGTTTTGCTAACCCCTTCGGGGGTGGACATTGTTTTGATGTTCAGGTAGCCGAGGAGCGGGAAGGCAACCACAGTACCGACAGGACGATGAAATGGCTCAGTGATGTGATTGGTGTCATTGTTATTGTGATTGGTCTTCTTGGTTCATTTAGTACTCGAGTACGTCTGTTTTAATAAAGTCAATTCGATATGGTTGTATAAGTTAACTCATTTGATCGGTTGAATCAAATCTGTATTTGAACTTCAGTTGTTCGATTGTATTATTTTTACACTTCTCCTAAAAAATTAGCCTTGTAAATCCTTATCTAAAGGGTTTACGGCGCTGTAATTATTCCGAATATCTCGGGGTGTTACAGTACTGACCATACATAGTTAGCGTACGCTAGGCTTTGTTGTTTGCGTGCGCTATCGAGCAGACTTAACGCACGCTACACAGAGTACTTAGCGTGCGCTAAGCAGTTCAGTCAGATTGCATTTTATGAACTTTTGGCCGTAAATCGAATTGTTAAACATCCGTACAACGTGAGATAAATTCTATATCATTTCTTTTGTTAAGGTTTGATCTTGTTGCGTGATTGATTGAGGAGGACGACTTTCCAGTGTTCGTTTTGTGGAAGTATTGTTTTTGTCTTCAGACCGAGGCAAGTACTCTAATTAGAATTGTTTATATTATGACAATTATGATGAGATTGTATCGTGTAAATAAGTTGTGAATATATGTCCACCATGCGTTGATCCGACGGGAATCATCATGGGAATCTATAGCTGTGTGCGCTGGATCGTTGGACAGGTAGTTCCACCATGTGTTGGTCCGACGGGATCATCATGGGAATCTATAGCTGTGTGCGCTGGATCGTTGGAATACCATCAGTATGTTGAAAATGTTATGATATGATATGTGTTGTGGATATTCTCGTTGGAGAAACTTGTTATGATATAATTGTTGATTATATCACTGTTGTATGATTATTGTACTTGTACTAGCATCGTTGTGCTAACCCCTTCGGGGGTGAACATTTGTGTATGTTCAGGATCTAGGAGAGCGGGAAAACAACCACTGGAGGTGCATGACGACGAGGGTGCAGAGTGATGTTCCGACCGGGTTTACTGTCTGTTATTTATTGGTTATTTTAATAAGTACTCGAGTACGAAGTCATTTGTGATGATTTGAATTTGGTGATGTATTATTGAGTTCTGTTGAACAATTGTACTATTTCTGTATTGGGTCAGAACTGTTGTACCGTAATTTCGTTATTTCCATTCGTTAGTATCTTTTAATGCCTGTTTAAATTCTTCAGCCTTGTAAATCCTTATGTAAAGGATTTACGGCGCTGTAATATTCCTGAATATATCGGGGGTGTTACACTGACCCCGGCTGGGGATTTTGTTTTTCAGGTCATGGCAAGGCAAAAGCACGGGAATAACATGTTGACGTCGAGAAGTCCTAGTGATACTAGTAGGGGGCCCCGAACTTTCAGTTATTCATGTTGTTGTCCTTTAATTTCCGCTGCAGACTTTCATTTGGATACTCCGTTTCATTCAGTGTTGTGTATTTTATCTTCATAAAAAATATACTAGTATTCGGTATTGTCCTGGTGTGTTGTAATTAAACTTCTCATCGGAGTATTTGGTAATATAATGTGGTTCGGTACTACAATTATATTATTTAAGTCATCATTTTCATTTGCCTGGTGGGTCCCAGTCGGGGATTCACGGCACTGTAATATCCGCCTAGTTCGGGGTGTTACAGAGTTGGTATCGGAGCGTGGTTTTGAATACTACCTTCTGTGTTATGTCTCATTTGAAATCATCGTCATCAGACTAGTATCATTGGACTTTCGCGTCACGTGTGACCTGTGCAAATGCCGAGCCAATCAGACCGAAAGAACTGTAAGATTTCTAACGCCATGGTATAATTTCTGGCAATAGTCATTCATTCATCATTCATCAATTAACAATCCTCAAACATCATCATTCATTATGATTAAGACGATCATGTTAACTCATTAATCACTTAATTCATTTCATTACTCAGTTGTCGATCTGGATGATCATATTATTAATCTTGTTAAATTGTTCAAGATAATCATTTCAAGAATTTCATCGGATAATCATGTCACTTCAGTAAATCATGTTAGGAGTATGCCCTCGAATGCCACTCAGAGGATATTGAGTGAGGGCATTGTACTTGTAATTATGTAAATCATTAATATAAGGCAATGAATGTTTCTTTATTTACTGATAGTTACTGGCGTTCCTAACTCGTAAATATACATATAGAAACTAGTCCATGTATTTGAGAGCAAAACATTCCACTCCTTATTGGATAAGGAGGTCGGCACTGGAAAGGTTTATAGCTCAAATACTTAATCGTTCGCAAGTCGATGAAACTTGACTGGGCATTAAGTTTATGTGAAGACTTGTATGACGTGTTCTTTGACATGGAGAGTGCCTGTCGAACGGTAATGTTTAGTGGGAGCACACGTTATAGGTATGCTAATTGGATTAGTATACTCGAATCGACTCACCCTCGATTCGTCACACGGATTTCACTCCGGGACAGTCAATGACGGAATCGAAAGGTTGTGATAGGTATTCGTGAACCTTCGACTTGAGGATTTAGTAGGGATGTGCTTGTGACGTCAAGATTTTCATTAGAGTAGTTCGACCCTGTAAACCGGAAGGCGGGGGTCAATCTCGACGTGCATCTTGATGGGCAAGTAGCAGGTCCTACTGAATACCAAGGTAGAATTCTTTCTCCTGTTAGTGAACGGGTTAAATGTCTTATGCGGTTATTGGCAGATGAGATCATAAGTCTTTGGCCAAAGCATTGGAGCTAGTTGTATTGGATACATGAGAGCTCAATGATCTCGATTTGCATTAACGCATGCATAGCGTCAAGTAACAGATAGGGTTTGACTGACCGTGACCCTATAACTTGATCGGGACATTTGAAAGAAGGGTTTATACGTATACTGGTATTCACGACAGAATAGTTCTTGAATGATCCCAATCATTCGTTCTCAGTTGGGGTACAGTGTAGGCCGCCATGCTCGCTAGGTGGTGCTACTACTCTTTGGTTCCTCCCATTGCTGACTGAGACGGACCTACCGAGTTGCGCAATAGGATTGACGACGGAATGAATCAAGCTTGTTCTCTCATTATTAATATTAGATATTGGATATCTAATTTATTGTACATTGGATGTCTAATTAAATTTGGGACATTGGATGTCTAAATTGATTTATTGGATAAATTAATTTACGGCCAAATGAATTAAATATATTTCTGGGTGATTAATTTAATTCATAAATATAATTATTTCTTGGAGAAATTAATTATGTTGTTATGTATTAGATATGATTAATTAATTGGATTAATTAATTAATATATATACATCAGAACGGATTCGGAGTTTATCTGTTTGGACTCATGAGTCCGAAAGCACCGAACTCCACCTACCCTTCTAGATGGTCGCCCCATTTCCACCACCTTTCATCTTGTCTTTTGTTTCCATTTTTAAATGGAAGACAATGACTTGAAAGGCATCTCTCATGTGAGATGAGATCTTTAGTGGGTTGTTTGTGAATAAAGAATGAAAAAAGGGAGAAGACTTATGACTCTCTTACACACAATTGATTCCATACGTAAGAAGGAGAGAGAGAAACAGTGAGAAAGAACTTAGAGTTCATTCCAAAGTCTTCATCTCATTCTTCATATTGTTCTTGTTGTTCTTGGAGAAAAATCAAGAAAATAATTGAGAGAAATAAATTATACACTTAGAGTGTTATAATCAAAGATTCATCACTTGATTCTAGCCGTAACCTTAGAGGTTAATCGAGTGTTGTCATTTTGTTCGTTTCTCCGGCGCGTGACAAGTAGAGACGCGGTTTTTCGGCGTTGGATCATCCAAGAGCTTGGAGCATTTTGGATCGTTTGGGGAATAGCTCAAGAGAAGGAAATCCATATAATCAACAGACGACAAGGGTATGATTTCGAATCTTCCTTTATTTATTTTATATTCGTATATGCGAAGCTCGATCGATCCTCGTAGGGATTCAGATCGAATTAATTTTCATTTTACCGCTTCCGCTGGGCCTTCGATTTAGGCACCGAATCACAACAGTGGTATCGAAGCGAGGTCTTGCGATCGTATATATGATATTTAACATTTGGAATGCTTATTTTGTAATTTAGAATCACTTTGATAATCGTAGATATTTTATTGTTCGTCGTAGTGTCGTTTTTCCGTGATTTTATGTTATGGTATAAATCAGTTTTTTCTTGGAAATATGATTTATATTAATAATATTCAGATCAGGAATAACAGGATTTTAGAAATCTGCCCGAAAACGAGCTATATCGAATCGTTAGACGATTTTCCATACAGCTTCCGAGTATGGCCGAGCACGTCCGGCCCGTGGCCGGACGCTTGTTGTATTCTGCCGAGTCCGGCCGAGCGCGTTGCTGTATCGAGCCGAGTGCTCGCTGGATCTGGCCGGACGATTGCCGATTCGCCGAGTCCGCCGAGCGCCTTCAGTCGAGCCGAGTGCTCGCCGAATCCGGCCGACGCTTGCCGTATTCGCCGAGTCCGCCGAGAGTGTTCTTTATGTCAGCCGAGTGCTCGCTGGATCCGGACACTTGCCGATGTCAGCCGAGTCTGCCGGGCGTATTCTTTATGTCAGACGAGCCGAGTGCTCGCTGGATCCGGCCGGACACTTGCCGTCAGCCGAGTCTGCCGGGCGTGGTCTTTACGAGCCGAGTGCTCTGTGTATCCGGCCAGGTAGTGCTGTATCCTGCCGGTCATGTCCGGACATGGCCGGGGCCCCCTTTCCTGTCTGGAGCCGGGCGTGGCCTGTAGGCTGCCGGTCAGAGTGCACATCTTCTGGGCGCTTTCAGCCGTCGAACCGGGTCTCGTTTTGAGATATTTTCGATTATTGAATTTTCTGTATTAAAATCATTAATTTAGAATTTTTGATGAAGGAAAATTCAAAGAAAATATTTTAAGGGTACACTACGGACGAAAATTAAATTGTCGATTATTGTTGAATTGATTGGATCAATTCTATTTATTGTTGATTATTGATTGGATCATATGTAATCTTCTCGCTATCCATTTATTGAGTATTTATTGGATGAATGCTTTTTGAATGGGGATGTGGTTCGTGGACTTAGTTTGAATCGTTCGTTTTATTCGATTGGGTTGTAAAGGCCGTTTTGAGCCTATTTATTTTACTAGAAATATTTGTATCTAGGATGCAATTTTCAATGTAAAATTTATATGTAATGACGAAGACCGGAGGAAGATCCGTTTCGAGAAGACGAAGATTCAAGACGAAGACTTGTAATTAGATTACGGAGTTTTTGTTTTCTAGGAACGGTCCATGAACCACATGTTGGTAGCAACTAGGTTGTGAATGGTTGTTTCATATTGTATGAATGCAACAAACGTGCTAAAATAATTAATGTGCAAAGTGTAACGTTAATCGCGAAAATTCTCCCACAACAAATTATTAAATTTATAAGGTTTCAAGGTTTTCCTTCCCTCCATCGAGTTTTCGGGAAATTGAAATCCAAACCGGATGTGCTATGCTTCCGAGTTATCGGGGTAGTCGTTCGGGGAGGACGGATAAAATACCGGGAGCGCATTGGATGCCTTCGGTTGGAGCAAATTTTATCCCTGGAAACCTGATAGGTTGCCGTATAAGATTCAATTGTGAAACTGATTTGCGTCGATGGTATAAACTTAACTTGTTCACGAACCATAGAAACCGTATAAGTTGAGGGGAGTGAACAAGGGGAAAAAGAAGATCGAATCATCCATTATATGGGTTGGTGTTGGACACCACTTTATGAAAATTAATAGACTAGAAACCTGTTCGGTTGCCCTCTATTAAGATTTATAAAGAACTCGATCACCACTATGAAGTAGAGCGACGATACTTCCGGATTTCACATGGGAGTGTGTTGTTCCGATAAAAATAGTGGGAGATGGGTAACAAGAATAGAAAAGACCTTAATTCTATACTCAGATCATAATATAACACGTCACTAATTAATCTGTTATACTTAATGCAGACATAACTCTCAATATGACAATGAATCCACTCGCAATTCTACTCGAAAAGAACACCTTAATGGGACCTAACTTTGTGGATTGGCTCCGCAATCTGATGATTGTCCTCAGTATAGAGGCACTGGGATACGTCTTGGAGACGGACATTCCCGCGCCTCCTGTGCGGACCCGAGCCAATCAGGAAGAGATTGAAAACCACGAAAAGTGGGTTAAGTATGACGTGAAAGTCCGTGTTTATATGATGGCTTCCATGTCTAATGAGCTTTAGAGAGCTCATGAGAAAATGACTTCTGCTAGGCAGATTCTATCTCACTTAACCGAACTTTATGGTGAGCACAGCAGAACTGCTAGATATGAGATATCCAAGCAACTGTTCGGTGCAAGGATGAAGGAAGGTGAGAAGGTTGGGGAACACGTCCTCAAAATGATATCCATGATCGAGAGATTGGAGGCTCTTGATTTTAAAATGGATACTTCTCTCCAAACCGACCTTATCCTACAGTCTCTCCCTGATTCCTTCTCACAGTTTGTTATGAACTTTAACTGCAATGAGATTGCATGTAATTTAGCTGGGCTAATGAACAAACTTGTGACCGCTCAGTCTCAGATGAAGACTCCGCGGATGAAGGAGTCGGCCCTTGTGATTTCTTCTGGACTTCGGAAGTCTAAGAATAAGAAGAAAAAGACCAAGAAGCGGACCAGACCACAAGCAAAGGACCTTAAGGGTAAGGGCAAGGCCCCGATGGTTCCGAAGAACAAGAAGAAGAAGGATGCTTGTCTCAAGTGCGGTGAGCTGGGCCACTGGGCTAGAGACTGTCCGATTCTTCATGGCACTTCAGGTACAGAACTTTTAGTTTTGGAAACAAATTGTTCTGCTACTGTATTTTCTACTTCCTGAATCTTTGGATTCTGGTGCTAGTTCTCATATTTGTACCATGAATCAGGATCTGGAACAAAGTAGGAAGCTTGGAGCTGGAGAAGTTATGATCACAGTCGGAAGCGGGCATAGTGTCGAGGCGACCGACATAGGATCACTTCTTTTGGGTTTAGAATCCGGCTTTGTTTTGACTTTAGAAGATGTACTTGTTTTGCCCAAGGGGCACAAAACATTGTATCCATTCCGGTCATGGACCGAAAAGGTTTTTCATTTTTCATTGGTGATGGTTCCTGCAAAATTTATTTCAGAAATAAACTAGTGGGTACTGCTACATTGTTAAATGGATTGTATCAACTAAATCTCAGCAATAAAGTAGTTGTGAATACTATGACTAGAAAACGTGGTAGGGATGAAACCAATCAAGTTTTGAAATGGCATCTTAGACTTGGTCATGTTGGTCAGACCAAGGTTTACAAGATGGAAAAGGATGGACTTATGGGTCCATTGGGATCGGATCCCTTTCCTACTTGTGAATCTTGCCTTAAAGGTAAAATGACTAAGTCCCCCTTCACAGGGACTTTTGAAAGAGCCGCTGATAAACTGGGATTAATCCATACTGACGTTTGTGGTGCTTTGGAAGCAGCACATGACGGATATCAATATTTCATTACGTTTACAGATGATCATACTAGGTATGGTTATGTATACTTTATGAAACATAAATCCGAGGCTTTTGAGAAATTCCAGGAATTCAAGGCCCTAGTCGAGAAACAAACTGGTAATCATATCAAAGCACTTTGGTCGGACCGAGGTGGCGAGTATATGAGTACGGAGTTTGACGAGTTCCTTAAGGAACATGGAATAGTTTCACAACTAACACCTCCAGGTACTCCTCAGTTAAATGGTGTGTCAGAAAGAAGGAACCGGACTTTGTTGAACATGGTCCATTCCATGCTGAGCTACACTGACTTACCAATTTACCTGTGGGGGTATGCACTCCTGACTGCCGCGTATATCTTGAACAGATGTCCTTCCAAATCCGTTCCTAAAACTCCACATGAGATGTGGGAGGACAGGAAACCAAGTCTTAATCACATTAGGATTTGGGGATGTCCCGCTTATGTCAAGAAGACTAAGGTGGAGAAGTTGGAAGCTAGGTCGAAAAAGGGATGTTTCATTGGATTCCCATCTGTGACGATGGGATATCTATTCTACATGCCCGAAGATCGAAAGATCGTTGTTGCTTTACAAGCACACTTCCTGGAAGATGAGTTCATTCAGGAAGGCGAAGCAGGTAGAAGTATTTCTTTAGAAGAATACAATGAAACTCATCGGGAGACACCTGTGCAAGAAAATGGAACCAAACCTTCTATAACACAAGTACAACCACCTCGTAGGTCAAGTAGGGTGTCTCAATTACCTCAGAGGTATAGTTTTATGCACTTGGAGGAACTGAGTTTCTACGAGGTTCCAGGTGATAAACAATAGACCGACCCGCGACCAAATGACCTAGCAATGGTGGATGTAGACTCCATGAAATAGAGCGTGTGATCTTCATGTAGTTGGGACCTTTTTCGTTTTGACGAGGCAGTCAAAGAGTTTGACTTCATGCAAAACGAAGAGGAACCTTGTGTATACAAGAGGGTTAGTGGGAGCTAGATCATATTCTTAGTACTATGTGTAAATGACATTCTACTAATAGGAAATGATGTGGGAATGCTCAGTTCTATGAAAGATTGGCTTTTGAGTAATTTCTCCATGAAAGACTTGGGAGAAGCTACCTATATTCTTGGTATTCGACTCTACCGAGATAGAGCGAAGAGAACAATAGGTCTTTCCCAAGCCCTCTATATAGATAAATCTTAAAGCAATTTAAGATGGATGATTCTAAAAGAGGGTTCCCACCGATGCGACATGGAATAAAACTCTCCTTGAAGATGTGTCCTCAAAGTGAGGAACAACGGAAGGAAATGAGTAATATACCATATGCTTCGGCCGTGGGTAGCCTTATGTATGCTATATTGTGTACGAGACCTGACATTGCGCATGCTGTAAGCGTGGTGAGTAGGTTTAAGGCAAACCCAGGTAGGGAACATTGGATTACCGTAAAGAACGTTCTCAAGTACTTTAGAAGGACTAGAGATCTGGTTCTTATATATGGCGGTGGAGAACTGAATGTGATGGGATTCACTGTATTGAACTTCCAAGGACATAAATACGATTCTACGTCTACTTCTGGCTACATTTACTCTTAATGGAGGAGCAGTATCTTGGCATAGTGCCAAGTATAGCGCGACTGCTTATTCCACCTGTTAGGCTGAGTATAAAGCGGCCTCGGGGGCCTCCAAAGGACGGACTTAGAAGTTACTGGGTAAACTTCACATGACACCTTGTGCTGCGCTGCCAGAGTGGTAGTACAGGCCTAGGAGCCGAGGTTTCATAACAGTACCAAACATATTGAGAGAGAGTATCATCTCGTGAGAGAATTTGTTCGCAAAGATATACATTGTGCTGCATAGAGTAGAGTCAGCCGACTACGTTGCTGATCCATTGACCAAGCCACTTTCTCAGATTAGCTTAGAGCGTCATCTGGAGAACATGGGTATTAGATACCATAGTGTGTGGCATTGAGTGCAAGTGGGAGATTGTTAGGAGTATGCCCTCGAATGCCACTCCGAGGATATTGAGTGAGGGCATTGTACTTGTAATTATGTAAATCATTAATATAAGGCAATGAATGTTTCTTTATTTACTGATAGTTACTGGCGTTCCTAACTCGTAAATATACATATAGAAACTAGTCCATGTATTTGAGAGCAAAACGTTCCAGTCCTTATTGGATTAGGAGGTCGGCACTGGAAAGGTTTATAGCTCAAATACTTAATCGTTCGCAAGTCGATGAAACTTGACTGGGCATTAAGTTTATGTGAAGACTTGTATGACGTGTTCTTTGACATGGAGAGTGCCTGTCGAACGCTAATGTTTAGTGGGAGCACACGTTATAGGTATGCTAATTGGATTAGTATACTCGAATCGACTCACCCTCGATTCGTCACACGGATTTCACTCCGGTACAGTCAATGACGGAATCGAAAGGTTGTGATAGGTATTCGTGAACCTTCGACTTGAGGATTTAGTAGGGATGTGCTTGTGACGTCAAGATTTTCATTAGAGTAGTTCGACCGTAAACCGGAAGGCGGGGTCAACCTCGACGTGCATCTTGATGGGCAAGTAGCGAGTCCTACCAATACCAAGATAGAATTCTTTCTCCTGTTAGTGAACGGTTAAATGTCCTATGCGGTTATTGGCGAGATGAGATCATAAGTCTTTGGCCAAAGCATTGGAGCTAGTTGTATTGGATACATGAGAGCTCAATGATCTCGATTTGCATTAACGCATGCATAGCGTCAAGTGAGATAGGGTTTGGTGACCGTGACCCTATAACTTGATCGGGACATTTGAAAGAAGGGTTTATACGTATACTGGTATTCACGACAGAATGGTTCTTGAATGATCCCAATCATTCGTTCTCAGTTGGGGTACAGTGTAGGCCGCCAGACTGGCTAGGTGGTGCTACTACTCTTTGGTTCCTCCCATTGCTGACTGAGACGGACCTACCGAGTTGCGCAATAGGATTGACGACGGAATGAATCAAGCTTGTTCTCTCATTATTAATATTAGATATTGAATATCTAATTTATTGGACATTGGATGTCTAATTAAATTTGGGACATTGGATGTCTAAATTGATTTATTGGATAAATTAATTTACGGCAAAATGAATTAAATATATTTCTGGGTGATTTATTTAATTCATAAATATAATTATTTCTTGGAGAAATTAATTATGTTGTTATGTATTAGATATGACTAATTAATTGGATTAATTAATTAATATAAATACATCAGAACGGATTCAGAGTTTATCTATTTGGACTCGCGGGAGTCCGAAACGGACCGAACTCCACCTACCCTTCTAGATGGCTGCCCCCCCATTTCCACCACCTTTCATCTTGTCTTTTGTTTCCATTTTTAAATGGAAGACAGTGACTTGAAAGGCATCTCTCATGTGAGATGAGATCTTTAGTGGGTTGTTTGCGAATAAAGAATGAAAAAAGGGAGAAGACTTATGACTCTCTTACACACAATTGATTCCATACATAAGAAGGAGAGAGAGAAACAGTGAGAAAGAACTTAGAGTTCATTCCAAAGTCTTCATCTCATTCTTCATCTTGTTCTTGTTGTTCTTGGAGAAAAATCAAGAAATTAATTGAGAGAAATAAATTATACACTTAGAGTGTTATAATCAAAGCTTCATCACTTGATTCTAGCCGTAACCTTAGAGGTTAATCGAGTGTTGTCATTTTGTTCGTTTCTCCGGCGCGTGACAAGTAGAGACGCGGTTTTTCGGCGTTGGATCATCCAAGAGCTTGGAGCATTTTGGATCGTTTGGGTAATAGCTCAAGAGAAGGAAATCCATATAATCAACGGACGACAAGGGTATGATTTCGAATCTTCCTTTGTTTATTTTATATTCGTATATGCGAAGCTCGATCAATCCTCGTAGGGATTCGGATCGAATTAATTTTCATTTTACCGCTTCCGCTGGGCCTTCGATTTAGGCACCGAATCACAACAAAGCATTCATGTAATCACTAAGTTAGAGCATGTATGCTCATTTTCATCATCTCATGACATAATCAGAACGTGATGTTCATGCGGGAAATATAATCATTATGCGACCTTCCTACTTCAGTATGGAGAGAGCTGTAAGGGGATGCATGGGGAGAGGCCGCGGTGCGGGCCGAAACTCGGGAAATAATCACTCGCTGTCGGGAAATCGTATCCAGGACTCGGCTCGATCAGAAGATATGCGGGTTGATCCACTCACTTTTATGCAGGTCATGATGACCCATATGCAATTGCTCAATCATCATTGCGCCACTCTGGCCGGATTAATCGAGAGAACTCTCCCGTATGAGCCTACTGCTAAGGAAATTGCTGAACAACAACCTTCATCTCTCAGCAAGAAATCAATGAAGCGTAATCAATCCGAAGGCGGTCAGTCAACCTTCAAGAAGCCTCGTGTGAGTCCTATCGTTTCTGAGCGACCTCCTACGGCGCATAATCGTGCGGGATCTCAGTCCCGAGCAGCTAGTTCGGCCATCACCTGTTTCAACGGTGGAGCGTCGGGTCATTACAGCACTAAGTGTCTGAAACCATCTATCACGTGCCATAATTGTGGGAATTTTGGGCATAAGGCCCGTTTTTGCCGAAAGGACTCCAAGTCGGCTCCGGCGGCATCTCAGGCCCCGAAGCAATCAGCGATTCGAATCGATCGCTCACAACGCGTCGTTTAAGGCAATGGAAGCAAATAAAGTTGGAGCTCATATTTATCAGACGGGAGCGTCCGGTTCGGGGGCCGGCAAGTCCCGGATTCATGTGATGAAGAGGATCGACGATCCGGTGGCCCGAATGATCTCAGGTATACTCGTGATTTTATTTCATCCTGTGTGTACCTTTTGATACTGGTACATCGCATTCATTCATTTTCGAATCATGTTTGAATAGACTTATTTTGTGATAGTCCTATTGCTTGTGGACCTCATACCATCGGTCTACCTGAGGATGGAAGAATTTCCGGAAATCATACCGTAGTAAGCTTAATGACCGCGATTGGTTGGTGGACCTAATCGTGGTGAATTTATCTAAGGACGATGTAATATTGGGTATTAGTTGGATGGATCGTCATGATACTATCCTTAATGCTGTAAGCGTTTGGTCACAATCATTCCGTCGTTGGTTGTCGAATGTGTGCCTCAGGGAGGTAATCCCCGTTGTTCCAGAAGAATTATTATTATGATGGAAGCAGAGAAATTCCTCAATCGAGTTGTTCAATCATTCATTGTATCATTTTCATCGATTGGCCGTTTTAAGGCAATCGAGTTGTTCAATCATTCATTGTATCATTTTCATCGATTGGCCGTTTTAAGGAAATCGAGTTGTTCAATCATTCATTGTATCATTTTCATCGATTGACCATTCTAGGGCAATCGAAATGTTCAATCATTCGTGGTATCATTGTCATCGATTGACGATGTATTCCCAGACGAGTTACCTGGTTGCCTTCACATAGAGTTGTGGAATTCACGAGTGAGTTGGAGCCCGGTACGTCCCCGTTATCGAAGGCACCATACCGGATGGCCCCGACCGAAATGCGGGAGTTGAAGATTCAACTAGAGGAATTGTTCGAGAAAGGTTATCTCCGACCGAGTGCGTACCCGTGGGGAGCACCAGTGTTGTTTTTCAAGAGGAATGATGGTTCGTTCCGTTTGTGTATTAATTATCGGGAGTCGAATAGATTGACGATCAAGAACAAGTATCCCTTACCCCGTATTGATGATCTTTTAGATCAACTTCAGGGAACTTCAGTATTTTCCAAGATCGACTTAAGATCTGGATATCATAAGTTGCGAATTCGAGAGTCGGGTATCGCAAGGACATCGTTTCATACACGCTATGGTCATTATGAGTTCGTAGTTATGCCGTTCGGGCTAACTAATGCACCTGCGGTATTCATGGAGTTAAGGAATCGGGTTTTCATCGACTTTTTGGATCAGTTTGTTGTTGTCTTCATCGATGACATTTTGATTTATACTCGTGATCGAGAGGAACACGAGGTACATCTTCATCAGGTTCTCGACGTGTTAAGACGCGAGCAACTTTATGGAAAGTTTTCTAAATGTGAGTTCTGGATGTCCCAAGTGACTTTTCTCGGGTATGTAATTTCATCAGACAGAGTTCGCGTCGACCCTCAGAAGATGGAGGCTATCCGAGATTGGCAACCTCCGAATAATGTTAAGGAAATCCGAAGTTTCCTCGGATTAGCTGGTTAATTATCCGACCCATGACCTGGAGCTGGCAGTCGTGGTTTTCGCGTTAGAAATTTGGCGTCATTACCTTTATGGCGTCACCTGTCAGATCTTCACTGATCACAAGAGTTGAAGTACATATTTACTCAGAAGGAGTTAAATATGCGACAAAGACGGTGGTTGGGACTAATCAGAGATTATGATATCGAGATTCTTTACCACCCAGGCAAGGCGAACGTTGTTGTCGACGCCTTGAGTTGTAAGTCCGTTCAGGAGCAGATGCTTGCTCGTTTAACAGTTCAGAAGGAACTTCAGCAGGAATTTCTGAGAACCGAGATCGAGGTCTAGTTACAGGGAGTACAAGGGCAACTTTGTACGTTAGAAATTTCATCATCACTTGAGGAGGCGATCCAGGAGAATCAGGGTTCAGACCCAGCAATGTTGGACATCCGTGAGGATGTGGCTCAGGGGAAAGCCCCTGGATTTGTGGTCCACGAGGATGGACTTTTGAGATTTAAGAATCGGTTGTGCGTACCGGCAAATGACAAGCTGAAAAACTTGATTTTGAGAGAAGCTCATGCTACCCCTTATTCGGTTCATCCGGGGTCTAGCAAGATGTACAAGGACTTGAAACAAAATTACTGGTGGAGTAATATGAAGCGATAAGTCGCGGAATTTGTTTCGAGATGTTTAACCTGTCAGCAAGTCAAGATTGAACATCAGCAACCGGCGGGTATGCTGAAACCTATCCCTCTTCCAGAATGGAAGTGGGAAGACATATCTATGGATTTTATCACGAGTTTGCCGACGAGTCGTCGCGGCATGAATACGATCTGGGTGATTGTGGACCGCTTGTCTAAATCAGCTCATTTCCTTGAGATTAAGGATACGTGGGGTCCCGAGAGACTTGCCCAGTTATTTATCAAAGAAATAGTGAGATTACACGGTACTCCTAAAAGTATCATTTCCGATCGTGACGGACGATTCGTGTCTCATTTTTGGAAATCAGTTCATCGTGCTATGGGAACTCAGCTTAATCTCAGTACCGCTTTTCATCCTCAGTCCGACGGACAATTAGAGAGAACTATTCAGACATTAGAGGACATGTTGAGGGCATGCGTCCTCGATTGAAAAGACGAATGGGAAGCCCAACTACCATTAATCGAGTTCACGTATAATAATAGTTGGCATGCTTTGATCAAGATGGCGCCTTACGAGGCCTTGTACGGTCGTCTTTGTCGATATCCTTTGTGTTGGGACGACTTATCAGAATCAATCGGCACCGAGCCCGATATGCTTATAGTCGCCCGTGAGAAGGTAGCTTTGATCAGGAGTCGTTTCTTGACCGCTCAGAGTCGACAGAAATCTTATGCAGACAATCGTCGTCGACCCCTAGAGTTCGAGACGAGTGACCACGTTTTGGTCAAGGTATCCCCGAGTCGAGGTATTTTCCGTTTCGGAAAATGGGGGAAGTTGAGTCCGAGATTTATTGGATCGTTTGAGATTTTGGAACAAGTAGGCGAGCTAGCTTATCGTTTGGCTTTACCTCCGGGGTTAAGCCGAATTCATAATGTGTTTCACGTCTCTCAACTACGGAAGTATGTTGCTGACCCGAGTCACATACTTCAGTTCGACGAAATCGAGATTGCTGATGATCATTCGTATGAGGAGTGTACCATACGAGTCTTAGAGCGTCGAATCAAACAGTTGAGGAGTAAGGCGATTCCTTTGGTTAAAATTCAGTGGTCTAGGCACGGAGTTGAAGAGGCTACTTGGGAAACTGAGGATAGTATGCGGGAGAGTTATCCCGAATTGTTTGACCCTTAGTTTCGGGGATGAAACTCTTTTAAGGGGGGGTGTATGTAATACCGAGTTTTAATTCAGTCATTATCATTCAGTAATTTCATTCGGTAATTGTCGCTTTGTACTTCCTCGCTTGTTAATAATCATTCATCCGTGTTCACCGTTCGGAATAATTTCGAGTTGTGTATCGATATTGTTCATTGTTTCAACCTTATTCGGGAATCGAGACAAGAGTAGTATCTTGATCGTGGTAATTGATTCATTAGTCGTTGTTGACGATGGAATTCATGTCATTTAAAATCTCTTCATTGTCCAAATCGTGTTCTTGTTGGACGAACCCTTGTAATCATGGCTTGGAACCACCGTTTTGGGGTTTTCGTACTTCCATTTCATGTTATTGGTTCCCTATTATCGATTCCTATTGCTTTTATTCCCTTCCTGGGTCTTTTTTCAACATTTTAGGACCCAAGGGGGTGTGGGCCGCGGCACAACGAGTGTGCGCCGCGGCACACACATTTTCCAGTTTTTTTGGCCGATCATTCTGTACATTGTGCCGCGTCACATGCCGGCAGGGCCGCGGCACACTGCCGCGGCACACCTGTCCGGGCCGCGGCACACTCGTGTGGCACTTATCGGCCAAACCTTCTGTACCTTGTGCCGCGGCACATGCCGGCTGTAATACCCGAGATTTCTGTTATGTAATTGGAACTTGTGATATTGTAATGAGTGTACTTATGTCTGAGTACTATTCTCCGTATTTCATAATCCAATGTTGTCGAGCGTATAATTTCGTGTTTGTGATTTAAAGATTGTAATTCTGCGCATGTAGCGCACGCTATCGGCTATGTTTAGCGTGCGCTAACGTGGATTCATAGCGCACGCTACTGAGGGTCATTAGCGCACGCTATGCGTGGTCAATTTGATTGCGACGTGCGGTAGGTGAGGTCTGGATGGGGGACCCCTGTCGGATCATGTCGGGATGTACCTGGACGGCTTTCGGGAAAAGCCGAGTCAACGCCTTAGCGCACGCTACAGGTATATGTGTAGCGCACGCTAAGGGCTGAGTACAGTTAAGTCAGTGAGCCGTTAGCGCACGCTACGAGTAGGGTCTAGCGCGCGCTAATAGCCATTTCTTATAAATAGGATAGCATTCTATTCGTGATTTCAGTTCTTTCTTCTTCCATTACCCGAATTCTTACACTTAGAACATAACTTCCTTCATCCTAAACACTTCATATCAACATCCTAGTTCGTGATTGAAGATCGTATATCATTGGAGATTGGTGTTCAAGCCTTCGGTGTTGGATTGCTTCAATTTCCTCCGTGTTCTTCACTACCTTGAGGTAGGTGATTCCTCACCAATACTAGTAGTGTTCTATAGGATGTTGATCGTGTTCATCTAGTCAGTTAGATTCGTTATTAGTCGAACATCATGTGTTAGAAGGATATTTTCGACGTTTCGACACTTATTCATCGTATGATCCATTGAACCTTTTTGTATGTGGATTCCTAAGCATGTTATGTATCTTCAAAACCAATCGACCAGTATATGAAGATTTCCTAGTTCGTATGTTTTACGTAAGGAATCATATGTTTTGGGACTTGGAATAATCGGAACTTGGAATATTTCTTGAAGATCGAAGATAGATTATGATGTTGAGATGATTATCCGTATATTTGTACCTCATAATCATAGAACTTCCACAAACCTTATTAGCATGATATGCCCGAGGGTAATTTGTATTATCACCATAGAGTTCATGAAATTCACCACCTTTCAACCCAGTTTTCCCATTAGCAGTATTCTGCCATGCAAGATTAGCGCACGCTAACATATGTGAGTTAACGTGCGCTATCGGGGTTCAGTTAGCGCACAATACGTATGTAGCGTACGTTATGTATCAGCCGATTCAAACTGTCAGTTCGTAGCTAGCGCACGCAAGTCTTACACGATAGCGTCGCTTCAGGCGGCTTAGCGCCGCGCTACGCAGAGTACGTAGCGCACGCTTCATGATCGAGCGATTGTTTATTTTGAGCTTTTCGGCCGTAGACCGAATTGTTAGGCCATCGTTCGACTTGAGATGATTTGTATATCATTCCTTTTGTTATGGTTCGAGCTTGTTACGTTGATCGAAGGAGGCGGCCTTCGAGTGTGTCGAGATCATTGAATTGTTTCGTCCTTGCCATTTTCGAGGCAAGTATCATATGACGAGTTCGATTTATCATGCTTGTGGTTTTGTTCATATTGTTGAATATGAGATGTATTTATGAAAATTCTCGTGATATTCGTTGTTATTTGTTCGTATTGATGAACATATTGAAATGCATATGTGTATGCATAGTTGATTGATTTATGGTATAAATGATCCGAGGGGATCATGAGGATCTATGCTGAGGGCGCTGGATCGAATGTCCACCATGCGTTGGTCCGACGGGATCATCATGGGGATCTATGCTGAGGGCGCTGGATCGTTGGACGGGTTTTCCACCATGCGTTGGTCTGACGGGATCATCATGGGGATCTATACCGAGGGCGCTGGATCGCTGGATTACCCTGTATTGTGTTGATGGAATCGTGAGGATTCGCATCGTTGGATTCCGGTGGCGGAAGTCCGTTTTGCATGTTTTATGATGCATTGATGATTTATTGTATGATGATACTTGTACTAGCATTGTTTTGCTAACCCCTTCGGGGGTGGACATTGTTTTGATGTTCAGGTAGCCGAGGAGCGGGGAGGCAACCACAGTACCGACAGGATGATAAAATGGCTCAGTGATGTGGTTGATGTTATTGTTATTGTGAATTGTCTTCTTGGTTCGTTTAGTACTCGAGTACGTCTGTTTTTAATAAGGTCATTTCGATATGGTTGTATAAGTTAACTCATTTGATCGGTTGAATCAAATCTGTATTTGGACTTCAGTTATTCGATTGAATTATTTTTACACTTCTTTTAAAATTAGCCTTGTAAATCCTTATCTAAAGGATTTACGGCACTGTAATTATTCCGAATATCTCGGGGTGTTACAGAATATGGTATCGGAGCTAAGATTCATGGATATATTGGCAGTCGGGTTAGTTGGGTCTGTTTACGTTATTTGATTATTGGTCGTTCGTAACATCACTGCTGAGCCAGCATCGTCGTGTGGACCGTGGTTGTAAGTTTCCTAATCTCGAATACTACCGTTTTATTTAATTCATGTCTTGTAAACATTGATGGATGTACTTTGAGAAAGTTTGTCCTGGATATTGAGTATTTATGTTTACAGTATGTTGAGAGGAGGTCGTGGACGCGGACGCGGTCGTGGACGCGGACGTGGAAATGCGAGGCAAGAAGAGTCGGTATCTACCCCAGAGATAACCGCTAGTCGACGGATTCCCATTCCGGGGACGGCGAGATCGGCAAATAATAATGCGAGATCCTAACGTGCAGAGTGCTTGGCAGTGGTTGCCAGATAAACCGGTTTGCTCAAGTTGTGGATCGCATGCGAGACGGCGATGGGGCAATGACATAACATGGAAAATCGAGGAGATAGATGGCTTACCAAGTGATTAAATTGCACCCTCCGAAATTTGACGGTTCTGTGAGACGCTTTCTTGGGATCACCGTGAAGGAATTAGAGAAGATTTTGCGAGGATTAAGCGTCCCAACGATAGGAAGGTTCGGTCGCCCGGTATCTTTTGGGGAGGCTTTCGGCGGTGGGAGGCCATTCGGCCAGGAGGAGCACAATGTTGGTGGGCAGAATTCAAATTGATGATGGAGGCGCAGTATTGTCCTCGTCCAGTTAGAGAAGCCCGAGTTCGAGAGTTTTTCTCACCACAAAATTCGGAAGCATCTGTGACGGACGTGATTAAGACTTTTAATCACCAGCTGACTTATGTGCGCCACTTGGTCAGGACCGAGGCGAAGAAGATTTTTCATTTTGACATGCGAATGAAGCCGGAAATTCAGCAGTATATGTCCGGATTTGAATGTACCACCTTGCGACAGTATCAGGACAAGGTGTTGGCCTACGATATGAAGGAGGCAGCAGTAGAGAAAGCGACGGAAGCAAAGAAACAGAAGGCGTCTGGCAACTTCACGGAGGATAAGAGTAGCGGACCTCGCAGGGGTCAGTCCTTTTTTCATTCATCCAGGAGACCTCCGCATCATTCCCGAGGTAGGAAGAAGTTCCGGGCAGCACCAACTGTTTCAGACGCAGGGAAGAAGTGTTATAATTGTGGCAAATCGGGAAATGTTCGACGTGATTGTTTCGTGCCTGCTGTGACCTGTTTCGAGTGTGGGCAGGAAGGACATCGCGCAACATTTTGTGGGAATGAGACCGGATCTTTTGGTACTCGCACTCCTGTACCGGTTCCGAAGGACACTAGTGTGAACCAGACGCAGCAGAGTGGATTTCAGCAGCAGAACGTTGGAAAGAGAGAGACATCCGATCTTTGAGTCCGTTCCTCCGCGTATTTACGAGATGCGAAGGATGATCGAACACAAGTTGCATCAGTGCGATTCGAGATCCTTTTGCAACCGATTAGTGTCTTGTTTGATTCGGGAGCTACGCATTCTTTTATATCATTGAACTGTGCTAATCGTTTGAAAATCTCGTGCTTGTATAATTGTGAACCTTATGTTGTGGGATTACCGAGCGGAGAGAAAAATGTGGGAACCCTAGAAGCTAGTCATTTCCCATAAACAATAGAACAAAGAGAGAGTCCATCGAATCTCAAAGTAGTTTACAAATACGGTGACGATTAAATTCTAGGAGATGATTGGCTCAACCGTTATGGAGTCGTTACAATTACCGAGAGAGAGTCATTTCCATCATTGCGATGACGGATCGAACACTTATTAGGGGATGGAGACAGGAAGCTCGGGAAAATTGATCAAGGCAATGAAAGCCGTGAAATTACTTGAAGCGAGGATGTCACGGACTTTGGTGCTATGCCATGAGGAAAGAGGAAGGAGTAGAGCTCTCGTCTATTTCAGTTGTGAATGAGTTCTCAGATGTATTTCCTGACGAACTACCTTGGTTACCTCCGCAGAGAGAACTGGAATTCACTATCGAATTAGAGCCTGGAGCGGCTCCTATTTCCAGGGCACCATATCGCATGGTGCCAACCGAGATGTATGAACTCAAGAAACAACTGGAGGAATTGTTACAGAAGGGTTATATTCAACCGAGCGTTTCTCCTTGGGGAGCGCCCGTTCTCTTTGTCCGGAAGAAAGACGGATCCCTCCGACTGTGTATTGATTACAGGGAGCTCAACAAGATGACGATCAAGAATAAGTATCCTATACCTCCGATCGACGACTTGTTTGATCAACTGCAAGGGGCAAGGGTATTCTCGAAGATTGACTTGCGATCAGGATACCAGCAGTTGAGAATTAAGGAATCGGATATACCGAAATCTGCTTTCACATCCCGGTACGGGCATTATGAATTTGTGGTAATGCCATTTGGACTTACCAATGCTCCTGCGGTATTCATGCAATTGATGAATCGGGTATTCTTGGAATACTTGGATAAATTTGTGGTCGTCTTCATTGACGACATCCTGATATATTCGAGGGATGCAGAGGAACATGCTGAACATTTACGTGTGGTTTTGAGCACCCTGAGGAAGGAACAACTGTATGCAAAACTTTCAAAATGCGAGTTCTGGCTTAAGGAAGTAACCTTCCTTGGGCATGTGATATCAGCCGGAGTTCGAGTGGACCGAAGAAAGTCGAAGCAATCTTGGATTGGGAAGCTCCTAAAACGTGAAAGAAGTCGAAGCTTCTTAGGACTTGCTGGATATTATCGCCGCTTTGTAGAGGATTTTCCAAAATTGCTCGTCCGCTCACTCAATTTATTCTGAGAAAACTCAAAAGTTCACGTGGAATGAGAAGTGCCGGGCTTGTTTGTGAACTTAGAGAGAGGCGACAACAACACCTATATTAGCAACGCCCGAGGAACTGATGGATTCATGGTATACAACGACGCTTCAAATCGGGGTTTGGGTTGTGTGTTGATGCGAAGGATAAAGTGATTGCTTATGCTTCTCGGCAATTGAAACCGTCTGAGATTAATTACCCTACTCATGATCCGGAGCTAGCAGTGTGGTCTTTGCCTTGAAAATTTGGCGACATTATTTATGCGGCACTCGTTGTCGAATCTTCTGAGATCATAAGAGCCTCAAGTACATTTTGATCGAAAGAAGTAAACATGAGGCGAGAGAAGGTGGGTGGAATTGATCAAGGATTACGACTTGGAGATTCTCTATCATCGGGAAAGCAAACGTAGTAGCCGATGCCTTGAGCCGAAAACACATTTCTCTTCGAGTGTTGGAAGCACTTACGTCCCAAACCGGTATTCACCGAGAACCGATCCGCGAGGGATTGAAGTATGGGCACCGGGAATCGAGGGCAACTTTATGTGATGGGCGACTTCATCACTAGTCGAGGAGATCAAGTCTAAACAATTGAGCGATTCTCGATCCTTCGATTATGTGACGAAGCAAAGAAAGGAAAAGCCCGTGATTCGTGATACAAGACGATGGGGTTACGAGATTTCAGAGGCGACTTTGCGTTCGAGGATGATGATTTGAGACGGACAATTTTAAAGGAAGCTCATAGCGCGCCTATTCTATTCACCCGAGTGATAAGATGTATAAGGATTTAAAGCAAAACTTATGGTGGGGAATATGAAGAAGGGCGTGGCGGAATGCGTTTGAAGTGTTTGATTTGTCGTGAGTTAAGATTGAACATCAACGACCTGCCGGAATGTTAAAACCGCTTCCGATCCCTGAGTGGAAGTGGGAGGATATCTCGATGGATTTCATCACTAGTATGCCAAGGACTAGAACGGGAATGAACATGATTTGGGTTATAGTTGATCGACTAACCAAGTCGGCTCATTTCTTGGGAATTAAAGATACATGGGGACCCGAGAGATTAGCACGAGTATTTATTGCGGAGATAATCAGATTGCATGGGACGCCGAGGACCATTATTTCGGATCGAGATGGTCGCTTCGTGTCACACTTCTGGAAAGCAGTTCACAGGGCTCTCGGGACTGAGCTCAACTTTAGCACAGCTTATCATCCCCAAACGTACGGTCAGTCCGAAAGGACTATTCAAACTGTAGAAGACATGCTTAGAGCCTGTGCTTTGGATTGGTCAACTGATTGGGAAGTTCATTTGCCATTAGTTGAATTCACCTACAATAATAGTTGGCATGCTTCAATTAAGATGGCACCATTTGAAGCTTTGTACGGGAGAAGATGCCGATCACCCCTATGTTGGGATGATTCTTGGTTGATCGGGACGGAACCGGAATTGATTATTCGGACTCAAGAGAAGATAGCTTTGATTCGAGAGAGGCTGACCGCCTGAGTCAGCGAAGTCTTATGCAGATGTACGTCGTCGCCCTCTAGAGTTCGACGCTGGGGACCATGTACTATTGAAGGTGTCTCCTACACGAGGTATTTTCCATTTTGGGAGGAGAGGCAAGCTTAGTCCGAGATATATTGGACCATTTGAGATCCTCGAGAGAGTTGGAGATTTAGCATACATGTTGGCCTTACCGCCATTGCTAAGTCACGTTCACAATGTGTTTCACGTATCCCAATTGCGGAAGTATGTACCGGACCCCAGTCACGTCATTGATTTCGACGAGATCGAGATAGCTAATGATGGCACCTTCGAAGAGAGACCAATCAAGATACTTGAGAGCCGGATCAAACAATTGAGGAATAAACCCATACACTTGGTTAAAGTACAATGGTCACGACATGGAGTCGAAGAGGCCACTTGGGAAACGGAGGACAGTATGAAGGCTAGATATCCGGAGTTTTTTTCATCTTAAGTTTCGGGACAAAACTTCTTTTTAGGGAGGAAGGATGTAATACCCGAGATTTCTGTTATGTAATTGGAACTTGTGATATTGTAATGAGTGTACTTTTGTCTGAGTACTATTCTCCGTATTTCATAATCCAATGTTGTCGAGCGTATAATTTTGTGTTTGTGATTTAAAGATTGTAATTCTGCGCATGTAGCGCACGCTATCGGCTATGTTTAGCGTGCGCTAACGTGGATTCATAGCGCACGCTACTGAGGGTCATTAGCGCACGCTATGCGTGGTCAATTTGATTGAGACGTGCGGTAGGTGAGGTCTGGCCGGGGGACCCCTGTCGGATCGTGTCGGGATGTACCTGGACGGCTTTCGGGAAAAGCCGAGTCAACGCCTTAGCGCACGCTACAGGTATATGCGTAGCGCACGCTAAGGGCTGAAATCTGATTAAGTCGGTGAGCCGTTAGCGCCGCTACTGGCGTGGTCTAGCGCGCGCTAATAGCCATTTCTTATAAATAGAACAGCATCCTATTCGTGATTTCAGTTCTTTCTTCTTCCATTACCCGAATTCTTACACTTAGAACATAACTTCCTTCATCCTAAACACTTCATATCAACATCCTAGTTCGTGATTGAAGATCGTATATCATTGGAGATTGGTGTTCAAGCCTTCGGTGTTGGATTGCTTCAATTTCCTCCGTGTTCTTCACTACCTTGAGGTAGGTGATTCCTCACCAATACTAGTAGTGTTCTATAGGATGTTGATCGTGTTCATCTAGTCAGTTAGATTCGTTATTAGTCGAACATCATGTGTTAGAAGGATATTTTCGACGTTTCGACACTTATTCATCGTATGATCCATTGAACCTTTTTGTATGTGGATTCCTAAGCATGTTATGTATCTTCAAAACCAATCGACCAGTATATGAAGATTTCCTAGTTCGTATGTTTTACGTAAGGAATCATATGTTTTGGGACTTGGAATAATCGGAACTTGGAATATTTCTTGAAGATCGAAGATAGATTATGATGTTGAGATGATTATCCGTATATTTGTACCTCATAATCATAGAACTTCCACAAACCTTATTAGCATGATATGCCCGAGGGTAATTTGTATTATCACCATAGAGTTCATGAAATTCACCACCTTTCAACCCAGTTTTCCCGTTAGCAGTATTCTGCCATGCAAGATTAGCGTACGCTAACATATGTGAGTTAACGTGCGCTATCGGGGTTCAGTTAGCGCACAATACGTACGTAGCGTACGTTATGTATCAGCCGATTCAAACTGTCAGTTCGTAGCTAGCGCACGCAAGTCTTACACGATAGCGTACGCTAACAGGCCGGCTTAGCGCACGCTACGCAGAGTACGTAGCGCACGCTTCGATCGAGCGGTGTTTATTTTGAGCTTTTCGGCCGTAGACCGAATTGTTAGGCCATCGTTCGACTTGAGATGATTTGTATATCATTCCTTTTGTTAAGGTTCGAGCTTGTTACGTTGATCGAAGGAGGCGGCCTTCGAGTGTGTCGAGATCATTGAAGTGTTTCGTCCTTGCCATTTTCGAGGCAAGTATCATATGACGAGTTTGATTTATCATGCTTGTGGTTTTGTACATATTGTTGAATATGAGATGTATTTCTGAAAATTCTCGTGATATTCGTTGTTATTTGTTCGTATTGATAAACATATTGAAATGCATATGTGTATGCATAGTTGATTGACTTATGGTATAAATGATCCGAGGGGATCATGAGGATCTATGCTGAGGGCGCTGGATCGAATGTCCACCATGCGTTGGTCCGACGGGATCATCATGGGGATCTATGCTGAGGGCGCTGGATCGTTGGATGGGTTTTCCACCATGCGTTGGTCCGACGGGATCATCATGGGGATCTATACCGAGGGCGCTGGATCGCTGGATTACCCTGTATTGTGTTGATGGAATCGTGAGGATTCGCATCATTGGATTCCGGTGGCGGAAGTCCGTTTTGCATGTTTTATGATGCATTGATGATTTATTGTATGATGATACTTGTACTAGCATTGTTTTGCTAACCCCTTCGGGGGTGGACATTGTTTTGATGTTCAGGTAGCCGAGGAGCGGGGAGGCAACCACAGTACTGACAGGACGATGAAATGGCTCAGTGATGTGGTTGATGTTATTGTTATTGTGAATTGTCTTCTTGGTTCGTTTAGTACTCGAGTACGTCTGTTTTTAATAAGGTCATTTCGATATGGTTGTATAAGTTAACTCATTTGATCGGTTGAATCAAATCTGTATTTGGACTTCAGTTATTCGATTGAATTATTTTTACACTTCTTTTAAAATTAGCCTTGTAAATCCTTATCTAAAGGATTTACGGCGCTGTAATTATTCCGAATATCTCGGGGTGTTACACCGGCAGGGCCGCGGCACACTGCCAATCACTGGGCGCATATTTTTGGCCCTGTGCCGCGGCACACTTCGGCTGAGCCACGGCACACAGGGCAGTCAACCCTATAATTGTGTTTTTTGAGCGAGTATCAGCTCATTTCTTCATTTCTTCACCTTCATACGGGAGAGAGATCTTGAGGGGAGAACTTTTCTTCATCCATCACTTGAGGGTTCGATTTTCATCATCTTCTTTCAGTTGTGAAGCCCGAATCATCGATCTAACGCGATTTCTTCGGTTCATAGTGCTTGGATCTTCAAAGGTAATCTTCATCAAACCTCTTGGATTTTTGATTTGTGTTGAGATATGATGTTTTGGATGTTAATATCATGTAGTGTGAAGTGATATATGCATGATTATGGATATGTTCGATTATTCATTGGATTATTGAAGGATTATTCAAGAACACTTTGAATATTGAGTTGGATTTGGGGGTTTTCGATTAATCGTTGTTGTAATCACGAATTTGAATATTCATATTGGATTATTGATCGTTTTGAAGATGTTTTGTTGGATTGAAACACTTCTTGGGGATTTGATGTTGGTATTATCGAGGTTTGGTTGTAATCAATCGAAGTTGGCCACAAAGTGTTCGATATAATTCCCCAATGAACTTGGTTTAATCGTATCGACGTTTTCAGTTCGTTATATTCGTGTTTGATTCGTATTTTGAACGAATTGTTGGTCATTGTATTATTCAAGGTTGTTCGAGCGACCGATATCTCAATTAGGACGTTGCTCGTGGAAGGATAATTGTCACCAGTGTTGAGTAAGTTAATTCTTACTCGATTAAAAGGATATTCATTCCTTTTGTTGTTGTTCATTCATAATCATAACTCATTCATCATTGTATTAACCGTATCAAAACTTGTTGTTGACACAAAATGTATTTTGATGATGGTTACATACAAAACATTTAATGGATCTATCTCGGCTCGATAATATTTTTGAAGGGACACAATATGGCTAGCGCACGCTACGTATCATACCGTAGCGCACGCTATCGAGATTCTCATACACAGCCCAGTCAAGTCAGCTGCAGCCTACTCAAGTCGCCTGAATCGATAGCGCACGCAAGCTATTGAATGATAGCGTACGCTAATAAACTATAGATAGCGCACGCTATACAACATACATAACGCACGCTATCGCAAGTCTCCAGAAGTCAGTGAAAGGAATTCAGAAATTGGACGTTGCGCACGCTACAGACATATTCTTACGTACGTTAAAGTGAAGGCTTAGCGCACGCTAATTTTCATATCTAGCGCACGCTACGAAATAATGGTCGGTAGTCGGTAGCCACTGGACTCACTTCGTCAGTCTTTACGTCGCTACACAAGGCAACGCACGCTATTGAAATAATTCAGATGGCGCACGCTAAAAATAAAGTGCTAGCGCACGCTAAATGGAATATGCGATTCTGGTTTGAAATTCAACCGTTGGAAGCAAGAGTCAATGCGGATCCGGAAAATCGGAAATATTGGATTTAATTAATGCTAGCGCACGCTATGCATACTTGCTAGCGCACGCTAATCATGATTTAGCCGTTGGAAAAAGAGACGTTGGAGAGGAAATCGGATTTTGTCAAAGTCAAGATCGAAGACTAGTTGACCAAGACGATAGCGCACGCTACCATATCAGTACTAGCGCACGCTAATCACAGAATTTTACCGTTGCAACAGTCTTTGTGACCGTTCGGAGAACTCAAGTCAAAATTCGCTAACGCACGCTACAAGGATCTATTAGCGCACGCTAATAGTATATTTTCAGATTTTGAAGGCTGTCTCACTCCTATAAATACCCGAAGGACTTGGGTATCAAATACACAACTTCAAGCATTCAAGCATTCTAGCATACAAGCAATCAAAGCATTCTTGAGCTCAGATTTACATATTTTGTTATATTACAAGTTGTGAGAAAAGTAAGATACAAGAGCGATTTAAATTGTATTATACATTATTCCTTGTATTCTTTCATTTGGTTGTAAGTGTTGCATCACTTACACTTGAGCGAAAAGCGAATCAAGAGTCACTAATCCGGTGTTATTAGGATCTTTGATCCGGCATTATTAGGATTATACTCCCATATTAAATGCGGTGAGGATTATCTAGTTCTATAGAACACTAGATAAACAATTATTCATTTTGAGGAAAGGTTGAGCTTGGACCGATAGAAGACAAGCGGATTGTAACGGTTGTGAACTCGGACCGATAGAAGACGAGTTAAGGTTGTGGTTTTCTTTGTGATAGAAAAGAAAGTCGGAGAGAGGACGTAGGCAAGTTGCCGAACCTCTATAAATTCTTGAGTCTTTATTTTCCGCATTATTTTCTTTTTACTACTTAAGAAATTTGGTATTCCGCATCACCACTATTCAACCCCCTTCTAGTGGTGAATTTATCTCTTCGATTGGTATCGGAGCGGGTCTTTTTTTAAAGGTTTCACCACCTAAGAGAAAAAGATCCGCAAATGGCACTTCTTGGCCAAATTGAAGGAAATGCTCTCAACCGTCCTCCGTTCTTCGACGGTTCCAATTTCATGACGTGGAAAAAGAAGATGGCGATCTTCGTGCAAGCCTACGATATTGAAATGCGGAAAGTTATTGCTCTCGGTCCTAAACTTGCTAAGAAAGAAGATGGATCGTTGAAAAGATCGAAGAATACAACGATGAGGATTGGAGAAACACGCATATCAACTCCCGAGCTACTCAACTCCTCTATTGCGCTCTCAATCCCGAAGAACTTAATAGGATATCGTCCTATGAAAGTGCAAAAGAAATGCAGGAAATTCTCGAAGTCACTCACGAGGAACCACTCAAGTCAAGGAGACCAAAATTAATATGTTACTCCATGACTACGAACTATTTTCCATGAAAGACGAGGAAAGCGATCACAAATATGTTGGATCGATTTTCGGCTATAACAAACGGTCTTGCATCTTTTGGAAAGCCTATATCGAGCAGCGACAAAGCTAAGAAAATTCTACGATCGTTGCCACGAGAATGGGATGCCACGGTCACCGCGATCATGGAATCAAGGATCTCAACAAGCTCGAATTTAGTGCCCTCATCGGGTCACTCATCAACTATGAGATCGTTCTCAAGTCTAGAGGCACAAAACCAAAGCCTCGGGAAAGAGTAGTCGCATTCAATGTTGATGGCGGCGTTGAGGAAGATGTTGCCGAAGATGAAGACGACGAGGAACTCGCTCTTTATGCCAAAAACTTTAGAAGGTACAAAAACCTAATTCAAAAGAGGCGAAGTTTTCTTGGTCGGGATGGCAAACCGGAGCAAAAGAAGAGTGGCTACACTCTGTCAAGAAGTTCGACAATAATTGTCGGAAATGTGGTCAAGCCGGTCATTATGCCAAAGAATGCCGAGGATCCTCTTCAAAACCGCAAATGGAAAGATTCAAAAAGAAGGAGGTTCTAATCGCTTCTTGGAGTGATGACGAGGAGGAGATAGAAAGATCTCTAGACGCAAACCTTGCATTCATGGCCCTCGACTCCGAAAGCAATATCGAGGTAAGCTCTAAACTCAATGACGATGAATATGACTCTTTTGATTTTTGTGATTCACAAGAAGTTCATCAAGATGATGAGTTGTTGAGTGCGTTTGAATCGTTAAATACGGAGTATGACGAGATGGTTAAGTTAAACATATCTTTAAAGAGAAAAATAAAATCTCTAGAACTCGAAAACTCCTCGCTTCAAAACAAGGGCAAAGCTATTGAGATTGACCATACATCATGTATTGAAAAGAAAATGTTTTGAAAATTGAGTTAACAAAAACTCAAAAGGAGCTAAAATATATTTTGAACAAATTTACTCTCGGAAGCGAGAAATTCGAAAGGCTCCTATCTATTCAAAAATCGCCCTTGCTCAAACACGGTCTTGGTTTCGACCCTTTTAAGCGGGAACAATCCCTTATTAATCTCGAGAAAATAAAGAAAAGGCGAGAACTCAAAAGTTCCGCTCAAGCGAGTTCACAATGTTAATCCTCATTCAAAGTTAAGGACTATCAAAGTTAAGCAAATATGGGTTCGAAAGGGACAATTGTTCGAATGCTATAAGCATAATTAACTTTGGAGGACCCAAGCGGGCTTAGGTGCCGAAACAACCGAGAAATTCTACTTTTGTAGGTACCGGCACCAAGGAAAAACAAGTGGTACATTGATAGCGGATGCTCAAGGCACATGTGCGGTTCCGAGGACCTATTTGAGGACCTCGAATATCAAGATCAAGGACATGTGACCTTTGGAGATAACCAAAAGGGAAAAATCAAAGGAATCGGCAAAGTCGGTAAGGAACCTTCTCCTTCTATCAACAAAGTACTTTTTGTTGAAGGTTTGCATCATAATCTCCTTAGCATCTCGCAACTTTGTGATGAAGGTTTTAAAATTCTATTTGAGCAAACGCATTGCACGGCATTTAGAAATGATAAAATTGCATTCATTGGCTTGAGATGCGGAAACATCTATATTGTTGATCTTAATGATAAGAGTTCATTCAATGAAAAATGCCTTATTACCTTGGATGACAATGCATACTTATGGCATCGAAAATTGGGGCATACTTCTCTACCCATTATTTCTATTTTATCTAGACACGACCTTGTTCGTGGATTGCCCAAACTCAAATTCGATAGAAAACATTTGTGTGAATCATGCATTAAAGGGAAACATACTCGAGAATCGTTTAAACCAAAATTCGAGGTTTCCACTAGTCGAGTTCTTGAACTCGTGCATATGGATTTGATCGGACCATCTAGACATGTTAGTTTAAATGGTAAACTTTATACTTTGGTTATTGTTGACGATTTCTCTCGATTTACTTGGGTTAGATTTTTAGCTCATAAAGATGATGCATTTTCCGAGTTTTCTAAATGGTGTCGTTTGGTATCAAATGAGAAAAACCTCTCCATAATTTCTATTCAATGCGTACCCACGGAGGTGAATTTGATTGCACCCGTTTGAACTTTTATGTGACAAATACGGTATTAATCACAATTTTCGGCTCTAGAACGCCTCAACAAAATGGAGTTGTTGAAAGGAAAAACCGATCTTTGGAAGAAATGTCGAGAACAATGCTTAATGAATACTCTCTTCCACGATACTTTTGGGCCGAAGCAATTTTTACGGCATGCTATGTGATTAACCGAGTTCACGTTCGTAGAACTCATCTTAAAACGCCTTATGAATTATGGAAGGGCAAAAAGCCTAATATTGCTTACTTTCATCCTTTTGGTTGCAATGTATTTATTCTAAACAATGGCAAGGATAACTTGGGCAAGTTTGATGCCAAATCCGACTCCGGAATTTTTCTTGGTTATTGTACGAATAGCAAAGCATATCGTGTGTATAATATTAGAACGAATAAAGTTGAAGAATCTATACACGTTAAATTCAATGATATGATCTCACCCCGAGAAAGGTAGAATATTTTGATGATGCAGTACCTTTCGGACCCCTCACCCAGTGAAGAAAATTTGGAAATCGAAACGAACACAATCGTTGATTTACCGAAAGATTGGAGGCACATCAAGGACCATCCGAAGGATCTCGTGATCGGAAACATTGAAGACGGTGTTCAAACCCGAAGGAGGACCACCGAGTTTATGGCTCATTGTGCTTTTGTATCCGAAATAGTTCCCAAAATATTTGGAAGCTCTCGATGATGAAAGGTAGGTAATGGCAATGCAAGAGGAGCTTGTGCAATTCAAGCACAATAATGTATGGAATTTAGTTCCGTGCCTAAAGATAAAACAATTATCGGAACTAAATGGGTGCATAAAATCAAGAGTGACGAAGACGGCTATCTATTCGAAATAAATCTCGTTTGGTCGCTCAAGGATATAATCAAGAAGAAGGCCTTGATTACGAAGAAAGTTTTGCTCCGTGGCTCGACTCGAAGCCATTCGCTGCTTTGTGCATTTGCCGCTCATAAGAAGATAAAGCTATTTCAAATGGATGTCAAAGTGCATTCTTGAATGGTTTCATTCAAGAAGAAGTCTACGTCAAGCAACCTCCCGGTTTTGAAGACCATCACTTTCCGGATCATGTCTACAAGCTCAACAAGGCACTCTACGGGTTGAAACAAGCACCCCGAGCATGGTATGATCGTTTAAGTCAATTTTTAATAGCAAATGACTATAAAAGAGGCAAAGTCGATAATACCTTGTTCGTTAAAGTACTAAATGATGATATACTTGTTTGCCAAATTTACGTTGATGACATTGTTTTTGGAGCTACTAATGAATCCAAGTGCCAAGAATTTTCTAATCTTATGAAAGGAGAATTCGAAATGAGTATGATGGGAGAATTAACGTTCTTCCTCGGGCTTCAAATCAAACAATGCGAAGATGGAATTTTTATCCATCAAACGAAGTACTCAAACGACCTCCTTAAGAAATTCAATATGGAGAATAGCAAGGTGATATCTACGCCAATGTCGTCATCATTAAAGCTCGAGAAAGATGAAAATGGCAAATCCGTAGATCAAAAACTATATCGAGGTATGATCGGATCTTTGCTATATTTGACTGCATCTAGGCCGGATATAATATTTGCTACATGTCTATGTGCTCGATTCCAAGCTAATCCCAAGGAATCACATTTAATTGCTTGTAAACGCATTTTTCGTTATTTGAAAGGAACTATTGGACTAGGTCTATGGTATCCTTCTTGCTTGGATTTTAATTTAATTGCCTATAGTGACGCCGATTTCGGCGGATGCAAAATTGATAAAAAGAGTACTAGTGGTACATGTCATTTTATTGGATCTTGCTTAATATCTTGGGGAAGTAAAAAGCAAACCGGCGTAGCATTGTCTCTGTTGAGGCCGAATATGTCATTTGCGAGAGCGCTTGTGCTCAAGTGCTATGGATTAAAAATCAACTACGCGACTACGGCATTCATTTTGAAAATACCCCTATTTTATGTGATAACACTAGTGCTATTAATTTGAGCAAAAATCCTGTTTTGCACAGTCGAACCAAGCATATAGATATCAGACATCACTTTTTACGTGATCATGTTCAAAAGAAAGATATCTGTTTAATTTTTGTCGGGACGAAGGATCAACTTGCTGACATCTTTACGAAACCTCTTCCCGAAGAATCTTTTAATTCCATTCGTTTACAACTTGGCATGGGACATATAGACAATTTTTGAAATAAGCTTCTACTCAAAACATCAAAATCGGTGAGTCAGATCAATCGCTAGCGCGCGCTAGCTTCATATTCTTAACGCGCGCTAAAATTTTATTTCGCTAGCGTATGCTAAACCTTTCCTTCTTGCGTACGCTAATTATAGTTTCTTCGTTTTTCACTGAACAGTCCAGTGAGCCTCTATTTTTCGCCTAACGTACGCTAACCTTATAAATCCTAGCGTACGCTAACTTAAACGTCGCTGACTATATATATATTTCCGTACAACCCTAAAACACATCTCATCCCTAACGTACGCAATCGACTTCTCTCTTGCAAAAACCCTAGACACACATCCGATCCAATCTGCGAGCTTTCGTCTTTCCTTCATTATGTCTAGCAAAAATCGCAAGGCTATGGAGAAGAACTATAAACGTCCTCGCAACAACGATTTCGACGGAATCGATTCGTCTCCTTCATCGTCGAAAATTTTCTACGATGTTCTTCCGCAAGAAACCTTGACCGATTGCTACTATTTCAACTTGATAGCCTTGAGCAGGTCAAGGTAAGCATTCACGATTTTTTGAAGCTTTGGGTATTGCACGTTTTGTCGAGTGTAAGGAAATTGTGTACCCGGAGTGTGTTAGTCAATTCTATGAGAACTTGCATTTTGGTGAGAGTGGTAATGGAGGTTTCGTGCTCGAAAGCCTCGTGAACGGAACTATGGTGAAGGTTTCGTCGGAAATCCTTCACGAGTTGTTTGGGTTGTCGAAGGAAGGATTTGATTGCTGTGGTAAAATCATTGATGAGGAATCTGCGGTGTCAGAGGGAGAGATTGCTAATTTTACGTGTTCGAAAACTGTCATCGAAGTCACGGATGGCGTTTTGAAAACAATGATTTCGTATACACATTCGGTTCTTTGTTGGCGCTTTAACGAAATGCCTAATGCCAAAGGTCAACACCCAACATAAGCTAGTTGGTGTTGATAAGAATGTCGTATCTGGTCTTTGAAGGATGATCGAGTAGATTTCATTGGGATTGTGTTAAGTTGGATGAAGGCTAAAGGGAGTCCTTTCGGTCAAAGAACTATATGTCGAGAACCGGGAAGTGCAGGTGCCATACGGGTCAATCCTTACGGTGATTTTCGTCATTTCGGTGTTGATTTGTCGATAACGCTCACGTTCAGTGTCTCGGGGACACGAGATAAGTGACATAACCCTCAAGGCCATGCACTATGTCGAGACCTTCAATCGAGGTGGGTTTTGTTTCCATATCTCCGAGATGACGACCAAGTGCCGAAAGGCACACGGATGCCTACACCGACCGAGCAAGTCATGCACCGAGGACCCCACACGCTAAGGAGGCTGAGTCGAGTCTTTGTTCGTCATCCAAGAAGCGAAAGGAAAACGCCCGATGAGAGATGTGGTGACGAAGAGGAGGAAAGTGATCTGTGCTCGGATGCGGGGCATCGAGACCTCACGCCGAGATACGAGAGGATGTTCGGGCTCTGCGTTCAGAAGTCCGGGAAGTTCGTGGGCTAATATCCGAGTTCATACGTTTCACACACCCCTCGTTCCCTTTTCCTTCGTCTTCCTCCGATCCTTAGATTTGATGATCTCTGATGTCTGATGTAGAAACTTGTTGTTCGAATAATCTATATGTCGTTTGTCATGAAAACTCGTTGTATTTCCTGCATTTTTAATGAAATTCGCATTTCTTAATTTGGCATTTGTTTTCAAGTATTGTTGCTGTTGTTTACTATTGATTGCACCTTGAATAATGGAAAATTTCGTTAATATTTAATAACGCAACAATTCAGGGGGAGTTCCTTTTTGTTTATGTCAAAAGGGAGAATACTCAAACACGAAAATTTACTAATATATCGAACAAGTTTACCTTGATTCGAATTATTTCAAAACGTTTTTGCAGGTATTAATTAAATATTTTGACATCATCAAAAAGGGGGAGATTGTTGACACAAAATGTATTTTGATGATGGTTACATACAAAACATTTAATGGATCTATCTCGGCTCGATAATATTTTTGAAGGGACACAATATGGCTAGCGCACGCTACGTATCATACCGTAGCGCACGCTATCGAGATTCTCATACACAGCCCAGTCAAGTCGGCACTACTCAAGTCTTTGAATCGATAGCGCACGCAAGCTATTGAATGATAGCGTACGCTAATAAACTATAGATAGCGCACGCTATACAACATACATAACGCACGCTATCGCAAGTCTCCAGAAGTCAGTGAAAGGAATTCAGAAATTGGACGTTGCGCACGCTACAGACATATTCTTACGTACGTTAAAGTGAAGGCTTCGCGCACGCTAATTTTCATATCTAGCGCACGCTACCGAAATAATGGTCAGTAGTCCAGTATCCACTGGACTCACTTCGTCCAGGTCTTTACGTACGCTACACAAGGCAACGCACGTTATTGAAATAATTCAGTAGCGCACGCTAAAGTAAAGGTGCTAGCGCACGCTAAATGGAATATGCAGTTTACCGTTTGAAATTCAACCGTTGGAAGCAAGAGTCAATGCGGATCCGGAAAATCTGGAAATATTGGATTTAATTAATGCTAGCGCACGCTATGCATACTTGCTAGCGCACGCTAATCATGATTTAGCCGTTGGAAAAAGAGACGTTGGAGAGGAAATCGGATTTTGTCAAAGTCAAGATCGAAGACTAGTTGACCAAGACGATAGCGCACGCTACCATATCAGTACTAGCGCACGCTAATCACAGAATTTTACCGTTGCAACAGTCTTTGTGACCGTTCGGAGAACTCAAGTCAAAATTCGCTAACGCACGCTACAAGGATCTATTAGCGCACGCTAATAGTATATTTTTCAGATTTTGAAGGCTGTCTCACTCCTATAAATACCCGAAGGACTTGGGTATCAAATACACAACTTCAAGCATTCAAGCATTCTAGCATACAAGCAATCAAAGCATTCTTGAGCTCAGATTTACATATTTTGTTATATTACAAGTTGTGAGAAAAGTAAGATACAAGAGCGATTTAAATTGTATTATACATTATTCCTTGTATTCTTTCATTTGGTTGTAAGTGTTGCATCACTTACACTTGAGCGAAAAAGAAACGAATCAAGAGTCACTAATCCGGTGTTATTAGGATCTTTGATCCGGCATTATTAGGATTATACTCCCATATTAAATGCAGTGAGGATTATCTAGTTCCTATAGAACACTAGATAAACAATTATTCATTTTGAGGGAAAGGTTGAGCTTGGACCGATAGAAGACAAGCGGATTGTAACGGTTGTGAACTCGGACCGATAGAAGACGAGTTAAGGTTGTGGTTTTTCTTTAGCCAATAGAAAAAGAAAGTCGGAGAGAGGACGTAGGCAAGTTGCCGAACCTCTATAAATTCTTGAGTCTTTATTTTCCGCATTATTTTCTTTTTACTCGCAAGAAATTTCGGTATTCCGCATCACCACTATTCAACCCCCCTTCTAGTGGTGAATTTATCTCTTCACTTGTCATTATCAATTAATCACTTCAGTCACAAGGAACGACGGTTCCAATCATTTCATTGAGCTGTCATTCATTTCACTATCATTTCATCTCGGTGAGTCATTATTCGTTTTTGATGTCACTTTTGTTATATCATGGCATTCCGGGTCATACTGGCGTGCCGGTTGGTATGTGTAGGATTTTCATGTCGGGCACATTTAAGTCATGTGTTGGTTGTTGGCCTCACATTGGACTGTGCACATGAGTCGATTGCTTCGTGAGACTGATTAGGTACAAGACCACACGTGTATTCGATCGATACTCATTGGTGGCTTGTGCACGGACACATTCCCATCCCGGGCGTAGTGTGGCGCCGCCCTTTGAGCCGTACTGTTAGTTGATTCATACTGCATGTTTGATTGCGTATGTTTTCAACAAGATTAGGTTATAATCTAACCGATTCATTTTGATCGAACTTGTGGTTTATACTACATATATATATGATGGTGTTTATTCAACTCTTGAGGATTGTTGTTCTGTGTAACTGACCCCGACTGTGGATTTTGTTTTTCAGGTCATGGCAAGGCAAAAGCACGGGAATAACATGTTGACGTCGAGAAGTCCCAGTGATACTAGTAGGGGGCCCCGATCTTTCAGTTATTCATGTTGTTGTCCTTTAATTTCCGCTGCAGACTTTCATTTGGATACTCCGTTTCATTCAGTGTTGTGTATTTTATCTTCATATAAAATATACTGGTATTCGGTATTGTCCTGGTGTGTTGTACTTAAACTCCTCATCGGAGTATTTGGTAATATAATGTGGTTCGGTACTACAATTATATTATTTAATTCATCATGTTCATTTGCCTGGTGGGTCCCAGTCGGGGATTCATGGCACTGTAATATCCGCCTAGTTCGGGGTGTTACAGAGTCAGCATAGTTACGGCCGTAACTCC
This sequence comes from Orobanche coerulescens, assembly GCA_033398695.1. Lineage (NCBI taxonomy): Eukaryota > Viridiplantae > Streptophyta > Magnoliopsida > Lamiales > Orobanchaceae > Orobanche > Orobanche coerulescens. The sequence continues at coordinate 85,741,213 of CM065817.1, forward strand.
TCAATGTTACGGCCGTAACTCTTGGCAGATTAGTGATCATTGCCTAATTTTTTATACTTTTGGTCTATTATTGAGGGGATGGCTGGCATTGATCCGATCTAATGTAATAATGCTGGAGTTTTGGAGCTATTAGATGATTTAGGTGTATAAATAGACCCCTTAGATCCATCATTATTCATCTTTCATCATATATTTTTCCATTTTTTGTAATATTTTCTTTTTGTGTGAAGAACACACTTGTGTTCTTGAGTGACTTATGTAATAGTGGTATAGCATATATTGTTAAGGGAGTTTATTGCTTCTTTCTCCTTTATCTACTAAGGGAGTTAGGATCAATTCTTTCTCTTTTTCAACTAATAATGACCACTCAAGCTTGTATTATGTTTATTAAACCCTTCATGGGCTAAGTTACTTAAGTTGGGATTATAAACAAGGTTAGTCATGTTATTTAAGTTTGTATAAAGATCTATTATGAATTACTTATTATTGTGTGTGATTTTCATTGTTTTACCAATCTTTATTTATTTGGCCAATAAATGACGATATTTATGGTCTTCATATGTTTCGAAAGAAAATATGTTTGATTAGATCAAATGATCTTCACTCTAAGTTGTTCTAGGTGATAGAAATATACCTCTAGACCTTAGATGATTCTTTGAGTTATTTTCATAAAACCTAATACTATGTATTGAAGCCAATAAAAATAGAAATATAGTGGATTGATTCAATATATAAGGGGCGTTTTATAGTTCGAAAGAGAAACCATCATTTTAAGGAAAATCGAATCTACAAAATATAATAAGTAAATTCATCTTATGATCTCCTATACATATTCTATAACTAATGATGAACTAAGTTTGTAATCCCAACTATTTCATTTTATATTTTATTAATCTATTATTAGTGTAATCTTTCATTTCCTTGAATATTAGAACTATTATTGCATTTTCTTTGCAATTGTCAAACCAAACTCTTAAATTGTGTGTTTCAATCATATAAATCTCTAAAACAAATAGTTAAATAGTGTATAATTCAATATATAACCTAACTTCCTCGTGGGATCGATAAACCGGACTCAAAAAGTCCACTTACTACTTGATACGATATCGTGCACCTGCGATAGTTACACTAAAGACCGTGTCAAGTTTTAGGCGCCGTTGTCGGGGAAGTATAAGTGTTATTTTGAAATATTACATTAATAATTATTGCTATAAATACAACTTTTTCTTTGTGGTAGATTCTTTTATCTATGCGAAGGATGTACAATCGCGATTTAGTTTCACTAGATCCCGAGATCGAAGCCACATTCAGAAGAAGGCGAAGAGAACAAAAGAAAAGAATTATTTCTTCACCATCAATGGTGGATGAACTAAACCCCCGTCTTCCCCAAGGAAACGATAACGAAAGAATTCCTCCGGTAGGGGGAATACCTAATGTTCAAAACATTCAACATCAACAACATCCTATTGTGCCGGAAATAGATGAAGACAACATGCTCTTTGGGGAATTCATGAACCCCCCATCTTTGAGCGTGCAATCAAGTGTGATTTATCCACCATTTGGAGTGGACAATTTTCAAATTCACCCCGATGTCATCAATCTCTTCTCCAACAACAACTCATTCTATAGAAGAAGCAACGATAATCCATATCTCCATACCGTTTTGTGGAGATTTGTGGAAATTTCAAATATCCAAATGTAAATGACGAGGCGATCAAAATGAGACTTTTCGTGCAGACTTTGAAGGACAGAGTAAGAGAGTGGCTGATACTTTGCCACCACGAAGCATAACAAATTGGCCCGAATTTGTCCAAAAATTCACCACTAAATACTTTCCACCAATAAAAGTGGCGAAACTCAAATACGAAATCTCTACATTTCGTCAACAAGATTCAGAGTCATTTCATGAAGCATGGGAGAGATACAAAGATATGCTACGAAAATGTCCTAACCATGGTTTCAATTTCGGAGCACAAGTCAATTAATTTTATTCTAGAATTTTACCTACATGCCGAGCCAATGTCGATTCATCATCAAATGGCTCACTTGGCAACAAAACTATGAAAGAGGCTTATAATCTTTTTGAGGTTATAAGTGAACAAAGTGCAAGATGGCCAGACAGAAATATCCAAAAGAAACCAAATGGTGTTTTTGAAGTGGATTCTTATTCACTTATGTTGGCAAAAATTGAAGCTTTATCAAAGAAAGTTGAGGACATGTCTTTTTCAACTCCTCAATCTGTGAAGACGGTGCAAACTCCACAAGTTTCAGCTTTTTCATGTGAAATTTTTGGAGCAACTCACAACAACACTATCTATCCCTTAGTGCAACAGGAGTAGTCACCACCACCACCAGAACAAGTGGCGTATGCTCAGAATTTCCAAAGGCAAGCATAGAATCCTTACGGGCCAACATACAATCCAGGGTACAAAAATCATCCAAATATTTCTTATGCAAACAACAACAATGTGCTGAATCCAACGCATCAAGAAAAGAAGCCCGGGTGGGAAGAAGCAATCACGAAGCTAGCTGAACAACAACTGAAGTATCAACAATGCAATGATGCTTCAATTAAAAATCTGGAGACACAAGTTGGCCAAATGGCCAAAATACTTTCAGAAAGATCTCATGGCATGTTACCTAGCAATACTGAGGTAAATCCAAGGGAAAATGTCCGAGCTATCACAACAAGAAGTGGAGTGCAATTGCTCGAAATTTCTGTGGAAAATCATCTGGAAAAACAAAAAAATAAACAAAATCAAGAATTAGAAAAAGAATCTGAATCAGGACCTTCATCTCAAAAAGGTCCAGTTGCTACAAAATCTTATGTCCCACCTATTCCATCTCCTCAACGGCTGAAGAATCACAAGCTCGATGCTCAATTCGGGAAATTCTTGGAAATTTTCAAAAAGCTACACATCAACATACCTTTTGCCGATGCTCTAGCACAAATGCCAAGCTATGCCAAATTTATGAAAGATATTCTTTCCAACAAACGAAGGCTTGAAGAATATGAAATTGTCATGCTAACAGAGGAATGTAGCGCAATACTACAAAAGAAGTTGCCACCCAAGCTAAAAGATCCGGGAACTTTCATAATCCCGTGTACAATTGGTGAAGTGAATTTTGGCAAAGCTCTTTGTGATTTAGGGGCAAGTATCAACTTGATGCCCCTGTCAATTTTCAACAAACTGAACTTAGGAGAAGCAAAAGCAACAACAGTTTCACAACAATTAGCTGATCAGTCAATCAAATATCCACGTGGGATAATAGAAGATGTGCTCGTCAAGGTTGATAAATTCATATTTCCAGCAGATTTTATCATCCTTGACATGGAAGAAGATCAGGATATTCCCATTATTTTGGGACGACCATTTCTCGCAACCGGACGTGCTCTTATTGACGTCTATGAAGGAAAGCTAATTCTCAGAGTGGAAGATGAACATGTCATCTTCGATGTCCTAAAAACTTTGAATCATCCATCCACAGATGAGTATTTTCTAAGAATAGACGCAATTGAAGCCATGGTAAACAAGTCTTTGGAGAAAATTCTATCTAAAGATCCTCTTGAGACATGTATAGCAAATTCTCTAACCAGCATGGAAGAACAATATCACTTGGCCGAAACAGTTAATTATCTAGAAGCACTACGACCCTTAAGAAGGCATTCACATTTTGAAGAGTTGGGGACAAGCTCCGCTAAACCCCTCCCTTCTCTACAAGAAGCTCCAATACTTGATCTCAAACCTCTACCCACACATTTGAGATACGCTTACTTGGGCATTTCCTCTACACTTCCGGTCATCATATCTAACATATTGATCAAACTTGAAGAAGGGAAATTACTAAGGGTATTGAGGAGTCACAAAAGAGCAATTGGATGGACTATTGCGAACATTAGAGGAATAAGCCCCTCTATATGCACACACAAAATTTTGATGGAAGATGACTGCAAACCTTCAATTGAGCATCAACGACGTTTGAATCCAAACATGAAGGAAATTGTGAAAGCAGAGATTCTTAAATTACTTGATGCAGGAATCATTTATCCAATCTCAGATAGTCCATGGGTGAGCCCTGTACATATGGTGTCCAAAAAGAGTGGAATCACAATCATAGAGAACGAGCACAATGAACTTATACCAACACGACCCATCATAGGATGGAGAATGTGCATTGATTACAAGAAGCTCAACAAGACGACCAGAAAAGATCATTTTCCACTCCCATTTATTGATCAAATGCTCGATAGATTGACGGGACATTCTTACTACTATTTTCTCGACGGCTATTCAGGGTACAACCAAATCGTCATAGCCCCAGAAGACCAAGAGAAAACAACATTCACATGCCCTTATGGAACATTTGCCTGTAGAAGAATCCCATTCGGATTGTGCAATGCTCCAGCCACATTTCAGAGATGCATGATGTCAATATTCTCAGACATGGTTGAAAAATTCATTGAAGTTTTCATGGACGATTTCTCAGTTTTCGGAGATACATTTGATAAATGCCTAAATCACTTTGGCATGGTCTTGAAAGATGTGAAGACACAAATCTAGTTCTCAATTGGGAGAAATGTCATTTCATGGTCCAGGAAGGAATCGTACTTGGCCATAGAATCTCACAACATGGAATAGAAGTCGATAAGGCAAAGATCCAAGTGATTTCAAAACTTCCTCCACCAATTTCGGTGAAAGGAGTAAGGAGTTTTCTCGAGCATGCAGGATTTTATCGGAGGTTCATAAAGGATTTCTCAAAAATAGCAAAACCTCTCTGTTCTTTGCTTGAGAAAGATACACCATTCCTTTTCACAAATGAATGCCACGTGGCCTTTGCAACATTGAAGGATAAGCTTACATCAGCTCCAATCATCATTTCTCCAGATTGGACTATCCCATTCATTCTGATGTGCGATGCAAGTGATTATGCTGTGGAGGCCGTGCTGGGCCAGAAGAAGGACAAAATGATGCAAGTGATCCATTATGCTAGCCGGACTATGAATGATGCACAACTGAACTACACAACAACTGAAAAAGAGATGCTTGTAGTGGTTTATGCCTTTGATAAATTTCGATCCTACTTATTGGGATCGAAAGTCATTTTCTACACTGATCATTCAGCTTTGAAATATTTAATGACAAAGCAAGATGCTAAGTCAAGGATAATCCGATGGGTCCTACTTATGCAAGAATTCAACATAGAAATCCGAGACAGAAAGGGAACAGAGAACCAAGTGGCGGATCATCTCTCTCGACTAGACCAAAACAATGCTCAAGAGAAGGAAATAAATGAAGTATTTCCGGATGAACAACTGTTCCAAATCTCTAATATGCAGGAAAAACAAAATGCACCATGGTATGCAGACATTATTAATTTCCTTGTATGTCGAATAATTCACCCAAATTTTTCCCATCATCAAAAGAAAAAATTCTTCTCCGAGTTAAAATACTATTACTGGGAAGATCCTCTATTGTTCAGATGAGGACCTGATCAAATCATCCGGAGATGCATACCGGAAGAAGAAATGGAGAAGGTATTATAAAAATGTCATTCCTTTCACTATGGAGGACATTTTGGGGCCTCAAAAACAGAAGCAAAAATTCTTGAAGCAGGATTCTATTGGCCCACTCTATTCAAAGATGCACATACACTTGTATCTAAGCGTGACCGGTGCCAAAGTCATGAAAGCATGTCAAAAAGAAATGAAATGGCAATGAATTTCATCCTTGAAGTTGAAATATTCGACGTTTGGGGAATTGATTTCATGGGACCCTTTCCATCATCATTATCTAATGAATACATCCTTGTAGTTGTGGACTACGTATCTAAATGGGTGGAGGCTGTTGCATTACCAACAAACAAAGCTAGAGTCGTGGTAAATTTTCTAAAGAAAAATATATTCACTCGCTTCGGAACTCCGAGAGTTATTATCAGTGATGGCGGATCTCATTTCTGCAATCACCAGGTTAAGGCTCTACTGACCAAATTTGAAGTAAAACACTGTGTCGCTACCTCTTATCACCCAAAAACCAGTGGACAAGTCGAGGTCTCCAATCGTGAACTGAAATGTATACTTGAGAGGACAGTCGACTCAACTCGGAAAGATTGGTCGAAAAAGCTGGATGATGCGCTCTGGGCTTACAGAACAGCTTATAAGACACCGATAGGCATGTCTCCATTTCGTTTGATTTTTGGAAAAGCCTGTCACCTGCCAGTCGAACTTGAACATCCAGCCTTTTGGGCTATAAAAAAATTAAACTTTGACGAACAGTTGGCTGGAAAGAAAAGGTTTCTTCAGTTAAATGAGTTGGATGAAATCCGACTCGACTCATATGAAAATGCCAAAATCTACAAAAAAAAATGAAAAGATGGCATGACAACAGAATTCTAAGAAGATATTTTAAAGCAAGAGACCAAGTTCTCCTTTTTAATGCACGACTGCGTCTGTTTCCGGGTAAGCTGCGATCACGATAGACGGGCCCACACACAATCAAAGAGGTATTTTCTCATAGAGCTGTGGAGATTTATAATACAACCGACGGGAGTTTAAAAGTAAACGGCCAACGATTAAAGCCATACCTGGGAGGAGAATTCTCGACAGCAAAGTCAATCATAATGCTGGAAATACCTAATTGATCAGACGAGAAGTGAAGCTATGGACGTTAAACAAAGCGCTTATTGGGAGGCAACCCAATCTCTATTATTTCACAAAGTAAGTTTGGGGGAACACATAAAGATTCACCAACAAGAGCAAAGGATCATATCGTTCATAAAATCCAGGGAGTCTTTCTTTCATTATTCTCACACACATAATAAATATAATTTTTTTTAATAAACCCGAAAAAAAAGTGATACGCAATAAATGCATTCATTATTCTATTGAGTAGTTGAAGCGCAATCAACGCAATAACAAAGTTGTGCTTGTTTCTTTTATGCATCCATCAAACTTGTACTTTTCTCTTTTTCTCTCTAATAAATTTCTTTTCAAAAATGGAATCATCATCTTCCACAAAAAAATTTAGCACAATCTACATTTTTGGTGGAGCTAGTTATGGAAAAGAGGCATGCTTTACTGAAGCAGCCCACAACTTGGGTAGTACCTTAGGAGAAAAATGCATTCATGTAGTTTACAGAGGAGGAAGTCTAGGATTAATGGGACGAGCTGCTGCTTCTGCCTATATGGAAGGAGTAAGAGTGTTGGGAATAATTCCAAAACCTCTGGCTGAAAGTAAAATCACCGGGGCAACTATTGGAGATGAGTTTAGAGCTGTAAATATGCAAGATCACATAACTCACATGATAAATAATTCTGGCGCCTTTATCACCCTTCCCGGTGGTTTTGGCACTCTTGAGGAACTTTTTCATGTGGTTACCAGAGCCACAACTGCGAAAATTTTCCCCTTCTCAATCCCTACTTTCAAAAACACAAATTCTTCAATACAATTCATTCTCCTATCAACATTAGCACATAAATCATCAGGTTTTTCTTTCAATCCTTGTTTCAATTTATATTTTCTTTTTTTATATGGTTTTAGTTTCTCACTTTATATTTGTTTTTCGATTCCTATTTTCGTAAGATTCGTTGTTTGAAACATGTTCAGTTGTTAGTATTGTTGATATTTGTGTGGTTATTTGATTCATTGATTTGTGGTGGCTTTGTGGATTTGAGTTTGAATGAAAAACTTGTTAAAAAACTATGAACTCAAGGTGTCCGATGAAATGCCACAACGAAAATCTTTGAATTTTTTTGATGTTTTTGTTGGTTTTGCTTGATGATTATTGTCGTGTGATGAAAAGAAAGTTGATTTTTGTTTAATTTCAGGGATGGCACCGAAGAAATCGTCAAAAGGAAAAGAAAAGGTTGGTTCGTCGTCTCAAGAACCGCCACCACCGCAAAGAATTCAAAACACAAGGTGCATTAAGGAGCGATTGTTTAAACTTGATGATTTCATTGGCGATTTGGATAGAGACACTATCACAAACCCGTTCATCCAAAAGTTCATAGACAACGGGTGGGAAAAATTCATGTCCGAACTCCCAAATGGTAACCCCACCTTGACCCTAAACTTTTACAATACTTTCAACAAATCCATTGGGCAGGTAGGGTAGCCTACATATCATCAAACGACTGTGAATGGGAAAGTAATAAATTTTTCACCGGATGTGATTAACAAGTATTTGGGGGTTGATTCCACTAATGCGATAGACATTTCAATCTTACCTAATGAGGATGTGCCGGATGATAGGGTTTTACGATGGGCATTAGTGAGCGAGCTCCATGACAGTATTGGGATCATCAAACCCCGATACAACCAGGCAGGCCTCATTGATGATGCTTGGTACTTATGGATGTGGGCATTCGGGAGTATTTACCCGACTTCGACTCTGACGACAGTTTCCACCGGCCACCTGCGAGGTTTATTTGCTATTCGCCGAGGGGTCAAAATGGATGTGGGTACTCACATTTATACTATTATTTGTCACTATGCCGGCATGGTTCCTACTAGGCAAAAGATGCCATACCCCTGCCTTATCACCGGTATTTTCAGGAGCCAGAGAGTAAAAATTTCGACAGGGGGTGATATATTGATGCAAGGGGATCGACTTGTAATATCCGCAATTTTCGATTTTCGGTAAATTTCTTTTTTTGGCCGGAGTCCGTTTTGACGACTCGCTCATGACCGTTTCGTCATTTCGAGAATGATTATTCTGCACTTTTTGTCATCCGAGTTCGTTTCGGTATCGTTTTGTTGAGTTCCGAGCTTTTTAGCGACTTTTCCGCACTTGCGTTCGATTATTGCGAATCTCGTCCGAAACTGTTGTTTCGAGTTTGTCGTAAGTTCATTTAATGTTATTATTCATGTTGCGAGCTTTGGTTTGGTGTTTCGATCGCGTATCGTGATTTTCGGACGTTTTGAGCCATTTTCGTAATTTCCCTAAGTTTTGGGTAATTACTTCCGTTGTTGAATTCCGAGCCTTTGGGTGGTCGGAATTGTGTATTCTCTTAACTCTTAGATTCGTCTTTGCGATGCGTAATCAGTATCATCGATTCGTATTCGTGTTCGGGTTTGGGGTCGTTGGGCCGTCGAGTTGGCCGGCCGAGTCATGGCCGGGCAACTGGGCCCAGGCGAGTCACGGCCGGTAGTGCTCGGCGGCTCCGCCGAAGTCACGGCCGCGATGCTCAGCGATTCAGCCGAGCGATCCGTGGGCGCGGCACATCTTTGGCGAGGCCGCGGCACACTCTGTGGCATTTTTTCGGCCAAACCGATCTGCGGTGCCGCGGCACTCGCCCGGCCGAGCGCGGCACCGCCGACCACCAGGAGCCATTTTTGGGCTGTGCCGCGGCACACTCCGGCCCCGGGCGCTGCACACCTGGCCTTATTTATGGCCCTGCACACGGGTTTTTGGCCATTTTTCTCCTTCTTCTCCTTCTCTTCCGCGGCTGGGGGTGATCTTACCATGGATCCATGTTGTTTAACAACAAATCCATGAAGTTCTTGGGTTCATATCATCAATCAATCATCCATTATCATCCTTTGATCCAGCGAATCAAGGTAATCTTTCTTAGAACCCTAATTTCGTGAATTTGGGGGTTTTTGCGTTTTTGTCCGATTCGTTCCGTATTATTGATTAATTCATGATGGATATGATTAATCTTAGTAGTATTCTTGTGTTTAACATCATTTAATCCATTGTTCTTTGTCGAATCGAAGTATATTTCTTGATTTCCTTCAAATTGACTTTTTGGGGGATTTGTTCTAGATCTCGTTTTGCATCCGTTTTTGATGGATCGATTGTGGTTAAATGATGTTGTTAAACACATTCTATGGATTGTATATCCATATTTCAACTTGGAATTCCGTTTTCGTGTTTTGTCGGGACGAATCGTGTTCTTGGCCGTTTTGGGGAAAATCCTTGAATTTTCGTCATTCGTTCCTTGAATTCAGCGGCGTTGGGTCATACTTTGGAATTCATTTTTGTTGTTATATTTGTCCTTCGTAGTTTATTATCGCGAGTGTAACACCCCCAGGATATCCGAGGTATATTACAGCGCCGTGAATCCCTACATGGGACCCACCAGGCTGAACAAACATCATACTCATCGACTCACAGAAACAACAGAAAAATACCTCGTCATAAAGACGCCCAACAAAATAATTCACCCGGTTTAACCGGTCAAACATGACACCGTAATCCATCACAACATAATAAACAACAATACAATCTCGACAAGTAAAAGTTCTTAAGTACTCGAGTACTTCTATTAGTTCAAAAGCCACAAAAGATGAAAAGACAAAAAGACATCAAGACGTCACTTATGCACAATCATCACGCATGGCCATCATCCGTGTACTGGTCCAGCGCCCGCTCGTCCCGATGAACCTGTCCTGAAATTCATAAAACGAATTTCCCCAAAACGGGTCCCCAGAGGGGTTAGCAATTACGCTAGTACAAGTAACCAAATGAACAATTTACATCTTACACATATAGCAATGCATGCAATCAAGAAATCATAGTTCCAAAACACTCATTTCCGGAAATGCCAATGATCAAACCACATTTGTAAAAATGCACCACAATTAACCGCGGACCCACAGCTTCGTGGATCCCTGCCGAGACCCCATCGGATCTAACCCACAGTGGTTAAAAGCAAGCTTGCGGTTCCACAGCTTCGTGGAGCCCTACCGAGACCCCGTCGGATCTAACCCGTAGTGAGCATACACACACACAATTTCTCATACAATACTACTATGTCAAGATTGTAAGTTCATAAGGATACTTGCCTCGATTAAATAGACGATGACACGAACAGAACGGAAGAATCAAGCACAACCACGAGGAACCGACGAAAATGAACCTAACGATTCGAATAGCACAATCACAACCACTTCTAAACGATTATGGAAATGGAATACACCCGGAAACCCGCCTACGATTCATGTATATTCATACCAAAAATAACAACGAGGGCGGACCACAACCAAACCCTCGCGATTCCGTAAAAATCCACAAAATATCCATGAATCCGTAGGAAAACTAAAGATACTAACAATATTAATCGTATACACCATGAATCCATCAACAAAACGTAACTAATCGGAAGAAAATCCCAAAACCCCCAAATTAATCGAAAATAGGGTTCTAGAAATATTACCTTTGGGGATTCAAGTACCAAGATCCGTAGAACACGCGTTAGATTGATTACCCGATCCTCACAACCGAAGAAAGATGATGAAAATCGACCCCCGAATGAAGAATGCTTGAGAAGTTCTCCCCTCCTAGGTATCTCTCTCTCGCGCAGGTGAAATGAAGGAGAATACGGCCGATTTCGTCTAATAAGGACGAAGTTGCAAAGTTGACCGCTTTGTGTGCCGCGGCACGGTATCTGTGCGGCACGAAAAATTACTCCCAGTTTCGGCATTGTGCCGCGGAGACTGCGTGTGCCGCGGCACCGCATCTGATTGGGTTTTGGTCGCGAAGACACACGAGTGTGCCGCGGCACGACAGTGTGCGCGGCACTGCTTGTGCCGCGGCACCGGATGGGTGTGCCATGGCACACAGTACAGTTTGTTCGACCCACAACTGAAGGAATTTGTGTGCCGCGGCACGAACACCTTGTGCCGCGGCCCACACCCCCTTTGGGTCCCAAAATGATAAAAATGATCCGGAAAGAGAATAAAACGATAGGAATCAATATTTGGGAACCAACAACACGAAATGGACCCACGGCAACCCCGAAACGGCAGTCCCGCACAACAATAACGAGAATAAAGTTCCACGGTTTGACAGGAAGGTCACGCTGAAAAGTACACGAGGGTCACTACGATCGAGAAATACACCAAAAACGAAAATACAAGGGAAAGAAAAAAAATACGGATATTACATTCTACCCCTCTAAAATAAGTTTCGTCCCGAAACTTAAGAAACAAACAACTCCGGGTACCTAGCACGCATGCTATCCTCGGTTTCCCAAGTTGCCTCCTCGACACCGTGTCTCGACCACTGCACTTTGACCAAAGGGATGGTTTTATGCCTCAATCGTTTCTCACGATGCTCCAAAATCTTCAAAGGACGCTCTTCAAAAGTAAGATCCTCGGCGGCATCAATCTCACCATAATCGATGACGTGACTAGGATCCGGGACATATTTCCTCAGCTGGGAAACATGAAAAACGCTATGAACATGGCTCAAGACCGGAGGTAACGCCAAACGGTATGCCAACCCACCGACTCGCTCGAGGATCTCAAAGGGGCCGATAAATCTCGGACTCAACTTCCCTTTCTTCCCGAAACGAAAAACTCCCTTCGTCGGCGACACCTTTAGCAAAACGTGGTCTCCCACCTCGAATTCCAAAGGTCGGCGACGGACGTCGGCATACGACCGCCGACTCGGCGATCAACATCCGTTCTCGAATTACTTCTATCTTCTGCCTCGTCTCTAGAACGACATCCGGCTCAGTCCCGACCAAATCGGACGCCTCATTCCAACAAATCGGTGATCGACATCTCCGCCCATAAAGTGCCTCATACGGTGCCATCCGAATCGACGCGTGCCAACTGTTGTTGTACGTGAATTCGATCAGCGGCAAATGTTCCTCCCAGTCACTACTCCAATCGAGAGCACAGGCACGCAACAAGTCCTCGAACGTCTGGATAGTGCGTTCCGACTGTCCATCTGACTGGGGATGAAAAGAGGTACTCAAATGCAACCGGGTACCCAACGCCTTATGCACCGCCTGCCAGAAGTGCGATACAAAACGGCCATCACGATCCAAAACAATAGACTTCGGGGTACCATGAAGTCTCACGATCTGCGCGATAAACACACGAGCTAACTTCTCCGGGCCCCAAGTGTCCTTGATGCCCAGAAAGTGTGCCGACTTGGTCAGACGATCGACAATCACCCATACCATATTCATGCCCGACCTCGATCTCGGCAGACTCGTAATGAAATCCATCGATATATCTTCCCATTTCCATTCCGGAACGGGAAGTGACTACAAAAGCCCAGCCGGTCGTTGATGCTCAATTTTGACTTGCTGGCAAGTCAAACACCTTGCTACAAACTGTGCGACCTCCTCCTTCATGTCATTCCACCAGAAGTTCCTTCTCAAGTCCTTGTACATCTTACTCGAACCAGGATGAACAGAGTAAGGTGTAGCATGGGCCTCCCGCAAAATACTCTGTCTCAACTCTGAGTCGTTCGGCACACAAAGCCGACCCCGAAACCTCAAAACACCATCTTCGTGAATCACAAATCCAGGAGACTATCCTTTAAGAACGTTCTCTCGGATTTGAGTAATCATCGGGTCCTCTGACTGCTTCAGCTTAATCTCATCGATCAAAGACGACGAAATTTCCAAAGCACGAAATTGCCCGACAGTTCCCGGCAACAGAACCTCAACATCTAACTCGATCAAGGCTCGCCGAAGCTCGGACTGAGACGTAAGGATCTCAAGCGATCGCAATGCAATCGGTTTCCGACTCATGGCGTCGGCCACGACGTTCGCCTTGCCCGGATGATAAAGGATTTCGAGGTCATAATCCTTAATCAGCTCTAACCACCTCCTCTGCCTCATATTCAACTCCCGCTGAGTAAATATGTATTTCAGACTTTTATGATCGGTAAAAATCTGACATGCAGAGCCGAAAAGATAGTGACGCCAAATCTTGAGCGCGAATACGACTGCCGCTAACTCCAAATCATGGGTAGGGTAGTTAAGCTCATACGGCCTCAACTGTCTCGACGCAAAGGCAATGGTCTTGCCGTGTTGCATCAATACGCACCCAAGACCCTGACCCGAAGCGTCGCTATAGACGGCGAATCCCTCGTTGCCACACGGCAACGCCAAAACCGGAGCTGAAGTCAAACGCTTCTTCAGTTCCTCAAAACTGAATTGCCTCTCGTCATTCCGCATTTAACTTCTCGGATTTGAGCAAGCGTGTAAGTGGTCGAGCCGTTTAGAAACCTCGACGAACCTACGGTAGTAGCCACCAAACCCAAGAAACCTGAGCTCTCTCACGTTTTGGGCGGTGCCCAATCCAATGCCGCCTCGATCTTCTCGCGGATCTACACGAACCCCCTACCGAAATCACGTGGCCCAAAAACATCACTTCCTTCAGCCAGAACTCACATTTCGAGAACTTCGCATAGAGTTGCTCGGCCCTCAAAATGTCTAACACTATCCGCAAATGATGGGCATGCTCTTCCTCGTTCCTCGAATAAATTAGAATATCGTCAATGAAGACGACGACACACTTATCCAAATACTCGATAAAGACTTTGTTCATCAACTGCATGAACACCGCCGGCGCATTAGTTAACCCGAAAGGCATGACTACGAACTCATAATGTCCGTACCTCGTCCGGAAAGCTGTTTTCGGCACATCGGACTCTCTCACCCGGAGCTGATAGTACCCCGATTTCAAATCAATCTTCGAGAATACCGCAACTCTCGGCAACTGGTCGAACAAGTCGTCAATTCTCGACAAAGGATACTTGTTCTTGATGGTCACCTTGTTTAGTTCGCGATAGTCGATACACAAACGTAGTGAACCATCCTTCTTCCGCACAAACAGGACCGGTGCACCCCAAGGCGAAGCACTCGGTCGAACATACCCCGACTCAAGAAGCTCACTCAACTGCTTCTTCAACTCTACCATCTCTGAAGGTGCCATGCGATACGGCGCCTTCGAAATCGGAGCCGCACCCGGCTCTAACTCTATAGCGAACTCGACCTCACGATCCGGTGGCAATCCCTGTAACTCGTCAGGAAAAACATCAGGAAATTCATTAACGATTGGAATCGACGAAAGCTCGACTCCACCACTCTCCGTCTTCAAGGCGTAGCATTAATAGCCGGTACACCCCTTTCGCAGGAGTCTCATCGCCTTCAAGGCGTTAATAACGAGTTTCTGGTTCCCCCTCTTTCGCCCGGCGAAAGAGTGCTCGGTGCCATCATCGGCTAACATGGTGATGATTCTCGTGCGGTAGTTCATGATTGCACCATGCCGCTCGAGCCAATCATCCCCGAGAATTAAGTCCTCACCCTCAATACCCACAACAATAAGATTAGAGGGCCAAGCCCTCTCACAAATAAACACAGAACAGTCTCGAACCTCCTGATCACGAACGATCCTGTCACCGCTAGGAAGCTTAACGATGAAGGGCTCACAAGGCGTCAAACGGTCGAGACTCAAACGGCGCACACAATCCAGAGATATGAACGAATGCGTAGCACCGGAATCGAAAAGCACACTGACAGGATGAGAAAGAATATAAACGGTACTGCCGCCACGGTAGCCGCCGGGTCATCGGCTCTCCGCATCTCATAGACACGCGGGTGGGCGGAGCCGACACCGGAAGCTCCCCCTTTGAGGGCTGACCCCGACCTCTCCCGACTAGCACTCGGCGGGATTGAGGAGCAAACGATCCCGATTCACACTTGGTTCCCTAGGCGCTGGAATGGAAGCCCGGGCACCAAGGATTTTCTCCTCTCGGCCTGACGGCCTTGTGACCCGACTGGCCACACTGATTACACGTCAGCAAAGGGTTCGGACAAATACGACTGATGTGGCCCCGCTGGCCACAGTTAAAGCATTTCACCTCTCGAGAAGGGGCACTGGCAGCCCTACGGGGAAACCCAGTAGATCGAGCTGGGCCACCACCAGCGGAAAAGTTAGCAGACTAAAATTTCTGCTGACCCCCACCTTTGTGGCCCGAAAAATTCCCGGCGGACTTCTGTTTCTTACTCTCGCGGGCCGCCTCACTCGCCGTCACAGACATATCGTAAGCAAGGGCCCTACTCTGGTAATCCTTCAAGGTAGTGCATACAAGCCCCGACATATAGTCCCGAATCGGCAACTTCATCCGTCTGGAGAAGTGGAAAATTTTGTCGCTCTCCTCGACAACTTGGGTCCTCACATAACCCAACTCCTTATTAAAATCAGCAATAGCTTGAGATACGGGGATATCCCGCGGTTGAGCATCATAAAAAGCATGTACCCGAGCCTGTCTGACCGGCCACGGGCAATATTCAGTCTCCATCAATTCTTGAAACTCAGCCCACGAAGCAGCATGATCTTTGGGCCCAACGGCCTCCCACCAGTCCGTAGCGTCCCCTGTGAGAAAGTATTGAGCAATAGGGACTTTTCGGTCCTCGGGACAGTTAGTGGCAACGAAGACCTTAGATATTTCCTTGATCCACCCTTCCCATCCAATCGGGTCTGAAGCTCCCGAAAACTGAGGAGGATGCATCTTGATAATGTCTTGGAGCCATCGATCTGCTCCGCCCCGGTTAGCGTGGGCCTGATCCGGGTTCTGAACCGCCTGAGCTATCGCCACCATTTGATTCACCATTTGCTGCATAACGGCCGCAATACCGAGGTCGGCACGCTCCTGAGAAGAAGCATGGCTATGACGGTCGCCGGTACTGCCGGCTCCCGAAGACTGCGACGTGGCCGTCCCACCGGCTGCCCCACGTCCCCGGCCGCGTCCACGACCACGACCGCGACCACGACCTCTTCCAGCATCCATACTGGAGTTAAATAAGTAGCAAAAGCCATATGAGGGTAAGTACGAGAAAAGAACAATCACAAGTCGAGAATCAAAGGTACGATACAAGGAAATAATGAACAGAGGAAGGAAAACTTACGGACACTGGTAGTACCGGAATCATGGCAGCGTGACGATGATGTGCAAAACAAAACACCACAAGACCCAATAAACCGACAAGCCTAGGTATCCATAAACCTAGTGCTCTGATACCATTTTCTGTAACACCCCCAGGATATCCGAGGTATATTATAGCGCCGTGAATCCCTACATGGGACCCACCAGGCTGAACAAACATCATACTCATCGACTCACAGAAACAACAGAAAAATACCTCGTCATAAAGACGCCCAACAAAATAATTCACCCGGTTTAACCGGTCAAACATGACACCGTAATCCATCACAACATAATAAACAACAATACAATCTCGACAAGTAAAAGTTCTTAAGTACTCGAGTACTTCTATTAGTTCAAAAGCCACAAAAGATGAAAAGACAAAAAGACATCAAGACGTCACTTATGCACAATCATCACCCATGGCCATCATCCGTGTACTGGTCCAGCGCCCGCTCGTCCCGATGAACCTGTCCTGAAATTCATAAAACGAATTTCCCCAAAACGGGTCCCCAGAGGGGTTAGCAATTACGCTAGTACAAGTAACCAAATGAACAATTTACATCTTACACATATAGCAATGCATGCAATCAAGAAATCATAGTTCCAAAACACTCATTTCCGGAAATGCCAATGATCAAACCACATTTGTAAAAATGCACCACAATTAACCGCGGACCCACATCTTCGTGGATCCCTGCCGAAACCCCGTCGGATCTGACCCACAGTGGTTAAAAGCAAGCTCGCGGTTCCACAGCTTCGTGGAGCCCTACCGAGACCCCATCGGATCTAACCCGTAGTGAGCATACACACACACACAATTTCTCATACAATACTACTATGTCAAGATTGTAAGTTCATAAGGATACTTGCCTCGATTAAATAGACGATGACACGAACGGAACGGAAGAATCAAGCACAACCGCGAGGAACCGACGAAAATATCCATGAATCCGTAGGAAAACTAAAGATACTAACAATATTAATCGTATACACCATGAATCCATCAACAAAACGGAACTAATCGGAAGAAAATCCCAAAACCCCCAAATTAATCGAAAATAGGGTTCTAGAAATATTACCTTTGGGGATTCAAGTACCAAGATCCGTAGAACACGCGTTAGATTGATTACCCGATCCTCACAACCGAATAAAGATGATGAAAATCGACCCCCGAATGAAGAATGCTTGAGAAGTTCTCCCCTCCTAGGTCTCTCTCTCTCTCGCGCAGGTGAAATGAAGGAGAAGACGGCCGATTTCGTCTAATAAGGACGAAGTTGCACAGTTGACCGCTTTGTGTGCCGCGGCACAGGCCAAAAATTACTCCCAGGTTTCGGCATTGTGCCGCGGCACAGCCTGCGTGTGACGCGGCACCCGGTACAGTTGGGTTTTTGGTCGCAGAAGACACACGAGTGTGCCGTGGCACCGGACAGGTGTGCCGCGGCATCGCTCGCACCGTGCCGCGGCACGGATGGGTGTGCCGCGGCACAGCATGCTTTGTTCGACCCACAACTGAAGTAATTTGTGTGCCGCGGCACGAACACCTTGTGCCGCGGCCCACACCCCCTTTGGGTCCCAAAATGATAAAAATGATCCGGAAAGAGAATAAAACGATAGGAATCAATATTTGGGAACCAACAACACGAAATGGACCCACGGCAACCCCGAAACGGCGGTCCCGCACAACAATAACGAGAATACAGTTCCACGGTTTGATAGGAAGGTCACGCTGAAAAGTACACGAGGGTCACAACGATCGAGAAATACACCAAAAACGAAAATACAAGGGAAAGAAAAAAAATACGGATATTACAGCGAGTTGGCGTTCGGCGGAGTCGGTGAGTTCGTAGTTGGTTCGTGCCAACCTACTTCAGTCGATTCTCCGCATTATTCTTATTCGAGGCAAGTACCTTGCCCATACTTTTCTTATTTTATGGATATGATGATCGGTGATCGTCTTGGTGTGTTTGTTTGGTTGTTTGAAATGAAGTTTCAAAATATTTCGGTTCGGCCTCGTTAAAGGCTTTCTTTCAAAATGCGTGTGTGTTTTGTGAACGGCGTGTTTTGGGAATTGATTATGATTTGATTATTTTGAACGTTGAAGGATTTGATGATGATACTCCTATTGTTTAAAGTTATGGAGTCGTGTATTCCGTATTTAATCTTGTTATTGTGTTTTGAAGAGTTTGATAATGGTGTCGAGTTAATGGCCATCTCTAGTGAGTATTCTTAATGAACTTACATTCTTAGCATGTTAGTTTTGCATGAGTAATGTGTGTGTGTGTATTCTCACTACGGGTTAGATCCGACGGGGTCTCGGTAGGGGTCCACAGAGACGTGGATCGACGAGCTTGCTTTTAACCACTACGGGTTAGATCCGACGGGGTCTCGGTAGGGGTCCACAGAGACGTGGATCGACGGTTAATTGTGGTGCATTTTACAAATGTGACTTATTTATGGCATTTCCGGAAATGAGTGCTTTCGAACGGTTTTCATGATTGCATGCATTGACTAAGTGTGTAAGAGGTAAGTTGTTCGTTTGGCCTACTTGGCTAGGATGGCTCTAGAGTATTTTGTTGTTTATGTTAAATCCTTTAATTGTGGATTTTGACGTTGGAAGACGAACCTTGTGGTCGTTCTTGTATACTGTGAGTTGATGAGATTTGGGGTTAAAATCCCAATGGTTTTGTAAAAGTCATTTTATGGATTTGGGGCTAAAATCCCAACGGTTTGGTAAATGTCATTTTTGTGGAAAGTAAACCTTTGGGGCGGTGACCCCTTTTGTCCTTTGGATTTAGAAAAGTAGGATTTGATAATCCTAAATTATTTTCGATTAAAACTCTCGATGGCATTCTAAACCGTTTTATAAATTATTTCCATTGATTTATGATATTTCGATTTTTAAAGGTATTCTCAAACCCTTGCCTCGAGAAGTACTTTTCATTTAGTTTGGATCTTTGAGGATTCCTGGTTATTGTTATTCGTGGAATGTGAATTGTATGGCTCGTATTTGCACTTTGTACTTGCACTAGCAAAACAGTGGAGGTTTGCTAACCCCCGAGTATTCGGGGGGTGGATGTCTATTTTTGCATTCAGGTTTTGGAGCATAACACAGGGTCGGCACGAAGGATGATGAAAGATGAACGATACTAATCACACGAGGATCCGTTGATGTCGTATTGATCTAGTTGTATTTTCTTTTCCGGTGCAGTATCTTTTCCCCGTTGTACGGGAGTTTATTGTATTTTGACCCCTGCGTGGGTATATGTTGTAATTGAGTTGTATATTTTTATTGAAAGACCAAATCGGTCTACTGAGTCATTTAGCCTTGAAGGCATTGTCGAGATGTTAAAGGTTGTTACCAGCCTGGTAGATCTTCGAGGAGAGGGTCTACGGCGTGTAATATCCCTGAGTGGATTGGGGGTGTTACACGACTAAACGACCGGAGTAGTATTTTTCGAAGTACTCAGTTAAGGAGCAAATGTGCACATTTGGAACCGGAAGAGGAAAGTAGCCACGAGGAGGAATATGAGACCGAGGAGGATGCCGGAGAAGACTTGACGCCTTTTGAGGCAAATTTGCTTGAAAGAGTTCGGGGATTAGAAACATCCAAGGCAGAAATTTTGAGAAATCAGAATGAAATAATCGACCGACAATTAGAAACGGAGAAGTGCTTTGAAAAGCTTTTCTGTTTTTTAAACATCCCTGACGACACACCTGGAGAATAAGAAACCTAAAATTTCAGGGAGTTTTCTGTTTTCTCACTTGCTTTTCAATTCTAAAAAACTCGGGACAGTTTTATTTTCAAATTTGGAGGTGTTTTGGAACTTGTGTGTTTATTTTGTTTGTTTTTGAATTGTGGTGTTTATTTTGCTTTAAATCGTATAAACGTGGTATGTTTTGATTATCGTAGTGTGTGGTGTGTTTTTATTATTTGACATTGTTTTTTTTTAGGTTTAGTGTGTATATATATATATATATATTGATTTGTGAGATTTCTAGATCTGGCCATAACACCAATAAATTAGCTATATACAAGCTTCTAAAATCGTTTTAACCGGTGAAAAAATTGTATATTCCAAAATTTTTGAGCCTTAATATCTCTTTACAAGCCTTGTAGTTATCATATAAAATCGAGTCATTCGTTACCTTGAGAAAAGAAGAATCGGTCGGTTGATGAAAATTAGAACTAAAATTTACTTAATTTGTGGAGTTTTTTATTTTTCATGCTTAACTAATAAATGATTTTCTGCAAAAATTCTATTCCCTAAAAAAAAGGGGTCATTGATAAAAGGAGGTTAGTCGAAAGAAAAGGGAGAAGTGTTGAGCAGCAACAGCTGCCTAATTTTGTGGGTCCTAAAATTTTGCGAAAAATAAAGGACTAACCATTATTGGTGCGTAGCTGCCGTCTAAAAAAAAGATAGAAAATGTGTTGGTGAAAAGAGCTACACGTTAGCAAATAACGGTGTGAAAGCTATCACCTAAAAAAAAAGATAGAAAATATGTTGGTGAAAAGAGCTACACGTTAGTAAATAACGGTGTGAAAGCTATCACCTAAAAAAAATGGAAATTGTGTTGGTGAAAAGAGCTACACGTTAGCAAATAACGGTGTGAAAGCTATCACTAAAAGGGATGTAGTTTATGAGCAGATTTGAATTAATTAGCGGCTGAATTTCAATAAACTCAATTTCGTGAACAATCACAATATTTGATGACGCCGATGAAATTCTTTTTCATATTGAGTCGAAAAATAAACGAGTGATCGAGAGCAACCATTAAAGGGAGTCGTGTGTATCACGAGTGAGAACAAAATAATCAACCTTTTGGGGGGAAATCTTGCATTTTGGAATTACAAAATAAAGCCGTGTTTTAACTTTAAAATCATTAGTAGATTTATTTTGAATCTTGATTCATTTCTATCTACTGTATAAAGCTAGTTGTTGTGTATTAATGGCATTTTGATCTCCTTTTCTCTTTTTATTTGATTATTTTTCTTAATTTATGTGTGTATTATTATTTTTGTGTCTTATTTTTATTTTTATTTTTGGAGTGTGATTAATAAAGTCTTGCTCGGGACTAGCAAGAATTCAAGTTTGGGGGTGTGATAAGTGTCAGTTTTATACACTTATCCATGGTTTGTATCGATATATTTCACCCATAATTGAGCTAGTCTACTCGTTTTTCACTTAGAATTAATTAGCTTTTAATAATTTTATATTTATCGGATGAAGATGTAAATCTAGTCTTAATCAGATTGAATTACTGAATTACTCAAGAAATAACATGTTTATAAAATATTATCTTTGTTGAATTTTTATGTATTCATGTTGTAGGGCTTTCCGAGACGAGTTCGGCAGTCTTTCCGGATTCAAAATCAGAGTTATATATCAAAAGTTATCATCCGAAGAAGATTTGGGGAAAAAACGCAAAGTCTAAGAAATTCTGGGCTGAAAATGAAGTCTGAAACTCCATACGGGTGTAACATCATAAAGTACGGGCGTAATTCACAAAGCAAAAAGGCATAGCCATGTTACGGCCGTAACTCCTCAATGTTACGGCCGTAACTCTGTAACACCCCAAAAGGCGGCTATTACAGTGCCGTGAATCCCACACTGGGACCCACCAGGCGATATCCAAAACAGGTTAAATAAATATTATTTGTGATACCGAACCACAATGAATAGTCATTACTCCGATTAGGAGTTTATTAAAATATGGCCAACGGCCTTATAATACACAGGATCCGAAAAACAAGTATAAACCATATGGAGATGGAAAGTACTTCAAATGTCGAATACAACCAGAAAACAAGTTAAATGAAACAGGAAATAACATGACACGGTTTAACATACCCGAACTAGTATTCTTCGAACCCTTCGCCGTCGGCATGCTCTTCCCGTGCTTTGCCTTTGCCTCGACCTAAAATACAATAAAAGTATTTCGCCCATAACACAGGGTCAGATATACATGATAATCTATTCTTACGACATTATACAATTCACATATATAGATCTCAAGAAAATCATTTCGACTATTAATCATACCCCTCGGGCGTATGAAACAAAGCATCGAACACATCCAATCATACATGGACTATGAACGATTAACAATATAGCTCAAGATGGACATCACAGTACGCCCGATCTGGAAATGTGTCCGTGTACATGTCCACCCCGTATACGGAATCCAGAATATACGTGGGACAATGTACCTAATTAGCCTTACGAACTACGTCTCGTGTGCACAGTCCAATACGGAAACATCCACGTATGACTATACAAGTGCCCGGCTAAAAATCCTACACAATATCCAAACGGCACGCAGATATGATTCCGGAAATGTCACGATACAACATGACAACGAAGTTCAATGAAATACATATCCGATTAAGGATCAAGAAACTCACCAAAGTGAAAACGAAGACCAACGAGATCAACGATTCAAAACGACGTACTTGGGAATGCAATCCCATGAAGATAACGGAATAACGTCAAGGACAATGTCAAATCACGACAACCATTACATGAACAATTCATACACATGAAATATATAACCATCATGAGAATCTAATCATCATTATAACCAAGCAAGATAACTTGCCTCAATTCCGTAAGCGAAAGATAGTCGTTCTCCAAATGATCAAACGGACGGTATCCTCGGTTAAACACTCAATCGAACAAGCAACCTTGAATGAAACGTAATTCATTCAATAACATATTCATATAATATTAATCTCAATTCGTAGGAAACGACGCCCGCAACCTACTCGAATAATTCATTCCACCCTAATGAATACCTTAATGATTTATGAAAGGTTTCAATACATCTAATTCATCTTCCAAAATCGGATTATCATATCAAAAATGTCCTTTAATTCTCTTGTTATTCTATGAACAAAACATCTTCAATTCGCCAATAAAATTGGTTTAATCAAATTCTTATGTTCTACAACATCTACTATTATAAAAGGATAGTCATAATGAATTTGATACTCAATCTACCATGACAGTATCATTCATAAACAGCATCACCTTCTTAAGAATACTATCTATTCAGCATGATAATGAACCACATTCTAAGTTATCAACACATTAGATTAATGAAAAGTTAACTGAACCATAATGATTGTTAAAGCTTCTAAGATTTCTGAACAAGATCATCTAATCCTATCTTTAACATTATCAAGTTCTTCCCAAGGTAATTAAATACCTAAAATGGTGTTTAAACACTCTATGATATCAAGTTCTTGATTAAATCCAGCTATGATGAAGCTAACCGATCCAACAATGTTCTACTGAGTTAAATTCGTCCAGTAAGATGGGTAATGATAACTACAAACATGGTTACCATCACTACAACATCAAGAACTCATCTAATCTAAACCCTCATTTATCATATTCATCAAGAAGTGTTTAAAAAGTTTAATTATAACCATGTTTTACTTGCTTAATCTAACTCTAGGTGAAGTATAATTCGTCATTAATCATCAACATAAGAAAATAATGCAGAGTGGAAAGTACACCTACCTCCAAAAATGAAGAACAACTTCAATGCTATGAGAAAATACACTCCAAGCTCAAGAACAACTCCTAATCTCCAAGGAAATGAGCTCCACTCCAAGATTTAAGGCTTAGAAACAAGTTGGTGAAGGTTGATATCGGTTTGGGAGTGCAGAGGGACGATAAATGGAGAGAGAATCGGTTTAGAGTTGTGAAGAAATGAAAAACAGGCTGGTCCTATAAATAGACTGGACATACTTAGTGCACGCTATCGGAACAGTTTAGCGTACGCTAATGCACTTACGTACGCTAACCGGTCGATATTACGTACGTAAGCGGCTTACAGAGGCTACTGTCTTGAATTTTCGTAGGTCGTTAGCGCACGCTAATGAGAAATGGGTTACGCACGCTAATAAAAGTTGATTCTAGCCGACATGACAGCTCACATTATTCCCATGCATGCCAATCGGATAAGAAGTTCACGTGCTGAAGTCAACTGATGCCAGATTCCCTCTTAGCGTACGCAACAGAGGAAACCTTACGCACGCTAAGGCACAGGATTAGCGTACGTTAATCATACTATGTAGCGTACGCTACATCAACGAAAAAAATTCGAAAATGCAACTCTCTAATTAACATCGAATCATCACATATGAAATGAAATAACAACGATATGAAATTCAAATCTATAATACCTCAACATAATACTAAATTCAACGATTCATGATAATCAGATTATCCGAATAATACAATGACAGGTAAAAATGAAAAGTTACAGTTGGATATTACATACTCCTACCCTTAAAAAAAAGTTTCGTCCTCGAAACTAAGGGGTAAATAACTCAGGGTATCTCGCTCGCATACTATCCTCGGTCTCCCATGTAGCCTCCTCGATTCCGTTTCGTGACCACTGAACTTTAAGTAGGGGAATCGTCTTGTTCCGCAACTGCTTGATCCTCCTCTCGAGTATCCGTACAGGATGCTCCTCGTACGAATGATCCTCTGCTAATTCAATCTCTTCGAACTGATGTACATGGCTCGGATCAGCAACATATTTCCTCAAATGGGAGACATGAAACACGTTGTGAATCTTACTCAAAGTCGGTGGCAAAGCTAGCCGATAGGCCAGATCACCTACACGCTCCAAAACCTCAAACGGCCCAATGTACCTTGGGCTCAGCTTGCCCCTCTTCCCGAAACGAAAAACACCTCGGGTAGGATATACCTTCATTAACACATGGTCACCAACCTCGAACTCAAGCGGTCGTCGGCGGTGATCAGCATAAGACTTCTGTCGACTTTGAGCCGTTAACAACCGACTCCTAATCAAAGCGATCTTCTCACGGGCTGCTAACAACATATCGGGTTCCGTACCTAGAGATTCTGACAGTTCGTCCCAACACAAGGGGGACCTACAGCGACGGCCATACAATGCCTCATACGGTGCCATCTGAATCGAAGCGTGCCAACTATTATTATAAGTGAATTCCACCAAAGGCAGCTGGGCTTCCCAATCGTTCTTCCAATCAAGGGCACATGCTCTCAACATATCCTCTAGAGTTTGGATGGTTCTCTCCGACTGACCATCGGTCTGTGGATGAAAAGCCGTACTGAAATTCAACCGCGTGCCCATCGCACGATGAACTGCCTTCCAGAAGTGTGACACAAATCGCCCGTCACGGTCTGATACAATACTCTTAGGGGTACCGTGTAGTCTCACAATTTCCTTAATAAACAGCTGGGCCAATCTCTCGGGGCCCCACGTGTCCTTAATCTCCAAGAAGTGGGCTGATTTGGTCAGGCGGTCCATAATCACCCAAATCGTATTCATTCCTCGACGACTCGTCGGCAAGCTAGTGATAAAATCCATAGATATGTCCTCCCATTTCCACTCAGGAATCGGGAGCGGTTTCAGCACTCCTGCGGGTCGCTGGTGCTCAATCTTAACCTCCTGACAGGTTAAGCACCTCGAAACGAATTCGGCAACCTCACGTTTCATATTCCCCCACCAATAATTCTGCTTCAAATCCTTATACATCTTGCTAGAGCCCGGGTGAATAGAGTACGGGGTAGCATGGGCTTCTCTCATGATAGAGTTCCTCAACTCTTTGTCAGCGGGTACACAAACTCGATTTCTAAAACGTATCAATCCATCCTCGTGGATCACGAATCTAGGGGCTTTCCCCTGGGTTACTTCATCCCGAACTCGAGATAAGAATGGGTCCGTAATTTGCTTCGATTTGATCATATCATCAAGAGACGAAGAAATCTCAAGGGTGCAAAGTTGTCCCTGAACACGCTGTAACCAAACTTCAATTTCTGGCCTCAAAAGGTCCAACTGCAACTCTCTCTGTGCTGTCAAACGGCTCAGCATCTGCTCCTGCACGGTTTTACGGCTCAAAGCATCGGCAACCACATTTGCTTTACCCGGATGATAAAGGATCTCAATATCATAGTCCTTGATTAATTCTAGCCACCTTCTCTGCCTCATGTTCAACTCCTTCTGAGTAAAAATGTACTTTAGGCTCTTGTGGTCTGTAAAGATCTGGCAGGTAATTCCATAAAGATAGTGACGCCAGATTTTCAAAGCAAACACCACGGCTGCTAACTCCAAGTCATGGGTCGGATAGTTAACTTCATAGGCTCGCAATTGTCTCGATGCATAGGCAATTACTTTCCCTTCCTGCATTAGTACACATCCCAGACCCTGTCTCGACGCGTCACTATACACCACAAATCCTTCCGTTCCCTTTGGTAAGACCAAAACAGGTGCCGAAATCAATCGACTCTTGAGCTCTTCAAAACTTTGCTGACATGTCTCTGACCACAAATACTTCTTGTCCTTTCGCAGTAAGTTAGTTATTGGTTGCGCAATTTTAGAAAATCCTTCTACGAACCATCGGTAGTAACCTGCTAGGCTGAGGAAACTACGAACTTCCTTCACGTTCTTCGGTGGTAGCCAATCTCGAATGGCTTCCGTCTTTTGTGGGTCCACTCTCACCCCTTCGGATGATATCACATGCCCGAGAAAGACAACCTCAGGCATACAGAATTCACACTTAGAAAATTTCCCATAAAGCTGTTCCTGCCTCAAGGTATCGAGAACTTGGTGGAGGTGACGCTCGTGCTCTTCGTGGTCGCGAGAGTAAATCAGAATGTCGTCAATAAAAACGACTACAAAGCGATCCAGATAGTTAATAAAAACTCGATTCATGAACTCCATGAACACTGCCGGTGCATTAGTCAGTCCAAATGGCATCACCACGAACTCATAATGCCCATAGCGAGTACGGAATGCTGTCTTCGAAATGTCAGACTCTCGAATCCTCAACTGATGATAACCAGACCTCAAGTCGATCTTAGAAAATACGGCAGCTCCCTGAAGTTGGTCCAATAAATCATCAATACGAGGCAAGGGATACTTGTTCTTGATGGTTACCCTATTCAGCTCACGGTAATCAATCCACAAGCGTAGAGATTCATCTTTCTTCCGTACAAATAACACTGGTGCTCCCCAAGGGGACGCACTAGGTCGAATATAGCCTTTGTCAGTCAACTCCTCAAGATGGTTCTTCAATTCTTGCATCTCAGTCGGAGCCATACGGTACGGTGCTTTTGAGAGAGGGGACGTACCTGGTTCTAACTCAATAATAAACTCCACGTCACGATGAGGAGGTAAGCCTGGCAACTCGTCTGGAAATACATCTGGGTAGTCTCGGAATACCGGAATGTCGGCCAATTCAACTGGTTGATCTGCTGTTTTGGTCATGTAGCACCAATAACCAACACACCCTTGATTAAGCAGTTTCACTGCTTTCATAGCGCTGATGATTCTTCCAAAACGACTGGGATTATCACCTCGAAAAATACACTCGAAACCATCATCAGAAGTGACGGTTACCATCCGCTTGTGGACACTGAGTATTGCATCATGACGATCCATCCAATCGATACCCAAGATTATATCATCCTTAGGTAGATCGACTACAATCAGATTTGACAACCACTCACGGTCGTTCAAACGAATCGGACAGTCCTGGACTTCACGATTTCCAATAATTCTTCTACCATCAGGTAGGCCAATCACGTAGGGCTCACAATCGATAACATGGTCTAGAGGCAAACGACTTAAACAAGAAGAAGATATAAAGGAGTGTGAAGCACCGGTATCAAAAAGAACACACACAGGCTGGTAGTGGATCTCGAGTATACCTGAAATCATGCTGGCCTTGGGATTGTCAGCTTTCTTCATCTCGTAAATCCTGGGTTTCGCAGTCCCGGCACCAGGTGTACCACTTTGATTCCCACGGCCCATTCCCCTATTCGCCCCGGTGGTTTGATAGGAAGCGGACGGAGGCATCCGGTTCTGGACAGAGGACTGAACTGGAGCACGAGACGCTACTTGTTCATATCCGGGCCCACTCCTGCAAAAACGAGCACGGTGACCATTCTTACCACAAGTATGGCATGTGATGGCAGGCTTTGGGCATTTGAAACTGATATGTCCCTGGCCCCCACAGTTATGACGCACCACGGATGCGGGAACCATTTGAGAGTGCGATCCGGCGGGCTTTGACGCCATGGGTGGTCGATCAGAAGGGTTTGGCAATGATTGGGGCTTCCTGAATGACCCTCGGTTACTTTCAGTCTGGTTCTGGTTCCTGGACCTTTTGTTTTTGGACTGTGGTTGTTTCTTGGAAATTTCCTTCGCGGTGAGTTCCTACTCCAGAGCTTTCTCGATGAACTCTGGTAAGGTAGTACAGTGGTGATTCAATAGCTGCATTCTCATTCGGGGTTTAAGCCTCTTGAGAAAGTATTTGATCTTATCGGCCTCTGTTCGGATAATTGTCGTGGCAAAAGGAAGGAGTGCCTGGAATTTCTCGGAAACAGATAATACATCATCGTCTTCAGACGGGTCGGGGTTCAGCAGTTCCGACAGTTTGGCCTCACGGAGTGGCCCTTGATAGTAACGGTCTAGCATGAGGTTTTAAAATTCCTCCCAAGTGTAAACACCATCAGCTGGCCTTACTGAAAGCCACCAGGTATGAGCGCCTTTGCTAAGGTAATATGCGGCTACCGAAACGCGATTCTCTTCTGGGCAGTCCACCATCTGGAAAAGTTTCCCAAAATGCTCCATCCAATGCACAATGTCAGCAGGCTCAGAGGAGCCTTCAAAAGTCGGTGGTCGCTGGCGAGAGATGTCGCTGATAATCCGACTCACGGGTCCGCCAATCACAGGAGGAGGATGAGCCCCCTGCTGCTGGCCAGTAGCGGCCCTCTGTATAGCTTCCATTAGTTGACCCATCTGGGTCATCTGTGTCATCATGCCCTGCATTACGACGTAAGGATCGACACGCGCATCCCCGCGCCCACTGTGGTGCGATTGTTCCCTAGAAGGTGAACCACTGTCTGCGGAACTCTGATCCGTATTCGCGCGTCTGTTGGCTCGAGGTATCGGGATTCGGCCCCTTCCGCGGCCTCGTCCCCCTCTGCCACGACCTCTCAGATTTCTTTCCATACTGAAAGAATCAATCATAGTGATAACCATAAGTACAATTCAAGATACTAAAATTCATGCTAAGTTAATAGCAACAAGGAATCACATATTCAAGGAAAACGGTTATCGATACCACAAATGTCGCACCGAATATTATATCGGTGTCAAGTCGAACAATTTCAATTATATAATCAATTCAGCATTTACCTAGGATTATCAATCAGATAAATCCTGACACGATTCCTTGAAATAACATGATCAAAAAGGAGACCCATACTGATGTCAATATCATGCCAGTAATTAAATCATGGCTCATAAAGTACATACCGTTTTTGGCTCGCAGGGTCAGGCGCTTGCACAGGTCACACGTGACACGAAGGTCTCTTGATACTAGTTCATTTCTCAATGACTCATAAAAAGAAACAACTGTCCGATACCATCTTCTGTAACACCCCAAAAGGCGGCTATTACAGTGCCGTGAATCCCACACTGGGACCCACCAGGCGATATCCAAAACATGTTAAATAAATATTATTTGTGATACCGAACCACAATGAATAGTCATTACTCCGATTAGGAGTTTATTAAAATATGGCCAACGGCCTTATAATACACAGGATCCGAAAAACAAGTATAAACCATATGGAGATGGAAAATACTTCAAATGTCGAATACAACCAGAAAACAATTTAAATGAAACAGGAAATAACATGACACGGTTTAACATAACCGGACAACAAAATATGTGGGCCCCCCGAACTAGTATTCTTCGAACCCTTCGCCGTCAGCATGCTTTTCCCGTGCTTTGCCTTTGCCTCGACCTAAAATACAATACAAGTATTTCACCCATAACACAGGGTCAGATATACATGATAATCAATTCTTCCGACATTATACAATTCACATATATAGATCTCAAGAAAATCATTCCGACTATTAATCATACCCCTCGGGCGTATGAAACAAAGCATCGAACACATCCAATCATACATGGACTATGAACAATTAACAATATAGCTCAAGATGGACATCACAGTACGCCCGATCTGGAAATGTGTCCGTGTACATGTCCACCCCGTATACGGAATCCAGAATATACGTGGGACAATGTACCTAATTAGCCTCACGAACTACGTCTCGTGTGCACAGTCCAATACGGAAACATCCACGTATGACTATACAAGTGCCCGGCTAAAAATCCTACACAATATCTAATCGGCACGCAGATATGATTCCGGAAATGTCACGATACAACATGACAACGAAGTTCAATGAAATACATATCCTATTAAGGATCAAGAAACTCACCAAAGTGAAAACAAAGACCAACGAGATCAACGATTCAAAACGACGTACTTGGGAATGCAATCCCATGAAGATAACGGAATAACGTCAAGGACAATGTCAAATCACAACAACCATTACATGAACAATTCATACACATGAAATATATAACCATCATGAGAATCTAATCATCATTATAACCAAGCAAGATAACTTGCCTCAATTCTGTAAGCGAAAGATAGTCGTTCTCCAAATGATCAAACAGACGGTATCCTCGGTTAAACACTCAATCGAACAAGCAACCTTGAATGAAACGTAATTCATTCAATAACATATTCATATAATATTAATCTCAATTCGTAGGAAACGACGCCCGCAACCTACTCGAATAATTCATTCCACCCTAATGAATACCTTAATGATTTATGAAAGGTTTCAATACATCTAATTCATCTTCCAAAATAGGATTATCATATCAAAAATGTCCTTTAGTTCTCTTGTTATTCTATGAACAAAACATCTTCAATTCGCCAATAAAATTGGTTTAATCAAATTCTTATGTTCTACAACATCTACTATTATAAAAGGATAGTCATAATGAATTTGATACTCAATCTACCATGACAGTATCATTCATAAACAGCATCACCTTCTTAAGAATACTATCTATTCAGCATGATAATGAACCACATTCTAAGTTATCAACACATTAGATTAATGAAAAGTTATAGTTGTAATTATCAAGATCCTTATCATTCTTCAAAGACTTGTGAAGCTGAACCATAATGATTGTTAAAGCTTCTAAGATTTCTGAACAAGATCATTTAATCCTATCTTTAACATTATCAAGTTCTTCCCAAGGTAATTAAATACCTAAAATGGTGTTTAAACACTCTATGATATCAAGTTCTTGATTAAATCCAGCTATGATGAAGCTAACCGATCCAACAATGTTCTACTGAGTTAAATTCATCCAGTAAGATGGGTAATGATAACTACAAACATGGTTACCATCACTACAACATCAAGAACTCATCTAATCTAAACCC
This sequence comes from Orobanche coerulescens, assembly GCA_033398695.1. Lineage (NCBI taxonomy): Eukaryota > Viridiplantae > Streptophyta > Magnoliopsida > Lamiales > Orobanchaceae > Orobanche > Orobanche coerulescens. The sequence goes on from CM065817.1 coordinate 85,773,216, forward strand.
TCATTTATCATATTCATCAAGAAGTGTTTAAAAAGTTTAATTATAACCATGTTTTACTTGCTTAATCTAACTCTAGGTGAAGTATAATTCGTCATTAATCATCAACATAAGAAAATAATGCAGAGAGGAAAGTACACCTACCTCCAAAAATGAAGAACAACTTCAATGCTATGAGAAAATACACTCCAAGATCAAGAACAACTCCTAATCTCCAAGGAAATGAGCTCCACTCCAAGATTTAAGGCTTAGAAACAAGTTGGTGAAGGTTGATATCGTTTTGGGAGTGCATGTTGGAATATTTATTCCACACATTATTTAATTTATGTTTTGATGATTAAAGTTGCTAATCTGCAAAACAACATCGAGGCGAAGCAAAACAACGAAGCAGACGAAGACGCAAAAAGTTGCAACTGATCGCATTAGCGCACGCTAAGGCATATATGTTAGCGCACGCTAACGAAGAGTAAGCCGCATCCTGCAAGTTTCAAGTAAGTCAGTGAAGAAAAGCTGAACGATAGCGCACGCTACACATAAGTATTAACGCACGCTATCGAGCCATGTTACTGTTGTGGAAGAATTCAAACACAGAATAACGTATGTAATGAAGTCATCATTAGCGCACGCTACAAAGAAGGAATAGCGCACGCTAAGTTGTATGAATCTAGTCAATCCGAACGTTGGAAAGATTCGGCGGAAAGTCAAGCATCAAACGGATAGTTTGACAAGTAAAGGCAATGGATATATTACGTTAACGCACGCTACTCAATCATGGTTAACGTACGCTAAGTAAGTGAGGTTACGTACGTAAGGAAGAAGCATAACGTACGCTAAAGAAGAAACGAAGCTACTGGACTGAAACTGGAAAGATCTAGCGCACGCTACAAAAGAAAGCTAGCACACGCTAGCAAGTCAAAACAGCCAGCAACGGCTAGTTTATGGGAAATGCCTATAAATACCATCCCTATGGTATTGTTTGAGTACAACAACTTCAAGCAAACGAGATATTCATCTGAGAATCATATACTTACATTGTTGTTGTAATATTGAGCTTATATTGTTAGTTTGAGTGTTTATACATTCAACATTATACACGAGAGGTAAAAGAAAAAGATACGATTGGATTCGGTGTTATTAAGATCAAGTATCCGGCATTGTTAGAATCGCAATCGATATCTAAGTGAGGTTTATCTAGTACCGATAGAAAGCTAGAGTGGTTGATTCCTTATCCGATAGAAAAGGAAAAACGGTTTTACTCGGACCGATAGAAGACGAGCTTGTAACGGTAATCCCTCGACCGATAGAAGAGAGGCGTAGAGGTTTTGATCTTAAGCCTAAGGAAAAAGATACATCGAGAGAGGACGTAGGCTTCGTTAATAGCCGAACCTCTATAAATCCTTGTGTGATTTATTTTCCGCAATTTTATTTAGGCTTCCGCACAAACGGCGCAAATATCTGATTTGGTACCCAACAATTGGTATCAGAGCGGTTCTCCAATACGCGGCTTAACATCCGAGGAGAAGATCCAAAATGGCGTTTCAAATCTCTCCAGCCGAAGGCCTTGCTCTCAACCGACCACCATTTTTTGATGGCGCGAACTTCATGACTTGGAAGAAGAAGATGTCGATATTCATTCGAGCTGACGACATCGAACTTTGGAAAGTGATTTGTCTTGGTCCAAAAATCCCAATGAATTCCAACGGTACGCTTAAAAATTTTGAAGAATATGACGACTCCGATTGGAAAAACGACCATTTCAATTGTAAGGCAACTCAACTTCTTTATTGTGCCTTAAATCCGGAAGAACACAACCGGATATCATCGTGTGATAGTGCCAAAGAAATCGGAAAATGCTTGAGGTAACACACGAAGGTACGTCTCAAGTCAAGGAGACGAAGATAAACATGCTCCTTCACGATTATGAATTATTCCAAATGAAGGACGCTTAATCCATCTCGATTATGCTCGACCGATTTTCGGTCATCACTAATGGATTAGCATGTTTTGGAAAACCACTTTCGAGTAGTGAGAAAGTAAAGAAAATTCTCCGATCACTACCTCGAGAATGGGGACAGTGCAGTTACGGCAATAATGGAATCTAAAGATTTAAATACTCTCGATTTTAGTGCTCTCGTTGGTTCTCTTATCAACTACGAGATTGTTCTAAAATCTCGGAATGCCAAACCGAAACCGAAGGAGAGGTCGATAGCCTTCAAGGCTAAAATGTCGAAAAAGAAAGAAGAAACCCCGGTGGACGAAAGCGACGAAGAAATGGCATATTATGCCAAAAATATTAATAAGTTCCAACACTTATTAAACCGGAGAAAGAAGGACATTCAAGCGGGCGAACCTAAGAAATTCGACAACACTTGTCGATTATGTGGTAAACTGTGCCACTTTGCTAAGAACTGCCGAGTAAAGCAAAAGGAGGTTCTAATCGCAACATGGAGCGACGAAGATCCCGATGAAGATTTTCTTGAACAAAATAATCTCGCGCTCATGGCCCGGAGTTCATTCGACGATAGCGACGTCGAAAGCCAAGTAAGTAATTCTTACGACGAACTTTTTGAAGCATTCGAGTTACTACATACGGACTATCAAAATGCTATAAATGAAATTAAGTCCCTCAAGTCTAAATATAAAACTTTGGAAATTGAAAATTCCAAAATACTTGAAAAAGGGAAATTTGTCGAAATTGATCATTCGAAATGCCTTGAAAATGAAAATATTTTGAAAAATGATCTTTTAAAAGTTCAAGATGAACTAAAAATTTTGACAAAGAAATTTTCGTGCGGCAACGATAAATTTGAACAAATGTTATGTGTTCAAAAATATACTCTAAATAAAGAGGGGTTAGGATTCAAATCACGTTCGAAAAACGAATCCGTTAATTTCAATATACCCCATTGCGAAAAGTGTTTAAAAATCGGGCATCATATTTCCAATTGCAAAAGCTCAAGACGGACGATAAAACTAAAAGGATTTGGGTTCCTAAAGGAACAAACGTTTCAAACATCGTCTATGTTTCAAAAGAAAAACCAACTATCGGTTGGATCCCCAAAAATAAATTTTGACAAATGATATTTTACAAAGGGGGAGAAGGAAATAATATTTTCAGGGGGAGTTTATACCCTTATTAATGCATAAATTGGTATCATGCATATTTATATTTCTTTTGGTATCCTTTATATTTTTTTTTACTTTTTGATGAAGACAAAAAAGGGGGAGAAAGATATGAATTGAGATAAAAAGGAGAAGGAGATGAATTGAGATAAAAATGAGAAAAATCGAAGAAGTCAAAAAGCAAAGAAAAGCATACAATTAGGGGGAGTTGAAAAATGAAAAACGACGGAGTTGAAAATTAAGGGAGATATTGAAAAGAAAAGAGAATTGGAGAAACTAACGAAACGATCAAAGTCGAAAACTTTGATTCGTAGAAATATACATATATTATTTTTTACAGATTATCCAATTCAAGAGTTGTTTTGTAATCATCAAAAAGGGGGAGATTGTTGGAATATTTATTCCACACATTATTTAATTTATGTTTTGATGATTAAAGTTGCTAATCTACAAAACAACATCGAGGCGAAGCAAAACAACGAAGCAGGCGAAGACGCAAAAAGTTGCAATCTGGACTGCATTAGCGCACGCTAAGGCATATATGTTAGCGCACGCTAACGAAGAGTAAGCTGCATCCCAGCCAAGTTTCGAAGTAAGCTACAGTGAAGAAAAGCTGAACGATAGCGCACACTACACATAAGTATTAACGCACGCTATCGAGTGATGTTACTGTTGTGGAAGAATTCAAACACAGAATAACGTATGTAATGAAGTCATCATTAGCGCACGCTACAAAGAAGGAATAGCGCACGCTAAGTTGTTTGAATCTAGTCAATCCGAACGTTGGAAAGATTCGGCGGAAAGTCAAGCATCAAACGGATAGTTTGACAAGTAAAGGAAATGGATATATTACGTTAACGCACGCTACTCAATCATGGTTAACGTACGCTAAGTAAGTGAGGTTACGTACGTAAGGAAGAAGCATAATGTACGCTAAAGAAGAAATGAAGCTACTGGACTGAAACTGGAAAGATCTAGTGCACGCTACAAAAGAAAGCTAGCGCACGCTAGCAAGTCAAAACAGCCAGCAACGGCTAGTTTATGGGAAATGCCTATAAATACCATCCCTATGGTATTGTTTGAGTACAACAACTTCAAGCAAACGAGATATTCATCTGAGAATCATATACTTACATTGTTGTTGTCATATTGAGCTTATATTGTTAGTTTGAGTGTTTATACATTCAACATTATACACGAGAGGTAAAAGAAAAAGATACGATTGGATTCGGTGTTATTAGGATCAAGTATCCGACATTGTTAGAATCGCAATCGATATCTAAGTGAGGTTTATCTAGTACCGATAGAAAGCTAGAGTGGTTGATTCCTTATCCGATAGAAAAGGAAAAACGGTTTTACTCGGACCGATAGAAGACGAGCTTGTAACGGTAATCCCTCGACCGATAGAAGAGAGGCGTAGAGGTTTTGATCTTAAGCCTAAGGAAAAAGATACATCGAGAGAGGACGTAGGCTTCATTAATAGCTGAACCTCTATAAATCATTGTGTGATTTATTTTCCGCAATTTTATTTACGCTTCCGCACAAACGGCGCAAATATCCGATTTGGTACCCAACAGTGCAGAGGGACGATAAATGGAGAGAGAATCAGTTTAGAGTTGTGAAGAAATGAAAAATAGGCTGTTCCTATAAATAGACTGGACATACTTAGCGCACGCTATCGAAACAGTTTAGCGTACGCTAATGCACTTACGTACGCTAACCGGTCGATATTACGTACGTAAGCGGCTTACAGAGGCTACTGTCTTGAATTTTCGCAGGTCGTTAGCACACGCTAATGAGAAATGGGTTACGCACGCTAATAAAAGTTGATTCTAGCCGACATGACAGCTCACATTATTCCCATGCATGCCAATCGGATAAGAAGTTCACGTGCTGAAGTCAACTGATGCCAGATTCCCTATTAGCGTACGCAACAGAGGAAACCTTACGCACGCTAAGGCACATGATTAGCGTACGTTAATCGTACTATGTAGCGTACGCTACATCAACGAAAAAAATTCGAAAATGCAACTCTCTAATTAACATCGAATCATCACATATGAAATGAAATAACAACGATATGAAATTCAAATCTATAATACCTCAACATAATACTAAATGCAACAATTCATGATAATCAGATTATCCGAATAATACAATGACAGGTAAAAATGAAAAGTTACAGTCGGATATTACAAACTCTTGGCAGATTAGTGATCATTGCCTAATTTTTTATACTTTTGGTCTATTATTGAGGGGATGGCTGGCATTGATCCGATCTAATGTAATAATGCTGGAGTTTTGGAGCTATTAGATGACTTTAGGTGTGTAAATAGACCCCTTAGATCCATCATTATTCATCTTTCATCATATATTTTTCCACTTTTTGTAATATTTTCTTTGTGTGAAGAACACACTTGTGTTCTTGAGTGACTTGTGTAATAGTGGTATAGCATATGTTGTTAAGGGAGTTTATTGCTTCTTTCTCCTTTATCTACTAAGGCAGTTCGGATCAATTCTTTCTCTTTTTCAACTAATAATGACCACTCAAGCTTGTATTATGTTTATTAAACCCTTCATGGGCTAAGTTACTTAAGTTGGGATTATAAACAAGGTTAGTCATGTTATTTAAGTTTGTATAAAGATCTATTATGAATTACTTATTATTGTGTGTGATTTTCATTGTTTTACCAATCTTTATTTATTTGGCCAATAAATGACGATATTTATGGTCTTCATATGTTTCGAAAGAAAATATGTTTGATTAGATCAAATGATCTTCACTCTAAGTTGTTCTAGGGGATAGAAATATACCTCTAGACCTTAGATGATTCTTTGAGTTATTTTCATAAAACTTAATGCTATGTATTGAAGTCAATCAACATAGAAATATAGTGGATTGATTCAATATATAAGGGGCGTTTTATAGTTCGAAAGAGAAACCGTCTTTTTAAGGAAAATCGAATCTACACAATATAATAAGTAAATTCATCTTATGATCTCCTATACATCTTCTATAACTATTGATGAACTAAGTTTGTAATCCCAACTATTTCATCTTATCTTTTATTAATCTATTATTAGTGTAATCTTTCATTTCCTTGAACATTAGAACTATTATTGCATTTTCTTTGCAATTGTCAAACCAAACTCTTAAATTATGTGTTTCAATCATATAAATCTCTATAACAAATATTTAAATAGTGTATAATTCAATATATAACCTAACTTCCTTGTGGGTTCGATAAACCGGACTCAAAAAGTCCACTTACTACTTGATATGATATCGTGCACTTGCGATAGTTACACTAAAGACGTGTCAATGAATCAAGCTTAATTCTCTCATTATGAATATTAGATATTGGATATCTAATTTGGGACATTGGATGTCTAAATCGATTTATTGGATAAATTGATTTACGGCCTAATGAATTAAAATGAATTACTGGTGATTAATTTAATTCATGAATATAATTATTTCTTGGAGAAATTAATTATATTATTATGTATTTGATATGATTAATTAATTGGATTAATTAATCGATATAAATACATCGGAACATAATAGGAGTTTGTCTGTTTAGACTCACAGGAGTCCGAAACGGACCGAACTCGTCCGGCACCTTCTAGATGGCCGCCCCAATCACCTACTCCCTCAATTGGTCTTGGTCTTCACTTGGTGGGGTTCTAGCCTTGTGACCAATCAAGGGGACAAAGATCACCTTTGTATTGTCAAAAGGTAGGAGATATAGGGAGATATGCATGAGAATAAATGTGAAGACCACATCTCCCTATTGACACACACACTCACGGTTTGTCAAGAAGAAGAGATAGGAAAATAGTTTTCCAAGTGCTTCACAATATTCTTCATCATCTTCAAATATTCATCACAAGTTTTTCTTGGAGAAAAATAGAGTGATATAGAGAGATAAAGAATATATACTTAGAGTGTTATAATATTGATAAACAAGCTTCTAGAACCTTGTTCTATCCGCATCCTTAGAGGACAACAGGGTTTAGTCATTCCGGTCATTTCTCCTACATATGGCAAGTAGAGACGCGGTCCTTTCGGCGTTGGATCATCCAAGAGCTTGGAGTGCATTGGATCGTAGGGAAATCAACTAAAGCTTGGGGAGTTGCTCAAGAGAAGGAATCCATTTAATCAATGGAATACAAGGGTAAGTTTCTTGTATCTCTTGTGTTTCGTTTAATAGTCGTATATACGTAGCTCGATCGATCCTCTTAGGGATTCATATTGAATTAATTTTCATTTTACCGCTTCCACTGGGCCTTCGTTTTAGGCACCGAATCCCAACAATAGAGAGATAATAAATTCACATTTATCCATCAACGATCCTGATGCGCGACTCTGTAGGTCCGTCTCAGCTGCCATTGGGAGGAACCAATGAGTGCGGGCAGCACTTAGCCAGCCTAGCGGGCCGCAATACAAATGTAACACCCCCAAAATATCTCGAGGTATTACAGTGCCGTGAACCCCACGTGGGACCCACAAGGCTAGTTGGAATAATAGGCATTTTAAGAAAATCGCGATAAAACATTAAATTCAAGGTTTACATAACGTGAGTCGAAATATTTAAGGAAAAATGTAATTTGAAGTCCAATTATTACACAACAAGAGTTTTTCCAAAGAAAACAATTTATTTCAATTTGAGCAGCGGCTAGAGATAATTCCAACACCGTTCAAGTCTGACCGGACCCCTCGGGAATGTCCTGCACATGATGAACAATTTTACCTGGTACGACGAATCATACCAGGTAACCAAGGTCAGAGAATGCATACCAAATAACAGTTACTAACAATGATATACGTCATCTTTACAATCACAGTATATAGTAATCATAGGGAATATTTCATCACTCGACCAACGTTGTCTCTCTCTTTTATCACATAAGCCCCAAGGTCGCAACCAAGGGTCACGGAAGTATCCACACGGGAATACCCCGGAACATAGGCGCCCAATTCGGGTCTTACCCCCTAACACATTTCCACACGGGTACCAAAAAGGTTTTATCCCCAACACATCGGCCCATTTATGACATTTTTAGAGAAAGACAAACGTCGGCATTTATCAAAATGGCACATACGCACATACGGTATAACATTGATATTAGAAAATTCTCGAGCAAGGTTTCACTTGCCTGTGATCCGATAGTAGGTGCTTTGTGATAAGGAGTCCCCACGCCTGCTCGAGCTTAACCTAGCCACGAAATATCCGATTAACACCTTGTACGGATTATGATGAATAAAACTAGTCTCCCTTTCCTAATCGGATTCCTGGTGTAGTTTTGGTTGTCGATATAAGTATCGTTTCTAAGTTTTAACGCATTGTGTACCATTATCCCGTTCAATCCTATAATTAACATTAGATATGTCGATTTACTCAAGAAGATAATCCTATCATTCTTCGGTTGACAACGAATTATTATGGCGTAATCGAACCTCATGCCTTCTAATTCAATTCTATATTCCGAATACTACAATCGACGGATTCTATTGCACAATAACTTTGGTGGTTTGATACCCAATATTGATTATACTATCGAATCATTTTCCTTAGTTTGCTAAGTGTCAAAAATCACAAGGTAAGGGTGGCTACGAACAATGGAACATACGGTAACGGATTACTACGAATTTTCCCACAATTGATTCGTCAAATTTTACATTCTTAGCGATGATTTGAAGTGAAATTTCGTATGAAAGATATGATTTGCATGAAACGAAACATATGAGAAACGATACTTTCGGTTACTACAATTCCATCCGACAAGATTGTTTACGAAGTTTAGCAAAATCTACCAAATACCCGCAATCTAACATGTATAAATACGAAAAAATCAAAGATATAACTCCAGGGATTGGTGGCTTACCTTATTGGAAGAAGAATAATGAAGATAGTTGACGGATTCACAAGAACTACGGGGAGAACGAGAAGTGACTTGAACGACTTGGATAATCTTCACCGGAGCTCAAGAATCCACCTCCTCAATGCTAGTTCAAGTGTATAAGAGGCTTAAGAACCGGGTATAGGGGGAATTTCTCCAAGGGTGATAGCTTGTGATGTTGGGTCGTGCAAATGAAGAAGGGAATTGCCATTTTATAAAACTTGTTTTTGGTAACGTACGATAAGAGTGTTACGTACGTAAGGTGTATTACATACGTAACGGTGTAATGACAACGTACGTAAAGAACTCACTGCCCGAAATGTGCCCAAGTGTTACGTACGTTAAATTTGGGACATAATGTACGTAACGAATAGTTGACTCGTTTGTCCTCTAGCCCGCTGAAAGTAACTCTGTCCGTGTCAAAGGAAAAATTCTGGTCGGGAGACCGACCCACCTGTTACGTACGTAATACAGATACCCTAACGTACGTAACAATCGAAATATAGCGTACGTTAGGCATGAGTTATAGCGCTCGTTAGACAGAACTTTAACGTGTGTTAGACATAAACTCTTTAGCCTCAAATCACATTCTAACCATCTCGGGGTGACCATCCCTTCCACTCGTCAACAATTATCGGGGAACAAGACGTTGGCCACCGTCATATTCGCACCGACGATCGTCCCACGGCGTCAAGGCGTGTCACCCCCGTTTCATTGACATCATACAATTATATAGCACTAAATGGAATACATAAATAGAAATGACGTCACATTACCAAACATTCACACAGTACAAAGTAATCAAGCATGGAATACCGGAGGTATTACATATCACCCCTCTTAAAAATAGTTTCGTCACGAAACTTAAGAAAATAACTCGGGATGACTCTCCTTCATGCTCGACTCGGTTTCCCAATTCGCTTCTTCCGTGCCGTGGTGCGACCACTGAATCTTCACGAGGGGTATGGCTTTATATCTTAACATCTTCACACGCCGATCTAAAATGGCAGTCGGTATCTCTCTAAAGGTAGCGTCATCGGAAATTTCCACTTCTTCGAAATTGAGCTTGTGACTCGGGTCATAGACATACTTCCTTAACTGGGAGACGTGAAAAACGTTATGCACTCCATCCAGATGCGGTGGTAGAGCTAATCGATATGCGAGTTTCCCTACTGGGTCCAATATCTCAAACGGACCTATAAATCTCGGGCTTAACTTGCCCTTCTGGCCGAAACGCCGGATACCTCGCATAGGTGATACTTTGACCCAAACATGATCCCCGACCGTAAATTCTAACGGTCGATGTCGGTTTTCGGCATAAGATTTCTGTCGGCTCTGCGTGGCTAGCATGTGTTTCCGAACGATAGAGATCTTCTTAATGGACTCCTGGATAAGATCCAACTCGGTAACCGCGATGTCGGAGGCATCATCCCAGCATAACGGTGACTTGCATCTTCGCCCATACAGGGCCTCGAATTGTGCCATGCCTATGCTTGTATGCCAGCTGTTGTTGTACGATAACTCCACTAACCCCAAATGTCTAGCCCAATCCTTTCCCCAATCGAGCACGCATGCCCTCAACATATCTTCCAAGGTTTGAATCGTACGCTCGGTCTGTCCACCTGTCTGAGGATGATAAGCCGTACTAAAATGTATTTGGGTCCCCATAGCTTTATGGACGGCTTTCCAAAAACGAGACACATATCTGGTGTCCCTATCCGAAATGATGGACGAGGGAACACCATGTAGCCTTACGATCTCTCTGATGAAAATGACGGCCAGCTGTTCTGTCCCGGTTGTCTCTTGAATAGGAATGAAATGTGCTGATTTTGTCAATCGATCAACAATGACCCAAATTGTATCCTTTCCTCCCACTGCCGTAGGTAGCTTAGTGACAAAGTCCATTGATATGCTCTCCCATTTCCACTCTGGGATGGGTAGGGGATGCATAATTCCGGCTGGTCTGCGGTGTTCAATTTTCACTTGTTGGCACGTCATACATCGGGCGACGAACCTAGCAACTTCCCATTTCATATTCTTCCACCAAAAACTCTGTCGCAAATCTTTGTACATCCTGCTTGCTCCGGGGTGAATAGAATAGGGAGTGTAGTGCGCCTCTGTCAGTATAGTTTGCTTCAGCCCGTCATTCGGTGGAATACATATCCTGTTCTTGAACCTCACCAAATCACCCTGAATCTTATAGTCGCAAACATCTCCTTTCTCGATTCTTGCACCAATCGCACATAATTCAGGATCATCCATCTGTGCTAGACGTATCTCATCTAGTAAGGACGAAAGTATATTGATTGAGCATAATTGTCCTTGCCTACGTTGTACCCATACTTCGGTGTTGCTTCTCCTGATATCTTGCTGCAGTTTGGCTGAATCACAGGCCGATACCATTACCTCTTGTGTAGTTTTCCAACTAAGAGCATGAGCCACCACATTGGCTCTTCCGGGATGATAAGAGATTTCCACATCGTAGTTCTTGATTAGCTCCAACCAACGCCTCTGTATCATGTTTAATTCTCTCTACGTGAAGATATATTTCAAACTCTTATGATCCGTGAAAACTTTGCAAGTAATTCCGTAGAGATAGTGCCTCCAAATCTTGAGAGCATGCACCACCGCGGCTATCTCCAAGTCATGTGTCGGGTAATTTACTTCGTACGGCTTCAGTTGTCGGGATGCGTACGCAACGACTCTGCCATTCTGCATGAAGACACACCCTAGTCCATGCTTGGATGCATCCGTGTATATAACGAATCCTTCTGTACCCTGTGGTAACACTAGTACTGGGGCGGTAGTTAGCCTACACTTGAGCTCGTCGAAGCTCTTCTGGAAGTCTGCAGTCCATACAAATTTGGTGCTCTTTCTCAGTAGGTTCGTTAACGGTCGGGCGATACAGGAAAAAGCCTCGACGAATCTTCGATAGTAACCCGCCAGTCCTAGGAAGCTCCTAACCTCCTTGACATTCTTCGGCGTTTCCCAACTCGTTATTGTCTCGATCTTTTGTGGGTCGACCTTGACACCTTCTGCCGAGACAACATGTCCGAGAAAAATTACCTCCGGCATCCAGAATTCGCACTTGGACAGTTTCGCATAAAGTTGGTGTTGCCTTAACACGCTCAGCACTTGCCTCAAATGTTTCTCGTGTTCCTGTCGGCTTCGAGAATATATCAGGATGTCATCGATAAAAACCACCACGCATTTATCGAGGAAATCAATCAAAACTCTATTCATCAGTTCCATGAAAACGGCTGGGGCATTAGTCAACCCGAATGATACCACGATATACTCGTAATGCCCATACCTCGACCGAAATGCAGTCTTGGGTATATCTTCCTCCCGAATCCTCAATTGGTGATATCCGGACCGTAAATCGATCTTTGAAAACACGACTGCACAAGCGGTCATCAATTCTTGGTAGTGGATAACGATTCTTGATAGTAACCTTATTCAACTCCCTGTAGTCGATGCACAAGCGTAGTGAGTTGTCTTTCTTCTTAACGAAAAGTACCGGCGCGCCCCACGGCGAGGTGCTTGGGCGGATCAACCCTTTCTCCAACAGATCTTCGAGCTGTATTTTTAATTCCTTCATCCCGGCCGGTGCCATCCTGTAAGGAGCTTTGGAAATAGGCCTCGTCCCCGGCTCGAGTTCAATGGAAAGGTCAACTTCTCGGTGCGGTGGCAGCCCTGGTAGTTCATCAGGAAATACCTCTGGAAACTCATTCACCCTCCGAATGGTTGTGATTGCAAGTTGTGAAGTGTCCTCTCGAAGAACATAACACCAATAGTACTCACTTCGAGAGCTGCAGGAGGCTTCTTTTGCGATAATGCTGAGAGAGCCTTTCGTACTAAAGTGTTCACGTCCGCTGATGACATGTGTGGTACCGTCATGAGCCGAAATGGAAATAGTCAAGTGGTAGGTATCCAAGATCGTTTTGTGGAATGGCATCCAGTCCATACCTAATATGATATCTTCATTCTGGAGCGGAAAGACCATAAGATTAGCGGTCCAGCTATGATTGTTGATGCAGATACGACAGTCTCGAACCTTTTGATCGCCGCTTAATCTACTACCCTCGGGTAGTTTAACAGTAAAGGGCTCACAAGGTACACAAACAAGATTTAAGCGTTCAACACATTCCACAGATATAAACGAATGGGTGGCTCCGGTATCAAATAGTACATGCACTGGCTGAGAGTTAACAAGAAGAGTACCTGAGATAGCTGGCGCAGACTGACCATCCGTAGCCCTCAGCTCAAATACACGAGACGGCACTGACTCCGAAAAGGACGAGGTACCTCCGCCGCACCCACGTCCTCGTCCGGCACCGTGTAGTGGTGGTTGGTTCTGGTGAGATGGGGCTCGGTAGTTGGAAACAGCAGGCGTCCTAGGGGATTGCACAGAGCCTTGTTGACTTGGTTGGGAAGCTGGGCTCTGAGTGGAATTGGCCCGCCAGCAGTAACGAGACATGTGTCCACTCTTTCCGCAAGTGAAACATTTGGTATCCGTATTCTGACACCGATCCTTAGTATGCCCGGTCATACCACAGTTGAAGCAGTCCCTACGGTAAGGCCGATCAGATACACCCTTCTGTTGGTACGAAACCGCCGACTTAAAAGAAGATGCGGGCCCCGAATTCATTTTGTTGTTGCTCCCAGGCTGAACTGATGTCTTCTGCTTCTTCGAGTTATGCCCGATGTCGGTATTAACAACTGTACCGGCATATGCTGTGACTACGTCTTCGTATGCTCTCAGGGTCGTGCAGTGAAATCCGGCGGCATAGCGCTGTACATCCTCCGGTAACCTCTGTGCAAGATGGCATATTCGTTGATCTTCTGATGGAACCATCTGGGAGATGTAACTAAGCTCGGTTCGGTAGGCTCGAATGATCTCTGGTACTGGAATGTTCTGAGGCCCGGCACTGAAAAAGTCTCGTGCGCGAGCAGTTTGGGCTGATCTGGGACAGTACTCGCTCCGTAGTAGTCGGGCAAATTCGGTCCACCCGACCACTCGGTCCTCTGGCCTGTAAGTCCTCCACCAACGTGCAGCAGTGTCACGGAGTTGATTAATTCCGAGCGGCACCTTTCTGTTCTATGGACATCCGATTACCTCGAAGGCAGTCTCCATTTCAGAAATCCAGTCGTCCACGTGTTTCTCTCCTGTTCCGTCAAATAATGGAGGCCTAGCCTTCAACATCTCTCCCAACCATCGATCTCTTCCTGCGTTTTCTTCCACATTGATGACCGGTATCCGTTCCGCCTGATTGACCTGAGCAATTCCCATGGCGATGGCCTGGGCAAGGGCCTGAACAAAAGCTGGGTCCATACCCCCCGGGTTGTTATTCTAGCGCTCCGCCTCCTGATCGTTTTGATTAACTGGTGGCGGCTGGCCCCTAGCAGGATGGGTCTCGGCAGTGTTCCCGTCCTCATTGTGGTTCGCGGCGGAACCCTGAGCGTCATTCACCATCCTCCTAGCTCCTCGGCGTGCCATCACTAACGGTATTAATCTAAAGCCAGTTCCACGCACGGTTTACAATCAAATGTTGTACAAAAATAGAAACACACACATATCACTTACTTGCATTCCCATGAGGAGTTTCGATCGCTTGGGGTGTTGGACTTTGAAGAAAAAAAAATAGGAGAAAGTTTATTCAAACCAGGAGTTTCGCTCTGATACCATTTTCTGTAACACCCCCAAAATATATCGAGGTATTACAGTGCCGTGAACCCCACGTGGGACCCACAAGGCTAGTTGGAATAATAGGCATTTTAAGAAAATCGCGATAAAACATTAAATTCAAGGTTTACATAACGTGAGTCGAAATATTTAAGGAAAAATGTAATTTGAAGTCCAATTATTACACAAAAAGAGTTTTTCCAAAGAAAACAATTTATTTCAATTTGAGCAGCGGCTAGAGATAATTCCAACACCGTTCAAGTCTGACCGGACCCCTCGGGAATGTCCTGCACATGATGAACAATTTTACCTGGTACGACGAATCATACCAGGTAACCAAGGTCAAAGAATGCATACCAAATAACTGTTACTAACAATGATATACGTCATCTTTACAATCACAGTATATAGTAATCACAGGAAATATTTCATCACTCGACCGATGTTGTCTCTCTCTTTTATCACATAAGCCCCAAGGTCGCAACCAAGGGTCACGGAAGTATCCACACGGGAATACCCCGGAACATAGGCGCCCAATTCGGGTCTTACCCCCTAACACATTTCCACACGGGTACCATATAGGTTTTATCCCCAACACATCGGCCCATTTATAACATTTTTAGAGAAAGACAAACGTCGGCATTTATCAAAATGGCACATACGCACATACGGTATACCATTGATATTAGAAAATTCTCGAGCAAGGTTTCACTTGCCTGTGATCCGATAGTAGGTGCTTTGTGATAAGGAGTCCCCATGCCCGCTCGAGCTTAACCTAGCCACGAAATATCCGATTAACACCTTGTACGGATTATGATGAATAAAACTAGTCTCCCTTTCCTAATCGGATTCCTAGTGTAGTTTTGGTTGTCGATATAAGTATCGTTTCTAAGTTTTAACGCATTGCGTACCATTATCTCGTTCAATCCTATAATTAACATTAGGTATGTTGATTTACTCAAGAAGATAATCCTATCATTATTCGGTTGACAACGAATTATTATGGCGTAATCGAACCTCATGCCTTCTAATTCAATTCTATATTCCGAATACTACAATCGACGGATTCTATTGCACAATAACTTTGGTGGTTTGATACCCAATATTGATTATACTATTGAATCGTTTTCCTTAGTTTGCTAAGTGTCAAAAATCACAAGGTAAGGGTGGCTACGAACAATGGAACATACGGTAATGGATTACTACGAATTTTCCCACAATTGATTCGTCAAATTTTACATTCTTAGCGATGATTTGAAGTGAAATTTCGTATGATAGATATGATTTGCATGAAACGAAACATATGAGAAACGATACTTCCGGTTACTACAATTCCATCCGACAAAATTGTTTATGAAGTTTAGCAAAATCTACCCAATACCCGCAATCTAATAAGTATAAATACGAAAAAATCAAAGATATAACTCCAGGGATTGGTGGCTTACCTTATTGGAAGAAGAATAATGAAGATAGTTGACGGATTCACAAGTACTACGGGGAGAACGAGAAGTGACTTGAACGACTTGGATAATCTTCACCGGAGCTCAAGAATCCACCTCCTCAATGCTAGTTCAAGTGTATAAGAGGCTTAAGAACCGGGTATAGGGCTAGGAATTTCTCCAAGGGTGATAGCTTGTGATGTTGGGTCGTGCAAATGAAGAAGGGAATTGCCATTTTATAAAACTTGTTTTTGGTAACGTACGATAAGAGTGTTACGTACGTAAGGTGTATTACGTACGTAATGGTGTAATGACAACGTACGTAAAGAACTCACTGCCCGAAATGTGCCCAAGTGTTACGTACGTTAAATTTGGGACATAACGTACGTAACGAATAGTTGACTCGTTTGTCCTCTAGCCCGCCGAAAGTAACTCTGTCCGTGTCAAAGGAAAGATTCTGGTCGGGAGACTGACCCACCCGTTACGTACGTAATATAGATACCCTAACGTACGTAACAATCGAAATATAGCGTACGTTAGGCATGAGTTATAGCGCGCGTTAGACAGAACTTTAACGTGTGTTAGACATAAACTCTTTAGCCTCAAACGACATTCTAACCATCTCGGGGTGACCATCCCTTCCACTCGTCAACAATTATCGGGGAACAAGACGTTGGCCACCGTCATATTCGCACCGACGATCGTCCCACGGCGTCAAGGCGTGTCACACCCGTTTCATTCACATCGTACAATTATATAGCACTCAATGGAATACATAAATAGAAATGACGTCACATTACCAAACATTCACACAGTACAAAGTAATCAAGCATGGAATACCGGAGGTATTACAATAAACCCCGACGAATGAATGAGGGGATCATTCAGAACTATTATGTCGTGAATACCGTATATATATAAACCCTTCAATCATATGTCCCGGTCAAGTATTAGTGTCACGGTAAAGTCAAACCCTATTATAACTTGACTATATGCACTTGTTAATGCAAACCGAGATCACCGAGCTCTTGTGTATCAAATACAAATAGCTCTAAATGCTTTGGCCAAAGACTTATGATCTCATTTTCTATTAACCACATAGGACATTTACCTGCTCACTAACAGGAGAAAGAATCCTATCTTGGTGTTTAGTAGAGACTGCTACTTACCCACTAAGTTGCATTTCGAGGTTGACCCCACCAACCGGCGATTGGATTGAACTACTCTAATGACTAACTTTATGTCACAAGCACAGATTATACTGAAACCTCAAGCCAAAGATCTACGTACACCTATCACAACCTTTCGATTCACTCATTGACAATCCCTGAGTGATGTAATACCCGTACATTCCATTTCTATATTTTTGATTCCAGTGACTTGCTTGTGTTCATTGACATATGTTGGACATGCTTTCTTCAGCACTTTTCGTCATTCGAGCAAGTTTTTATATTGTTTCGGATTAATGGACGTATTATTTCGACTTTTCCACGTATAAGTTTGAATTTGTAAAATCACCATCAATTCTTGGAAATTCCTAAAGTTCTGAATCTTTTTAGTATTATAGAGCATCAAGTTATCTTTCCAACGGTTCAAACAGTGAGTCAATCGGAGTCCGTACAAAGGAGTTATGGTCAAAATAGCAAAGACTACACAATATATAATTAACGCATGCTAAACGCATCAATTAGCGCGTGCTAACGGAGCCTGGCAGAGGGTTCTGGACTGCATTTTGCAGCCGATAGCGCACACTACACATACCTTAGTGCGTGCTAATTGTTGACAGTATATATAGGACTGCAGATGTCAACTTTCGTCATTTCTTCCTCCCCTTTCTTCCTTCCGACGATCTGGACGATCTTGAGGGTGTCTAAACATGGATTTTTGGCCTGATATCATCACCCATCAATATCTTTGAGTTCCTAGTATGGATTTAACAACATCCCAACATCTTTCACCATTTTAATCAAGGTAAAATTCTTAGAACCCTACTTTCGGGTATTTTGGGGATTTTGTTCTTGACTTGGATTTCAATCCGTTTTTGATAAATCGAGTAGTGTTAAATGATGTTGTTAAACATGTTCTATGGATTATATATCCATTTCCTTGATTCTTTCAACCCGATCGATGATTCAAGTGTTCTTGAGGAACCATGAACATTTATTGTTCGATTAAATATTCATATGAGTTTTCTTTTGTTGATTTGAGGCGTCTCCCATTGGCTTTGGTCTTGTTCCTCGTTGTGATCGTATTTTCCTTATTTCTTATGGGAGTTGTAGGTTCCTAGGCACTTCGACCGAGCCGTGTTCGTCGGAGTGTTTGCGTGCCAATTTCGAGGCAAGTATCTTGCCCATACATTTTATGTTTCGTAGATGTAATAATTGATAATCGACTATGTGTGTTTACTTGGAGTACTCATAACAAACTTTCAAGAGGATTGATACAATCCCATTAACGACTTTCTTTCAAAACTCTCGAGTGCTTTGCAAATAAATGAGTTCTACGGATATGTGTATTGTGGTTGTGAATTGGAATATATTGCCTTCGTGCTACGTGATTATAAAAGCCCTTCTCCCTTGTTAAGGGTTATATGCTCGAATGTGTATTCGTTTGATGAGTGCGCATATGTTGTGTTGTATTGCTTGTCGACTCCCTTGTGAGGAAGTAGTACTATTTGGTGTTGTTGGGGATTACATCTCCTTGTGGTTGTGATTATATATATATATATATATATATATCCACTCTGGGATGGGCCGACGGGTCCTCTGAGGGTTCCGTAACCTCTGATGCGGTTCCGCGGATATTTTGGGTTAACCACTCTGGGACGGACCGACGGGTCCTCTGAGGGTTCCATTGCCTCTGGTGCGGTTAGGGCGGTTATCGGACCGGTTCGGGCCGGGTTTTGACAGACACGGAACTAGTCCGGTAAGGTACCAGATAGACCCGGTCCGGGCCGATAAGAGAACCGGGTCAGATTTAAGATCCGGAACTGCTACAAAATAGTTTGGGCCAGATCCCGGTCCGAATCCGAAACCCCGAAACCCGAATCCGGAACTCGAAAACCCGAAACCCGAATCCGAACTCGAAAACCCGAATCCGGAAATAATTAACCTATAAAAAAATTGAAATCACCAAATTAGAACAATTATTTTAAACCCCCAAATCTGGAACTCTTACTTGAATCCATCAAATCCGAATCCTAAACTAATTTGAAACCCACAAATTTTGTAACCCTAACCAGAATTGAAAATAAACTAAAATCCCCAAAATTGAAACTAATTGAGTTAGGTGCGGGCCATGCGGCTACGGGAGGGAGGGGGTGTAACGCCCCAATACTTATTTAAATGCTATTTATTTTGCTAACGAACATGTTGTAATATCCGTAATTTTCCATTTTTAGCAGTTTTCATTTTTGGTGTATGTCCATTTTTATCGACTCGCTTGTAACCGTTTCGACATTTCTAATCTACTTTGTTCTTGGAGTTTTTCCGTTTGGACGAGTTTTGATGATGTTTTCACGTAATTTCATTTTATGTCATGTTTTGATGTATGAACGTTCGATTCTCATTAAACTCGTTCATTTTCGTTGTTTCTTGGCTTGTACAAGTTCGTATGGTTGAGTTGGTCATGTTGAGACTTTCGGTTTGTAAATCCGACGTCGTTTCGTGACTTTCGGTCACTTGGGTCATTTCCGTAATTTCCTATAAGCTTAGGGAATTTCATATTCGTTGTCGTATTTCGGATTCCCGGGTAGTCGGATTGATATTTTCTTGTGATGGTTAGACTCGTCATCGAATATTCTTCGTAGTCGTATTTTTGGTTCGATAGCAGGTCCGGGTTTCGGGGTCGTACGGACTCGTTTGAATGACAATGCCAATATCTGCTCAAGAGGTGTTACGGCCGTAACACCCGAAGTTACGGCCGTAAGTTGGCCATGTTACGGCCGTAAGTGTCCCCTATTACGGCCGTAACAGCCCGCTGCTTTAAAACAATGGGCAGAGGTCCAATACCTCATTTTCTATCCCTTCTCTCGTTTTTTCTTCACGGGGCGACTCCAGAGGCGATTCCTTCAGTTTTGATCGAAGAATCTTTCGTGTTCCATCACCGTAGAATCATAGTAGCATATCACCATCAGCGTAATCATCCTCCATCGTCCGAATCTGAGGTATCTTCTTCAGGAACCCTAACTTGTATAAATTGGGGGTTTTTCGGGTTTTTCGTGATTGACTCCGAATTGTTAATGTATGTTGCGAAACTTATTATCAATTGTTGTTATTGGGTGATTCCCAATTCGTTTTTCCTCGAATTAATCCATGTATTGTTGATACGGGGAGATTTTGCACGAACCCTCGCCCGTATCGATTGAACGTCTATTGTCGTGATTTGTAATCGGGGTTTTGGGAGTATTCCTTTCGATTATTGATGTCCGTTGGGACTGAGTTATGCTAATTCTTCGTTTAGGAACCGTCGTTTTCCATTCGGATCATCCGTAGTCATTTTTCATTTCCGATTCTTCGAAGATGTCTCAAAGGCAAGTACTTTACATTTGTTTACATGTTCTAGTATTTGAATTATGGCTGTATCGTGGTTGTTGTGGATGGTTATGTGTATGTTCACCTAGGGATGGTCCGACGGGGCCTCTAGGGATACGTATTGCCGTGAGTGTGCGTATCGCGAACTATGGTTAGCCACCCAGGAATGTCCGACGGGGCTCTGCGGGGTACGGTGGCCGTGAGTCTCGTACCAACGGTTAACTTTGAATTGTGATTTATTGGAGATAATGTGTTTTACAATTGTACAATGTAAATATTCCGGAATATAAAATGTTTTCAAAAATGATTTTTGGCGCATATATTCATCTGATTAGAATGTAGTTCAAATGGATTGTACTTGCACTAACAGTTGTCGCTAACCCCTTAAATGGGGGAAATACTTTTTGTATTTCAGGTATTGATCGTGGGGACAAGCGAGTACTCGAGCCGTATGAGGATGATGGGCAAGCATGATATTGTCCAGCAGTTGATTATCGGTGTTATGTCTGTCGGTTATTATTGATGTCTGATTTTGGGGTTTCTGTATTATAAAAATTGGTTTAAGTACTCGAGTACTTCTTGTTTGAAATTGATAATGTTGTGTTCTCGTTTTGGGAAATGGATTTGATGTCAGATTTCATTTGTCGATTTGTAGTCTTTTATTTGAATTGTCATTTTATTAATGATTGTTTGTCGCTGTCGAATGTCTTGTTTGGTACGTTAGCCTGGTGGATTCCACAGTGTGGGGTCCACGGCGCTGTAATATACCCTGAATGTCTTGGGGGTGTTACAGAATATGGTATCGGAGATTAGGTTTATGGATACCTAGGCTGTCGGTTATTTGGGTCTAGTTAAGTGTCGTTTTTGGGACAGTATCACTGCTATGCCATCATCTCAGTACGCCGGTGCTCGTAAGTTTATCCTAACTTGACTCGTTTCACCTTTATGTTCTATTCCTGTCTTAGTATCTTGTTGCGTTTTGTGTTTGATTTGTACTTACCCGTTGCTTCTTCAGAATTCCTGCTGGTAGAGGACGCGGACGCGGTAGGGGACGTGGCGCAGCCGGTGGGGCGGCCATGTCCGATCACTCGGGAACTGATTCGACGATGCCTTCTTTGTCGAACAGTGTTCCCCCTAGTTCCGGAGGTCAGCAGGACCAGTCTGCTAGCTCCGGTAATGCACACGGGAATATTGGAGTGGCCAACATTTTGCAACAAGTAGCGAACCAGATGACGCTACTGACTCAGGCCGTTCTGGTCGGCAATGCTAATGCCAACCCGGTTTCGCCTACTGGATCCGGTAATGATAAGCTACTTCAGGACGTGATTCGTATGCGTCCTCCGCAGTTTGATGGTGCTTCCGACCCTTCTGGTTGGGAGAATTGGCTATTCGAGATGGAGAAAGTGTTTGAGGCTACTAATTGTCCTGAGGAGAGGAAAGTACCCATTGCTCAGTACTTCCTCGCCAAGGAAGCAGCAACGTGGTGGCAAGCGGTGAAACCGCGTGACCGGGCAGCTACGTGGGCAGAGTTTCGAGATCTGATGGAAGATGAATACTGTCCTTGGCCAGTGAAAGAGGGGAGGATCCGAGCCTTCTTTGAGGCTATGCCCCAAGATGTTCCTATTTCTCAAGCTATCAAGGACTACAATCAACAGCTGCATTATGTGAGGAACCAAGTCCGAGATGAGCTTGATAAGATCCGCCACTTTGATATGCGGATGAAACCGAGGGTGCGCCACTACATGTCCTGCAGGGTGCACGACTTTGAAAGAATATCGAATAAGGCGATGGCTTATGAGATGTCGTTTTACGCGATAGAGACGGCAACCAAGTAAAGAAACAAAACCGCCGGCCGCTGGGAGGCAAGTCAGGAGGGTATCCGAAGACTCAGTCTGGTTCGCGAGTCTTCGGGAGTCAGTCGCCATCAGTTGGTCGAGGAAACGGTTCTAGGTCTGCTCCTGCTGGTTCCGTTCATGGTCATACGTGCTTCAACTGTAGCCGTCCGGGCCACATGATGAGTGAGTGTGATAGGCCTCCGATTCAGTGTCTTTCCTGTGGTCGGATGGGTCATCGTGCTAAGTTTTGTACGGATGCAGCTCGGGCTCCAGTTACTCAGATATCAGCCCCAGCCGCGGGAGAGCCGAGTGTGAATCAGGCACCGACAGTTCCTCAGCCGCAGCAGAGTTTTGGTAGAGGTCGAGGTCGTGGTCAGCCTTCTAGAGGGGGAGCTTCTATTGCGGGGTCTCTTCCGCCCCGAGTGTACGAGATGAGACGAGCAGGAGATCCTGACGCGACGGTGGCCACATGTACCGTCCACATCCTTGATCATCCTGTTTCCGTATTGTTCGATTCTGGTGCTACGCATTCTTTTATATCTATGGATTGTGTGTGTCGTCTGCATGTTGATTGCCTTGTTGCTTGTGAGCCTTTTGTTGTTAAACTTCCTAGTGGGGATAGCATCGTGGGGGATCGTGAGGTTAGAGATTTTCCAGTGAGTATCGCGGGGAAGGTTTGGCCTTCTAATCTGATTGCGGTAGATATTAGAGATGAGGATTTGATTCTGGGTGAGGATTGGCTGGACCGTCATGGGGCGATCATGAATTATAGAACGAGAACCGTTTCGATGTTAGCCTCTGACGGTACCGAGCATTCTTTTGTGGGGCGTAAGGGGAGTAGCCAGAGGTTACTGATCAGCGCCTTGAGGGCCGTGAGACTTCTTCGAGGAGGTTGCACGGGCTATTGGTGTTATGCTTTGAGATCGGAGGAAGGGGGAGTCGAACTCTCGTCTATTCCAGTAGTATGTGAGTATCATGACGTTTTTCCAGACGAGTTGCCGGGTTTGCCGCCGGACCGAGAGGTCGAGTTTACCGTCGACTTAGAGCCGGGGGCAGCCCCGATTTCTAAGACGCCATACCGTATGGCGCCTGCCGAGATGCTTGAGTTGAAGAAACAGTTGGGAGAGTTGCTAGACATGGGGTATATTCGACCGAGCGCTTCACCTTGGGGCGCACCGGTCCTGTTTGTGAAGAAGAAGGACGGGTCACTTCGTTTGTGTATCGACTACCGAGAGTTGAACAAAGTGACCATCAAAAACAAGTATCCGCTCCCGAGGATTGATGACTTGTTTGACCAGTTGCAAGGGGCAACCGTATTTTCAAGATTGATTTGAGATCGGGGTATTATCACTCCGAGTGAAGGATACCGATATTCAAGACAAATTTCGGACGAGATACGGTCACTACGAGTTTGTGGTTATGCCTTTTGGGCTAACCAACGCACCAGCCGTGTTCATGCAGCTTATGAACAAAGTCTTTATCGAGTACCTCGATAAGTGTGTAGTCGTTTTTATCGACGACATCCTGATTTACTCGAGGAGCGAGGAGGAGCACGCCCGTCATTTGCATACCGTGTTAGACATTTTGAGAGCTCAGCAACTTTTTGCGAAGTTCTCAAAGTGTGAGTTTTGGTTGCGGGAGGTTATGTTTCTCGGTCATATGATCTCGGCCGAGGGTGTTCGTGTGGACCCACATAAGGTAGGGGCAGTGTTGGATTAGGCGCCGCCCAAGAACGTGAAGGAGGTCCGCAGTTTTCTGGGATTAGCCGGGTATTACCGTAGATTCGTCGAGGGGTTCTCTAAGCTCGCTCGACCGCTGACTCAGTTGTTACAGAAGTCAGAGAAGTTTGTGTGGACCGATGAGAGGCAGAATAGTTTTTAGGAGTTGAAGAAGCGGTTGATGACCGCTCCTGTTTTGGCTTTACCAAGTGGTAATGATGGTTTCTCAGTGTATAGTGATGCTTCGGGCCAAGGGCTCGGATGCGTACTTATGCAGCACGAGAGGACGATTGCCTATGCTTCCCGTCAGTTGAAACCGTATGAATTGAATTACCCTACGCACGATCTGGAGTTGGCCGCGGTCGTATTTGCATTGAAGATCTGCCGTCATTACTTGTATGGCTCGTCGTGTCAGATTTTCACCGATCACAAGAGCCTAAAGTACATTTTCACGCAGAAAGAGCTTAATATGAGACAGAGGAGATGGTTGGAGTTGATTAAGGATTACGATCTCGAGATCCTTTATCATCCGGGCAAGGCTAATGCGGTAGGAGATGCCTTGAGCCGGAAATCGGTATCGCTTCGGGCGCTTGAGCTACTTACGGCCCAGTCGGGACTTCAGCGAGAGTTTATGAGGTTGAGCATTGAGATTGTACTGCCAGAGAGTTCCGGGCAGTTGCGTACTCTTGAGATTTCTTCATCTCTGGTCGAGGACATTAAATCGGGACAGTTGGAGGACCCGATGTTTATTCAGCTTCGAGAGAGTGTAGGGAAGGGGAAAGCCCCGGGATTCGTTATTCATGAGGACGGAGTGTTGAGATTCCGAGGTCGGTTGTGCGTTCCGAACGACTCGAAATTGAGACACAGTATCATGCAAGAGGCTCATGCGTCACCTTACTCAGTCCATCCGGGCTCGAGTAAAATGTATAAAGATCTCAGGAAAAATTTCTGGTGGAACGATATGAAGAAGGAGGTAGTTCAGTTTGTAGCTAAGTGTTTTACTTGTCAGCAAGTCAAGATTGAGCATCAGCGGCCAACCGGATTATTGAAACCACTTCCCGTTCCGGAATGGAAGTGGGAGGACATCTCTATGGATTTTGTCACGAGTTTACCAAAGACGAAGATTGGTATGAATATGGTATGGGTGATTGTAGACCGACTGACTAAGTCGGCACATTTTCTGGGCATTAAGGATACTTGGGGTCCAAAAAAGTTGGCTCGTATTTTTATCACTCAGATAGTGAGGCTTCATGGTACGCCGAGGACCATTATTTCAGACAGAGATGGCCGATTTGTATCGCATTTTTGGCAGGCGGTACATAAGGCATTGGGGACTCAGCTACGTTTGAGCACTTCGTTCTATCCCCAGATCGATGGGCAGTCCGAACGTACCATTCAGACGTTCGAGGATTTGTTGCGCGCGTGTGCGTTAGACTGGAGTAGTAACTGGGAGGATCATTTGGCCTTGATTGAGTTTACTTATAATAATAGCTGGCACGCGTCGATTAAGATGGCACCGTATGAGGCACTTTATAGCCGATGTTGTCGATCACCAATATGTTGGGATGAGCCGTACGATTTGGTTGGCACCGAGCCGGACCTTGTGTTGGAGACGAGGGAGAAAGTTGAATTGATTA
Organism: Orobanche coerulescens; assembly: GCA_033398695.1. Classification (NCBI taxonomy): domain Eukaryota; kingdom Viridiplantae; phylum Streptophyta; class Magnoliopsida; order Lamiales; family Orobanchaceae; genus Orobanche; species Orobanche coerulescens. Next base: position 85,799,087 of record CM065817.1, read on the forward strand.
GAAAGAGGATGTTGGCTGCTCAGAGTCGACAAAAGTCTTATGCGGATGTTAGGCGTAGACCTTTGGAGTTTGAAGTAGGAGATCATGTTTTGTTGAGAGTGTCTCCGACGAAAGGAGTTTTCCGTTTTGGGAAGAAAGGGAAACTCAGCCCGAGATATATTGGACATTTCGAGGTATTGGAGAGAGTCGGTGAGTTAGCGTACCGTTTGGCTTTACCTCCGTCGCTGAGTCATGTTCATAGCGTATTTCACGTTTCCCAGTTGAGGAAGTAACACCCCCAGATCAAACGGGAATATTACACGCCGCAGACCCTCTCCGTGAGGATCCACCAGGCTAGACATCAACACAACACATTACATTACATACTGATGAATCAAAATAACGAATCAATAGACCGATTTGGTCTTCCGTCACTGACTTACAAATCAAAATACATAAACTCATCCAGACTCATACACATGCAAGGGTAAAATACTTACAACGACGAACAATAAGACAGCGGAAAAGACAATACAATGGACTCCGACTAACTGAAGTCAAAACTGGTCTTCGTGTGATTAGTATCATTCGTCTTTCATCATCCCTCGTGCCGATCCTGTGTCTTGCTCCCGACAACCAGCATGTACCTGTACACAATACAGATATCCACCCCCGACTCGGGGTTAGCAAACTCCACTGTTACGCTATTGCATGTATAAAGTGCATATACTAGCCATACACAACACATTCCGAGAATTCAACGAAATACTTCCGAGGTATATTTAGTTCAAAATAGTTCAAGTATCGATAGTAGACACGATGTAAGTATGCCCTTAGAAAACATTTCCAAATCTCGGGAGTTTTAAAAAGGTTAGAAATTGAAAAATTCTAAAGTTGCTCGAAAGCCATTTAGTGGTCACACCCCAAAGTTTATTTTTCAAAATACAAATCCGTTTAACAAAACACGGGGTCCACGACCCAACCATTCGGTCACAAAACACGGGGTCCACGACCCGATCATCCACTTCAAATCACTTACAAGGACACATTACACATAACACATTAATCCTATGCCATTCCAAGCACCAAGACTCGATATACAATGTCTCTCAACCCCGAGCACAAAGCATTGTGATACTCCTGACAATATCACAATTAACGATAACATCGTCATCCTCAAGATGAAAAACCACAATCGTAACCCGCGGCCGTACCCCTTAGTATCGACCCCGGACATCCCGTCGGACACTCCGGTGGGAAACCACTTCCGCGGCCGTACCCTTAGTATCGACCCCGGACATCCCGTCGGACACTCCGTGGAAGTTCATCCACACACGCACCCAAGTCCACTTCGTGGCCGTACCCCTTAGTATCGACCCCGGACATCCCGTCGGACACTCCGGTGGAAGGAACAACACACACACACGTTCCAAAATCACATTTGCAAACCACAAGCCTCGAAGGTCAATCACAGATATATAGTCGAGGCACCTTACTAGAATGGCCATTCATCCAACATATACTCATAACCCGTAACTAATACTATCAACAAGAAAGCACATTATTCCAACAGACCGAACGGCACAACCAATATCACATACATTCACATAATTCATCGATAACCACATGTCTCCACGTCGGCTTTAACAAAGGACTAAACTTCAAAACTTACCGACAACGTAATCACACACAATGGCGTCACACGAAAGTATTACGATCTTATACTCAACATTAATACACGTATTCAATTAAGCATATTAATTCTCGGAACACACAAGTCGTCTTTAAGAAAGCCTTGTTGGTAAATATACCGATACTTTTGAGAAAGATGGTTATGAATATTTATTTAGCACATATCGACGATTAACAACCATTATATCCACAAAACACGTAATGTATGGGCAAGATACTTGCCTCGATAATCGACACCGGACACTCCTACGAACACGGCTCAGTCGGGACACCTCGAACACCTACAATTCTCCGGCGAAGACAAAGAATACGCCCACGATCGAAAAGCTTGAAGAAAACGATGAACGGAAGGGTTCCGACTCGAGTTCTTCGCAAGAATTCGACCCTAACAACATATAATCAATAAATCATCGATCATACGAGGAAGAATAATCGTAGAACGCCCGAAAACCCCTCTACGACATTTTACCGGACACCTTCAAGGCGTCGATCAAGAACTCGACCAAAACAACGAATCGATACGATCCAACCATGGAATATTAAGGGAAAAGATGTAATACATCTTAATAATCATCAATCTATCATAATACCAAGTTAAATCGGATTAATCGGACGAAAACAACCAAAATACCCAAAATCCCCAAAATTAGATTTCTAGGAAATCTGACCTGATTCGGTAGATCGGAGGATGTTATAGGACGGATGATTGATGATATGAGCCTCAAAACGTCATGGATTGAAAGAACAACATCATGTCTCCATGATGTATACACCCACAGCCGCGAACGGGAAGAAAAGGAATGAGAAACTGGGTGAAAAATACGCTGCCAGGCCTTAAATAGGCTGACAGACTCGACCGTGTCCGACATGACACGGTCGTGGCGCGCGATTGGCAGCGAGGACTCGACCGTGTCCCGCATGACACGGTCGTGTCGCGAAGGGGCGCTCGGCATTGACTCGACCGTGTCCTCGAACACGGCGGGCCTCGGGCGCCGCACGGCTTATCCGGACGAGTGCGGCACGGCCGCGCTGCGACACGGCCGAGTCTCGAGGCGCCGCCCGCTTATCCGGACGAGTGCGGCACGGGCCGGGTCGGACGACACGGCCGAGTCCGGTCGGCAGTGATCGGCCGAAAGCTGAAAAATGAGCGGGTGAACGAAAACGATCATAACTCTCTCGTCCGGACTCCGATTGACTCACCGTTTGAACCAATGGAAAGCTAATTCGATGCTCTATAATATTGCAGGATTTAGAATTTTGGAGTTACCAAAAATTAATGGTGATCTAACAAAGTCGAATTCATATGATGAAAGTTGAAACAATGAACAATAATGATACACAACTCGAAGTTTTTCCGAACGGTGAACACGGTGAATGAATATGATTGATGAATGATTATAATTGAGTGAAATACACTGAGTGACAATTACCGACTGATAATTACTGAATGAAAACGAATGAATTACAACCGGGTATTACACGGATGACAAAAAGTCCAGAATTAATCATTCTCGAAATGACGAAACGGTCATGAGCGAGTCGTCAAAATGGACTCCGGCTGAAAAAGAAATTTACCGAAAAATCGGAAATTGCGGATATTACATTCTACCCTCCTTAAAAGAAGTTTCGTCCCGAAACTTAAAACAAGTAGGGAGAAGCAATATCCCGCCAGGAAAACTCAACGAGATACGCAAGGAAACGCGTAACTTACGCCCATCGGCGAAACGTTACAAGCAACGCAAAGGAATATACGGCGTGAAAACACGCTCCACGACGACCAACACGACGTCGCCGTTAGGGATATACAAAACCAACAAGTGACAAGCGTCATCAAATGGATAATACAATTAAGTCAATTATCCGAACAATCACAAAACACAACGGACGAAAATCAATATGATTGACCAACCCAACGGTACATCAATCAAAACGCAAGCCAATCGCTGAACAAATACGGAATTCTACCGCCCAAGGGTTGGAAGATCGAAAACGAGACTAATTTTCCTAACTTGGAAAGGTCACAACGATATATAGATCAATTTGGGACAATATCAGAACTCGTTCGAATGACAAAGGTGGGAAATAACACCAGGTCAGAAGCATTAACGAACACAATGGTCAGTCGATACGGTTGGACGAAGCAAGAGAAAGAAAGAAAAAAATGTGGGTATTACATCATATCACCTTTAAAAGAGGTTTCGTCCGAAACCTAAACAACGAGAACGGCGTGCCGGAATAGCAACCTTCCGACTATACCCTCTTGGTCCACATCCGATCTTCAAGGCCATTAGTATCGTGGTCACGACCGTGTCCTCTCGCCCATCGGCATACTAAGCATTCCCACTCAATACGATTGCACAACTTCGCAAAATATTAAGCTAAAGTACCAACTCAAGACGACATATCACATAAGGTAACCAATAACAACTCGAAAAGAAAATCCACGAGGTATCCTTTTAAAGGAAATCTTTTGAAAATCCTTAGATTTGTATGCTATTTAAAATAAACTGTAAAAATACTTTTGGTACCTCGGGTTGTTCCATCAAAACTTGTAAACAACATATTTTAACCGTCTCATTTGAAATCATTTGAAGTCATCAAGCCTCTACGTATCATCATCACCGTTAATAACTAACAAGTTAACCATGCAAGATCATCAAATCATTCTTACATACTCTAACATTTCTAAATCCGAGTTTGAACTTTACATCGAGTGAGATTTTTCATCTTTCACTATATTTTTTTTTTGAAAATAAAAATCGCATTGGTTTTTGAAATAAAATATTTTTATGGTGTGAAAGATTTTTGAAAATCATTCACTCAAAATATTTGAAAATGCAACAATACGTTAAAATAATTTTCGAAAATGCTCCCAACACTTCACAGACATCAACGACGGTAATACTTTAGAAAATATTCAAGGTACTTTAAAACAACTCTTTCAAATACCATCGAGGTTTTATTTGAGAATCCAAGGCCGGCTTGCCAATTTCCAAATAATTTTCAAAGTATACACGGAGCCGCCGATTAATCGAACCGTCAAAACTTTGTGAAGTTTCCAGGAAAGTGTTTTTGAACACACACAGCAGACATAATTTATCAATTCATCAACCACAATCAAATATCACCTAGCAATACGAAAAGTCTTAACACGCATTCACGCACAACATTGTTATCACTAGACACCACGTAGAGAATACAACTACAAGTGATTGGCCGCAAAAGTTAGACCTGACGGCTATAATGCGGTTCCATAGCCTCTCGCCCAAGTTGATTAGCGCCACATAACAAAGGTTAACGTGCACTAAACACGCCACGTTAGCTGCTAGGCTCGTGCATTTCAAGCCTGTGCTAACCGCTCTAATCACCAACACGATTGCAAACATATAGGAGGTAATACTAGACTCGAAGGTTACAAGTAAGCAACAACATACAAGTCTAAATGTCATCGACTCACATAATTATAACAACTCACAAGCAACCATCAAAAGAAAATCATCCTACAAAAATGAAAATTTTACTTCTCAATATAGAGGACTATCTCAACACATACATACCGATGGACTCAACATTCACGTTACTATTTTAATTTTAAAACTGCACCACCGCTCAACAACGAGCATCATCAATACGCATCTTTTGACCAACATTCATGAAACCGAAAAGTTACAAACGAGAGTCACGTCTTGAGTATATTTTGAAGACCTTATTTGAGTTAAAAACTCGAGTTTTGAAAACTTATAGTACACAGTGGAAAAGAATTATCAATAATTCGAGTTTTAACTTTCACCTTGTGGTCAACATACGAAAATCAACTTTTTCCTCCCTTGGAGTGCATTTTAAAAATTTTACGTGACTCCCCGAAAGGATTCGAAAACTTAAAATTCCAAGGTTTATACTCTTGTAAGAAAAATGATTTATAAAAGGATACATTCAAGAATATCATTCTACATTTTAGCGCAAGACGGGAATCAACAAATATATGTCACTTACTCACGATGCATCATCAAATATTAACTACATAACACAAAATCACACAGGCTCGTATAGCTCTTGGTACAACCTGTAGTAGGGAGACTTACATCCACAGATCGCACGAAGATGATGGCTGCATCCTGATACTAATCACGGCCGACATTCCAAACGACGCGTCGCGACACGACATCAGTCAGACTCAATCTGACAAGACAAGACCCAACAATACACGACTGGACCCGACAGCCTAGGTTTCCGCAACCTAATCTCTGATACCATAAATGTAACACCCCCAGATCAAACGGGAATATTACACGCCGCAGACCCTCTCCGTGAGGATCCACCAGGCTAGACATCAACACAACACATTACATTACATACTGATGAATCAAAATAACGAATCAATAGACCGATTTGGTCTTCCGTCACTGACTTACAAATCAAAATACATAAACTCATCCAGACTCATACACATGCAAGGGTAAAATACTTACAACGACGAACAATAAGACAGCGGAAAAGACAATACAATGGACTCCGACTAACTGAAGTCAAAACTGGTCTTCGTGTGATTAGTATCATTCGTCTTTCATCATCCCTCGTGCCGATCCTGTGTCTTGCTCCCGACAACCTGCATGTACCTGGACACAATACAGATATCCACCCCCCGATTACTCGGGGGTTAGCAAAACTCCACTGTTTCGCTAGTGCAAGTATAAAGTGCAAATACGAGCCATACACAACACATTCCGAGAATACAACGAAATACTTCCCGAGGTATATTTAGTTAAAAATAGTTCAAGTCTTGAAAGTAGAAACGAAGTAAGTAAGCACTTTGAAAACATTTCCAAATCTCGGGAGTTTTAAAAATGTTAGAAATTGAAAAATTCTAAAGTTCCTCGAAAGCCATTTAGGGTCACAGCCCCAAAGTTTATTTTTCAAAATACAAATCCGTTTAACAAAACACGGGGTCCACGACCCAACCATTCCGGTCACAAAACACAGGGTCCACGACCCGATCATCCACTTCAAATCACTTACAAGGACACATTACACATAACACATTAATCCTATGCCATTCCAGCCAAGCACCAAGACTCGATATACAATGTCTTTCAACCCCGAGCACAAAGCATTGTGATACTCCGGACAATATCACAATTAACGATAACATCGTCATCCTCAAGATGAAAAACCACAACTGGTAACCCGCGTCCGTACCCCTTAGTATCGACCCCCAGACATCCCGTCGGACACTCCGGGTGGGAAACCACTTCCGCACTGCACCCTTAGTATCGACCCCGGACATCCCGTCGGACACTCCGGGTGGAAGTTCATCCACACACGCACCCAAGTCCACTTCCGTGGCCGTACCCCTTAGTATCGACCCCCAGACATCCCGTCGGACACTCCGGGTGGAAGGAACAACACACACACACGTTCCAAAATCACAGTTGAAAACCACAAGCCTCGAAGGTCAATCACAGTATATATAGTCGAGGCACCTTACTAGAATGGCCAGTTCATCCAACATATACTCATAACCCAGAACTAATACTATCAACAAGAAAGCACACTATTCCAACAGCACCGAACGGCACAACCAATATCACATACATTCACATAATTCATCGATAACCACATGTCTCCACGTACAGCTTTAACAAAGGACTAAACTTCAAAACTTACCGACAACGTAATCACACACAATGGCGTCACACGAAAGTATTACGATCTTATACTCAACATTAATACACGTATTCAATTAAGCATATTAATTCTCGGAACACACAAGTCGTCTTTAAGAAAGCCTTGTTGGTAAATATACCGATACTTTTGAGAAAGATGGTTATGAATATTTATTTAGCACATATCGACGATTAACAACCATTATATCCACAAAACACGTAATGTATGGGCAAGATACTTGCCTCGATAATCGACACCGGACACTCCTACGAACACGGCTCAGTCGGGACACCTCGAACACCTACAATTCTCCGGCGAAGACAAAGAATACGCCCACGATCGAAAAGCTTGAAGAAAACGACGAACGGAAGGGTTCCGACTCGAGTTCTTCGCAAGAATTCGACCCTAACAACATATAATCAATAAATCATCGATCATACGAGGAAGAATAATCGTAGAACGCCCGAAAACCCCTCTACGACATTTTACCGGACACCTTCAAGGCGTCGATCAAGAACTCGACCAAAACAACGAATCGATACGATCCAACCATGGAATATTAAGGGAAAAGATGTAATACATCTTAATAATCATCAATCTATCATAATACCAAGTTAAATCGGATTAATCGGACGAAAACAACCAAAATACCCAAAATCCCCAAAATTAGATTTCTAGGAAATCTGACCTGATTCGGTAGATCGGAGGATGTTATAGGACGGATGATTGATGATATGAGCCTCAAAACGTCATGGATTGAAAGAACAACAGCAGGTCTCCATGATGTATACACCCACACCACGAACGGAAGAAAAGGAATGAGAAACGGGTGAAAAATACGCCGCTGTGCCTTAAATAAATGACGAGACTCGACCGTGTCCGACATGACACGGTCGTGGCGCGGCATTGGCAGCGGGGACTCGACCGTGTCGAGTATGTCACGTTCGTGACGAGAAGTGGCGCTCTGAATTGACTCGACCGTGTCCTGGAACACGGTCGGGCCTCTGGGCAGTCGCTACCGGCTTATCCGGACGAGTACGGCACGGCCGTGCCAGACGACACGGTCGAGTCCTGAGGCAGTCGCTTCCGGCTTATCCGGACGAGTGCGGCACGGGCCGTGTCGGACGACACGGCCGAGTCCGGCAGCGGATCGGCCAAAGTCGAAAAATGAGCGGGTGAACGAAAACGATCATAACTCTCTCGTCCGGACTCCGATTGACTCACCGTTTGAACCAATGGAAAGCTAATTCGATGCTCTATAATATTGCAAGGATTTAGAATTTTTGGAGTTACCAAAAATTAATGGTGATCTAACAAAGTCGAATTCATATGATGAAAGTTGAAACAATGAACAATAATGATACACAACTCGAAGTTTTTCCGAACGGTGAACACGGTGAATGAATATGATTGATGAATGATTATAATTGAGTGAAATACACCGAGTGACAATTACCGACCGATAATTACCGAATGAAAACGAATGAATTACAACCGGGTATTACACGGATGACAAAAAGTCCAATTAATCATTCTCGAAATGACGAAGCGGTCATGAGCGAGTCGTCAAAATGGACTCCGGTGAAAAGAAATTTACCGAAAAATCGGAAATTGCGGATATTACATTCTACCCTCCTTAAAAGAAGTTTCGTCCGAAACTTAAAACAAGTAGGGAGAAGCAATATCCCGCCAGAAAACTCAACGAGATACGCAAGGAAACGCGTAACTTACGCCCATCTCGAAACGTTACAAGCAACGCAAAGGAATATACGGCGTGAAAACACGCTCCACGACGACCAACACGACGTCGCCGTTAGGGATATACAAAACCAACAAGTGACAAGCGTCATCAAATGGATAATACAATTAAGTCAATTATCCGAACAATCACAAAACACAACGGACGAAAATCAATATGATTGACCAACCCAACGGTACATCAATCAAAACGCAAGCCAATCGCTGAACAAATACGGAATTCTACCGCCCAAGGGTTGGAAGATCGAAAACGAGACTAATTTTCCTAACTTGGAAAGGTCACAACGATATATAGATCAATTTGGGACAATATCAGAACTCGTTCGAATGACAAAGGTGGGAAATAACACCGTGTCGAAGCATTAACGAACACGGTCAGTCGATACGGTTGGACGAAACAAGAGAAAGAAAGAAAAAAAATGTGGGTATTACATCATATCACCTTTAAAAGAGGTTTCGTCCCGAAACCTAAACAACGAGAACGAAGTGCTGGAATAGCAACCTTTCCGACTATACCCTCTTGGTCCACATCCGATCTTCAAGGCCATTAGTATCGTGGTCACGACTGTGTCCTCTGCCCATCGGCATACTAAGCAGATTCCCACTCAATACGATTGCACAACTTCGCAAAATATTAAGCTAAAGTACCAACTCAGCACGACATATCACATAAGGTAACCAATAACAACTCGAAAAGAAAATCCACGAGGTATCCTTTTAAAGGAAATCTTTTGAAAATCCTTAGATTTGTATGCTATTTAAAATAAACTGTAAAAATACTTTTGGTACCTCGGGTTGTTCCATCAAAACTTGTAAACAACATATTTTAACCGTCTCATTTGAAATCATTTGAAGTCATCAAGCCTCTACGTATCATCATCACCGTTAATAACTAACAAGTTAACCATGCAAGATCATCAAATCATTCTTACATACTCTAACATTTCTAAATCCGAGTTTGAACTTTACATCGAGTGAGATTTTTCATCTTTCACTATATTTTTTTTGAAAATAAAAATCGCATTGGTTTTGAAATAAAATATTTTTATGGTGTGAAAGATTTTGAAAATCATTCACTCAAAATATTTGAAAATGCAACAATACGTTAAAATAATTTTCGAAAATGCTCCCAACACTTCACAGACATCAACGACGGTAATACTTTAGAAAATATTCAAGGTACTTTAAAACAACTCTTTCAAATACCATCGAGGTTTTATTTGAGAATCCAAGGCCGGCTTGCCAATTTCCAAATAATTTTCAAAGTATACACGGAGCCGCCGATTAATCGAACCGTCAAAACTTTGTGAAGTTTCCAGGAAAGTGTTTTTGAACACACACAGCAGACATAATTTATCAATTCATCAACCACAATCAAATATCACCTAGCAATACGAAAAGTCTTAACACGCATTCACGCACAACAGTTGTTATCACTAGACACCACGTAGAGAATACAACTACAAGTGATTGGCCGCAAAAGTTAGACCTGACGGCTATAATGCGGTTCCATAGCCTCTGCCCAAGTTGATTAGCGCGCGTTACAACAAAGGTTAACGTGCACTAAACACGCCACGTTAGCGCGCGTTAGGCTCGTACTAAGCCTGTGCTAACTGCTCTAATCACCAACACGATTGCAAACATATATGAGGTAATACTAGACTCGAAGGTTACAAGTAAGCAACAACATACAAGTCTAAATGTCATCGACTCACATAATTATAACAACTCACAAGCAACCATCAAAAGAAAATCATCCTACAAAAATGAAAATTTTACTTCTCAATATAGAGGACTATCTCAACACATACATACCGATGGACTCAACATTCACGTTACTATTTTAATTTTAAAACTGGCACCACTGCTCAACAACGAGAGCATCATCAATACGCATCTTTTGACCAACATTCATGAAACCGAAAAGTTACAAACGAGAGTCACGTCTTGAGTATATTTTGAAGACCTTATTTGAGTTAAAAACTCGAGTTTTGAAAACTTATAGTACAGTGGAAAGAATTATCAATAATTCGAGTTTTGAACTTTCACCTTGTGGTCAACATACGAAAATCAACTTTTTCCTCCCTTGGAGGGCATTTTAAAAATTTTACGTGACTCCCCGAAAGGATTCAAAACTTAAAATTCCAAGGTTTATACTCTTGTAAGAAAAATGATTTATACAAGGATACATTCAAGAATATCATTCTACATTTTAGCGCAAGACGGAATCAACAAATATATGTCACTTACTCACGATGCATCATCAAATATTAACTACATAACACAAAATCACACAGCTCGTATAGCTCTTGGTACAACTTTGTAGTAGGGAGACTTACATCCACAGATCGCACGAAGATGATGGTGCATCCCGATACTAATCACGGCCGACATTCCAAACGACGCGTCGCGACACGACATCGCCGACTCAACTGACAAGACAAGACCCAACAATACACGATCGACCCGACGGCCTAGGTTTCCGCAACCTAATCTCTCGATACCATAAATGTAACACCCCGCATCAAACGGGAATATTACACGCCGCACCCTCTCCGTGAGGATCCACCAGGCTAGACATCAACACAACACATTACATTACATACTGATGAATCAAAATAACGAATCAATAGACCGATTTGGTCTTCCGTCACTGACTTACAAATCAAAATACATAAACTCATCCAGACTCATACACATGCAAGGGTAAAATACTTACAACGACGAACAATAAGACAGCGGAAAAGACAATACAATGGACTCCGACTAACTGAAGTCAAAACTGGTCTTCGTGTGATTAGTATCATTCGTCTTTCATCATCCCTCGTGCCGATCCTGTGTCTTGCTCCCGACAACCTGCATGTACCTGGACACAATACAGATATCCACCCCCCGATTACTCGGGGGTTAGCAAAACTCCACTGTTTCGCTAGTGCAAGTATAAAGTGCAAATACGAGCCATACACAACACATTCCGAGAATACAACGAAATACTTCCCGAGGTATATTTAGTTAAAAATAGTTCAAGTCTTGAAAGTAGAAACGAAGTAAGTAAGCACTTTGAAAACATTTCCAAATCTCGGGAGTTTTAAAAATGTTAGAAATTGAAAAATTCTAAAGTTCCTCGAAAGCCATTTAGGGTCACAAATTTCCAAAGTTTATTTTTCAAAATACAAATCCGTTTAACAAAACACGGGGTCCACGACCCAACCATTCCGGTCACAAAACACAGGGTCCACGACCCGATCATCCACTTCAAATCACTTACAAGGACACATTACACATAACACATTAATCCTATGCCATTCCAGCCAAGCACCAAGACTCGATATACAATGTCTTTCAACCCCGAGCACAAAGCATTGTGATACTCCGGACAATATCACAATTAACGATAACATCGTCATCCTCAAGATGAAAAACCACAACTGGTAACCCGCGTCCGTACCCCTTAGTATCGACCCCCAGACATCCCGTCGGACACTCCGGTGGAAACCACTTCGCTGCACCCCTTAAGATCGACCCCGGACATCCCGTCGGACACTCCGGTGGAAGTTCATCCACACACGCACCCAAGTCCACTTCCGTGGCCGCACTTAGTATCGACCCCGGACATCCCGTCGGACACTCCGGTGGAAGGAACAACACACACACACGTTCCAAAATCACGCTTGCAAACCACAAGCCTCGAAGGTCAATCAGATATATAGTCGAGGCACCTTACTAGAATGGCGATTCATCCAACATATACTCATAACCCGAACTAATACTATCAACAAGAAAGCACACTATTCCAACAAAGACCGAACGGCACAACCAATATCACATACATTCACATAATTCATCGATAACCACATGTCTCCACGCATGCCTTTAACAAAGGACTAAACTTCAAAACTTACCGACAACGTAATCACACACAATGGCGTCACACGAAAGTATTACGATCTTATACTCAACATTAATACACGTATTCAATTAAGCATATTAATTCTCGGAACACACAAGTCGTCTTTAAGAAAGCCTTGTTGGTAAATATACCGATACTTTTGAGAAAGATGGTTATGAATATTTATTTAGCACATATCGACGATTAACAACCATTATATCCACAAAACACGTAATGTATGGGCAAGATACTTGCCTCGATAATCGACACCGGACACTCCTACGAACACGGCTCAGTCGGGACACCTCGAACACCTACAATTCTCCGGCGAAGACAAAGAATACGCCCACGATCGAAAAGCTTGAAGAAAACGACGAACGGAAGGGTTCCGACTCGAGTTCTTCGCAAGAATTCGACCCTAACAACATATAATCAATAAATCATCGATCATACGAGGAAGAATAATCGTAGAACGCCCGAAAACCCCTCTACGACATTTTACCGGACACCTTCAAGGCGTCGATCAAGAACTCGACCAAAACAACGAATCGATACGATCCAACCATGGAATATTAAGGGAAAAGATGTAATACATCTTAATAATCATCAATCTATCATAATACCAAGTTAAATCGGATTAATCGGACGAAAACAACCAAAATACCCAAAATCCCCAAAATTAGATTTCTAGGAAATCTGACCTGATTCGGTAGATCGGAGGATGTTATAGGACGGATGATTGATGATATGAGCCTCAAAACGTCATGGATTGAAAGAACAACATCATGTCTCCATGATGTATACACCCACAGCCGCGAACGGGAAGAAAAGGAATGAGAAACTGGGTGAAAAATACGCCGCTGTGCCTTAAATAGCCGACAGACTCGACCGTGTCCGACATGACACGGCCGCGGGCGCGCATTGGTGGCGAGGACTCGACCGTGTCCCGCATGACACGGTCGTGTCGCCAAGGGGCGCTTCGGCATTGACTCGACCGTGTCACGAACACGGCCGCCTCGGGCGCCGCACGGCTTATCCGGACGAGTACGGCACGGCCGTGCCAGACGACACGGTCGAGTCCTGAGGCAGTCGCTTCCGGCTTATCCGGACGAGTGCGGCACGGGCCGTGTCGGACGACACGGCCGAGTCCGGTCGGCAGTGATCGGCCGAAAGCTGAAAAATGAGCGGGTGAACGAAAACGATCATAACTCTCTCGTCCGGACTCCGATTGACTCACCGTTTGAACCAATGGAAAGCTAATTCGATGCTCTATAATATTGCAAGGATTTAGAATTTTTGGAGTTACCAAAAATTAATGGTGATCTAACAAAGTCGAATTCATATGATGAAAGTTGAAACAATGAACAATAATGATACACAACTCGAAGTTTTTCCGAACGGTGAACACGGTGAATGAATATGATTGATGAATGATTATAATTGAGTGAAATACACTGAGTGACAATTACCGACTGATAATTACTGAATGAAAACGAATGAATTACAACCGGGTATTACACGGATGACAAAAAGTCCAGAATTAATCATTCTCGAAATGACGAAACGGTCATGAGCGAGTCGTCAAAACGGACTCCGGCTGAAAAAGAAATTTACCGAAAAATCGGAAATTGCGGATATTACAGGTTTGGCCTTCTAATCTGATTGCGGTAGATATTAGAGATGAGGATTTGATTCTGGGTGAGGATTGGCTGGACCGTCATGGGGCGATCATGAATTATAGAACGAGAACCGTTTCGATGTTAGCCTCTGACGGTACCGAGCATTCTTTTGTGGGGCGTAAGGGGAGTAGCCAGAGGTTACTGATCAGCGCCTTGAGGGCCGTGAGACTTCTTCGAGGAGGTTGCACGGGCTATTGGTGTTATGCTTTGAGATCGGAGGAAGGGGGAGTCGAACTCTCGTCTATTCCAGTAGTATGTGAGTATCATGACGTTTTTCCAGACGAGTTGCCGGGTTTGCCGCCGGACCGAGAGGTCGAGTTTACCGTCGACTTAGAGCCGGGGGCAGCCCCGATTTCTAAGACGCCATACCGTATGGCGCCTGCCGAGATGCTTGAGTTGAAGAAACAGTTGGGAGAGTTGCTAGACATGGGGTATATTCGACCGAGCGCTTCACCTTGGGGCGCACCGGTCCTGTTTGTGAAGAAGAAGGACGGGTCACTTCGTTTGTGTATCGACTACCGAGAGTTGAACAAAGTGACCATCAAAAACAAGTATCCGCTCCCGAGGATTGATGACTTGTTTGACCAGTTGCAAGGGGCAACCGTATTTTCGAAGATTGATTTGAGATCGGGGTATTATCAGCTCCGAGTGAAGGATACTGATATTCCGAAGACAGCCTTTCGGACGAGATACGGTCACTACGAGTTTGTGGTTATGCCTTTTGGGCTAACCAACGCACCAGCCGTGTTCATGCAAATTTTATGAACAAAGTCTTTATCGAGTACCTCGATAAGTGTGTAGTCGTTTTTATCGACGACATCCTGATTTACTCGAGGAGCGAGGAGGAGCACGCCCGTCATTTGCATACCGTGTTAGACATTTTGAGAGCTCAGCAACTTTTTGCGAAGTTCTCAAAGTGTGAGTTTTGGTTGCGGGAGGTTATGTTTCTCGGTCATATGATCTCGGCCGAGGGTGTTCGTGTGGACCCACATAAGGTAGGGGCAGTGTTGGATTAGGCGCCGCCCAAGAACGTGAAGGAGGTCCGCAGTTTTCTGGGATTAGCCGGGTATTACCGTAGATTCGTCGAGGGGTTCTCTAAGCTCGCTCGACCGCTGACTCAGTTGTTACAGAAGTCAGAGAAGTTTGTGTGGACCGATGAGAGGCAGAATAGTTTTTAGGAGTTGAAGAAGCGGTTGATGACCGCTCCTGTTTTGGCTTTACCAAGTGGTAATGATGGTTTCTCAGTGTATAGTGATGCTTCGGGCCAAGGGCTCGGATGCGTACTTATGCAGCACGAGAGGACGATTGCCTATGCTTCCCGTCAGTTGAAACCGTATGAATTGAATTACCCTACGCACGATCTGGAGTTGGCCGCGGTCGTATTTGCATTGAAGATCTGCCATCATTACTTGTATGGCTCGTCGTGTCAGATTTTCACCGATCACAAGAGCCTAAAGTACATTTTCACGCAGAAAGAGCTTAATATGAGACAGAGGAGATGGTTGGAGTTGATTAAGGATTACGATCTCGAGATCCTTTATCATCCGGGCAAGGCTAATGCGGTAGGAGATGCCTTGAGCCGGAAATCGGTATCGCATCGGGCGCTTGAGCTACTTACGGCCCAGTCGGGACTTCAGCGAGAGTTTATGAGGTTGAGCATTGAGATTGTACTGCCAGAGAGTTCCGGGCAGTTGCGTACTCTTGAGATTTCTTCATCTCTGGTCGAGGACATTAAATCGGGACAGTTGGAGGACCCGATGTTTATTCAGCTTCGATAGAGTGTAGGGAAGGGGAAAGCCCCGGGATTCGTTATTCATGAGGACGGAGTGTTGAGATTCCGAGGTCGGTTGTGCGTTCCGAACGACTCGAAATTGAGACACAGTATCATGCAAGAGGCTCATGCGTCACCTTACTCAGTCCATCCGGGCTCGAGTAAAATGTATAAAGATCTCAAGAAAAATTTCTGGTGGAACGATATGAAGAAGGAGGTAGTTCAGTTTGTAGCTAAGTGTTTTACTTGTCAGCAAGTCAAGATTGAGCATCAGCGGCTAGCCGGATTATTGAAACCACTTCCCGTTCCGGAATGGAAGTGGGAGGACATCTCTATGGATTTTGTCACGAGTTTACCAAAGACGAAGACTGGTATGAATATGGTATGGGTGATTGTAGACCGACTGACTAAGTCAGCACATTTTCTGGGCATTAAGGATACTTGGGGTCCAGAAAAGTTGGCTCGTATTTTTATCACTCAGATAGTGAGGCTTCATGGTACGCCGAGGACCATTATTTCAGACAGAGATGGCCGATTTGTATCGCATTTTTGGCAGGCGGTACATAAGGCATTGGGGACTCAGCTACGTTTGAGCACTTCGTTCTATCCCCAGATCGATGGGCAGTCCGAACGTACCATTCAGACGTTCGAGGATTTGTTGCGCGCGCGTGCGTTAGACTGGAGTAGTAACTGGGAGGATCATTTGGCCTTGATTGAGTTTACTTATAATAATAGCTGGCACGCGTCAATTAAGATGGCACCGTATGAGGCACTTTATAGCCGATGTTGTCGATCACCAATATGTTGGGATGAGCCGTACGATTTGGTTGGCACCGAGCCGGACCTTGTGTTGGAGACGAGGGAGAAAGTTGAATTGATTAGAAAGAGGATGTTGGCTGCTCAGAGTCGACAAAAGTCTTATGCGGATGTTAGGCGTAGACCTTTGGAGTTTGAAGTAGGAGATCATGTTTTGTTGAGAGTGTCTCCGACGAAAGGAGTTTTCCGTTTTGGGAAGAAAGGGAAACTCAGCCCGAGATATATTGGACATTTCGAGGTATTGGAGAGAGTCGGTGAGTTAGCGTACCGTTTGGCTTTACCTCCGTCGCTGAGTCATGTTCATAGCGTATTTCACGTTTCCCAGTTGAGGAAGTACGTTCCGAACCCGTCCCACATTATTGACTTTGGGGACGTGGAGATCGAGAAGGATATTACGTTTGAAGAGAGGCCCGTCGGAATTTTGGAGGGTCGTGACAAGCAGTTAAGACACAAAACCATTCCTTTGGTTAAGGTGCAATGGTCGAGGCACGGAGTAGAAGAAGCGACGTGGGAGCTAGAGGAGGATATGCGTTCGAGATACCCCGAGCTTTTTGATTCTTAAGTTTCGGGACGAAACTTTATTTTAGAGGGGGAGAATGTAATTTCCGTAATTTTCCATTTTTAGCAGTTTCCATTTTTGGTGTATGTCCATTTTTATCGACTCGCTTGTAACCATTTCGACATTTCGAATCTACTTTGTTCTTGGAGTTTGTCCGTTTGGACGAGTTTTGATGATGTTTTCACGTAATTTCATTTTATGTCATGTTTTGCCGTATGAACGTTCGATTCTCGTTAAACTCGTTCGTTTTCGTTGTTTCTTGTCTTGTACAAGTTCGTATGGTTGAGTTGGTCATGTTGAGACTTTCGGTTTGTAAATCCGACGTCGTTTCGTGACTTTGGGTCACTTGGGTCATTTCCATAATTTCCTATAAGTTTAGGGAATTTCATATTCGTTGTCGTATTTCGGATTCCCGGGTAGTCGGATTGATATTTTCTTGTGATGGTTAGACTCGTCATCGAATATTCTTCGTAGTCGTATTTTTGGTTCGATAGCAGGTCCGGGTTTTGGGGTCGTCCGGACTCGTTTGGGACAAAGAATGCCAATATCGTTGTCCAAGAGGTGTTACGTCGGTAACACCCAGTAGTTACGGCCGTAAGTTGGCCATTTTACGGCCGTAAGTGTCCCCTCACGGCCAGAATAACATTGCTTTAAAACAATGCAGAGGTCCAATACCTCATTTTCTATCCCTTCTCTCGTTTTTTCTTCACGGGGCGACTCCAGAGGCGATTCCTTCAGTTTTGATCGAAGAATATTTCGTGTTCCATCACCGTAGAATCATAGTAGCATATCACCATCAGCGTAATCATCCTCCATCGTCCGAATCCGAGGTATCTTCTTCAGGAACCCTAACTTGTATAAATTGGGGGTTTTTCGGGTTTTTCGTGATTGACTCCGAATTGTTCATGTATGTTGCGAAACTTATTATCAATTGTTGTTATTGGGTGATTCCCAATTCGTTTTTCCTCGAATTAATCCATGTATTGTTGATACGGGGAGATTTTGCACAAACCCTCGCCCGTATCGATTGAACGTCCACTACAAAAAAAACAGTTTTTACCGACGCCAAACGCCGTTGGTAAAACAGAAAATGGCGTTGGTAAAAAAATTACCGACGCCATTACCGACGAAAACCCGCCGTTGGAAAAACGCTCGACGGTAATTTTTTACCGACGCCATTACCGACGCCGCCATTTACCGACGCCAAAAATGGCGTCGTTAAATTAAAAAAAAAAATCTAAAAAAGTCAGGTCAGGACTCAGGCGGGTCACGCCCGGCTCGGGGCGGGCTCGGGCGGGTTAGGTCCGGCTCAAAGTGGTCGGGTTCGGCCAGTCCAGTCCGGCGAGTCGGGTCCGGGTCCGGGCGGGTCAGGTTCGGGCTCCAGTCAATTTCAAATGGTTGAGAAGGATTTTGGTTTATAAACCACCTAAAACACTACTGTTTTTTCGATGTGGGATAGTGCAAAAAATTTACCGACGCCGAAATGGCGTCGGTAATGGCGTAAACGGCGTCGCTAAATTTTAAAAAAAGAAAAAAAAAAAAAAATTACCAACGCCAAAATGGCGTCGGTAAATGGCATCGGTAAACGGCGTCGGTAAATGGAATCGGTAAACGGCGTCGGTAAATGGCGGCGTCGGTAAATGGCGTTGGTAAATGTGAAAAAAAAAGAAAAAAAATAAGTCTGCGAATCGGTCGTCGGTAATGGCGTCGGTAAATCAATTAAATAACGGGCGTCGGTAATGGCGTCGGTAAATTATAAGTTTAACAACGGCTGTACGGGCGTCGGTAAATGGCGTCGGTAAAAACTGTTTTTTTTGTAGTGGTCTATTGTCGTGATTTGTAATCGGGGTTTTGGGAGTATTCCTTTCGATTAATTATGTCCGTTGGGACTGAGTTATGCTAATTCTTCGTTTAGGAACCGTCGTTTTCCATTCGGATCATCCGTAGTCATTTTTCATTTCCGATTCTTCGAAGATGTCTCAAAGGCAAGTACTTTACATTTGTTTACATGTTCTAGTATTTGAATTATGGCTGTATCGTGGTTGTTGTGGATGGTTATGTGTATGTTCACCTAGGGATGGTCCGACGGGGCCTCTAGGGATACGTATTGCCGTGAGTGTGCGTATCGCGAACTGTGGTTAGCCACCCAGGGATGTCCGACGGGGCTCTGCGGGGTTTGGTGGCCGTGAGTCTCGTACCAACGGTTAACTTTGAATTGTCATTTATTGGAGATAATGTGTTTTACGATTGTACAATGTAAATATTCCGGAATATAAAATGTTTTCAAAAATGATTTTTGGCGCATATATTCATCTGATTAGAATGTAGTTCAAATGGATTGTACTTGTACTAGCAGTTGTCGCTAACCCCTTAAATGGGGGAAATACTTTTTGTATTTCAGGTATTGATCGTGGGGACAAGCGAGTACTCGAGCCGTATGAGGATGATGGGTAAGCATGATATTGTCCAGCAGTTGATTATCGGTGTTATGTCTGTCGGTTATTATTGATGTCTGATTTTGGGGTTTCTGTATTATAAAAATTGGTTTAAGTACTCGAGTACTTCTTGTTTGAAATTGATAATGTTGTGTTCTCGTTTTGGGAAATGGATTTGATGTCAGATTTCATTTGTCGATTTGTAGTCTTTTATTTGAATTGTCGTTTTATTAATGATTGTTTGTCGCTGTCGAATGTCTTGTTTGGTACGTTAGCCTGGTGGATTCCACAGTGTGGGCTCCACGGCGCTGTAATATACCCTGAATGTCTTGGGGGTGTTACACATGTGACACCCGGGGCCGACGAGGGCGGGGAGTGATCGCCGGTGCAATAGAAAAGGGCACGAACAATGAGCGGCTCCGAGAAAGGGGAGTGATCGCCGGTGCAAAAAGAAAAAGGGCACGGACAATGAGCGGCTCCTGACAAGGCTTCTAGGCGGAGGGGGACATGACTGAACCGAATTCTCACCAGAACGAGAGGTATTCCAAGACTGTATAGGTATGGGACTATACAGTTAAGGAGGTTTAAAAAAAAAGATTTACTTATACAAAACAAGATATTTCAAAACTTTCTTATTTTTAAAAGTATAACGAATAATTACGACATGATTATATTTTCGGGAGAATATGTGGTTCATCGCTGCTGCCCAACGTCGACTCTGAGGTAATGTTTTCAAGTATTCACTCTTTTATGAAAACTTAAAAATTATGGTATGAGTATAGAATGATTGTGTCAGCAAAAGATTTGAAAGGATATGTGAAAGTATAAATGTTGTCCGAAAGGGACAAAATATGATTTCAAAAAAAGGTTTCAAAGTGATTTTTGCTGACACAATATTTTTAAAGTTATTGATGAAAATACTCATACAAAGTTTGATACAAATTTTCAAAGTTATTTACGAAGCTCAATTTCGAGGACGAAATTTTTTAAAGGGGGGAGGATTGTAACGCCCCAATACTTATTTAAATACTATTTATTTTGCTAACGATCATGAATTTTGATTTTTTTAATATTTACAGGTTGTCCGATACTTGGACCGATACGTTCCTAGCATAAAATGAAGGACATAAAAGGAAAAGATTTCAAAATAAATTATAAGGATCATTTTTAGAATTTATGAAAGTGATTTCGAAAAGTTCGACGATTTTGATATGATAAAATTTCATTACAAAACACTTATATTGCAAAAATAATATTAAATTATTTTATTATTATTATCGAAAATCCGTTCCAAGCATATCGAATATTTAACTCCGACGAGTCCGGAACTGTAATACCCGGTTGTAATTCAGTCATTATCATTCAGTAATTTCATTCTGTGATTGTCATTCAGTGGATTTTCACTCAATTATAATCATTCATCAATCATGTTCATTCACCGTATTCACCGTTCGGAAAAACTTCGAGTGGTGAATCATTATTGTTCATTGTTTCAACTTTCCTCATATGAGTTCGACTTTGTTAGATCACCATTAATTTTTGGTAACTCCAAAAATTCTGAATCTTTGCAATATTATATAGCATCGAGTTATCTTTCCATTGGTTCAAACGGTGAGTCAATCGGATTTCGGACGAGAGAGTTATGGTCGTTTTAGCTCACCCGCTCATTTTTCAGTTATTGGCCAATCACTGCCGACCGAACTCGGCCGTGTCATCCGACACGGCCCGTGCCGTACTCGTCCGGAAATGCCGAAGTCTCTGCCCACAGGACTCGACCGTGTCGTCTAGCACGGTCGAGTCGAACTCTTCCGGATAAGCCAGAATCGACTGCCCAGACGCCCGACCGTGTTCCAGGACACGGTCGAGTCATGCCGAGTCGCTGTCGGACGGGTCACTATCGGAAGGCCCTCCGCACCGCGACCATGTCAACCAGGACACGGTCGAGTCCCTGCCGGCCAGTTGTGCGCCGCGACCGTGCCGATCGGCACGGGCCGTGTCCGACAGGGCAGTCAACCCCTATAAATTTGTTTTTTGAGCATTTCAGCCCATTCCTTCCATTTTTTTCCACCTTCATACGAGAGAGAGAGAGAGGCTTGAGGGAGAAAATTCTCTTCACCTATCACTTGTGTGTGGTTTTTAATCATTTTCATTCGGTTGTGAAGCTTGGATACTCGATTAAACTCGTGTTCTTCGGATCGAAATGGTTGGATCTTCAAGAGGTAATTCCTTCAACACCTTGGACTTCGATTTTGTGTTGAGATATGATGTTTTGGACGTTATAATCATGTTATATGAAGGGATATGTATATGATTATGAGTTTGTATAAGGATTCATTGGATTATTGAGGGATTATTCAAGAACACTTTGAATATCGAGTTGGATTTGGGGATTTTCGACTAATTGTTGTTATAATCACGTTTTTGGATATTCATAACGGATTATTGATCGTATTGGAGATGTTTTGTTGGTTTGAAACACTTCTTGGGGGATTTGATATTGGTATATTGAGGTTTGATTGTAAACAATCGGAGTTTGGCCACAACGTATTCGATATAATGCCCCAATGAATTTAGTTTAATCGTATCGACGTTTTGAGTTCGTTATATTCATGTTTGATTCGTATATTGAACGGGTTGTTGGATATTGTATAATTCAAGGTTGTTCGAGCGATCGATATCTCAATTAGGACGTTGTTCGTGTAAGGATAATTGTCACCGGTATTGAGTAAGTTGATTCTTACTCGGTTAAAAGGATATTCATTTCCTTTTGTTGTTGTTCATTCATAATCATAACTTATTCATCATTGTATTAACCGTATCAAAACTTGTTATTGTCAATTAATCACTTCAGTCATAAGGAACGACGATTCCAATCATTTCATTGAACTGTCATTTACTTCACTATCATTCCATCTCGGTGAGTCATTATTCATTTTCGATGTCACTTTTGTTATATCGTGGCATTCCGGGTCATACTGGCGTGCCGGTTGGTATGTGTAGGATTTTCATGTCGGGCACATTTATGTCGTGTGTTGGTTGTTGGCCTCACATTGGACTGTGCACACGAGACGATTACTTCGTGAGACTGATTAGGCACAAGACCACGCGTGTATTCGATCGATACTCGTTGGTGGCTTGTGCTCGGACACATTTCCATCCCGAGCGTAGTGTGGCGCCACCCTTTGAGCCGTACTGTTAGTTGATTCATATAGCATGTTTGATTGCGTATGTTTCGACAGGATATTTCATAATTTCAGATATAATCATGATTGTGTATTTTCAACCCTTAAGGATTGTTGTTCTTTGTAACTGACCCCATTTGGGGATTTTGTTTTTCAGGTCTTGTCAAGGCAAAAGTACGGGGAGAACACGCTGATGTCAAGGAGTCCCAGTGATACTAGTAGGGGGCCCCGATCTTTCAGTTATTCATGTTTTTGTCCTTTATTTTCCGCTGCAGACTTTCATTTGAATACTCCGTTTCATTTAGTGTTGTGTATTTTATCTTCATATAAAATACACTAGTATTCGGTATTGTCCTGGTGTGTTGTAACTAAACTCCTCATCGGAGTAATTATTGTTGTAATGTAGTTCGGTACTACATTTATCTTGTGTAATTCATTCATTTTCATTTGCCTGGTGGGTCCCAGTTGGGGATCTACGACACTGTAATATCCGCCTAGTTTGGGGTGTTACAGGAACAGGTCGAAAAATCCAATTTGGACACCGGGAAGGGGTCGAACCGGCCGAGCAAAGTTGACGGACATCTCGCTACCACCACGGACGTGTTTACCGACATCTCACGGCCATGGCCGGTGAAGCTTCTCGACCACCTTTCGGATAAGGCTGTCCAGCTGTCCGGATAAGGTCGGTCACGACCGACAGAAGCTTTTCGGCCAGCTGTCCGGATAAGGTCGGTCGCGACCGACAGAAGCTTTTCGCCACCGTCGGATAAGGCTTCCACTGTCCTAGAAAGGTTGATTTTTAACCGAATTTGAGCCCCTATTTATACATGTTCCCGGACGTTTTTTTGTACGTATCATATATCATTTTGAAGCTGTGAACATATACTTTAAAACTCCCGTAACATATTTATCTTCCAAAAACTTTAATGCCCTCAAAAAGCCCGATAAATTAGATATCTCAAATCTGACAGTTTCTCAAAGGTGTTTGTAAAAGTCCTCAAAGAGATTTTAGATTTTACATCAAGAATTTATGGCCAGAAATATGAAAAAGTATTTTCAAGTGCTAGGAGAAGCGTATCCGGGATCCAAGAAGGACAACCGAGCCAAATCAAAGGAAGATATTTCAAGATTTCAGCAAACGAGGTGAGGTTATACTGTTATAATATGTTACGGTTATCGTTGTGTCGTGTAACATGACGACCCGAGAGGGGTCGAAAGAATGAAAGAAATCCGAGAAGAGTCTCACACAGATAAGAATGTTTTATGTGCATTACACAACATGATTTTGACGATTTATAAGGGTTTAATCTCACTGAGTATGCTCGCGTACTCACACCTCGTCATTTATGTTTTTTAGGCTAAGGAATCGACGAACGAGACAAGCAGAAGATGAATACATACTCCCAACACGATGAAGTTCTAAATAATAAAAGATGTTGTCACCGTAATTATTATTATTTTTACGAAACACTTGATGTTCTTCGACGAATATAAATTTCAACGGACGATGTCCGAATATTTAATTTCCCATGTTTTTGTAAAACTGTACTGATGGTTGAATAAACGAGTTTTATTGAAGATTTACTGACTAAAATGCTTCCGCAAATACTCCGAATTTATATAAAAAAATTTAAAAAAAAAATGAGCTATGTAACGTTCTTTTTAATTCAGAAAGCCAGGGCGTTACATAATGGTATCGGAGCAAGACCTCTCTCAGTACGGTGAGACTTGGGGATAAACCAAGCGGAAGCTGGTGAACATGTGACACCCGAGACCGACGAGGGCGGGGAGTGATCGCCGGTGCAATAGAAAAGGGCACGAACAATGAGCGGCTCAGAGAAAGGGGAGTGATCGCCGCTGCAAAAAGAAAAAGGGCACGGACAACGAGCGGCTCCTGACAAGGCTTCTAGGCGGAGGGGGACATGACTGAACCGAATTCTCACCAGAACGAGAGGTATTCCAAGACTGTATAGGTATGGGACTATACAGTTAAGGAGGTTTAAAAAAAAAGATTTACTTATACAAAACAAGATATTTCAAAACTTTCTTATTTTTAAAAGTATAACGAATAATTACGACATGATTATATTTTCGGGAGAATATGTGGTTCATCGCTGCTGCCCAACGTCGACTCTGAGGTAATGTTTTCAAGTATTCACTCTTTTATGAAAACTTAAAAATTATGGTATGAGTATAGAATGATTGTGTCAGCAAAAGATTTGAAAGGATATGTGAAAGTATAAATGTTGTCCGAAAGGGACAAAATATGATTTCAAAGAAAGGTTTCAAAGTGATTTTTGCTGACACAATATTTTTAAAGTTATTGATGAAAATACTCATACAAAGTTTGATACAGATTTTCAAAGTTATTTACGAAGCTAAATTTCGAGGACGAAATTTTTTAAAGGGGGGAGGATTGTAACGCCCCAATACTTATTTAAATGCTATTTATTTTGCTAACGATCATGAATTTTGATTTTTTTAATATTTACAGGTTGTCCGATACTTGGACCGATACGTTCCTAGCATAAAATGAAGGACATAAAAGGAAAAGATTTCAAAATAAATTATAAGGATCATTTTTAGAATTTATGAAAGTGATTTCGAAAAGTTCCGACGATTTTGATACGATAAAATTTCATTACAAAACACTTATATTGCAAAAATAATATTAAATTATTTTATTATTATTATCGAAAATCCGTTCCAAGCATATCGAATATTTAACTCGGACGAGTCCGGAACAGGTCGGAAAATCGAATTTGGACACCGGGAAGGGGTCGAACCGGCTGAGCCAAGTTGACGGACATCTGCCAGTCACCGCCGGACGTGCCTACCGACATCTGCCGGTCATGGCCGACAGAAGCTTCTCGACCACCTTCCGGATAAGGCTGTCCAGCTGTCCGGATAAGGTCGGTCACGACCAACAGAAGCTTCTCGGCCAGCTGTCCGGATAAGGTCGGTCGCGACCGACAGAAGCTTCTCGGCCAGCTGTCCGGATAAGGCTTCCAGCTGTCCGGGAAAGGTTGATTTTTAACCGACTTTGAGCCCCTATTTATACATGTTCCCGGACGTTTTTTTGTACGTATCATATATCATTTTGAAGCTGTGAACATATACTTTAAAACTCCCGTAACATATTTATCTTCCAAAAACTTTAATGCCCTCAAAAAGCCCGATAAATTAGATATCTCAAATCTCACAGTTTCTCAAAGGTGTTTGATAAAAGTCCTCAAAGAGATTTCAGATTTTACATCAAGAATTTATGGCCAGAAATATGAAAAAGTATTTTCAAGTGCTAGGAGAAGCGTATCCGGGATCCAAGAAGGACAACCGAGCCAAATCAAAGTAAGATATTTCAAGATTTCAGCAAACGAGGTGAGGTTATACTGTTTTAATATGTTACGATCATCGTTGTGTCGTGTAACATGACAACCCGAGAGGGGTCGAAAGAATGAAAGAAATCCGAGAAGAGTCTCACATAGATAAGAATGTTTTATGTGCATTACACAACATGATTTTGACGATTTATAAGGGTTTAATCTCACTGAGTATGCTCGCGTACTCACACCTCGTCATTTATGTTTTTCAGGCTAAGGAATCGACGAATGGGTCAAACAGAAGATGAATACATACTCCCAACACGATGAAGTTCTAAATAATAAAAGATGTTGTCGCCGTAATTATTATTATTTTTACGAAACACTTGATGTTCTTCGACGAATATAAATTTCAACGGACTATGTCCGAATATTTGATTTCCCATGTTTTTATAAAACTTTACGGATGGTTGAATAAACGAGTTTTATTGAAGATTTACTGACTAAAATGCTTCCGCAAATACTCCGAATTTATATAAAAAAAAATTAAAAAAAATGAGCTGTGTAACGTTCTTTTTAATTAAGAAAGCCACGACGTTACAGGGGGGAGTGGAGAGATTTCAGAATTTCTAACCTAATTTGTATTATATATCAATGACCTAAGGCCATGTTTGGTGCATGATTAAAAATTTTATATACCAAAGGCCTTGGGCCTTGTTTGGTGTGTGTCTATATATATACATATACATATATATATATATCATCTGTTACCGGGTTTTTATTCGGTTTTTTCGGTCCGGGTCTTATCAGTTTCAGTTCAATTTTAAGGACTTGTATCCGAACTCATTAATTATCGGGTGAGTTTCGATCCCGGGTTTTTCGGTCCGGTTCTTAACTGGGTCTCGAGTTCACTCGGACCGCTAACAACCCTAGGTGCGGTTCCATGGTTAATCATGCATATAAAGGAAATGTGACGTACAATGAGTCTTAGTTACTCCAGAATACTAGTCTTGAATATATATATATATATATATCTATATATATATATATTGGGATTCGGTGCCTAAAACGAAGGCCCAGCGGAAGCGGAAAAACGAAAATTAATTCGATCTGAATCCCTACGAGGATCGATCGAGCTACGTATATACGAAAATATAAACGAAAAGCAAGAGTCATAAGAAACTAACCCTCGAAGTCCGTTGATTAAATGGTAACCTTCTCTTGAGCTATTCCCCAAGCTCTTGAACGATCCAACGCCGAAAGCACCGCGTCTCTACTTGCCACGCGCCGGAGAAACAACCAGAACGACGATCACCTTGCTATCCTCCGAGGATACGGATAGAGCTAAGTGATGAAGCTATATATGTAAAGATTACTACACTCTAAGTGTTTTAATCTTACTCTCTCTATATGTTTTTCTCTCAATTTTTATCCAAGAAAAATGAAGAAAATGAATGAAGAAGATGAAGATAATTGAGAAAATGGTTTTTCTCTCTCTCTCAATCTCACTCACGTTGGAAAGGCTTGGAATTCACAAGTGAGAGATGTCTTCATCTTCATTTCTTCAACTCTCCACATGCACATCTCATAATTATGAGAATCAAAGCCCCACCACCTCAATGATCAAAGCATTAAAGAATGGAACAAGGGTCCATATGAAAGTGGGTAGAAATGAGGGGGGCGGCCCATGTAGAAATCAGAAAAGTTCGGTTCGTTTCGGACTCCCGCGAGTCCAAACAGATAAACTCCGATTCCGTTCCGATGTATTTGTGTCGTTTAATTAATCCAATTAATTAAACATATCAAATACAAAATAAAATAATTAATTTCTCCAAGAAATAATTATATTCATGAATTAAATTAATCACCCAGTGAAATATTTAATTCATTAGGCCGTAAATCAATTTATCCAATAAATCGATTTAGACATCCAATGTTCCAAATTAGATATCCAATATCTAATATTCATAATGAGAGAATTAGCTTAATTCATTCCGTCGTCAATCCTAATGCGCGACTCGGTAGGTCCGTCTCAGTCAGCAATGGGAGGAACCAAAGAGTAGTAGCACCACCTAGCCGGCTGGTGGCCTACACTGCACTCTCGATCGAGAACGAATGATTGGGATCATTCAAGAACCATTCTCGTGAATACCGATACGTATAAACCCTTCTTTCAAATATCCCGATCAAGTTATAGGGTCACGGTCAGTCAAACCCTATCTGTACTTGACGCTATGCATGCGTTAATGCAAATCGAGATCATCGAGCTCTCGTGTATCTAATACAGCTAGCTCCAATGCTTTGGCCAAAGACTTATGATCTCATCTGCCAATAACCGTATAGGACATATAACCCGTTCACTAACAGGAGAAAGAATTCTATCGTGGTATTCAGTAGGACCTGCTACTTGCCCGTCAAGATGCACGTCGAGGTTGACCCCCGCCTTCCGGTTTACAGGGTCGAACTACTCTAATGAAAATCTTGACGTCACAAGCACATCCCTACTAAATCCTCAAGTCGAAGGTTCACGAATACCTATCACAACCTTTCGATTCCGTCATTGACTGTCCCGGAGTGAAATCCGTGTGAGGAATCGAGGGTGAGTTGGTTCGAGTATACTAATCTAATTAGCATACCTATAACGTGTGCTCCCACTAACCATTAGTGTTCGACAGGCACTCTCCATGTCAAAGAACACGTCATACAAGTCTTCACATAAACTTAACGCCCAGTCAAGTTTCATCGACTTGCGAACGATTAAGTATTTGAGCTATAAACTTTTCCAGTGCCGACCCCCTTATCCAATAAGAAGTGGACCGTTTTGCTCTCAAATACACGGACTAGTTTATATATGTTTATTTACGAGTTAGGAATGCCAGTAACTACCAGTAAATAAAGAAACATTCATTTGCCTTATATAAATAGTTTACATAATTACAAGTACAATGCCCTCACTCAACAACCCCTGAGTAGCATTCGAGGGCATACTTCTAACAATCTCCCACTTGCACTCAATGCCACACACTATGGTATCTGATACCCATGTTCTCCAGATGACGCTCCAAGCTAGGCTGAGATAGTGGCTTGGTCAGTGGATCGGCAACGTTGTCGGCCGCGTCTACTCTATGCAGCACAATGTATCCCTTGCGAACAAATTCTCTTACGAGATGATACTTCCTCTCAATATGTTTGGTGCTGTTGTGAAACCTCGGCTCCTTGGCCTGTGCTACAGCTCCGTCGTTGTCGCAGTACAGCAGAACAGGCAGCTCATCACATGGTATCATTTGAAGTTCTCCTAGAAACTTCTTAATCCAGAACCCTTCCTTGGAAGCCTCCGAGGCTGCTTGATACTCAGCCTGACAGGTGGAATCAGCAGTCGCGCTTTGCTTGGCACTACGCCAAGATACTGCTCCTCCATTAAGAGTAAATATGTAGCCAGAAGTGGACATCGAGTCGTCCTTCAGTCCTTGGAAGTCCGAATCAGTGAATCCCACCACATCCAAATCTCCACCGCCATACATAAGAACCATATCTCTCGTTCTTCTCAAGTACTTGAGAACATTCTTTACAGCAGTCCAATGTTCCCTACCTGGGTTTGCCTGAAACCTACTCACCGCGCTTACAGCATGCGCTATGTCAGGTCCTGTACACAACATAGCATACATAAGGCTACCCACGGCCGAAGCATATGGTATATTACTCATTTTCTTGCGTTGTTCCTCACTTTAAGGACACATCTTCAAGGTGAGTTTTATTCCATGTTGCATCGGTAGGAACCCTCTTTTAGAATCATCCATCTTAAATATCTTTAAGATCTTATCTATATAGAGGGCTTGGGAAAGGCCTATTGTTCTCTTCGCTCTATCCCGGTAGAGCCGAATACCAAGAATATAGGTTGCTTCTCCCAAGTCTTTCATGGAGAAATTACTCGAAAGCCAAGCTTTCACAGAACTAAGCATTCCCACATCATTTCCTATTAGTAGAATGTCATCTACATATAGTACTAAGAATGCGATCTTGCTCCCATTAACCCTCTTGTATACACAAGGTTCCTCTTCATTTTGCACGAAATCCAACTCTTTGATTGCCTCATCAAAACGAAGGTTCCAACTACGCGATGCTTGCTTTAGTCCATAAATGGAACGCTGAAGCTTGCACACTTTCTGAATATCGACTTCAGACACAAAGCCTTTAGGCCGCTCCATATAGATTTCCTCCTCGAGGAATCCATTAAGGAAAGCCGTCTTTACGTCCATTTGCCATATCTCATAATCGTGGTAGGCAGCTATAGCAAGCATCATGCGAATAGACTTGATCATGGATACGGGCGAGAAGGTATCGTGGTAATCGATCCCTTCCTTCTGGGTATAACCCTTTGCCACAAGCCTGGCCTTATAGGCGTCAACCTTGCCATCACCATTAGTCTTTCTCTTGTAGATCCACTTGTTCCCAATAGGCACTATGCCCTTGGGGCGGTCTACTAGAGTCCGCACTGATTGACATGCATCGAGTCTATCTCGGCTTCCATAGCTTCACGCCATTTCGCGGAGTCTACATCCACCATCGCTTGGTCATAGGTTGTTGGGTCGGTCTCTTGGCTATCACTTGGAACCTCATGGAGACCCAGCTCCTCCAAGTGCACAAGCCCATACCTCTCAGGTAAATGAGACACCCTACTAGACCTACGAGGTGGTTGTACTTGTGTTTCAGAAATTTCGGTTCCAGTTTCTTGCACAGGTGTCTCTCGATGAGTTTCATTGTATTCTTCTAAAGAAATACTTCTACCTGCTTCGCCTTCCTGAATGAACTCA
The DNA here is from genome assembly GCA_033398695.1 of Orobanche coerulescens. Classification (NCBI taxonomy): domain Eukaryota; kingdom Viridiplantae; phylum Streptophyta; class Magnoliopsida; order Lamiales; family Orobanchaceae; genus Orobanche; species Orobanche coerulescens. Next base: position 85,830,642 of record CM065817.1, read on the forward strand.
TCTTCCAGAAGTGTGCTTGTAAAGCAACAATGATCCTTCGATCTTCGGGCATGTAGAATAGATATCCCATCGTCCCAGACGGAAATCCAATGAAACGTCCCTTCGCAGACCTAGCTTCCAACTTTTCCACCTTAGTCTTCTTGACATAAGCGGGACATCCCCAAATCCTAATATGATTAAGACTTGGTTTCCTTCCTTCCCACATCTCATGTGGAGTTTTAGGAACGGATTTGGAAGGACATCTGCTCAAGATATACGCGGCATCGAGTGCATACCCCCACAGGTAAATCGACAAGTCAGTATAGCCCAGCATGGAACGGACCATGTTCAACAGGGTCCGGTTCCTTCTTTCTGACACACCATTTAACTGAGGAGTACCTGGAGGTGTTAGTTGTGAAACTATTCCATGTTCCTTAAGGAACTCGTCAAACTCCGTGCTCATATACTCGCCACCTCGGTCCGACCGAAGTGCTTTGATATGATTACCAGTTTGTTTCTCGACTAGGGCCTTGAATTCCTGGAATTTCTCAAAGGCCTCGGATTTATGTTTCATTAAGTATACATAATCATACCTAGTATGATCATCTGTAAACATAATGAAATATTGATATCCGTCACGTGCTGCTTCCAAAGCACCACATACGTCGGTATGGATTAATCCCAGTTTATTAGCGGCTCTTTGAAATGTCCCTGTGAAGGGGGACTTAGTCATTTTGCCTTTAAGGCAAGATTCACAAGTAGGAAAGGGATCTGATCCCAATGGACCCATAAGTCCATCTTTTTCCATCTTGTAAACCTTGGTCTGACCAACATGACCAAGTCTAAAATGCCATTTCAAAACTTGATTGGTTTCATCCCTACCACGTTTTCTAGTCATAGTATTCACAACTACTTTGTTGCTGAGATTTAGATGATACAATCCATTCAACAATGTAGCAGTACCCACTAGTTTATTTCTAAAATAAATTTTGCAGGATCCATCACCAATGAAAAATGAAAAGCCTTTTCGGTCCATGACCGGAATGGATACAATGTTTTTGTGCCCCTTGGGCAAAACAAGTACATCTTCTAAAGTCAAAACAAATCCGGATTCTAAACCCAAAAGAAGTGATCCTATGTCGGTCGCCTCGACACTATGCCCGCTTCCGACTGTGATCATAACTTCTCCAGCTCCAAGCTTCCTACTTTGTTCCAGATCCTGATTCACGGTACAAATATGAGAACTAGCACCAGAATCCAGTATCCAGGAAGTAGAAAATACAAGAGAACAATTTGTTTCCAAAACTAAAAGTTACTCAGACGAAGTGCCATGAAGAATCGGACAGTCTCTAGCCCAGTGGCCCAGCTCACCGCACTTGAGACAAGCATCCTTCTTATTCTTATTCTTTGGAACCATCGGGGCCTTGCCCTTACCCTTAAGGTCCTTAGCTTGTGGTCCAGTTCGCTTTTTGGTCTTTTTCTTCTAATTCTTAAACTTCCGAATTCCAGAAGAAATCACAAGAGCAGACTCCTTCATTCGCGGAGTCTTCATCTGAGACTGAGCGGTCACAAGTTTGTTCATTAGCCCAGCTAAATTACATGCAATCTCATTGCAAATGAAGTTCATAACAAACTGTGAGAAGGAATCAGGGAGAGATTGTAGAATAAGGTCGGTTTGGAGAGAAGTATCCATTTTAAAATCAAGAGCCTCCAATCTCTCGATCATGGATATCATTTTGAGGACGTGTTCCCCAACCTTCTCACCTTCCTTCATCCTTGCACCGAACAATTGCTTGGATATCTCATATCTAGCAGTTCTGCTGTGCTCACCATAAAGCTCGGTTAAGTGAGATAGAATCGCCAGCGAAGTCATTTTCTCATGAGCTCTCTGAAGCTCATTAGACATGGAAGCCATCATATAAGCACGGACTTTCACGTCATCCTTAACCCACTTTTCGTGGTTTTCAATCTCTTCTGATTGGCTCGGGTCCGCACAGAGGCGCTGAATGTCCGTCTCCAAGACGTATCCCGGTGCCTCTATACCGAGGACAATCATCGGGACATGGAGCCAATCCACAAAGTTAGGTCCCATTAAGGTGTTCTTTTCGAGTAGAATTGCGAGTGGATTCATTGTCATATTGAGATTTATGCATTAAGTATAACAGATTAATTAGTGACTCATTCAATTATGTTCGAGTATAGAATTTAAGGTCTTTTCTATTCTTGTTACCCGGCTCCCACTATTTTTATCGGAATAACACACTCCCATGTGATATCCTAAGTATCGTCGCTCTACTTCATAGTGGTGATCGAGTTCTTTATAAATCTTAATAGAGGGCAACCGAACAGGTTTCTAGTCTATTAATTTTCATAAAGTGGTGTCCAACACCAACCCATCTAATGGATGATTCGATCTTCTTTTTCCCCTTGTTCACTCCCCTCAACCTATACGGTTTCTATGGTTCGTGAACAAGTTAAGTTTATACCATCGACGCAAATCAGTTTCACAATTGAATCTTATCCGGCAACCTATCAGGTTTCTAGGGATAAAATTTGCTCCAACCGAAGGCATCCAATGCACTTCTGGTAATTTATCCGTCCTCCCCGAACGACTACCCCGATAACTCGGAAGCATAGCACATTCGGTTTGGATTTCAATTTCCCGAAAACTCGATGGAGGGAAGGAAAACCTTGAAACCTTATAAACTTAATTATTTATTGTGGGAGAATTTTCGCGATTAACGTTACACTTTGCACATTAATCATATTAGCGCATTTGTGGCATTCATACAATATGAAACAACTATTCACAACCTAGTTGCTACCAACATGTGGTTCATGGACCGTTCCTAGAAAACAAAAACTCCATAATCTAATTACAAGTCTTCGTCTTGAATCTTCGTCTTCTCGAAATGGATCTTCCTCCGGTCTTCGTCATTACATATAAATTTTACATCGAAAATTGCATCCTAGATACAAACATTTATAGTAAAATAAATAGGCTCAAAACGGCCTTTACAACCCAATCGAATAAAACGAACGATTCAAAAACTAAGTCCACGAACCACATCCCCATTCAAAAGAATTCATCCAATAAATACTATATAAATGGAAAGCGTAGAGATACATTGATCCAATCAACAATACGAACCGATCCAATCGATTCACACAATTGGTAATATGATAACGTTCAAAATAGTTCGGTCGACCATAAATATTCCAATTAATCAAATTTCCCTTATAAAATGAAATACCATAAATCATTTTAATCATATTAAATCCAATTTAACATGAGGGAGATTAATTTTCAAGAATACACGAAAAAATCGAGCCGGGGCGAAAAAAGGGCTGCCTGGCCGAGTCACCCTCGGCAGCTTTCCGGCAGACAGGCCTGGCATGGCCGAGTCACGCTCGGCAGCTACCGGCCGGGCATGGCCCGTGTCTCCTGACACGGTCGGGTCTGCCTGGCAGTGGCCTGGGGACTGCCGGACACGGCCCGTGTCACCAGACACGGCCGAGTCACCCTGGCAGCTTCCTGCCCTTTGTCCGAAAAATCGTCCGACGACGATTCGGAGCTCGATTTTCGACCGGATATCCAATATCAATATTTTTCAACATTCATATCTTCAATATAAATCATATTTCCAAGAAATTAAGATTTATATTTAGACATAAACTTACGAAAAATATAACTACAACGAACGTAAAAATATATACCACGATTATGACTAAAATGATTCCAAATCATTCACCATCCAATCAAGCATTCCAAATGCCAATATCGTATATACGATCGCAAGACCTACGCCCTGATACCACTATTGGGATTCGGTGCCTAAAACGAAGGCCCAGCGGAAGCGGTAAAACAAAAATTAATTTGATCCGAATCCCTACGAGGATCGATCGAGCTACGTATATACGAAAATATAAACGAAAAGCAAGAGTCATAAGAAACTAACCCTCGAAGTCCGTTGATTAAATGGTAACCTTCTCTTGAGCTATTCCCCAAGCTCTTGAACGATCCAACGCCGAAAGCACCGCGTCTCTACTTGCCACGCGCCGGAGAAACAACCGGAACGACGATCACCTTGCTATCCTCCGAGGATACGGCTAGAGCTAAGTGATGAAGCTATATATGTAAAGATTACTACACTCTAAGTGTTTTAATCTTACTCTCTCTATATGTTTTTCTCTCAATTTTTCTCGAAGAAAAATGAAGAAGAAAATAAATGAAGAAGATGAAGATAATTGAGAAAATGGTTTTTCTCTCTCTCTCTCTCTCTCAATCTTACTCACGTTGGAAAGGCTTGGAATTCACAAGTGAGAGATGTCTTCATCTTCATTTATTCAACTCTCCACATGCACATCTCATAATTATGAGAATCAAAGCCCCACCACCTCAATGATCAAAGCATTAAAGAATGGAACAAGGGTCCATATGAAAGTGGGTGGAAATGAGGGGGGTGGCCCATGTAGAAATCAGACAAGTTCGGTTCGTTTCGGACTCCCGCGAGTCCAAACAGATAAACTCCGATTCCGTTCCGATGTATTTGTGTCGTTTAATTAATCCAATTAATTAAACATATCAAATACAAAATAAAATAATTAATTTCTCCAATAAATAATTATATTCATGAATTAAATTAATCACCCAGTGAAATATTTAATTCATTAGGCCGTAAATCAATTTATCCAATAAATCGATTTAGACATCCAATGTCCCAAATTAGATATCCAATATCTAATATTCATAATGAGAGAATTAGCTTAATTCATTCCGTCGTCAATCCTAATGCGCGACTCGGTAGGTCCGTCTCAGTCAGCAATGGGAGGAACCAAAGAGTAGTAGCACCACCTAGCCAGCCTGGTGGCCTACACTGTACCCCGACTGAGAACGAATGATTGGGATCATTCAAGAACCATTCTGTCGTGAATACCAGTATACGTATAAACCCTTCTTTCAAATATCCCGATCAAGTTATAGGGTCACGGTCAGTCAAACCCTATCTGTACTTGACGCTATGCATGCGTTAATGCAAATCGAGATCATCGAGCTCTCGTGTATCTAATACAGCTAGCTCCAATGCTTTGGCCAAAGACTTATGATCTCATCTGCCAATAACCGCATAGGACATATAACCCATTCACTAACAGGAGAAAGAATTCTATCTTGGTATTCGAGGACTGCTACTTGCCCGTCAAGATGCACGTCGAGGTTGACCCCGCCTTCCGGTTTACTGGTCGAACTACTCTAATGAAAATCTTGACGTCACAAGCACATCCCTACTAAATCCTCAAGTTGAAGGTTCACGAATACCTATCACAACCTTTCGATTCCGTCATTGACTGTCCCGGAGTGAAATCCGTGTGACGAATCGAGGGTGAGTCGGTTCGAGTATACTAATCTAATTAGCATACCTATAACGTGTGCTCCCACTAACCATTAGTGTTCGACAGACACTCTCCATGTCAAAGAACACGTCATACAAGTCTTCACATAAACTTAACGCCCAGGTCAAGTTTCATCGACTTGCGAACGATTAAGTATTTGAGCTATAAACCTTTCTAGTGCCGACCCCCTTATCCAATAAGGAGTGGAACATTTTGCTCTCAAATACACGGACTAGTTTCTATATGTTTATTTACGAGTTAGGAATGCCAGTAACTACCAGTAAATAAAGAAACATTCATTTGCCTTATATAAATGGTTTACATAATTACAAGTACAATGCCCTCACTCAACAACCTCTGAGTGGCATTCGAGGGCATACTCCTAACAATATATATATATATATATAAACATTCATTTGCCTTATATAAATGGTTTACATAATTACAAGTACAATGCCCTCACTCAACAACCTCTGAGTGGCATTCGAGGGCATACTCCTAACAATATATATATATATATATATATATATATCCACTCTAGGACGGGCCGACGGGTCCTCTGACGGTTTTGTAGCCTCTGGTGAGATTCCGCGGATATTTTGGGTTAACCACTCTGGGACGGACCGACGGGTCCTCTAAGGGTTACGTTGCCTTTGGTGCGGTTCCACGATTAATCACGTATGTATTGAATGTGATGCTATGAGATTTAGCTAGTCTGGAATATTGATCTTGAATTGTACGATTACATTTATTCACCATAGATTACATGTGACCCCCAGTTATTTACCATTGTTTAGTCCAGATTATTATACTCTTGGAATATGTTGTGTGTGGCTCGTATTTGCACTTTATACTTGCACTAGCAAAATAGTGGAATTTTGCTAACCCCCGAGTAATTGGGGGGTGGATGTCTATATTGCATTCAGGTACGTGCAGGTTCCTGATGAGCATGACACGGGATCAGTACGAAGGATGATGGAAGGCAAATGATACTAATCACGTGAGGGCCAGTTGTAACACGCCAAACTAGGCGGATATTACAGTGTCGTGGACCCCCGACTGGGACCCACCAGGCGAATGAAAATTAATTACTTAAATAATATAATTATAGTACCGAACCACATTATATCATCAAATTACTCCGATGAGGAGTTTCATTACAACACACCCAGGATAATACAAAATACATGTATATTTTATATGAAGATAAAATATACGACACTGAATAAAATGAGTATGAAAACGGAAATCTGCAGCGGAAATATAATGAAGTAAACACGAATGACTGAAATAGACTGGGGCCCCCTACTAGTATCACTGGGACTCCTCGCCGTCAACGTTCTCTTTCCGTGCTTTAGCCTTGCCATAACCTGAAAACAACATCCCCCGACGGGGTCAGTTACACAGAACAACAATCCTCAAGAGTTGAACAATATACAACACTCACATAAATGAATTAATGAATTAAGTTGAATGATGAGCATCAATGTACGCCCGAATGAAAAGCGTGAGAGCACAAATAGCCGAGTGTCCGGAGCCCTGCATATACACCCGCTATTAGCCTAATTAGTCTCACGGTCCAATGTGTCCGGAGTCCCACGTATACACATTACCGTGCGCACAGTCCAATGTGTCCGGAGTCCCGCATATACACATGACCATAGTGTGCCCGACTATAATTTCACACATGTGCCAACTGGCCATGCAATATAATTCCAGAGGATCACCAGAACAAAAATGACCAAGGTGAGGAGTAATGAATAGAATCCGATAAGGATCAAGAACGACTCACCGATATGAAATAATGATACAACGAGTGATAGCTTCAATGAAATGATTTTGGAACCGTCGTTCCTAGTGAGTTACATGATGAGTTGATAAATACAAGTCTCAACATGAATGATATATTATGAGTGAATTACATGTATGAATGAACAACAATATAAGGAATGAATATCCTTTTAACCGAGTAAGAATTTACTCACTCAATACCGGTGTTGAAATATCCTTCCTCGAACAATGTCCTAAAAAGAGACGTCGGTCGCTCGAACAACATTGAATAACACAATTTACCAATAATCCACTCAATATATGTATCAAGCATGAATTACGACTAACTCAAAGGTCGATAATATCCAAACTCATTGAGGCATTCTAACGAATACTTAGCAAACATACATCATTTGATAATATTCAATCCCGAATATATCGAAACCAAACTCCAAAATGAGTATTTCAAACCACAACACACCTTCAACGATATCAATAATCCCCATAGGAATCCACAACTCGAGTTAACGACAACATCTAATCGAAAATCCTCAAAAATATCAAAGTCAACCAAAAAGTGTTCTTGAATTAACCCCAATATTCATGAAATCCGAAATATATGCCAATAAATCCGTAGGAATACATTCATCCAAGGTAGATAATCCATATATAACATATTCCAACAACAATCCAAGCTTACACGAAGAAATCGGAAGGAAAAAACCCGAAATCCGAAATTCTAGATCCAAGAAATTATTACCTTGATTTGATGTGATGGAGATGATGAATAGATGATTAATCCAAATGATAAGCTTGAATATGATGGTGGATGAGTGATGCTCGAAAAGATCTCTCCGAATCGCCTGAAATCACCCGGAATCGTCGAAGGAGTGAAGAGAGAATGACAAATGACGAATCTGGACTGCACTGTCCAATATACACTGTTCCCAGATTAGCGCACGCTACAACCTGTTATTTAGCGTGCAGTAACGGGTTCACCGGACAGTCCAGTTAACTCTGACTGCCTCGTTAGCATATGCTACGAACTTTATAGTGTGCGTTAACGCCCTCCCGATAGCGTGCATTAACTCCGAAAGTTAGCGTGCGCTAGCTAAATACCTGATGTCCAGTGACCGAAGTCCAGAACCTCCTGTACTCTGACCTGCTTGCGATAGCACTGCGCTACATCCAATAATCAGCGTGCGCTACTGCCCCAATAGCGTACGCTAAAATCCACTTATAGCGTGTGCTAGGAATTATTCCAAAATCAGTCCAGTACCCACTGGACTCTGCCTGATCGGCCTTAGCGCACGCTACACTGACTGTATAGCGGGCGCTATCTAAACTTATTAGCGTGAACTACTTACCATTCGTAGCGTGCGCTACTCCAACTCGGCTGCACTCCAGTGCCTTCTGGACTGCAGGCCTGAACCACATTAGCGTGCACTAATACGGAGAGGTAGTGTGTGCTACCCGTACTTAATTAGCGCACGCTAAAGAGAGTATGTAGCGTGCACTACTCCTCACACACAGCCCATTATGAAGATGACAATGATGATGACCACGGTTCGATCCTCCAACCAGGTAGGACGACGGATAATAACTGATGTACGATACAATAACTCTGATCGGTGAATACAATGAATGAATATGAACGATGAATGATCATTAATGAGTGAAAAATTACTGAGTGGCAATTACTGAATGATAATTACTGAATGATATTGACTGAGTTACAACCGAGTATTACATACACCCCCCTTAAAAGAGTTTCGTCCCCGAAACCAAGGGTCAAACAACTCGGGTTAACTCTCCCACATACTATCCTCAGTTTCCCAAGTAGCCTCTTCGACTCCGTGTCTAGACCACTGAATTTTAACCAAAGGAATCGTCTTGTTCCTAAATTATTTGATTCGCCGCTCTAAGACTCGTACGGGATGCTCCTCATATGAATGATCGTCTGCGATTTCGATCTCATCGAACTGAAGTATGTGACTCGGATCGGCAACATACTTCCGCAACTGAGAGACGTGAAACACATTATAAATTTTGCTCAACGCCGGAGGTAAGGCCAATCGATAAGCTAGCTCGCCTACTGTTGCGATAATTCTTGAACGCAAGTGCACGTTATCGTATACAAGTAATAAAGTGATGAGTGAGTATCGTTCCCACGAGGACTGAATCACTAACTACCGATTTTTATGTATTCAAGTTTTATTTGAACAATCGAATTTTGGTTGTGCAATTAATTACTAAAAGAATTAATTTTTAGGAATACTTGTTAGATTTTGATGATGTCATTAATTTTAAATCAAATGTTTATTAATTGGCAAAATGTAAGGAAGAACCAAATGAGTATCTTCCATAGGCCAAAATGTGTTAAGTATAAAATTGGCAAAATGTAAAGAAGAACCAAATGAGTGTCTTCTATAGGCCAAAGTTAGTTAGGCTGAAAATCGGCTAAGTACTAAAGTACAGTCTAATCTATTAGAGAAGTACAACCGACTCCAATCAGAGTAGCCCTGGTCAACTAAAATTTATCAGAGAAGTTTGACCAGACTGCAGCCAAGGTACCTCAGGGAAGTCACCTGATCAGACAAGTCTCAAACAGTGAACAGCCGAGACGACCTACCTGCAGAGAAGTAAGCTGCACATCAGTCTACTCAACTACGGCTAGTACTCCAAGTCCACGTCAGCATGCTTTGAAAAGTCAAATATTACGGAAAGCTCACATGCAACGTGAAGAGACAAATTGGAGTGATTCCCGCAAGAGATATGATTTATTTAAATCATCCTGACCCACCGTGAAGACTTTAATCCTTTTATATTCAAAAGATTCGGCGCTCACATGCAGAAGTCATCACAACGGTCGGAAGATAAAATTAAATAATGGGAATCGGCCTTGCAACGTTCGAAAAGATTAAACAATGAAGTCTCCCTCCAACGGACGGATTTGTTGATTTGCAACGGCTACAAGGAAGAAGCTCGAGAGATCGTGATCTATATATACCCGAAGATTTGGCCAGGCAAACTACCGGTGCGAACATATACTCTAGCGATCAAAGCAAACAAAGCAATCTCAAGCAAACAAATAGCATCGTGAAAAGAGCGAGATCCAAAAGTTCATATTCAAGGAAGCTCTTTAGTTGAGAAGACAAACACTCTTGTCTTTAAATCTTGAGTACGGGGTACTTCTTTGGTTGAAGTAGCGGTGTAAAGGCATCCGAGGATCGAGGATCAAGAGGTGCAAGGCGATCAAGTGTGTACAACGGCACGGAATTCCACCGGTTGGAAGGCTGTTGTAGTGTGTTGTGAATCAACGTAATCTTTATCCGGTTGACAATTATAGTGAATTCATCTCCAATGGTTTGGAGAAAAGTGGATTAGTAGATGATTACCCCACCTCTGAGACCACTATAATGCTGTGTTATTTACTATTTTCTTGCATCATACTCTAAGCTACTTTGCATCCATTGTTAAGTGTTTCATTAAGTTAATTTATATTCGTCATCGGTGACTTCCGCAAATAACAAATAACAAACGACTCCTAGTCATTTGTTTGATCATCAGCTGAAGAAACTCACTCTTCGAGAAAAAGAGTTCAAGAGTTTCTACAAGTCTATTCACCCCCCCCCCCTCTAGACTTGTTTCTGGACGACTTGTGACCTACAAGTGGTATCGGAGCGGTTGGTTCATATTTTTTTTCACGAACCAGATCTACTAGATATATCTTATCTCTCACGTTATAATGGAACACATGCACTCTAGACTACTGTCTTTTACATTTGGCAGTATGATCTCTGGAAGATAAGAATGCGAGCACATTTATCTTCAATCCATGACGACATGTGGTGCATCATTGAAGATGGTCCATTCATTTTCGAGAAGGACAACACACCCGAGGAGATCGCAGTGGGAGGCCGAAAAGATTCCTAAGAAGAGAACGGAGCTGACCCCGAAGAGAGAAAGGCGCCAATCTTGACAACGGGGCCAGAGATGTGCTATACCAAACTCTTGACAAATCCACAATGGTCAAGATCAAAAATTGTAAGAATGCCAAAGAGATATGGGACACATTAGCTCTAATGTGTGAAGGAACGGAGCTGATCAAGGAGAACAAGTTGTCAATAGCTATCCAAAAGTTTGACAACTTTAAAATGAAGAATGGAGAATCAATAGACCAAGTGGACACAAGGTTCACTGAAATTATCAATGAAATCAACTCCCTGGGCAAAACCTATGGCAACAGGGAAATGGAACTTAAGGTCCTCAGATCTCTAAATCCAGAATGGAGCATGAAGGCTGTAGCTATGAGAGAGTCCAAAGACCTGAATAAGATAAAAATTCGGAGTCGTTCTCGATCGAAGGCTTACGAGTTCGAACTTCCGAGTTCATCCTCGACCGAGCCTGCGAGAGAAGGGAATCGCGTTTGCAGCCGAGTCCCCTGCTAAGAGCACTGTCGATGTGAAACCTCCAAATCCGCTAGACTTTGAGGAGGAAATGGCTTTCATTATGCAAAGGTTCATAACTTGAAAGAACTACTCCAAGTATAAGAAAAACTACAAGGAGAACCCAAGAAGGAACCGGAAAATTTGGAAGTGGAAAGTTGAATGCTACAATGTCATAAAATAGGACACATCCAAATGGATTGTCCCGAGCTCAAGAAGGATGAAACCAAGAAGGAGGTGGCGGAAAGGAAGACAGAAGAAAAGCTCTCATCGGAGAAGACCGGGAGCATGTCGAATCAAGCGGCGGTTTCTTTTACGATGACGACGAGGAATATGATTGCACGATGGCAAACTTGGTGATGAAGAGGTAACCTCTAAACCTACCGGTTCAAATAATAGCTCACCATGTCACAAGATATGGATTTACATGAATCGGTAAATCAATTATTCAAGGATTTTGAAACACTTAAATCGCACACCAAGTCAGCTCAGAGAAGACTAAGCCGCAAGATGAGAATAGGCGGTGAAAAATGATTTTGAAAAACTCGGCTAGATTTAAATAAGACCGAGACAAATACGGTGATTTTAAAAACCGAGGCAAGTGCCAATACAAATTGAGATAGACCGGCTAAATATTTTACTTAAAGAAAAGTCACCGCACTTGCTCATGCCAAAGCCGAGTTTACTAAGCCGCATGAATAAATAAAACTCAGCGCAGAAATAACCTCCCGAAAGCGTCGTTAACTCGGGACGAATTGTGTACTAGCAAGAGGCCACTATATTCCAGATCGGGCCTTGGATATGATCCCCACACTCCCTCTAGTTCTAAAACCACTTTCATCAAGGGAGAAACAATGGTCTCATTGCCGAGCCTGTGTATAAACCGATTTTCAAAAGCAGGCAATGGCCAAGTCAAACGTCTAGCCGCATCGAGTTACACCAGACAGCCACCTAGACAGCGACTAAGCGGTGGCCAGCAAAAGCGGCGGCCCAGACAACATGCCCACTATTACCAACAACTCCCTAAAAATAGATTTCATAATGGGAGGGGCAGATGGAAACCTCAAGGTTATCCAAATTACCAAAACGAACAAGTGTGGAGACCACAAAGGTTTAACAAATGGTCTCAGCCTAGATTTAGAAATGGCCCACACTATTTTGAGGAATATCCGGTATACAATCCAACCAGGAGATTTAGACCTCAGGCACCTTTTAAGGGTTATAATAATAATTCCTATAATCCAAGGAGAAATCAATTCTCCAGGAAACCCACTAACCCCAAAGAACCCACACAAATTTGGGTACCTAAATCTCTGCTTGTTTAATTGCAGAAAAGGTGGAAGGACTACAACCACATCTCCTCAAGCTCAAATTTTGGAGGTGAAGAATGGTTTGTAGACTCTGGATGCTCAAGGCACATGACCGGGAACAAGAAGATGCTGACCAAATATATCAAGGAAAGAGGTCCCGATGTAACCTTTGGAGATAGCTCTAGAGGACAGACGAAAGGCTTTGGAGAGTTGCATCGAGGAAACATTGTGATATCCAAAGTTCATTATGTCAAAGGTCTCAAATACAACCTCCTGAGCATAAGCCAGTTCTGCGACGAGAAGAATCTAGTAGTCTTCACCATCTTGAAGTGTATGGTGATAGACATCTTATCTGGAGAAATAAAGCTACAAGGTTTCCGAAGAAGAGATGTATACATGATTGATTGGAACACAGGAACACCTAACTCCTGTTTTCTATCCAAGACTGTAGCTGAGAATGGATGGCTGTGGCACAAAAGACTATGTCACCTGAACTTCAAAGCCATCAACAAGATTAGCTCTCAGAAGCTGGTCAGAGGACTTCCAAATGAAGCATTCAAGAAGGAAGCACTCTGTGATGCATGTCAGAAGGGAAAGCAGACCAAGGCGTCGTTCAAGCCAGTGCAGCCTACAACGCTCACAACAAGGATCTTAGATCTACTTCACATGGATCTATTTGGTCCTATCAAGCCAAGGACTTTGAGCGGCAGAAAGCATGCTCTTGTGATTGTAGATGATTATTCAAGGTACACTTGGATCATTTTTCTATTCAAGAAAAGTGAAACCTTGACCAAGTTACAGTGCTGAGAAGGATCGAATGAGAAATCCCTCTCCATAATCAAGATCAGATCAGACGAGAGGAGGAGAGTTTCTCAACAAGGCGATAATCGATTTCAACGATCGAATGGGATCCAAAGATGAGCTCTGCGGCCCGGGACGCCCTGCAGAATGGTGTTGCTTGAAAGAAGGAACAGAACCACGAAGGAAGCGGCAAGGTCCATGATTGCGAAGCGGACCTACCCAAAGGTTACGGGTGAAGTCACAACACACCTGCCACACCCGCAGGAGTATGATAGTAGGGAGACATGGCAAAACTCCTATGAGGTTTGGAATAATAGAACTCCTACCGTTGCTTACTTTCATGTTTTTGGTTGTAAGTGTTTCATCCACAACAACGGTAAAACACACTAAATGCCTTTGATGCTAAAGCGATGATGGTCTATTTATGGGATATTCCCAAAGAAGCAAGGCATATAGAGTTTTCAACAAAAGAACCTTAGTTGTGGAGGAAACACCCCATGTTGTTTTTGATGAATCTCTTGTTGAGTACGAAACAACTTGAGCAAATTGAGAACAAGCTCAAGTCGGCAACCCTTGAAGAAGTCATTGTACATGACACTGGAATGGTGGACTCACTGCGATCGGCTGATGACCCAACTGCGGCCGATGAAGACCAATGCAGATCGACAGATCATCAAACCTATCGATCCGATTCTTCTTGAAGAAGACCGGCGAGGTGACAAAGACTCATCTGCGATCGAGGCAAGCTGCAGATGACAAGCGGTAGCGATCCGATTGCAGACGAGAATCCAGCAGATGTAGACAACCAAGCGAGCAATCAACAGGGAACAAACCCGAGAAGAGGGCGAGATCCCCAAATGGCTCAAAGATCATCCAATTCAGCAAATTATCGGAAAGTTGGTGATGGAGTCAAGACAAGACAGTCAACTCTACCGGCGGGAATGGCGATGTTCTCATGTTTCATGTCGCAAATTGAACCCAAGGCAGCCAGAACAAGCCTTGGAAGATTATTCATGGATTAATGCCATGCAAGAGGAATTGGAGCGAGATGGAGAGAAACAAAGTTTGGGAACTATGCAGACAGACCTAATCACAAGAAAGTTATTGGCACCAAATGGGTGTATAAAAACAAAAGTGATGAAGATGGAGTATTGTTAGGAATAAAGCAGACTCGTAGCAAAAGGATATGCAGTGTGAGGGAATAGATTTTGATGAAACTTATGCACTGTTGCAAGATTAGAAGCCATCGGACTATTCCTCGCATATGCCGCATTCAAGAATTTTGAAGTCTACCAAATGGATGTAAAAAGTGCGTTTCGAATGGAGTCCTAGAAGAAGAAGTCTATGTAGAGCAACCCCGAGTTTTGTCAAAGGAGACAAAGTCTATAAGGCATTGAAGGCTCTGTATGGACTCAAGCAAGCACCGAGAGCATGGTATGAAACACTGTCTGTGTTTCTTGAGAAAAATGGATTTTGCAAAGGAAAAGTGGACAAGACCTATTGAGTGGAGCACGAAGGCCACATTCTAATAGTTGATTTATGTGGATGACATCATATTCGGTCAACCAATCCGAACTATGTGAGAAATTCTCCAACCTCATGCAAGGAGAATTTGAGATGAGTATGGTGGGAAAGCTTAATTTCTTTCTCGGATTACAAGTTAAGCGAGATGGAAAAAGGAATTTTCATCAATCGGGCAAAGTATACCCGAGATCTCATCAAGAGATATGGAATGGAATCACCAAACCCGCAAGAATTCCAATGAGCACAAGTACTCACACGGATGCGAGGCAGGCGGGAATATCGGTTGACTCAACCCACTACAGAGGACTCATCGGATCTCTTACGCCTCACGGCAAGCGAGCCGGACATCTCATATGCGGTTGGAGTTTGTGCAAGATTCCAGTCAAGCCGAAGCAATCACACCTAGATGCGGCCAAGAGAATA
Organism: Orobanche coerulescens; assembly: GCA_033398695.1. Classification (NCBI taxonomy): domain Eukaryota; kingdom Viridiplantae; phylum Streptophyta; class Magnoliopsida; order Lamiales; family Orobanchaceae; genus Orobanche; species Orobanche coerulescens. The sequence continues at coordinate 85,846,288 of CM065817.1, forward strand.
ATTAAGTACCTAAAGTCTACAATTAATGTTGGGTGGTACCCCAAAGATGACAACTTCGAGCTATCGGGATACTCGGATGCGGATTTCGCGGATGCAAAATCAATAGGAAGAGCACTAGTGGGCGTGTCAATTCCTAGGAACCGGTGATATCTGGTTTAGCAAGAAGCGGAGTTTCTAACTCTATCTCCACTACGAGTCGAATACCTAGTCTGCAGTAGGTGTTGTGCACAGATCCTGGATGGATCATAACAATTAAGGGACTACAATATTATTGCCAACGAAGTTCCTATATGGTGTGACAACAATAGTGCTATTGCTATAACCAACAATCCGGTTTTGCACTCAAGGACAAAGCACATTGACGTTAAGCACCATTTCATTCGAGACCATGTGCTTAACAAAAGGGTTAGAGTTGAAAGAGTCGGCCTGAGACTACCAAATAGCTGACATCTTCACCAAACCCCTGCCAGAAGAAAGATTCCTAGAGCTGAGCAGAGACCTTGGATTACTAGATTGGGAATCTAGTTCTGAAGCAAGTTGAAGGAAGGACGAACCCCCAGAAGCAGCCTAAGCTGATGCAGGCGAGAAGACGAAGGCCAGTCTGTACAGAACACCAGGCGAGAGGTCAAACTCACCTGTAGCAGAGCGGTCAACAGTCAACGGATCAGACCAGCTAAGTTCTCTAAACTGATCTCTAATTTTCATTTTTATCTGCCATATTTATAATATTATTTTGGCTTAAGAAATAGCATTTCAAAATACATTTTATGAGCCAAGTGGCAATTTTAAATACACGCGTCACACGCCCATTTAATTAACCTCTACGGTGGCCAATCAGGATCAACCGTCAAATTTTAAATGGGGCCACCGATTCAAATTTGAAATTCAAAAGAATATGAAAAGGCGTACCACCGTTTAAACTTATAATAAACTAATCCAAACGTCCTTTCATCTTCTTTATAAGGAATAAAACCCTTTCACTTTCCTCTTTACGCTTTCAGAAACCCTAAAAATTTACAGAGCAAAATACACACTAAATCCTAAAATCTTTTTGCAGAAATGGCATCTTTTGACGGAGCAAACTTGAAGGCGATGAAGGACCAGGTCATCTTCTCCATGGTCGTCGATTTCGAAGGATTACTGGAAGAGAATCTAGAGGACTTTGATATGCTCGACTTAATCCGGGCGATGAAACTGAACGGAATCTACCCGTTTCTCGAAATCAACCCTCAACACTTGTTCAAAGAAGATGTGGTTGAATTTTATCGCAACGCTTACCTGATTCAGCACGGGATTCAGAGCACGGTCGGTGGAGTACCAGTCACCATAAATACAGAGAAGATTCGCTCTGTATTCGGGATGAAACTGTCCGATGCAGCGGTCGAAGCGCTCAAACAATCACCCGCCGAAACATGGAAGACGATTAAGCTCGAAAATGTCCCTGAGAAATTGAAGTTTACAGCGAAGAGAAATGAGTTGAAGAGGGTCTATCGAGTCGCTCTGGACTTCACAAACAAAATAGTCATGGGAATGGCAGGAAGCTATGACCAACTATCATCTTCAAAATTCATGGTGTTAGGTGCGTTAATTCAACGAGAGGAAGTTGATTGGGCCGATTACATTTTCAGGCAACTTGTTCGCGAGGTGAACAAGGTCGAATGGCTCGAGGGAGAGAAGAAGTTCAAGACTAAGTTGGCGTTCGGAACGCATCTTAGTTGGTTCTTGGAAGCGGTGGCGTGGCCAAGGGAAACATTGACCCTTTCCACCCAAACAAGAGGTTAGGTCATATGGACCATGACAAGAAGAAGGTTGGAGTCACCGGGAGGCGGCCCGGATATTGAAGGATTTACCGGACTCAAGCTATTGCCCAAGGTACGATCTATCGACTCGGACCAACTGCAGTGAGATCGGAGGCTGATCGAGTCGAGAATGAGTCTGGTGATACTCCAATCGCCATCCGTTTCAAGAGAAGGGGACCAGCCCCAGAAGAACCTTCCAACCTGCAGTCATCACCTGAACCCTCTCCAAAGAGGCCAAGGAAGCTGCAGTTCAGTGAAGGAGAGCAACCTGAGCACCACGCCCGATCCATCGATTCGATCTCAGTTCATCGGACCACTGCACGAATCGAAACAAGAATTGTACCTGTCATTACTCCTCCAGTATACATGACCGAAGAAGAGGAAGCAGGTCTTGTTATATCTATCCCTGAAGCAGATTACACATTCAATCTTTTAGAAAATAATACTTTTAATCTCTCCATAGAACAACTTCAGCTTGTCAAGCCACAAGCAGAAAAACACTCTTTCGTAAATATTTTTAAAGAGTGGAAAACTCTTAAAACCATGTCCTTTACAAATTTTCAAATCTTTGTTGAAACTAGTGGTTGGGAATACCCCCAAGCCACGGAGGATGTTCTGACTGATTTTTGCAAAGAGTCAGATTTAACTTTACTCCTCCAGGACAACTGGTTCATGTCACACTTTGAGACAAACATGGACCATTTTATCCACACTATAATGCTCAGTATTTTTGATGGTAGTTTTGAAGAGGAGGAGGAAGAGGAGAAGGTAGAAAAGGAGATTAGGATAGAAGAAGTTGATGAAGAGAATGAAATTATCAATTTGGTTGAGGAGGATGAAGAAGCAAAAGAACCTGAAGAAAACATACCAGTTGAAAAGGAGACAGAGGAGATTGAAAAAACAGAAGAAGTAGATGATGAAGAAGATGAAGAAGAAGGAGAAGAAGTGGAGCAGGAAAAAGAAGAAGAAGAAAAGGAGAAGGATGAAGATGATGGAAGAGAAAAGGAGAAGGATGATGCTGAGAAAAATGATGATGATGATGATAATAATGATGATGGAGGTGAAGGAGGAGCTGGTGTGGCGGCTGGAGAAGAGAGAGAAAAAGATGAGGAGAAAGAAAAAGAGAAATCTGAAGAAGAAGAAGGGAAAGAGGAAGAAAGAGAAAAGGAGCCAGAGAAGGAGCGAGAGCCTACCAACGAAGCTGCAGATAGGGGTGTTGTACCTCCCGGTACACCCGGCTAGGCAAGGTGGCGAGAGGACTCAGTCGGGGACCCCGGAGAAGACTCAATCGACCTACCACGCGGCCAGGAGCACTGCGATCTAGTGGCTCCATTCTTTGAAGGATCGGGAGAACACTCCCCATCGGCTCGATTATCACCCACCATGACCGAGCCGATCAAGAAAATTGTCGAGACACCATTGGGGGAGCTGCTATCAACACAGTCACTCGACCTTCGGACCATTAATGCCAAGATTGACACCTGCTTCAGAGAGAGATCCCTCGGCCTCCTCCTCCTACAAACAACGAGAATGCCTTTTGGCATGTCGATTGGATGAGCCGCATGGAGCAACAGTTGACAACACTCATTGATGCGGCAAAAGGGGAAGAGAGGATTCGGGGAAGAGAGAATTCGAAGTAAGAAAAAGCGGGATGTTCCCAGTTGAAGGACCCTCTAGCCTAAAAAGGAAGAAAGTTGTAGATCAAGAAGACAAGGTGACCGGCTGAAGGGAAGCGCAGAAGGACCGGAGGCGGCTTTGAACCTACTCTTGAATGGGAAGGTGGAGCTATGGTATGTTGAAGATTTACGCCCACTTGAAGCTCTTGAAATGTGGGGAGCTGCTAGGAAGAAGTTCATCGAGACTTTTATGTCAGGAACTACTTCAAGATGACAAACTCTCCCCACGGGAGATTTTCATAAAGCTGGATGGAAGAGGTTCATCCTAAGCTTTGGGTACATTCTAAAGAAGTACGCAAAAGAGCAAAATGCATTTCCCATGATCCCTAAATTGAGCTGAAGAAGCACCAATCCGCATGGATGGTGAACTTGATGAGCTACAACTTGGAGGAAATCAAGCGTGTACGCCTTGAGAACAAATTCGGATCTCGGCGGGAGCGGGACTTGCGGCCTTGGTTGTGAAGAGAAAGTATGGCCTTGCTCCGGTCAAGGTAAGACCTATCGGAGCCAAACCATTCGGACACCTTGGCGGCTATTCGAAGAGGCGAGAGGAAGAGGCGAGATGACCTTAAATTATTTTCTTACTTGTAATTTTATTTTTCGTACTTAAAACAATCTTGTATAATTTCAATGATAAGTCGAAACTTTTATGAAACAGATCTGTTGAATGACAATTTTCGATTGTCTCAATATTAGACTGATTTCAGTTTTGTCTCGCACTTAAGTGCAGACTTGGTCATTTGATTTCTTACTTAGTTTTGCCATCATCAAAATAGGGGGAATTTGTTAGGAATACTTGTTAGATTTTGATGATGTCATTAATTTTAAATCAAATGTTTATTAATTGGCAAAATGTAAGGAAGAACCAAATGAGTATCTTCCATAGGCCAAAATGTGTTAAGTATAAAATTGGCAAAATGTAAAGAAGAACCAAATGAGTGTCTTCTATAGGCCAAAGTTAGTTAGGCTGAAAATCGGCTAAGTACTAAAGTACAGTCTAATCTATCAGAGAAGTACAGCCGACTCAATCGAGTAGCCACAGTCAACTAAAATTTATCGAGAAGTTTGACCAGAGGCGACCAAGGTACCTCGGGAAGTCACTGATCGGACAAGTCTCAAGCGGTGAGCAGTAGAGACGACCTACTGCAGAGAAGTAAGTGCACATCGATCTACTCAACTACTGACCTAGTACTCCAAGTCCACGGCATGCTTTGAAAAGTCAAATATTACGGAAAGCTCACATGCAACGTGAAGAGACAAATTGGAGTGATTCCCGCAAGAGATATGATTTATTTAAATCATCGACACCGTGAAGACTTTAATCCTTTTATATTCAAAAGATTCGGCGCTCACATGCGAAGTCATCACAACGGTCGGAAGATAAAATTAAATAATGGGAATCGGCCTTGCAACGTTCGGAAAATATTAAACAATGAAGTCTCCCTCCAACGGACGGATTTGTTCGATTTGCAACGGCTACAAGGAAGAAGCTCGAGAGATCGTGATCTATATATACCCGAAGATTTGGCCCAGAGCAAACTACCGGTGCGAACATATACTCTAGCGATCAAAGCAAACAAAGCAATCTCAAGCAAACAAATAGCATCGTGAAAAGAGCGAGATCCAAAAGTTCATATTCAAGGAAGCTCTTTAGTTGGAAGACAAACACTCTTGTCTTTAAATCTTGAGTACGGGTACTTCATTGGTTGAAGTAGCGGTGTAAAGGCATCCGAGGATCGAGGATCAAGAGGTGCAAGGCGATCAGTGTGTACAACGGCACGGAATTCCACCGTTGGAAGGCTGTTGTAGTGTGTTGTGAATCACTGTAATCTTTATCACTTTGGTTGACAATTATAGTGAATTCATCTCCAAGTGGTTTGGAGAAAAGTGGATTAGTAGAGGATTACCCCACCTCTCGAGACCACTATAATCGCTGTGTTATTTACTATTTTCTTGCATCATACTCTAATCTTTGCATCCATTGTTAAGTGTTTCATTAAGTTAATTTATATTCGTCATCAGCTGACTTCCGCACATATCCAAGAACAAACGACTCCTAGTCATTTGTTTGATCATCAGCTGAAGAAACTCACTCTTCGAGAAAAAGAGTTCAAGAGTTTCTACAAGTCTATTCACCCCCCCCCCCCCTCTAGACTTGTTTCTGGACGACTTGTGACCTACATTAATAAAAGGTTAAACAGTAAAAACGACAGCTTGAAGAAAGGGAATCAAATGATGAATAAGTCTAGGATTCTGAATCCACCTTGGTTTATCCGAATTTACTCTCGATTATCTGAATTTAATGATCTTCTCAATTCATTGAAGGCGAAGATTGCTAATATACTCTACCACCTCTCCCGAGGTCGATAGATTTTTCTAAAGGCGAATAACGCACTCTATCCCAGGGTGAATTAATTCGTCAATAGGCGAAAGGCATAAAATCTCCAAAAGGCCACGTAGTTCCTATGAGTATATTCCTATCTTACAGAATAAAACGGTTCTCACCAATAGTTCCTCACCAACTCTCCTCTCCCGATTCGAATTGAATGCTTAAAACAATACAACTATTGGCCAGATAATTGAAAGCATTAAACACGATTGGGAAAACTCAACAAAAAGGGAATTAAATAGATAATCTCAAGCAAATCCGTCAAAACATAGGTTTCATCAAAATCCTAGATTAGGGTTTTAGCCTGACATGCTAAATAGTGAAAATACAGAATTAATAAATAAAAGCATGAAAATCAAACGCAGATGAAGAGCTCGGATCCCTCCGTTCTTCTGGCTTCCGCCCTCTGCCCTTGATCTCTCGTCTGAGATAATCTTCTGTGTTCCTTCTTTTCCCCAAGCCTCCAAAGATTCTAAGATCCCAAGATTTCCAAGCTGATTAATTAGGGTCTTAAACCCTTATTTATAGCTCCCTACAGTCTCCAAATTGCATCCGTGTGCGTAGGTCGAGAACTGGCTTCAAAACGGCCCAAATCCGCGCGGAGCACACCAAAACCGCCTAGTGTGCCGCGGGTCACTAAATCTGAGCCGCGGCACATGGTCTTCAGCTGGACGCCTGGGCGCCTTTTAATTCATCTGGGCCGCAACTCACCTGGACTGTGCCGCGGCACAGAGTACAGTCTACTCTGGTGCGCACTGGATGCCTTCCTGTGCCGCGGATCAGGGCCAAAATTCGCCGTTTTCGCCCGTTTCGCCTCATTTTAGCTTCCGGACTCCAATCTCCTGACAAACATACAAGATTAAGGCATTAGGAGCTCATTTATGCAAATTTACTCGCCAGAATAATACTAAATAATGATAAATAAGCATATAAAAATACGCCTAACAAATACCCCCAAACTTAAGCCTTTGCTTGTCCTCAAGCAAAAAGAATTAATTTCAACAAAAGAATATCGTGAATAATCGTGCAACTCATAGTGCTCAACCTAATCAATACTATCCTGAAATTCTCTCTGAATAATATGAGTATCGTAATAGCGAGCTACACTCAGAACACTGATTCTACAAAGTAACCAAGTTCAGTCCTAATCACTCGTTCATGAAGAAAATCCAGCTCAAAGATTAACAAACGTGAATCAAATCGACCGTCAATATGAAAGGTTGAAATAAACAAGCTAGTTCGCCCCGTTCCACAGTCTAATGGCAAAATTTTCACGAGTTTCATAAAAATAACCCTCGGACAGTATTCCCTTATATATATATGCTCAAGAAATTGATTCGAGTTGACCACTAGGTTCGGATCTCGGGATGTTTCATCGGGATAATCCTAGGGTGGAACTTCCATTCTCATGTATTGGGAAACCGTTTGACGTAAAAGACATTCATGGGGCGCATGGATGCTTCTAGTTACTAAGTTCCCATCCACAGCGGAGAAACAACACGAATAGCTAATTCCCGCATGTCCGAATCAAGGTCGCTGTTCACGCGAGTACCCCCGGTTACTAGGCTCCCTATCATCAGCACATGTGAAATTTCTAAAGCACTAGTCTAATCAGGGTCGTCGTTTTACGCGAGAGTAAACAACGGGTCACGTGAATACCCCCGGTTACTATACTTCCCATCATAGAACAAAAATATCTCGACTTTTGGGAAAAACTGACCGACTCTAAACTCAATCTAAGTGCCAACACGACTTATGTAACTGAACGACTAGCTAACCGAAAAATGTAACCAAACGTATCGACGGTGATTTTAAAACACGTATGTGTCCTCTCTTATCCGCTAAGATCTCTACAAAAAAACGAAAAAATTTCAGACCTAAATGAAGTCTAAGCAGAAACAGAAATTACTGACTACAACTCGACTAACACTCGACTGTTTCTTCAGAGAGAAAAACAGTGTCGTAACATCAGTATTACACAAATAGAAGCACGAAAAATTCACGAATAGAGTAAAATCAAGACAAGCAAGGCTATCGACAAAAAGATAACTAAAAATAACAAAAAGTGCAACGAAATAAGTACAACAATAAATGTAGCGACAGAAAGTAACCCCCCCCCCCCCCCCCAAACTTAGGATGTACATTGACCTCAATGGACAAAATATAATATGCAATAGAATAAGAAGGTCAAGTACTCCCCTCCAGTCCTCTCACGAACTGGTGCCGGCATCATCCGGCAAGCTTGTACGCTTCTCGACTACATCATGCGGAGCATGAATAAATGAGCTTGCATCATCAAAGAGTAAGTAAGTACGAGCTCTCAAGTTTAACATGATGTGAGGGTTGGGGACAATGTAATTCGATAAAATGATTCGTTGCATACAATTTGAAGATGCTTGGCTTACCAATTTTTCATTACAGCAATTTATCAAACACTTGGCATGCACAAGTTAAAATGAAGAACAAGAATTTTACTGGTTAACTCCAAATCCCAAAAATAATAACACAGATAATAGCCATGAATAACGTCAACTAACATCACCAATTCGTTCATAATTACAAATTCCATCACAGTCAAAAACCAAATTCCCCATATTCCAACTCCTTTTTAGAGAAAACATTGAAGAACAACTAGCAACATATAACTTCAATTCACTTTTCAAATCATGTATCACTTATGATTAAGAGATCGAGATTTACCTGAAGAATTTGAGAAGAAGAATAAGAGAAGGGTATCGACCGACCTCTTTGTGCGAAGGAAGGAAGGAAGGAAGGGACTTGTGCTGGCCGATCAAACGCATGAAGTATACCTGGGCATCTTTATATTGCGACGGGGGATGCGGCACAACATAAGTGAGTCGCGTCCCAGAGTACAGTCGGCCTGGGACTTATTTGTAATACCGCCGGGTGCCGCGGCTCAGTTTAGGGGTGCCGCGGCTCAACGTGTTAGTGTGCCGCGGCTCATTTTCCCCGTGCCGCGGCACAGAGTACAGTCTCCTGGGCGTTTCTTGAACATTTGGTGTGCCGCGGCTCAGGGAATGTGTGCCGCGACTCAGTGACCTGGTGTGCAGCGGCTCAGTAAGATCGTGCCGCGGCACACAGTACAGTTTGTTTGTCCATGTGTCATCAACTTAGGTGTGCCGCGGCTCAGTTTTAGTGTGCCGCGGCCCATCATTGATTTCCTCCCCTGTGGTGATTCCTGCACAGAATTTTTAAACGAAAACGTCAAGACGAGAGGGATAGACGGATCAAAGAAAAATGACGACAAATAAAGACTCTAAAAAAAATGCAAGAAAACTATAAAGATTCTACAACTAAAACTCGGGTTGCCTCCCGAGAAGCGCTAAGTTTATAGTCTTCAGCCGGACTTTTCTCGCATTCATCTGGCGGTGGATAAGACGACACTCGTTTTCTGCGTGTCTATTGGATTTCCCAAGTATGCCTTCAACCGTTGTCCATTAAATTTGAATTTTCGGTCATGTTTTTGTACTTCTACCGCACCATGTGGGAACACTTGAACTACGGTGAACGGTCCCGACCATCGTGAATGCAATTTCCCGGGAAATAACTTTAAGCGAGAATTAAATAGCAACACCTCTTGTCCCGGGACAACCTCTCTCTGCGTGATGTGCTTATCATGCCAAGTCTTTGTCCGCTCCTTATAATGTTTCGCATTTTCTTATGCGTCATGGTGAATTTCCTCCAACTCGTTCAGCTGCAAACAACGCTTTTCACCAGCAGATTTCAGATCAAAGTTTAGTTTCTTTATCGCCCAGTAAGCACGATGCTCCATCTCTACGGGTAAATGGCAACCTTTCCCATTAACCAATCTGTAGGGCGACATCCCGATAGGTGTTTTATATGCAGTCCGGTACGCCCAAAGTGCATCATCGAGTTTAAACGACCAATCTTTTCGAGATGAGCTGACCATCTTTTCTAGGACCCACTTCAGCTCTCGATTTGATATCTCGACTTGACCGCTCGTCTGAGGATGGTATGCTGTAGTAACACGATGAGTGACTCCATATTTTCTAAAAACCGCATCAAGAAATTTGTTGTCGAAGTGTGACCCACCATCACTGATAATAGCACGTGGAGTCCCAAAACGTGTGAAGATATATTGTTTTCTAAACTTGATTACAACATTGGACCCATTCGTAGGTAGTGCCACCGCTTCAACCCATTTTGAGACATAATCTACGGCCACCAAAATATAGAGATTCTTATTTGATGGAGGAAATGGACCCATGAAGTCGATCCCCCATACATCGAACAATTCAACTTCAAGTATGGTGTTCATCGGCATTTCGTGTCGTCTTGAGATGTTTCCCGTCCGTTGACACCGATCACACGCGGACACAAAGGAGTAAGCATCCTTGAATAAGGACGGCCAACAGAACCCCGATTGTAAGACCTTCGCCGCTGTTCTATTTCCACTAAAATGTCCACCGTAGGGTGATGCATGGCAATGGTTTAGCACACTGTGGATTTCCTCATCCGGAATACATCTACGAATGATTTGATCGGGGCATCTCTTGAAAAGAAAAGGATCGTCCCACAAATAATACTTAGCGTCCGAGATTAGCTTCTTCTTTTGATGGCGTGAGAGGTCGTTTGGAATTGTTTTACTTGTCAAGTAGTTCACTAGATCAGCATACCAAGGCGCATGTTTTGAACCCAACTTGTAGAGCTGCTCGTCGGGGAAGGTTTCCATGATTTGTGGCTGACTTTCTCCCTTCTCAAGGGAACTCTCTAATCGTGAAAGTTGATCGGCTATAACATTTTCAGTCCCTTTCTTGTCCCGAATCTCCAAGTTGAATTCTTGAAGGAGAAGCACCCACCGAATCAACCTTGGTTTAGCATCCTTCTTCTCCAAAAGGTATTTTATTGCTGAATGGTCGGTCCACACTATCACTTTCGTTCCCAGTAGATACGCCCGGAATTTATCAAATGCAAAGATCACTGCCAACAATTCCTTCTCCGTTGTGGCATAATTTCTTTGGGCATCATCGAGTGTTCGACTCGCATAGTATATGACATGGAACACCTTCCCTCGTCTCTGCCCCAAAACAGCCCCAATGGCAAAGTTGCTTGCATCACACATTAACTCGAACGGAAGGTCCCAGTCCGGATCGACTATCACTGGTGCCGTGCTTAGAGCTTTCTTCAATAAATCGAAACTTTATTTACACGACTCGTCAAAAGTAAATGGAACATCCTTCATGAGTATATTGCACAGCGGCTTCGTGATCTTTGAAAAATCCTTAATAAATCGGCGATAGAAACCGGCATGTCCCAAAAAACTTCTAATCCCTTTGACCGAAGTAGGCGGAGGCATCTTCTCAATTGTTTCAATTTTCGCCCGGTCGACTTCAATTCCATGTGAGGATATTCGATGGCCAAGCACTATGCCCTCCTGCACCATAAAATGACACTTCTCCCAGTTCAAGACCAAATTTGTCTCTTCGCATCTTCTCAAGACTTTCTGCAAATTTTTCAAACAAATTTCAAACGAATCTCCAAAAACAGAAAAATCATCCATAAAAATCTCAATACATTGCTCTACCATGTCAGAAAAAATAGCCATCATACACCGTTGAAAAGTAGCCGGCGCATTACATAATCCAAAAGGCATGCGCCTATAAGCGAAAATGCCGTAAGTACATGTAAACGTCGTTTTCTCTTGGTCTTCGGGGGCTATATAAATCTGATTATACCCCGAGTAACCATCGAGAAAGCAATAGAAATCGTGTCCGGCTAATCTATCTAACATTTGATCGATAAAAGGTAAGGGGAAATGATCTTTTCTAGTGGCCTTATTTAATTTCCTATAATCTATGCACATACGCCACCCCGTGACAATCCTAGTGGGAATTAATTCATTATTATCATTTTGAACAACCGTTATCCCACCCTTTTTCGACACAACTTGGACCGGACATACCCACTTGCTATCAGAAATCGGAAAGATCATACCTGCATCAAGGAGTTTTAAAACCTCGACTTTTACCACCTCCTTGATGTTTGGATTCAACCGGCGTTGATGCTCCACGGATGGTTTGTTGTCTTCCTCCATCAAAATCTTGTGCATGCAAATTGATGGGCTGATCCCCTTAATATCCGCAATAGACCATCCATGAGCAGATTTGTACTCCCTCAAAACTCTTAATAATTTCGCCTCTTGATCCCCCGCTAAAGTAGCCGAAAGAATAACTGGAAGGGAGTCGTCGGGCCCCAAAAATGCATATTTTAAATGAGGCGGCAGCTTCTTGAGTTCCAACTTTGGAGGTTTTTCGATCGATGGGGCTGGTCGAGTTAGTGAACTTCCGAGCTCCTCGAATGGTTTACGAATGAAAATTGGCGGGGAAGCATCTATGTGGCGTACGTAGGTTGCATGCTCTGCATTTAGTTCGGAAACAGCCCCAATCAAAACGGATTCCAATGGATCGGGTGGATAATTCTCTCGAAAGGTTCTACTCACGCACGAGTCAATGACGTCAACTTGGAAACAATTTTCAGCGTCACTCGGATATTTTACGGATCGAAAGATATTCAACGTTACTTGCTCCTCTTGAACACGTAGAGTCAGCTTCCCCTTTTCCACATCGATCAAAGTTCGGCCGGTCGCCAAGAATGGTCTTCCCAAGATAATTGGGATATCTTGATCTTCCTCCATGTCGAGCACAATAAAATCCGCTGGAAAGATAAATTTGTCAACCTTTACTAGCACGTCCTCTATTACTCCCCTCGGATATTTGATGGACCTATCAGCCAATTGTAAGGAGACCGTCGTCGGCTTGGCTTCCCCAATGTCCAGCTTTTTAAAAATAGAAAGGGGCATAAGGTTTAAGCTGGCTCCGAGATCACATAGGGCTCTTTCAAAAGACGAATTTCCGATGATGCAAGGGATGGTAAAACTTCCCGGATCTCTCAATTTAGGTGGGAGCTTCTTTTGTAAAATAGCGCTGCACTCCTCCGTTAATGCGACCGTCTCATATTCTTCGAGCTTTCTTTTGTTTGAAAAGACTTCTTTCATGAATTTTACATAACTCGGCATTTGTTCCAACGCGTCGGCAAATGGAATGTTTATGTGCAATTTCTTGAAGACGTCGAGGAACATTGAAAATTGCTTGTCTAGTTTTTGCTTTTGGAAACGCTGTGGGAATGGGATTTGAGGAGTGGGCTGAGTAGTCGATACTTCCTTTGGCTTGGGCGCCTCATTCTTTTCCTTCTCACTTTGCTCGATCGGCTGCTCTTTGTTATTGATAGGCTGCCCTTTCAACTCCTTTCCACTTCGTAATTTGATTGCTTGCATGTTTTCCTTGGGTTTCATTTCGGTTGTGCTGGGCAATGCATCTTGAGACCGAGAGGACAATAGATTAGCAATCTACCCCATTTGTGTTTCTAGGTTTCGGATGGAGGTAGAATGATTTTGGAGGGTCGTTTCGGTGCGGGTCATGAATTGGCTCGTGTTAGCCGCTAATTGAGCAAGAGCATCTTCCAATGATACCTTTGGTGATTGAGGGGGCTGTTGTGGTGGCTGCGCGAAGTGAGCTTGTGGAGGTTTTAAAGCTTGCCCGTTCCTCCACGAAAAATTTTGTTGATTTCGCCACCCTTGATTATAAGTGCTGGGGTAAGAATTATTTTGTCGATTTCCGTTTCCCACGAATTGAGCTTGCTCCATCGGATGTTGATCGAACGGGTTTCCGACTTGGCACTCCGCGCTAGGGTGAGATCCGTTACACCAATTGCAACACTCAATGGTAACGGGGGAAGGAGCATGCGAAAATGCTTGAAGCTGCTGAGTCAAGGCGGCGACTTGAGCTGACAATGTTGAGATTGGATCATTATTTGAAATTTCCATGACTCGCTTTGGAGTTACTCTTTCAGATGGCCATTGATATGCATTTGCGGCCATAGCTTCCAACAACGAGTGTGCCTCGGTCATAGTCTTTCCCATCAAATCTCCACCGGCGGCTGCATCCACGAGAGTGCGTGTAGAGGCACTCAATCCATTGTAGAACGTCTGAATTTGAAGCCAGTCTGGAAGGCCGTGATGTGGGCATCTCCGTAACAAATCTTTGTATCGCTCCCACGCCTCGTGGAGCGATTCCATATCATACTGACCAAAGGTGGTGATCTCGTTTCTCAATCTCGCCGTCTTAGAAGGTGGGAAGAATTTAGCAAGGAAGGCTTGCGCTAACTCTGCCTATGTTGTGATCGACCCCGGCGGTAAGGAATTCAGCCAAAATTTCGCTTTATCCCTCAAAGAGAAAGGGAAAAGCCGTAATCGGATAGCATCGTCGGTGACACCATTGTTCTTGAACGTGTCACAAATCTCGAGAAATGACGCAATGTGCGCGTTGGGGTCATCTTTCGGCAATCCACAGAATTGGCTTGCCTGCACCATCTGAATAATAGCAGGCTTAATTTCGAAATTGTTCGCCTGGATAGTGGGGCACCGAATCCCCGAAAAGCTTGTGTTAATCTGCGGCATAGCATAATCTCGAGGTGCCATTTCCGGTTGAGCTTGCTGCACAATATTATTTCCTCCTTGAATTTCGATATTTTTGGCCATGGTCACTGTCGTCTGTAACTCTCGTTTTTCCTTCTTGTTCCTTCGAAGAGTGCGCTCGAGTTTGGTATCCAAAGGTAGTAGGCCTTCGTTACCAAATTTTCTCATGCACTACGCGAAAGATCCTGAAAGGACAAACAAATAAATAAATGAAATTAAATACACGAAAATAAGTAAATAAAAACGTTCAAACTAAGACTAGAAATACTAAAATCGATATTAGCAAAAATTTCAGTCCCCGGCAACGGCCCCAAAAACTTATTGCGATAATTCTTGAACGCAAGTGCACGTTATCGTATACAAGTAATAAAGTGATGAGTGAGTATCGTTCCCACGAGGACTGAATCACTAACTACCGATTTTTATGTATTCTAGTTTTATTTGAACAATCGAATTTTGGTTGTGTAATTAATTACTAAAAGAATTAATAAAAGGTTAAACAGTAAAAACGATAGCTTGAAGAAAGGGAATCAAATAATGAATAAGTCTAGGATTCTGAATCCACCTCGGTTTATCCGAATTTACTCTCAATTATCTGAAGTTAATGATCTTCCCAATTCATTGAAGGCGAAGATTGCTAATATACTCTACCGCCTCTCCCGAGGTCGATAGATTTTTCTAAAGGCGAATAACGCACTCTATCCCTAGGTGAATTAATTCGTCAATAGGCGAAAAGCATAAAATCTCCAAAAGGCCACGTAGTTCCTATGAGTATATTCCTATCTCACGGAATAAAACGGTTCTCACCAATAGTTCCTCACCAACTCTCCTCTCCCGATTCGAATTGAATGATTAAAACAATACAACTATTGGCCAGATAATTGAAAGCATTAAACACGATTGGGAAAACTCAACAAAAAGGGAATTAAATAGATAATCTCAAGCAAATCCGTCAAAACATAGGTTTCATCAAAATCCTAGATTAGGGTTTTAGCCTGACATGCTAAATAGTGAAAATACAGAATTAATAAATAAAAGCATGAAAATTAAATGCAGATGAAGAGCTCGGATCCCTCCATTCTTCTGGCTTCCGCCCTCTGCCCTTGATCTCTCGTCTGAGATAATCTTCTGTGTTCCTTCTTTTCCCCAAGCCTCCAAAGATTCTAAGATCCCAAAATTTCCAAGCTGATTAATTAGGGTCTTAAACCCTTATTTATAGCTCCCTACAGTCTCCCAATCGCGTCCGTGTGCGTAGGTCGAGAACTGGCTTCAAAACGGCCCAAATCCGCGCGGAGCACACCAAAACCGCCTAGTGTGCCGCGGCACATGATCTTCAGCTGGACGCCTGGGCGCCTTTTAATTCATCTGGGCCGCGGCTCACCTGGACTATGCCGCGGCACAGAGTACAGTCTATTCTGGTGCCCGCTGGTTGCCTTCCTGTGCCGCGGCCCACTTGCCTTGTGCCGCGGCTCAGGGCCAAAATTCGCCGTTTTCACCCGTTTCGCCTCGTTTTAGCTTCCGGACTCCAATATCCTGACAAACATACAAGATTAAGGCATTAAGAGCTCATTTATGCAAATTTACTCGCCAAAATAATACTAAATGATGATAATTAAGCGTATAAAAATACGCCTAACACCTACTCGATCCAAAATCTCAAACGGTCCAATGAATCTCGGACTCAACTTTCCCCTCTTCCCAAAACAGAAGATACCTCTACTCAGGGATACCTTGACCAAAACATGGTTACCCGCCTCGAACTCTAATGGCCGACTACGGTTATCTGCATATGATTTTTGTCGACTCTGAGCGGTCAACAAATGACTCCTAATCAAAGCTACCTTCTCACGGGCGGTTATAAGGATATCGGGCTCGGTGCCGATTAATTCCGATAAGTCATCCCAACATAAAGGAGATCGATAACGACGACCGTACAAGGCCTCGTAAGGTGCCATCTTAATCGAAGCATGCCAACTATTGTTGTACGTGAACTCGATCAATGGTAGTTGGGCTTCCCAATCATCTTTCCAATCGAGAACATATGCTCTCAACATGTCCTCCAATGTCTGAATAGTTCTCTATGATTTTCCGTCGGACTGAGGGTGAAAAGTTGTGCTGAGATTAAGCTGAGTTCCCATGGCATGATGAACTGATTTCCAAAATTGTGACACGAATCGCCCGTCACGATCAGAAACGATACTCTTAGGAGTACCGTGCAGGCTCACTATCTCTTTGATGAATAACTGGGCAAGTCTCTCGGGACCCCACGTATCCTTAATCTCAAGAAAATGAGCTGACTTAGTTAGACGATCCACAATCACCCAAATTGTATTCATGCCACGACAACTCGTCGGCAAACTCGTGATGAAGTCCATTGAAATATCTTTCCACTTCCACTCTGGAATAGGGAGAGGTTTCAGCATACCCGCCGGTCACTGATTTTCTATCTTGACTTGCTGACAGGTTAAACATCTCGAAACAAATTCAGCGACTTCTCGCTTCATATTACTCCATTAGTAATTTTGTTTCAAGTCTTTGTACATCTTCCTAGACCCCGGATGAATGGAATAAGGGGTAGCATGAGCTTCTCTCAAAATCGAGTTTTTCAAATCGTCGTTCGCCAGTATGCATAACCGATTCTTAAATCGCAAAAGTCCATCCTCGTTGACCACAAATCCGGGGGCTTTCCCCTGAGTCGCATCATATCGAATGCGTAACAAAAATGGGTCCGAACCCTGATTCTCCCTGATCGCCTCCTCAAGTGGCTATGAAATCTCTAATGTACAAAGTTGCCCTTGTACTCGCTGTAACCAGACCTCGATCTAGGGTCTCAGAAATTCCTGCTGAAGTTCCCTCTGAACAGTTACTCGAGCAAGCATGTGCTCCTGAACGGACTTACGACTCAAGACGTCGGCGATAATGTTCGCCTTGCCCGGGTGGTATAGTATCTCAATATCATAATCTATGATTAGTTTCAACCACCGCCTCTGTCGCATATTTAACTCTTTCTGAGTAAATATATACTTCAAACTCTTATGGTCGGTGAATATCTGACAGGTAACGCCATAAAGATAATGGCACGAAATCTTCAATGCGAACACCACGGCTGCTAGCTCCAGGTAGTGGGTCGGATAATTGACCTCGTAAGGTCTCAATTACCGTGAAGCATAAGAAATAACTTTCCCGTTCTATATTAGTACACATCCGAGACCCTGTCCGTACGCATCACTAAAAACCACAAATCCTTCCGTCCCTTGCGGTAAAGAAAGGACAAGTGCTGAAATTTATCGACTATTGAGTTCCTCAAAACTCTGCTGACACGCGTCGGACCACGTGTATTTCTTATCCTTCCGTCAAAGTTTCGTCATGGGTTGAGCAATTTTAGAAAATCCCTCCACAAATCGCTGGTAATATCCAGCTAATCCGAGAAAGCTTCGGATTTCCTTGACATTTTTCGGAGGTTGCCAATCTCGGATAGCCTCCATCTCATGAGGGTCGATACGAACTCCGTCAGATGAAATTACATGTCCGATAAATGTCACTTCGGACATCTAGAACTCACATTTGGAAAACTTTCCATAAAGTTGCTCTCGTCTCAACACGTCGAGCACCTGATGAAGGTGAAACTCGTGTTCCTCCAGGTCAAGAGAATAAATTAGAATGTCATCAATAAAGACAACCACGAACTGATCCAAATAGTCTATGAAAACCCGATTCATTAATTCCATGAACACCGCAGGTGCATTAGTTAACCCAAATGGCATTACCACAAACTCACAATGACCATAGCGTGTTCGGAACGCCGTCCTTGCGATATCCGACTCTCGAATTCGTAACTGATGATATCCAGATCTTAAGTCGATCTTGGAAAATACTAAAACTCCCTGAAGTTGATCCAAAAGATCATCGATATGGGGTAGAGGATATTTATTCTTGATCGTCACTCGGTTCAATTCTCGGTAATCAATACACAAGCGAAATGAACCATCCTTCTTCTTGACAAACAATACAGGTGCTCCCCACGGGGATGCACTCGGACGGACATAACCCTTCTCGATTAGATCCTCTAATTGATTCTTCAACTCCTGCATTTTGGTCGGGGCCATCCGGTACAGTGCCTTCGATATTGGGGACGTACCAGGCTCCAACTCAATCGTGAATTCCACATCTCTCTGTGGAGGCAAACCAGGTAACTCGTCTGGAAATACATCGGCATATTCTCTCACTACAGGAATATCCGTCAACATTACTGATGCTTTCTCGGTCTTGGTCATATAGCACCAATAACCGACACACCCCTGATTGAGTAATTTCACTGCTTTAATCTCATGATTCCCGATAATTCTTCTACCATCAGGTAGACCAATGACATAAGGATCACAACTAGTAGCACTACTCAGACGTAGTCTACTCAAACATGACTCGGAAATGAATGAATGCGATGCACCAGTATCAAAAAAGGTACACACAGGTTGAGATAGAATTTCGAGTGTACCTGAGATCATTCGGGCTTCCGGATCATCATCTCTCTTCATCTCATAAATTCGGGGCTTGCCAGACCCGGAACCGGATGCTCCCGTCTGATAGCTGTGGGCTCCGCCTTTGTTAGCTCCAGTCATCTTAAACGACGCAGACTGAGTATCCTGATTCAGAACCACTGACTGTTTGGGGCCTGAGATGACGCCGAAGTAGGTTTGTAGTCCTTTCGGCAAAAACAGGCCCTATGCCCTGCCATTCCACCGTTATTGCATGTGACGGTTTACCTCAAACACTTCATCCTGTAATGACCCTGTTCTCCACAGTTGAAACAGATAATGGCCGAACTGGCCGCTCGTGACTGAGATTCCGCGGGTCTGGGCGCCATAGGAGGTCGCTCAGTGAAAGTAGAGCCCGCTCGAGGCTTATTGAAAGTTGCCTGACTTCCTTTAGGCTGATTTAGATTCTTTGACTTCTTTCCAGATGATAGAGTTTGATTCTTAGCAATCTCCTTAGCAGTAAGCTCATAAGCAAGAGCTTTCTCGATGAATTCGGCCAGAGTGGTGCAATTGTGATTAAGTAACTACATCCGCATACGAGGTTTCAACCTCTTGCTGAAATGCTTGATCTTGTCCGCCTTAGAGTGAATAATACATGAGGTGAAAGGAAGAAGCTCCTGAAATTTCTCGGCGATGGCGAGAACATCATCGTCCGCTGAGAGGTCGGGAGTGAGTAATTCCGATAACTTGGCCTCTCTGAGTGGGGCCGGATAATACCTGTCCATCATGAGAGTCTTGAATTGATCCCAAGTACATGATCCGTCGGTGGGCTTCGACGATAACCACCATGAATGAGCGCTCTTACCCAGATTGTAAGCCGCAACTGAAACTTTATGCCCTTCGGGGCAATCCACCATAGCCAATAACTTCTCGAAATGCTCAAGCCAATGAACAATATCCGCAGGCTCAGACGAGCCCTCAAAGGTAGGTGGTCTTTGGTGAGAGATGTCGCCAATAATACTGCTCACACCCCCCTCCTGCCCCTGAGGTGACGGCGGAGGAGCCTGTTGATTCTGATTAGCTGAGTTCTGCATCGTCTCCATGAGGCGTGCCATTTGAGTCATCTGGGCCATCATGCCCTGCATAAAAGCGAGTGGGTAAAACTGAGACCCTCTGAATGAGCTGTGTCCGGGGTACGACTCCCTGACAGTGAATGATCATTTCCAGGAGAATGAGTAGCGGCGTCGCTTCTCGATGAATTAGCATTATTCCTCGCATTCGCATGTGTATTCACACGAGTTCTAGGGGTTCGGCCCGCACCGCGGCCTCTTCCCCCGCGTCCTCTGCCAACTCTTTCCATACTGAAGTGGGAAAGTCACAAGATAATTATATATCTCGCATGAATATCACATTATGATTACGTTTTGAAATGATGAAAATGAGCACACACGCTCAAACACAATGATTACATGAATGATCAACTGAAATGAAGAGATTATCTAATGAAATTCTTGAAATGATTATCTTGAACAAGTTAACAAGATTAATGATACGATCCTCATGATCAACAACTGAACAGTGAAATGAACTGAGTGATTAATGAGTTAACATGATCGACATGATCACAAATGAGTGATTGTTGACTGTTGAGTGATGAATGAGTGATTCTTATTGCCAGAAATTATACCATAGAGTCAGAAATCTTACTGTTCTTTGGTTTGAGGGGCTCGACTCTTGCACGGGTCACACATGACGCGAAAGTCCAATGATACTAGTCTGATGAACGATGATTTCAATGAGACATGACTCGAAAGGTAGTATTCAAAATCACGCTATGATACCAACTCTGTAACACCCCAAACTAGGTGGATATTACAGTGCCGTGGACATCCGACTGAGACCCACCAGGCGAATGAAAATTAATGACTTATATAATATAATTGTAGTACTGACCCACATTATATCATCAGATTACTCCGATGAGAAGTTTCATTACTACACACATAGGATAATACAGAATACATGTATATTTTATATGAAGATAAAATATACAACACTGAATAAAATGAGTATTATTCAAACGGAAATCTGCAGCGGAAATATAATGAAGTAAACACGAATGACTGAAAAGGACTGGGCCCCCCTACTAGTATCACTGGGACTCCTCGCCATCAACGTTCTCTTCCTGTGCTTTAGCCTTGCCATGACCTGAAAACAACATCCCCCAATGGGGTCAGTTACACAGAACAGCAATCCTCAAGAGTTGAACAATATACAACAATCACATAAATGAATTAATGAATTAAGTTGAATGATGAGCATCAATGTACGCCCGAATGAAAAGCGTGAGAGCACAAATAGACGAGTGTCCGGAGCCCCGCATATACACCCGCTATTAGCCTAATTAGTCTCATGGTCCAATGTGTCCGGAGTCCCGCGTATACACATTACCGTGCGCACAGTCCAATGTGTCCGGAGTCCTGCATATACACATGACCATAGTGTGCCCGACTACAATTTCACACATGCGCCAACTGGCCATGCAATATAATTCCAGAAGATCACCAGAACAAAAATGACCAAGGTGAGGAGTAATGAATAGAATCCGATAAGGATCAAGAACGACTCACCGAGATGAAATAATGATACAACGAGTGATAGCTTCAATGAAATGATTTTGGAATCGTCGTTCCTCGTGAGTTACATGATGAGTTGATATATACAAGACTCGACATGAACGATATATTATGAGTGAATTACATGTATGAATGAACAACAACGTAAGGAATGCATATCCTTTTAACCGAGTAAGAATTTACTTACTCAATACCGGTGTTGAAATGTCCTTCCTCGAACAATGTCCTAAAAAGAGATGTTGGTCACTCGAACAACCTTGAATAACACAATTACCAATAATCCGCTCAATATACGTATCAAGCATGAATTACGACTAACTCAAAGGTCGATACAACAATATCCAAACTCATTGAGGCATTCTAACGAATACTTAGCAAACATACACCCTTTGATAATATTCAATCCCGAATATATCGAAACCAAAATCCAAAATGAGTAATTCAAACGACAAAACACCTTCAACAATATCAATAATCCCCATAGAAATCCACAACTCGAGTTAACGACAACATCTAATCGAAAATCCGCAAAAATATCAATCAACCAAAAAGTGTTCTTGAATTAACCCCAATATTCATGAAATCCAAAATATATTCCAATAAATCCGCAGGAATACATTCATCCAAGGTAGATAATCCATATCTAACATATTCCAACAACAATCCAAGTTTACACGAAGAAATCAGAAGGAAAAAACCCAAAATCCAAAATTCTAGATCCAAGAAATTATTACCTTGATCTGATGTGGTGGAGATGATAAAATGATGATTAATCCAAATGATAATCTTGAAGATGATGGTGGATGAGTGCAGCTCGAAAAGATCTCTCCGAATCGCCTGGAATCATCGAAGGAGTGAAGAGAGAATGACAAATGACGAATCTAGACTGCATTGTCCAATATATACTGTTCCCAGATTAGCGCACGCTACGACCTGTTATTTAGCATGCGCTAACGGATTCACCGTGTAATATCCGGATTTATTATTATGTATCTCATCTGTATTCGAACCCTGTATCATTCGGAT
Source organism: Orobanche coerulescens (assembly GCA_033398695.1). NCBI lineage: Eukaryota > Viridiplantae > Streptophyta > Magnoliopsida > Lamiales > Orobanchaceae > Orobanche > Orobanche coerulescens. The sequence goes on from CM065817.1 coordinate 85,868,804, forward strand.
TTATGATCTCGATAATTGGAGTATGTTATTTCTCACATTGGTATCTTTGTACATAAGTATATCTTCATGCAAATTTTTCTCATGCAAACTCGTGATAGCGTACGCTAAGAAGGTAGCTTAATGCATGCTATCGGCTACTACTAGCGCACGCTATAAATGTAGGACTTGCGTGGGCTAGGTAATCAATTATTGAGCTAGGCGGCTAACACATGCGCCAGCCGGACGTAGGACCGGATAAGATTCCCGCGGATGAACCTGGACAGTTTTGAAGTCAACTCTTATTAGCGCGCGCTAAGGATGTACTGGTAGCGTGCGCTAATCTGCTTTTGTACAGAAAGTTTATATATGGGCCAGCACTCCATTTTGTTCTCATTTCCTTCGTTCATCTTTCGTTATTGAGAGACCAGAGGGCATATCATCTTCCTTAGACACTCTTATAACACATCCACTTCATCATTGGACATTGGATACTTCTTGTTATTGATCATTGAAGAGAAGTAGCACCTTGGAGTGACATATAACCAGCCGGAGTCAGATTCTACCTTTGGAGTTCAGTGATTTCATCATATTAAGGTATGTTGATTCTATCTCCAACTCTAGATTCGTGTTCTGGAGAATAAGATGATCATGCTAGCAAAATAATGAGTTTCTTGAGTGAATTATCCAAACCACATCATGTTTGGTATATTGAGATGATTATGCCTTAAGTACCTTGATTATGAACATCGTGATTCGAATCTTATTACAATGAACAAGTAGAGGAAGCTTCTATCATTGGTAACCCGAATCTAGTAGGTGTTTTCATAGCAATCATGGACTTGACTTTAACATCATTATTATTAGACGAATCTAAAGGATTGATCATGGAAGGATTTATCTTATAAAGATGGAATGTTAATCAAACTACAGAATGATAGTTTTTTATTGATATAAAAGGTGTTGGTATCGACCGTTAAGCCTTTCGAATTATCGCATGAAGAATTGTAATCGAAATGGAATATGGTTTCGTAATAGTATACATATTCTTGAATCCGAAGTTGTTGTTATCCGTAAGATCATTCATAACCGTATGAACATGATATTCATGGAGGTAACATGAATTAACACTGAAGATTTCATTTGGTTTGATCATGTTGAGATCAGTCTACTGCCCAGTAGTAAACTGCCATGCACAGTTAGCGCACGCTAAGCTATGTAGATTAACGTGCACTATCGAGCATGACTTAACGTACGCTAAATTTGGTACGTAACGTACGTTAGGCCATCAGACGAGTCAGTCAGCTGATCAGTGAAGTACTGACCATGCATAGTTAGCGTACGCTAGGCTTTGTTGTTTGCATGCGCTATCGAGCAGACTTAACGCACGCTACACAGAGTACTTAGCGTGCGCTAAGAAGTTCAGGCAGATTACATTTTATGAGCTTTTGGCTGTAAATCGAATTGTTAGACATTCGTACGACGTGAGATAAATTCTATATTATTTCTTTTGTTAAGGTTCGAGCTTGTTACGTGATTGATTGAGGGGGGCGACCTTCGAGTGTTCGTTTTCGTGGAAGTTTTGTTCTTGTCTCCGAATCGAGGCAAGTACCTTATTTGTTTTATGTATTGATGTTATACATATTGTCGTGCATGTATGTCGTTGTTGTATGTCCACCTCGTGTTGGTCCGACGGGATCATCGGGGGATCTATGCTAGCGTGCGCTGGATCATCGGACGGGTTTTTCCACCACGGGTTGGTCTGACGGGATCATCGTGGGTTCTAGGCAGTGAACGTTGGATCGTCGGAATTACCATGTGTATGTTATGATATTTGTTGTGATTATCAGTTGTGTATGTTAGTTATGAGTTTCTCGTAGGAGAAGACTCGTTGGTATTTTTGTCATTTACGTTATTATTCTTCGTGAGATATGATTAATATGTTGTGGTACTTGTACTAGCATCGTTGTGCTAACCCCTTGGGGGGTGAACATTTTGTTTATGTTCAGGATCCAGGAGAGCGGGAAAACAACTACTGGAGCTGCATGACGACGAGGGTGTAGAGTGATGTTCTGGCCGGGTTTATTTGATTGTTGTTTGTTGGTTATTTCAGTAAGTACTCGAGTACGTAGTCGTTTATGATGAGTTTGAAATTTGGTGATGTATTAATAAGTTTCTGTTGAACAACAGTATTTTCAGTATTTGGTCAGAACTGTTGTATCTTAATTCCGTTACTTCCTTTCATTTGTACCTGTTAATGTCTGTTCAATTCTTCAGCCTTGTAAATCCTTATGTAAAGGATTTACGGCGCTGTAATATTCCTGAATATATCGGGGGTGTTACAGAATATGGTGTCGGAGCTAAGATTATGGATATCTTGGTCGTTGGGTTAAAATAGGGGTCATCTATGTCTTTTGAGGTAACCGGCCGCGAATAACATCATTGTACTACCTACGTCTTCGTGCGGGCGGTGGTTGTAAGTTCCTAAACTCTATCTCGTCCTTTGCATGTTATATTTCCTTGTACTTGAGCATTCGAACGATATTGTTTCCTGTATATTGAGTATTTATGCTTACAGTATATTGATAGGCGGACGTGGACGTGGTCGCGGTCGCAGACGCGGACGAAGGAATTCCGAAAGGGAAGCGTCGCATTCTAATCAGGCCAGTCATAGCTCAGGCGAGCCACAGAGATCTATCAATAACGAACCGGAACCTGCTGTACCAGAAATCCTTCGTCAGGTGGTGAACCAGATGACTCAGTTCGCCCAAGTCGTGGACCGAATGCAAGTGGCGGTGGGACTACAGTAGGGAGAGAGACATCAAGGGATCCCGGACATGGGAAATCGAGGTGACCGGTGGCTGCAAGAGGTGGTGAAGATGCAACCACCCAAATTCGTCGGCATTTCTAAGACTCCCACCTGGGACCATTGGTTGAAGGAACTGGAGAAAATCTTTTCCGGAATTAACTGCCCAGACGATCGGAGAGCCTCTATCGCTCAATATTTTCTAATAGGGGAACCGTCTGAATGGTGGGAAGCCATCTGGCCTGTAGATCATGATGCTGATTAGACAAAGTTTAAATTGATGATGGAAGCTCAGTACTGCCCTCGTCCTGTGAGGGAAGCCAAAGTTCGGGAGTTTTTCTCCGCTCAGCCTTCAGATGTGCCAGTATCTCAGGTAATTAAGACGTTTAACCAACAACTGGCATTTGTTCGACATCTGGTCAGAACAGATGCAGAAATGATGATACATTTTGATATGAGGATGAAACCAGAAATCCATAGGTACATGTACGGTTTTGAATGTACCACACTCCGTCAATACCAGGATAAGGCGTTGGTGTATGAGATCAAGGAAGCAGCTATGGAGAAATTTATGGAATCCAAGAAGCAGAAAGTCTCTGGTACTTTACAAAGCACAAGAACAGCGGGCCCCGCAAGGCCTAGTCATCCTTTCACTCTTTCAAGAAACCTCCGCAACCAGTTAGGAGCGGAAAGAACTTCGGAGCAACATCAACTATGACTGATGTTATCAGGAAATGCTTTAACTGCACCCAGACGGGGCACTATCGATGGAATTGCCCCCTACCTGCCGTGACTTGTTTTGATTGTGGTCGAGAGGGACATCGTGCGGTGTTCTGTGAAGAGGCTGCAAAGTCTTTTAGAGCTCGTACACCACAGCCAGTCCAGAAGGAAGCCAGTATCCAACAGACGTAGCAAAGTGTTCAGATGCCTCAGAATTTTGGCCGCGGGCGAGGCAGAGGACAGTGGGACCGAAAGGGTACATCGAGTGCCGGATCTGTTCCCCCACGTCTGTACGAGATGAGGAAAATAGACAATCAGGATGCTGCTGTCGCATCAGGTACTGTCCAGATCTTTTCCCATCCAGTTAGAGTTTTATTCGATACAGGAGCTACGCATTCTTTTATATCCTTGTCTTGTGTAAATCGTTTGAAAATTTCTGGTTTTCATACTTGTGAACCTTATGTTATTGGTTTACCGAGTGGAGAGAGGATTGTCGAGAACTTAGAAACTAGAAATTTCCCAGTATCATTTGGAGGCAGAGAGTGGCTCTCAAATTTGATTGTAATTGAAATGCGAGGAGACAACCTGATACTCGGAGACGATTGGCTTAATCGATATGGAGCAATTGTAAACTACCGAAGGAGGAATATCTCGCTGATCGCCGATGATGGTTCCGAAATACTGTTTGAGGGATGGAAACCGGGAATCTCAGGAAAGTTGATCAAGGCAATGAAAGTTGTCAAATTGTTGAAACAGGGCTGTACCGGATACTGGTGTTATGCAATGAAGAAAGAAGACGAAATTGTGGAACATTCATCCATTCCTATTGTCAACGAATTTCCAGATGTATTTCCTGACGAGTTACCTAGACTACCTCCACGAAGGGATGTAGAATTCACTATTGAGCTGGAACCCGGAGTTACACCAATTTCTAAGGCGCCGTAATGTATGGCACCTACTGAGATGTATGAATTGAAAAAGCAGTTGGAAGAGTTACTGGACAAAGGCTATACTCAGCCAAGCGTTTCACCCTGGGGAGCGCCAGCTCCTTTTGTCCGAAAGAAGGATGGATCGCTTCCACTGTATATTGACTATCGAGAGCTGAATAAGATGACGATTAAGAATAAGTATCCATTGCCACGGATTGATGATCTATTTGACCAGTTGCAAGGTGCAACAGTATTTTCTAAAATCAATCTGAGATCAGGGTATCATCAGTTGAGGATTAAGGAATCTGATGTTCCGAAATCAGCATTCAGAACTCGCTATGGACACTATGAGTTTGTAGTGATGCCGTTTGGTCTCACTAATGCACCTGATGTATTCATGCAGTTGATGAATCGAGTGTTCATCGAATATTTGGATAAATTTGTGGTCGTGTTCATTGATGATATTCTGGTGTATTCTAAGAACCCGGAAGAGCATGCATAGCATTTACGGATTATATTAGAACTTTTAAGAAGCGAGTAATTGTACGCCAAACTCTCTAAGTGTGAATTCTGGCTAAAGAAAGTAATGTTCCTCGGTCATGTGGTATCAGCTGAAGGAGTCCGAGTAGATCCTCAGAAGATCAAAGCGGTTTTGGATTGCAAGCCTCCAAAGAACGTGAAAGAAGTCCGAAGTTTCTTAGGACTTGTTGGGTATTATCATCGGTTCGTGGAAGGGTTTTCCAAAATTTCTCACCCACTTACTCAACTCCTACAGAAAACTCAAAAGTTTGAGTGGAACGAATTATGTCATATTAGCTTTTATGAATTGAAGAAGAGATTGACGACCGCACCGATTTTAACACTTCCACAGGGGATTGGAGGATTCATAGTTTACAGTGATGCTTCGAACCAAGGACTCGAATGCGTATTGATGCAGAATGACAAGGTGATCGCTTATGCATCGCGACAGCTGAAACCTTATGAAGTGAATTACCCAACACATGATTTGGAGCTAGCAGCAGTAGTTTTTGCTTTAAAGATCTGGAGGCATTATCTGTACGGGACTCACTGTCAGATCTTTACGGATCACAAGAGTCTCAAATACATCTTCAGTCAGAAAGAGTTGAACATGCGGCAAAGAAGATGGTTAGAACTGAGTAAGGACTATGACTTGGAGATTTTGTATCATCCAGGCAAAGCGAATGTAGTAGCCGATGCACTCAGCCGCAAGCCTGTTTCTGTTCAGATGCTGGAGACGCTGACCTCCCAACTTAGCCTTCAACGAGAGATGATTCGAGAAGGAATTGAAGTGTGGTTATAAAGAGTCCAGGGACAACTGTGCGTGATGGAAATAACTTCATCATTAACTGAAGAAATCAAATCTAGACAGGCACATGATCCTATGATGATTCGGTTACGTGATGAAGGGATCAAGGGGAAGGCCCTCGGATTCGTAATTCATGATGATAGAGTTTTGAGATTTCAGAACCGACTCTGCCCGTTCCCGATGTCGATGTTCTGAAACAGACAATTATGAAGGAAGCTCACAGTTCACCCTATTCTATCCACCCGGGCACCAGTAAGATGTATATGGACTTAAAGCAGAATTTCTGGTGGGGCAACATGAAGAAAGATGTAGCGGACTATGTTTCGAGATGCTTGACTTGTCAGTAGGTTAAGATCGAGCATCAACGGACTGCCGGAATGTTGAAGCCGCTCCCGATTCCTGAATGGAAGTGGGAGGACATATCGATGGACTTTATCACTAGTATGCCGAGAACCAAGATAGGAATGAACATGATTTGGGTGATAGTTGATCGTTTAACCAAATCAGCTCATTTTCTAGGCATTAAGGACACGTGGGGACCAGAGATGTTGGCACGAGTATTTATTTCGGAGATAGTTCGATTGCATGGTACGCCGAAGACCATTGTTTCTGATCGAGACGGCCGTTTTGTGTCCCACTTTTGGAAAGCAGTTCATAAGGCCTTGGGAACCGAATTAAACTTCAGCACAGCTTATCACCCACAGACTGATGGACAATCCGAAAGGACTATTCAAACGGTGGAAGATATGCTGAGGGCTTGTGCCTTAGATTGGTCAATTGATTGGGAAGTTCATCTACCGTTGATTGAATTTACCTACAACAATACTTAGCATGCTTCCATTAAGATGGCACCGTTTGAGGCATTTCACAGGAGGAGATGTAGATCACCCCTATGTTGGGACGATTCATCAGACTTGATCAGGACAGAACCAGAGTTGATCATACAGACTCGAGAGAAGATAGCCTTGATTCATGAAAGGTTGTTAACCGCCAAGAGTCGCCAGAAATATTACGCAGACGTACGTCGTCGCCCTTTGGAGTTCAGTACTGTACACCACGTACTTTTAAAGGTTTCTCCTACTCGGGGAATCTTCCATTTTGGAAGAAGGGGAAAGCTGAGTCCGAGATATATCGGACCGTTCGAGATACTTGAGAGAGTTGGAGAGTTGGCATACAGATTGACATTGCCGCCGTCGTTGATCCATGTTCATAACATATTCCACGTATCCCAGTTACGGAGATATATACCAGACCCTAGTCATGTCATTGATTTTGGGGAGATCAAGGTCGCTCAGGATGGGACGTTTGAAGAAAGAACGGTCAAGATACATGAGAGTCGAGTGAAACAGTTGAGGAACAAACCAATCGCTTTGGTCAAAGTTCAGTGGTCACGTCATGGAGTGGAAGAAGCCACATGGGAAACGGAAAATAGTATGAAATCCAGATATCTAGAGTTATTTTCGTCTTGAGTTTAGGGACGAAACTCCTTTTTAGTAGGAGAGTATGTAATACCCAGATTTATTATTGTGTATCTCATATGTATTCGAACCCTGTATCATTCGGATTTATGATCTCGATAATTGGAGTATGTTATTTCTCACATTGGTATCTTTGTACATAAGTATATCTTCATGTAAATTTTTCTCATGCAAACTCGTGATAGCGTACGCTAAGAAGGTAGCTTAAAACACGCTATCGGCTACTACTAGCGCACGCTATGAATGTAGGACTTGCGTGCGCTAGGTAATCAATTATTGAGCTAGGCGGCTAACACATGCGCCAGCTGGACGTAGGACCAGATAAGATTCCCGCGGATGAACCTGGATAGTTTTGGATTCAACTCTTATTAGCGCGCGCTAAGGATGTATAGGTAGCGTGCGCTAACCTGCTTTTTTACAGAAAGTTTATATATGGGCCAGCACTCCATTTTTTTCTCATTTCCTTCGTTCATCTTTCGTTTTTGAGAGACCAGAGGGCATATCATCTTCCTTAGACACACTTATAACACATCCACTTGATCATTGGACATTGGATACTTTTTGTTATTGATCATTGAAGAGAAGTAGCACATTGGAGTGACATATAACCAGCCGGAGTCATATTCTACCTTTGGAGTTCAGTGATTTCGTCATATTAAGGTATGTTGATTCTATCTCCAACTCTAGATTCGTGTTCTGGATAATAAGATGATCATGCTAGCAAAATAATGAGTTTCTTGGGTGAATTATCCAAACCACATCATGTTTGGAATATTGAGATGATTATGCCTTAAGTACCTTGATTATGAACATCATGATTCGAATCTTATTACAATGAACAAGTAGAGGAAGCTTCTATCATTGGTAATCCGAATCTAGTAGGTGTTTTCATAGCAATTATGGACTTGACTTTAACATCATTATTCTTAGACGAATCTAAAGGATTGATCATGGAAGGATTTATCTTGTAAAGATGGAATGTTAATCAAACTACAAAATGATAGTTTTTGATTGATATAAAAGGTGTTGGTATCGACCGTTAAGCCTTCCGAATTATCGCATGAAGAATTGTAATCGAAATGGAATATGGTTTCATAATAGTATACATATTCTTGAATGCGAAGTTGTTGTTATCCGTAAGATCATTCATAACCATATGAACATGATATTCATAGAGGTAACATGAATTAACACTGAAGATTTCATTTAGTTTGATCATGTTGAGATCAGTCTACTGCCAAGTAGTAAACTGTCATGCACAGTTAGCGCACGCTAAGCTATGTAGATTAACGTGCGCAATCGAGCATGAGTTAACGTAGGCTACGTTTGGTACGTAACGTACGTTAGGCCATCAGACGAGTCAGTCGGCTGATCAGTGAAGTACTGACCATGCATAGTTAGCGTACGCTAGGCTTTGTTGTTTGCGTGCGCTATCGAGCAGACTTAACGCACGCTACACAGAGTACTTAGCGTGCGCTACGAAGTTTAGGCAGATTACATTTTATGAGCTTTTGGCCATAAATCGAATTGTTAGACATTCGTACGACGTGAGATAAATTCTATATTATTTCGTTTGTTAAGGTTTGAGCTTGTTATGTGATTGATTGAGGGGGGCGACCTTCGAGTGTTCGTTTTCATGGAAGTTTTGTTCTTGTCTCCGAATCGAGGCAAGTACCTTATTTGTTTTATGTATTGATGTTATACATATTGTCGTTCATGTATGTCGTTGTTGTATGTCCACCTCGTGTTGGTCCGACGGGATCATCGGGGGATCTATGCTAGCGTGCGCTGGATCGTCGGACGGGTTTTTCCACCACAGGTTGGTCTGACGGGATCATCGTGGGTTCTAGGCAGTGAACGCTGGATCGTCGGAATTACCATGTGTATGTTATGATATCTTGTTGTGATTATCAGTTGTGTATGTTAGTTATGAGTTTCTCGTAGGAGAAGACTCATTGGTATTTTTGTCGTTTACGTTATTATTCTTCGTGAGATATGAATAATATGTTGTGGTACTTGTACTAGCATCGTTGTGATAACCCCTTCAGGGGTGAACATTTTGTTTATGTTCAGGATCCAGGAGAGCGGGAAAACAACCACTGGAGCTGCATGACGACGAGGGTGCGGAGTGATGTTCCGGCTGAGTTTATTTGATTGTTGTTTGTTGGTTATTTCAATAAGTACTCGAGTACGTAGTCGTTAATGATGAATTTGAAATTTGGTGATGTATTAATAAGTTTCTGTTGAACAATTGTATTTTCAGTATTTGGTCAGAACTGTTGTATCTTAATTCCGTTACTTCCTTTCATTTGTAGTTGTTAATGTCTGTTCAATTCTTCAGCCTTGTAAATCCTGAAATTAATTTAATTAATGAATATAATTATTTCTTGGAGAAATTAATTATGTTATTATGTATTTGATATGATTAATTAATTGGATTAATGAATCGATATAAATACATCGGAACAGAATAGGATTTTGTCTGTTTGGACTCACGGGAGTCCGAAATGGACCGAACTCGTCCGGCACCTTCTAGATGGCCGCCCCAATCACCTACTCCCTCAATTGGTCTTGGTCTTCACTTGGTGGGGCTCTAGCCTTGTGACCAATCAAGGGGACAAAGATCACCTTTGTATTGTCAAAAGGTAGGAGATATAGGGAGATATGCATGAGAATAAATGTGAAGACCACATCTCTCTATTGACACACACACTCACGGTTTGGCAAGAAGAAGAGAAAGGAAAGTAGTTTTCCAAGGGCTTCACAATATTCTTCATCATCTTCAAATATTCATCACAAGTTTTTCTTGGAGAAAAATAGAGTGATATAGAGAGATAAAGATTATATACTTAGAGTGTTATAATATTGATTAACAAGCTTCTACAACCTTGTTCTATCTGCATCCTTAGAGGACAACGAGGTTTAGTCATTCCCGTCGTTTCTCCTGCGCATGGCAAGTAGAGACGCGGTCCTTTCGGCATTGGATCATCCAAGAGCTTGGAGAGCATTAGATCGTAGGGAAATCAACTAAAGCTTGGGGAGTTGCTCAAGAGAAGGAATCCATTTAATCAATGGAATACAAGGGTAAGTTTCTTGTATCTCTTGTGTTTCGTTTAATATTCGAATATACGTAGCTCGTTTTACCGCTTCCACTGGGCCTTCGTTTTAGGCACCGAATCCCAACAATAGAGAGATAATAAATTCACATTTATCCATCAACGATCCTGATGCGCGACTCTGTAGGTCCGTCTCAGCTGCCATTGGGAGGAACCAATGAGTGCGGGCAACACTTAGCCAGCCTAGCGGGCTGCAATATAAACCCCGACGAACGAATGAGGGGATCATTCAGAACCATTATGTCGTGAATACCGTATATATATAAACCCTTCAATCATATGTCGCGGTCAAGTATTAGTGTCACGGTAAAGTCAAACCCTATTATAACTTGACTATATGCACTTGTTAATGCAAACCGAGATCACCGAGCTCTTGTGTATCAAATACAACTAGCTCTAAATGCTTTGGCCAAAGACTTATGATCTCATTTGCCATTAACCACATAGGATATTTACCTGCTCACTAACAGGAGAAAGAATCCTATCTTGGTGTTTAGTAGAGACTGCTACTTACCCACTAAGTTGCATTTCGAGGTTGACCCCACCAACCGGCGATTGGATCCAACTACTCTAATGACTAACTTTATGTCACAAGCACATATTATACTGAAACCTCAAGCCAAAGATCCACGTACACCTATCACAACCTTTCGATTCATGTAATATCCGACTGTAACTTTTCGGTTTTTTACCTGTCATTGTATTATTCGGATAATCTGATTATCATGAATCGTTGCATTTAGTATTATGTTGAGGTATTATAGATTTGAATTTCATATCGTTGTTATTTCATTTCATATGTGAGGATTCGATGTTAATTAGAGAGTTGCATTTTCGATTTTTTCTGTTGATGTAGCGTACGCTACATAGTATGATTAACGTACGCTAATCCTGTGCCTTAGCGTGCGTAATGTTTCCTCTATTGCGTACGCTAAGAGGGAATCTGGCATCAGTTGACTTCAGCACGTGAACTCCTTAGCCGTTGGCATGCATGTGAGTAAGGTCTGAGCTGTCATGTCGGCCAGAGTCAACTTTTATTAGCGTGTGTAACCCCTTTTTCATTAGCGTGCGCTAACAACCTGCAAATTCAAGACAGTAGCCACTGTAAGCCACTTACGTACGTAATATTAACCAGTTAGCGCACGTAAGTGTGTTAGCGTATGCTAAAGCTTCCCGTTAGAGTGCGCTAAGTCTGTACAGTCTATTTATAGGACCAGCCTGTTTTTCATTTCTTCACAACTCCAAACCGATTCTCTCTCCATATATCGTCCCTCTGCACTCCCAAACCAATATCAACCTCCCCTAACTTGCTTCTAAGCCTTAAATCTTGGAGTGGAGCTCATTTCCTTGGAGACTAGGAGGTGTTCTTGAGCATGGAGTATATTTTCTCATAGCTTTGAGGTTGTTCTTCATTTCTGGAGGTAGGTGTACTTTCCTCTCTGTATTATTTTCATATGTTGACGTTAATAACGAATTATACTTCACCTAGAGTAGATTAATCAAGTAAAACATAGTTTTAATCCAACCTTTTTAACACTTTTGATGAATATGATAAACAAGGGTTTGAGATGGATGTGTTCTTGATGATATAGTGATTCTGATCATGTTGTAACTATCATGCTCATCTTGTTGGACGAATTTAGCTCAGTAGAATACCTTTGAATCAGTTAACTTCACCGTAGTTGGATTTAACTAATAGAGTTGTTATCATAAAGGGATTAAACACCATTTTAAGTTTTCACTTACCTTGGGAAGAACTTGGCCATGTTAGAAGTAGGAGGATATCTTCTTACTCAGATTTCTTAAGAATCATATTCTCCTAATGTTTAGCTCAGCAAGATTTTGAATGGTTAAGGATATTTCTGAAACCAACACAACAACGTTTCATTAATCTAATGTGTTAAGAACTTAGAATACTTTGATCATCATACTAGATAGATGGTGAATTCATCATGATGTTAATGAATCTTCCAGCCTTGTAAAGAAAGATTTTGATAACCTTCATGGATATGGTGTAATCTCATAATTAATAACCTTGTTGTAAGCTTAATATTCAATTTAGATGAGAGGAGAATGATCATAAATGTGCAGATTTTGTTCTTTCAACATTTTAATGTTTTGGAAAGTTTAATCATTATAAGATGATCTTAACATCATAATTGGTTATTCAACATACCCTTGATAGAACTCTTGTTTATGATGAACCATGTGAACATTCGGTAAAAGTATTGTAAACCGATTTTTATGGTTGTAATGATGTTAAAAGAACTCCTGGCATAAGGCTTCAATAATTGGAAATAGCAAAATATTCTAAAGGATTGTAGGATGACGTCTTACTAATCCTATATTAATAATTATACGAATATGTTATTGAGTAAAATGTATTTCGTTTAAGGTTGATTGTTCGAGTAAACAATATTAGTCGAGGACCGTTCGTTCGTTCCGACAAGAAGAGGACTATTCTCGTCTCCGTATTGAGGCAAGTTATCTTGCTTGGTTATAATGATGATTAGATTCTTTTGATGGTTATATATTTCATATGTATGAATTGTTCATGTAATGTTTGTCGTGATTTGACATTTTCCTTGACATTATTCCGTTTTCTTCATGGGGTTGCATTCCCAAGTACGTTGATCTCGTTGGTCTTATTTTCACTTCGGTGTGTTTTTCTTGATCCTTAATCGGATATGTGATTTATTAAATTCGTTGTCATGTTGTATCTTGACATATCCGGAATCATATCTGCGTTCTGATTGGTCATTGTGTAGGATTTTTAGCCAGGCACATATATAGTCATGCGTGGATATTATTCTGCATTGGATTGTGCACACGAGACGTAGTTTCGTGAGGCTAATTAGGTACATTGTCCTACGTATATTCTGGATTCCGTATACGGGGCGGACATGTGCACGGACACATTTTCGGATCGGGCGTACTGTGATGTCCATCTTGAGCCATATTGTTAATCATCCATAGTATTGGATGTGCTTGACGGTTTGTGACTGATTGTTTCATACGCCCGAGGGGTATGATTAATAGTCGGAATGATTTCCTTGATATATATATATATATATATATATATATATATATATATATATATATATATATATATATATATATATATATATGTGAATTGTATAATGTCGGAAGAATTAATTATCATGTATATCTGACCCTGTGTTTTGGGCGAAATACTTGTATTGTATTTTAGGTCAAGGCAAAGGCAAAGCACTAGAAGAGCATGTTGACGGCGAAGGGTTCGAAGGATACTAGTTCGGGGGGCCCACATCTTTTGTTGTCCGGTTATGTTAAACCATGTTATGTTATTTCCTGCTTCATTTAAATTGCTATCTGGTTGTATTGACATTTGAAGTATTTTCCACCTCCATGTGGTTTATACTTGTTTTTTTTCGGATGCTATGTATTATAAGGCCGTTGGCCATATTTTTAATAAACTCCTAATCGGAGTAATGACTATTCATTGTGGTTCGGTATCACAAATAATATTTATTTAATCTGTTTTGGATATCGCCTGGTGGGTCACAGTGTGGGGTCCACGGCACTGTAATAGTCGCCTTTTGGGGTGTTACAGAAGATGGTATCAGAGAGTTGTTTCCTTTTTATGAGTCATTGTGAAATGAACTAGTATCAAGAGACCTTCGTGTCACGTGTGACCTGTGCAAGCGCCTGACCCTACGAGCCAAATACGGTATGTACTTTATGAACCATGATTTAATTACTGGCATGATATTGATATCAGTATGGGTCTCCTTGTTGAAAATGTTATTTCGAGGAATTGTGACAGGATTTATCTGATTGATAATCCGAGGTAAATGCTGAATTGATTATATGATTGAAATTGTTCGACTTGACGCCGATATAATATTCGGTGCGACATTCGTGGTATCGATAACCGTTTCCTTGAATATGTGATTCCTTGTTGCTATTAACTTAGCATGAATTTTAGTATCTTGAACTGTACTTATGGTTATCATTATGATTGATTCTTTCAGTATGGAAAGAAACCTGAGAGGTCGTGGCAGAGGGGGACGAGGCCGCGGAAGTGGCTGAATCCCGATACCTCGAGCCAACAGACGCGCGAATGCGGATCAGAGTTCCGCAGACAGTAGTTCACCTTCTAGGGAACAATCGCACCACAGTGGGCGCGGGGATGCGCGTGTCGATCCTTACATCGTGATGCAGGGCATGATGACACAGATGACCCAGATGGGTCAACTAATGGAAGCTATGCAGAGGGCCGCTACTGGCCAGCAACAGGGGCCTCATCCTCCTCCTGTGATTGGCGGACCCGTGATTCGGATTATCAGCGACATCTCTCGCCAGCGACCACCGACCTTTGAAGGCTCCTCTGAGCCTGCTGACATTGTGCATTGGATCGAGCATTTTGAGAAGCTTTTCCAGATGGTGGACTGCCCGGAAGAGAACCGCGTCTCGGTATCCGCGTATTATCTTAGCAAAGGCTCTCACACCTGGTGGCTTTCAGTAAGGCCAGCTGATGGTGTTTACACTTGGGAGGAATTTAAAAACCTCATGCTAGACCGTTACTATCCAGGGCCACTCCGGGAGGCCAAACTGTCGGAACTACTGAACCCCGACCCGTCTGAAGATGATGATGTATTATCTGTTGCTGAGAAATTCCAGGCACTCCTTCCTTTCGCCACGAGAATTATCCGAACAGAGGCCGATAAGATCAAATACTTTCTCAAGAGGCTTAAACCCCGAATGAGAATGCAGCTGTTGAATCACCACTGTACTACCTTACTAGAGTTCATCGAGAAAGCTCTTGAGTACGAACTCACCGCAAAGGCGATTTCCAAGAAACAACCACAATCCAACAACAAAAGATCCAGGAACCAGAACCAGACTGAGAGTAATCGGGGGACATTCAAGAAGCCCCAGTCATTGCCAAACCCTTCTGATCGACCACCCATGGCGTCAAAGCCTACCGGATCGCACTCTCGAACGGTTCCCTCCTCTGTGGTGTGTCATAACTGTGGGGGCCAGGGGCATATCAACTTCAAATGCCCAAAGCCTGCCATCACATGCCATACTTGTGGTAAGAATGGTCACCGTGCTCGTTTTTGCAGGATTGGGCCCGGACATGAACCAGTAGCATCTCATGCTCTAGTTCAGTCCTCTGTCCAGAACCGGACACCTCCGTCCGCTTCCTATCAGACCACCGGGGCGAATAGGGGAATGGGGCGTGGGAATCAAAGTGGTACACACAGTGCCGAGCTGAAACCTGGGATTTACAAGATGAAGAAAGGCGACAATCCGAGGCGGCATGATTTCAGGTATACTCGAGATCCACTCCCAGCCTGTGTGTGTTCTTTTTGATACCGGTGCTTCACACTCCTTTATATCTTCTTCTTGTTTAAGTCATTTGCCTCTAGACCATGTTATCAATTGTGAGCCCTACGTGATTGGTCTACCTGATGGTAGAAGAATTATTGGAAATCATGAAGTCGGAATTTGTCAGGTCGTTTGAACGACCGTGAGTGGTTGTCAAATCTGATTGTAGTCGATTTACCTAAGGATGATATAATCTTGGGTATCGATTGGATGGATCGTCATGATACAATACTCAGTGTCCGCAAGCGAATGGTAACCGTCACTTCTGATGATGGTTTCGAGTGTATCTTTCAAGGGGATAATCCCAGTCGTTCTGGGAGAGTCATCAGCGCTATGAAAGCAGTGAAACTACTTAATCAAGGGTGTATTGGTTATTGGTGCTACATGGCCAAAACAGCAGATCGACCAGTTGAATTGGCCGACATTCCGGTAGTCCGAGACTACCCAGATGTATTCCCAGACGAGTTGCCAGGCTTACCTCCTGATCGTGACGTGGAGTTTATTATTGAGTTAGAACCAGGGACATCCCCGTTTTCAAAAGCACCGTATCGTATGGCTCCAACTGAGATGCAAGAATTGAAGAACTAGCTTGAGGAGTTGACTGACAAGGGCTATATTCGACCTAGTGCGTCCCCTTGGGGAGCACCAGTGTTATTTGTACGGAAGAAAGATGGATCTCTGCGCTTATGTATTGATTACCGTGAGCTGAACAGGGTAAACATCAAGAACAAGTATCCTTTGCCTCGTATTGATGATTTATTGGACCAACTTCAGGGAGCTGCCGTGTTTTCTAAGATTGACTTGAGATCTGGTTATCATCAGTTGAGGATTCGAGAGTCTGACATTTCGAAGACAGCATTCCGTAATCGCTATGGGCATTATGAGTTTGTGGTGATGCCATTTGGACTGACTAATGCACCGACGGTATTCATGGAGTTGATGAATCGAGTTTTTATTAACAATCTAGATCGCTTTGTAGTCGTTTTTATTGACGACATTCTTATTTACTCTCGTGACCACGAAGAGCACGAGCGTCACCTCCACCAAGTTCTCGATACATTGAGGCGGGAACAGCTTTATGGGAAATTTTCTAAGTGTGAATTGTGGATGCCTGAGGTTGTCTTTCTCGGGCATGTGATATCAGCCGAAGGGGTGAGATTGGACCTACAAAAGACGGAAGCCATTCGAGATTGGCTACCACCGAAGAACGTGAAGGAAGTTCGTAGTTTCCTCGGCCTAGCAGGTTACTACCGACGGTTCGTAGAAGGATTTTCTAAAATTGCGCAACCGGTGAATAACTTACTGCGAAAGGACAAGAAGTATTTGTGGTCAGAAACATGTCAGCAAAGTTTTGATGAGCTCAAGAGTCGATTGATTTCGGCACCTGTTTTGGTCTTACCAAAAGGAACGGAAGGATTTGTGGTGTATAGTGACGCGTCGAGATAGGGTCTGGGATGTGTACTAATGCAGGAAGGGAAAGTGATTGCCTATGCGTCGAGACAATTGCGACCCTATGAAGTTAACTATCCGACCCATGACTTGGAGTTAGCAGCCGTGGTGTTTGCTTTGAAAATCTGGCGTCACTATCTTTATGGAGTTACCTGCCAGATCTTTACAGACCACAAGAGCCTAAAGTACATTTTTACTCAGAAGGGGTTGAACATGAGACAGAGAAGGTGGCTAGAATTAGTCAAGGACTATGATATCGAGATCCTTTATCATCCGGGTAAAGCAAATGTGGTTGCCGACGCATTGAGCCGTAAGACAGTGCAGGAGCAGATGCTGAGCCATTTGACAACACAGAGAGATTTGCAGTTGGACCTTATGAGGCCAGAAATTGAAGTTTGGTTACAGCATATTCAGGGACAACTTTGCACCCTTGATATTTCTTCGTCTCTTGATGATATGATCAAATCGAAGCAAATTACGGACCCATTCTTATCTCGAGTTCGGGATGTGGTAACCCAAGGGAAAGCCCCTGGATTCGTGATCCACGAGGATGTATTGATACGTTTTAGAAATTGAGTTTGTGTACCCGCTGACGAAGAGTTGAGGAACTCTATCATGAGAGAAGCCCATGCTACCCCGTACTCTATTCACCCGGGATCTAGCAAGATGTATAAGAATTTGAAGCAGAATTATTGGTGGGGGAATATGAAATGTGAGGTTGTTGAATTCGTTTCGAGATGTTTAACCTGTCAGCTGGTTAAGATTGAGCACCAGCGACCCGCAGGAATGCTGAAACAGCTCCCGATTCCCGAGTGGAAATGGGAGGACATATCTATGGATTTTATCACTAGCTTGCCGACGAGTCGTCTAGGAATGAATATGATTTGGGTGATTATGGACCGTCTGACCAAATCAGCCCACTTCTTGGAGATTAAGGACACGTGGGGTCCCGAGAGATTGGCCCAGCTGTTTATTAAGGAAATCGTGAGATTACATGGTACCCCCAAGAGTATTGTATCAGACCGTGACGGGCGATTCATGTCGCACTTCTGGAAGGCAGTTCATCGTGCGATGGGCACGCAGTTAAATTTCAGTACGGCTTTTCATCCACAGACCGATGGTCAGTCTGAGAGAACCATCCAGACTCTAGAGGATATGTTGAGAGCATGTGCTCTTGATTGGAAGGACGATTGGGAAGCCCAGCTGCCTTTGGAGGAATTCACTTATAATAATAGTTGGCACGCTTCGATTCAGATGGCACCGTATGAGGCATTATATGGCCGTCGTTGTAGGTCCCCTTTGTGTTGGGACGAACTGTCAGAATCTCTGGGTACGGAACCCGATATGTTATTAGCATCCCGGGAGAAGATCACTTTGATTAGGAGTCGGTTGTTAACGGCTCAAAGTCGACAGAAGTCTTAAGCTGACCACGGTCGACGACCGCTTGAGTTCGAGGTTGGTGACCATGTGTTAATAAATGTGTCTCCTACCCGAGGTGTTTTTCGTTTTGGGAAGAGGGGCAAGCTGAGACCGAGGTACATTGGGTCGTTTGAGGTTTTGGAGCGTGTAGGTGATCTGGCCTATCGACTAGCTTTGCCGCCGAATTTGAGTAAGATTCACAACGTGTTTCATGTCTCTCGGTTGAGGAAATATGTTGCTGATCCGAGTCATGTACTTCAGTTCGAAGATATTGAATTAGAAGAGGATCATTCGTACGAGGAGCGTCCTGTGCGGATACTCGAGAGGAGGGTCAAGCAGTTGCGGAACAAGACGATTCCCCTACTGAAAGTTCAGTGGTCACGACACGGAGTCGAGAAGGCTACGTGGGAAACCGCGGATAGTATACGAGCGAGATACCCTGAGTTATTAACCCCTTAGTTTCGAGGACGAAACTCTTTTTAAGGGGGAGAGTATGTAATATCCGACTGTAACTTTTCATTTTTTTTACCTGTCATTGTATTATTCGGATAATCTGATTATCATGAATTGTTGCATTTAGTATTATGTTGAGGTATTATAGATTTGAATTTCATATCGTTGTTATTTCATTTCATATGTGAGGATTCGATGTTAATTAGAGAGTTGCATTTTCGTTTTCTTCTGTTGATGTAGCGTACGCTACATAGTATGATTAACGTACGCTAATCCTGTGCCTTAGCATGCGTAATGTTTCCTCTGTTGCGTACGCTAAGAGGGAATCTGGCATCAGTTGACTTCAGCACGTGAACTCCTTAGCCATTGGCATGCATGTGAGTAAGGTCTGAGCTGTCATGTTGGCCAGAGTCAACTTTTATTAGCGTGCGTAACCCCTTTTTCATTAGCATGTGCTAACGACCTGCGAATCAAGACAGTAGCCACTGTAAGCCGCTTGCGTACGTAATATTAACCAGTTAGCGCATCTAAGTGTGTTAGCGTACGCTAAAGCTTCCCGTTAGCGTGCGCTAAGTCTGTACAGTCTATTTATAGGACCAGCCTGTTTTTCATTTCTTCACAACTCCAAACCGATTCTCTCTCCATATATCGTCCCTCTGCACTCCCAAACTGATATCAACCTCCCCCAACTTGCTTCTAAGCCTTAAATCTTGGAGTGGAGCTCATTTCCTTGGACACTAGGAGGTGTTCTTGAGCTTGGAGTATATTTTATCATAGATTTGAGGTTGTTCTTCATTTCTGGAGGTAGGTGTACTTTCCTCTCTGTATTATTTTCATATGTTGACGCAAAATAACGAATTATACTTCACCTAGAGTAGATTAATCAAGTAAAACATAGTTTTAATCCAACATTTTTAACACTTTTGATGAATATGATAAACAAGGGTTTGAGATAGATGTGTTCTTGATGATATAGTGATTCTGATCATGTTGTAACTATCATGCTCATCTTGTTGGACGAATTTAGCTCAGTAGAATACCTTTGAATCAGTTAACTTCACCGTAGTTGGATTTAACTAATAGAGTTGTTATCATAAAGTGATTACACACCATTTTAAGTTTTCACTTACTTTGGGAAGAACTTGGCCATGTTAGAAGCAGGAGGATATCTTCTTACTCAGATTTCTTAAGAATCATATTCTCCTTATGTTTAGCTCAGCAAGATTTTGAATGGTTAAGGATATTTGTGAAACCAACACAACAACTTTTCATTAATCTAATGTGTTAAGAACTTAGAATACTTTGATCATCATACTAGATAGATGGTGAATTCATCATGATGTTAATGAATCTTCCAGCCTTGTAAAGAAAGATTTTGATAACCTTCATGGATATGGTGTAATCTCATAATTAATAACCTTGTTGTAAGCTTAATATTCAATTTAGAAGAGAGGAGAATGATCATAAATGTGCAGATTTTGTTCTTTCAACATTTTAATGTTTTGGAAAGTTTAATCATTATAAGATGATCTTAACATCATAATTGGTTATTCAACATACCCTTGATAGAACTCTTGTTTATGATGAACCATGTGAACATTCGGTAAAAGTATTGTAAACCGATTTTTATGGTTGTAATGATGTTAAAAGAACTCCTGACATAAGGCTTCGATAATTGGAAATAGCAAACTATTTTAAAGGATTGTAGGATGACGTCTTACTAATCCTATATAAATAATTATACGAATATGTTATTGAATAAAATGTATTTCGTTTAAGGTTGATTGTTCGAGTAAACAATATTAGTCGAGGACCGTTCGTTCGTTCCGACAAGAAGAGGACTATTCTCGTCTCCGTATTGAGACAAGTTATCTTGCTTGGTTATAATGATGATTAGATTCTTGTGATGGTTATATATTTCATATGTATGAATTGTTCATGTAATATTTGTCGTGATTTGACATTGTCCTTGACGTTATTCCGTTTTCTTCATGGGGTTGCATTCCCAAGTACGTCGCTTTGAATCGTTGATCTCGTTGGTCATATTTCCACTTCGGTGAGTTTTTCTTGATCCTTAATCGGATATGTGATTTATTGAATTCGTTGTCATGTTGTATCGTGACATATCCGGAATCATATTTGCGTTCCGATTGGTCACTGTGTAGGATTTTTAGCCAGGCACATATATAGTCATGCGTGGATATTATTCCGCATTGGACTGTGCACACGTGACGAAGTTTCGTGAGGCTAATTAGGTACATTGTCCCACGTATATTCTGGATTCCGTATACGGGGCGGACATGTACACGGACACATTTCCGGATCGGGTGCACTGTGATGTCCATCTTGAGCCATATTGTTAATCATCTATAGTATTGGATGTGCTCGACGGTTTGTGACTGATTGTTTCATACGCCCGAGGGGTATGATTAATAGTCGGAATGATTTCCTTGAGATCTATATATATGTGAATTGTATAATGTCGGAAGAATTAATTATCATGTATATCTGACCCTGTGTTTTGGGCGAAATACTTGTATTGTATTTTAGGTCGAGGCAAAGGCAAGGCACGGGAAGAGCATGTTGACGGCGAAGGGTTCGAAGGATACTAGTTCGGGGGGCCCACATCTTTTGTTGTCCGGTTATGTTAAACTGTGTTATGTTATTTCCTGCTTCATTTAAATTGCTATCTGGTTGTATTGACATTTGAAGTATTTTCCATCTCCATATGGTTTATACTTGTTTTTTTTTCGGATCCTGTGTATTATAAGGCCGTTGGCCATATTTTTAATAAACTCCTAATCGGAGTAATGACTATTCATTGTGGTTCGGTATCACAAATAATATTTATTTAATCTGTTTTGGATATCGCCTGGTGGGTCCCAGTGTGGGGTCCACGGCACTGTAATAGTCGCCTTTTGGGGTGTTACAATTCACTCATTGACAATCCCTGAGTGATGTAATACCCGTATATTCCATTTCTATATTTTTTGATTATAGTGACTTGCTTGTGTTCATTGACACATGTTGGACATGTTTTCTTCAGCACATTTCGTCATTCGAGCAAGTTTTTATATTGTTTCGGATTAATCGACGTATTATTTCGACTTTTCCACGTATAAGTGTGACATATTATTTCGACGTATTATTTTGATTATGGTCAAAATAGCAAAAACTACACAATGTATAATTAACGCATGCTAAATGCATCAATTAGCGTGTGCTAACGGAGCCTGGCAGACGGTTCTGGACTGCATTTTGCAGCCGATAGCGCACACTACACATACCTTAGTGCGTGCTAATTGTTGACAGTATATATAGGACTGCAGATGTCAACTTTCGTCATTTCTTCCGCCCCTTTCTTCCTTCCGACGATCTGGACGATCTTGAGGGTGTCTAAACATGGATTTTTGGCCTGATATCATCACCCATCAATATCTTTGAGTTCCTAGTATGGATTTAACAACATCCCAACATCTTTCACCATTTTAATCAAGGTAAAATTCTTAGAACCCTACTTTCGGGTATTTTGGGGGTTTTGTTCTTGACTTGGATTTCAATCCATTTTTGATAAATCGAGTAGTGTTAAATGATGTTGTTAAACATGTTCTATGGATTATATATCCATTTCCTTGAATATTTCAACCCGATCGATGATTCAAGTGTTCTTGAGGAACCATGAACATTTATTGTTCGATTAAATGTTCATATGAGTTTTCTTTTGTTGATTTGAGGCGTCTCCCATTGGCTTTGGTCTTGTTCCTTGTTGTGATCGTATTTTCATTATTTCTTATGGGAGTTGTAGGTTCCGAGGCACTTCGATCGAGCCGTGTTCATCGGAGTGTTTGCGTGCCAATTTCGAGGCAAGTATCTTGCCCATACATTTCATGTTTCGTAGATGTAATAATTGATAATCGACTATGTGTGTTTACTGGGAGTACTCATAACAAACTTTCAAGAGGATTGATACAATCCCATTAACGACTTTCTTTCAAAACTCTCGAGTGCTTTGCAAATAAATGAGTTCTACGGATATGTGTATTGTGTTGTGAATTGGAATATATTGCCTTCGTGCTACGTGATTATAAAAGCCCTTCTCCCTTGTTAAGGGTTGTATGCTCGAATGTGTATTCGTTTGATGAGTGCGCATATGTTGTGTTGTATTGCTTGTCGACTCCCTTGTGAGGAGGTAGTACTGTTTGATGTTGTAGGGGATTACATCTCCTTGTGGTTGTGATGATATATATATATATATATATATATATATATATATATATATCCACTCTGGGATGGGCCGACGGGTCCTCTGAGGGTTCCGTAACCTCTGATGCGGTTCCGCGGATATTTTGGGTTAACCACTCTGGGACGGACCGACGGGTCCTCTGAGGGTTCCATTGCCTCTGGTGCGGTTAGGGCGGTTATCGGACCGGTTCGGGCCGGGTTTTGACAGACCCGGAACTGGTCCGATAAGGTACCAGATAGACTCGGTCCTGGCCGATAAGAGAACCGGGTCATATTTAAGATCCGGAACTGGTACAAAATAGTTTGGGCCAGAACCCGGTCCGAATCCGAAACCCCGAAACCCGAATCCGGAATTCGAAAACCCGAAACCCGAATCCGAACTCGAAAACCCGAATCCGGAAATAATGAACCTATAAAAAAAATTAAAATCACCAAATTAGAACAATTATTTTAAACCCCCAAATCTGGAACCCTTACTTGAATCCCTCAAATCCGAATCCTAAACTAATTTGAAACCCCCAAATTTTGTAACCCTAACTAGAATTGAAAATAAACTAAAATACCCAAAATTGAAACTAATTGGGTTAGGTGCGAGCCATGCGGCTACGGGAGGGAGGGGGGAGTGGAGAGATTTCAGAATTTCTAACCTAATTTGTGTTATATATCAATGACCTAAGGCCAAGTTTGGTGCATAATTAAAAATTTTATATACCAAAGGCCTTAGGCCTTGTTTGGTGTGTGTGTGTCTATATATACATACATACATACATACATACATATATATATATATATTATCTGTTACCGGGGGTTTTTTTCGGTTTTTTCGGTCCGGGTCTTATCGGTTTCGGTTCAATTTTAAGGACTTGTATCCGAACTCATTAATTATCGGGTGAGTTTCGATCCCGGGTTTTTCGGTCTGGTTCTTAACCGGGTCTCGAGTTCACTCGGACCGCTAACAGCCCTAGGTGCGGTTCCATGGTTAATCATGCATATAAAGGAAATGTGACGTACAATGAGTCTTAGTTACTCCAGAATACTAGTCTTGAATTTATATGATATATATATATATATATATATATATATCCACTCTAGGACGGGTCGACAGGTCCTCTGAGGGTTTTGTAGCCTCTGGTGCGGTTCCACGGATATTTTGGGTTAACCACTCTGGGATGGACCGACGGGTCCTCTAAGGGTTCCGTTGCCTTTGGTGCGGTTCCACGATTAATCACGTATGTATTGAATGTGATGCTATGAGATTTAGCTAGTCTGGAATATTGATCTTGAATTGTACGATTACATTTATTCACCATAGATTACATGTGACCCCGAGTTATTTACCATTGTTTAGTCCAGATTATTATACTCTTGGAATATGCTGTGTATGGCTCGTATTTGCACTTTATACTTGCACTAGCAAAATAGTGGAATTTTGCTAACCCCCGAGTAATTGGGGGTGGATGTCTATATTGCATTCAGGTACGTGCAGGTTCCTGATGAGCATGACACGGGATCAGTACGAAGGATGATGGAACGCAAATGATACTAATCAGGTGAGGGCCAGTTGTAACACGCCAAACTAGGCGGATATTACAGTGCCGTGGACCCCCGATTGGGACCCACCAGGCGAATGAAAATTAATTACTTAAATAATATAATTATAGTACCGAACCACATTATATCATCAAATTACTCCGATGAGGAGTTTCATTACAACACACCCAGGATAATACAAAATACATGTATATTTTATATGAAGATAAAATATACGACACTGAATAAAATGAGTATTAAAACGGAAATCTGCAGTGGAAATATAATGAAGTAAACACGAATGATTGAAAAGGACTGGGGGCCCCTACTAGTATCACTGGGACTCCTCGCCGTCAACATTCTCTTTCCGTGCTTTAGCCTTGCCATGACCTGAAAACAAAATCCCCCGACGGGGTCAGTTACACAGAACAACAATCCTCAAGAGTTGAACAATATACAACACTCACATAAATGAATTAATGAATTAAGTTGAATGATGAGCATCAATGTACGCCCGAATGAAAAGCGTGAGAGCACAAATAGCCGAGTGTCCAGAGCCCCGCATATACACCCGCTATTAGCCTAATTAGTCTCACGGTCCAATGTGTCCGGAGTCCCACGTATACACATTACCGTGCGCACAGTCCAATGTGTCCGGAGTCCCTCATATACACATGACCATAGTGTGCCCGACTACAATTTCACACATGTGCCAACTGGCCATGCAATATAGAAGATCACCAGAACAAAAATGATCAAGGTGAGGAGTAATGAATAGAATCCGATAAGGATCAAGAACGACTCACCCAGGTGAAATAATGATACAACGAGTGATAGCTTCAATGAAATGATTTTGGAACCGTCGTTCCTCGTGAGTTACATGATGAGTTGATAAATACAAGTCTCAACATGAACGATATATTATGAGTGAATTACATCTATGAATGAACAACAACGTAAGGAATGAATATCCTTTTAACCGAGTAAGAATTTACTCACTCAATATCGGTGTTGAAATATCCTTCCTCGAACAATGTCCTAAAAAGAAACGACGGTCGCTCGAACAACCTTGAATAACACAATTACCAATAATCCACTCAATATATGTATCAAGCATGAATTACGACTAACTCAAAGGTCGATACAACAATATCCAAACTCATTGAGGCATTCTAACGAATACTTAGCAAACATACATCCTTTGATAATATTCAATCCCGAATATATCGAAACCAAACTCCAAAATGAGTATTTCAAACCACAAAACACCTTCAATGATATGAATAATCCCCATAGGAATCCACAACTCGAGTTAACGACAACATCTAATCGAAAACCCCCAAAAATATCAAAGTCAACCAAAAAGTGTTCTTGAATTAACCCCAATATTCATGAAATCCGAAATATATGCCAATAAATACGTAGGAATACATTCATCCAATTTAGATAATACATATATAACATATTCCAACAACAATCCAAGCTTACGCGAAGAAATCGGAAAGAAAAAACCCGAAATCCAAAATTCTAGATCCAAGAAATTATTACCTTGATTTGATGTGATGAAGATGATGAAATGATGATTAATCCAAATGATAAGCTTGAAGATGATGGTGGATGAGTGCAGCTCGAAAAGATCTCTCCGAATAGCCCGAAATCACTCGGAATCGTCGAAGGAGTGAAGAGAGAATGACAAATGACGAATCTGGATCGCCTTTGTCAATATACACTGCTTCAGATTAGCGCATGCTACAACCTGTTATTTAGCGTGCAGTAACAGGTTCACCGGACAGTCCAGTGAACTCTGACTGCCTCGTTAGTATATGCTACGAACTTTATAGCGTGCACTAACGCCCTCCCGATAGCGTGCGTTATCTCCGAAAGTTAGCGTGCGCTAGCTAAATACCTGATGTCCAGTGACCGAAGTCCAGAACCTCCTGTCCTCTGACCTGCTTGCGATAGCACCACACTACGTCCAATAATCAGCATGCGCTACTGCCCCAATAGCGTACGCTAAAATCTACTTATAGCGTGTGCTAGGAATTATTCCAAAATCAGTCCAGTACCCACTGGACTCTGCCTGATCGGCCTTAGCGCGCGCTACACTGACTGTATAGCGAGCGCTATCCAAACTTACTAGCGTGCGCTACTTACCATTCGTAGAGTGCGCTACTCCAACTCAGCTGCAATCCAGTGCCTTCTGGACTGCAGGCCTGAACCACATTAGCATGCGCTGATACGGAGAGGTAGTGTGTGCTACCCGTACTCAATTAGTGCACGCTAAAGAGAGTACGTAGCGTGCACTACTCCTTACACACAGCCCATTATGAAGATGACAATGATGATGACCACGGTTCGATCCTCCAACCAGGTAGGACGATGGATAATAACTGATGTACGATACAATAACTCTGATCGGTGAATACAATGAATGAATATGAACGATGAATGATCATTAATGAGTGAAAAATTACTGAGTGGCAATTACTGAATGATAATTACTAAATGATAATGACTGAATTACAACCGGGTATTACATACACCCCCCTTAAAAGAGTTTCGTTTCCGAAACTAAGGGTCAAACAACTCGGGATAACTCTCCCGCATACTATCCTCGATTTCCCAAGTAGCCTCTTCGACTCCGTGTCTAGACCACTGAATTTTAACCCAAGGAATCATCTTGTTCCTCAACTATTTGATTCGCCGCTCTAAGACTCATACGGGATGGTCCTCATACGAATGATCGTCTGCGATTTCAATCTCATCGAACTGAGGTATGTGACTCGGATCGGCAACATACTTCCGCAACTGAGAGACGTGAAACACATTATGAATTTGGCTCGACGCTGGAGGTAAGGCCAATCGATAAGCTAGCTCGCCTACTCGATCCAAAATCTCAAACGGTCCAATGAATCTCGGACTCAACTTTCCCCTCTTCCCAAAACGGAAGATACCTCTACTCGGGGATACCTTGACCAAAACATGGTTACCCGCCTCGAACTCTAATGGCCGACGATGGTTATCTGCATATGATTTTTGTCGACTCTGAGCGGTCAACAAACGACTCCTAATCAAAGCTACCTTCTCACGGGCGGCTATAAGCATATTGGGCTCGGTGCCGATTGATTCCGATAAGTCATCCTAACACAAAGGAGATCGACAACGACGACCGTACAAGGCCTCGTAAGGTGCCATCTTAATCGAAGCATGCCAACTATTGTTGTACGTGAACTCAATAAATGGTAGTTGGGCTTCCCAATCGTCTTTCCAGTCGAGAACACATGCTCTCAACATGTCCTCCAATGTCTGAATAGTTCTCTCTGATTTTCCGTCGGACTGAGGGTGAAAAGTTGTGCTGAGATTAAGCTGAGTTCCCATGGCACGATGAACTGATTTCCAAAATTGTGACACGAATTGCCCGTCACGATCAGAAACTATACTCTTAGGAGTACCGTGCAGGCTCACTATCTCTTTGATGAATAACTGGGCAAGTCTCTCAGGACCCCACGTATCCTTAATCTCAGGAAAATGAGCTGACTTAGTTAGACGATCTACAATCACCCAAATTGTATTCATGCCACGACGAGTCGTCGGCAAACTCGTGATGAAGTCCATTGAAATATCTTTCCACTTCCACTCTGGAATAGGAAGAGGTTTCAGCATACCCGCCAGTCGCTGATGTTCTATCTTGACTTGCTGACAGGTTAAACATCTCGAAACAAATTCCGTGACTTCTCGCTTCATATTACTCCACTAGTAATTTTGTTTCAAGCCTTTGTACATCTTGCTAGACCCCAGATGAATAGAATAAGGGGTAGCATGAGCTTCTCTCAAAATCGAGTTTTTCAACTCGTCGTTCGCTAGTACGCATAACCGATTCTTAAATCGCAAAAGTCCATCCTCGTTGACCACAAATCCGGGGGCTTTCCCCTGAGTCGCATCATCTCGAATGCGTAACAAAAATGGGTCTGAACCCTGATTCTCCCTGATCGCCTCCTCAAGTGGCTATGAAATCTCTAATGTACAAAGTTGCCCTTGTACTCGCTGTAACCAGACCTCGATCTCGGGTCTCAGAAATTCCTGCTGAAGTTCCCTCTGAACTGTTTATCGAGCAAGCATGTGCTCCTGAACGGACTTACGACTCAAGACGCCGGCGACAATGTTCGCCTTGCCCGGGTGGTATAGTATCTCAATATCATAATCTCTGATTAGTTTCAACCACTGCCTCTGTCGCATATTTAACTCTTTCTGAGTAAATATATACTTCAAACTCTTATGGTCGGTGAATATATGACAGGTAACGCCATAAAGATAATGGCGCCAAATCTTCAATGCGAACACCACGGCTGCTAGCTCCAGGTCGTGGGTCGGATAATTGACCTCGTAAGGTCTCAATTACCGTGAAGCATTAGTAATAACTTTCCCGTTCTGTATTAATACACATCCGAGACCCTGTCCGTACGCATCACTAAAAACCACAAATCCTTCCATCCCTTGTGGTAAAGAAAGGACAGGTGCTGAAATTAATCGGCTATTGAGTTCCTCAAAACTCTGCTGACACGCGTCGGACCACGTGTATTTCTTATCCTTCCGTAAAAGTTTCGTCATGGGTTGAGCAATTTTAGAAAATCCCTCCACAAATCGCTGGTAATATCCAGCTAATCCGAGAAAGCTTCGGATTTCCTTGACATTCTTCGGAGGTTGCCAATCTCGGATAGCCTCTGTCTTATGAGGGTCGACAGAAACTCCGTCAGATGAAATTACATGTCCGAGAAATGTCACTTCGGACATCCAGAACTCACATTTGGAAAACTTTCCATAAAGTTGCTCTCGTCTCAACACGTCGAGCACCTGATGAAGGTGAAACTCGTGCTCCTCCCGATCAAGAGAATAAATTAGAATGTCATCAATAAAGACAACCACAAACTGATCAAAATAGTCTATGAAAACCCGATTCATTAATTCCATGAACACCGCAGGTGCATTAGTTAACCCAAACGGCATTACCACAAACTCATAATGACCATAGCGTGTTCGGAACGCCGTCTTTGCGATATCCGACTCTCGAATTCGTAACTGATGATATCCAGATCTTAAGTCGATCTTGGAAAATACTAAAACTCCCTGAAGTTGATCCAAAAGATCATCGATACGGGGTAGAGGATATTTATTCTTGATCCTCACTTGGTTCAATTCTCGGTAATCAATACACAAGAGAAATGAACCATCCTTCTTCTTGACAAACAATACAGGTGCTCCCCACGGGGACGCACTCGGACAGACATAACCCTTCTCGGTTAGATCCTCTAATTGATTCTTCAACTCCTGCATTTTGGTCGGGGCCATCCGGTACAGTGCCTTCGATATTGGGGACGTACCAGGCTCCAACTCAATCGTGAATTCCACATCTCTTGGTGGAGGCAAATCAGGTAACTCATCTGGAAATACATCGGCATATTCTCTCACTACAGGAATATCCGTGAACATTACTGATGGTTTCTCGGTCTTGGTCATATAGCACCAATAAGCAACACACCCCTGATTGAGTAATTTCACTGCTTTCATCAAGTTGATGACCCTACCGAAACAGCTGGGATTACCTCCTTGAAAAACACATTCGACTCCATCATTTGAAATGATAGTGATCATACGCTTACGGACACTAATGGTGGCATCATGACGATCCATCCAATCAATACCCAAGATGACTTCGTCTCTAGGTAAATCTACCACGATTTGGTTTGCTAACCAATCATGGCCATGAAACTGAATCGGACAATCCTTAATCTCATGATTCCCGATAATTCTTCTACCATCAGATAGACCAATGACATAAGGCTCACAACTAGTAGCACTACTCAGATGTAGTCTACTCAAACATGACTCGGAAATGAATGAATGCGATGCACCAGTATCAAAAAGTGTACACACAGGTTGAGATAGAATTTCGAGTGTACCTGAGATCATTCGGGCTTCCGGATCATCAGCTCTCTTCATCTCATAAATTCGGGGCTTGGCAGACCCGGAACCGGATGCTCCCGTCAGATAGCTGTGGGCTCCGCCTTTGTTAGCTCCAGTCATCTTAAACAACGCAGACTGAGTAGCCTGATTCGGAACCACTGACTGTTTCGGGGCTTGAGATGACGCCGGAGTAGGTTTGTAGTCCTTTCGGCAAAAACAGGCCCTATGCCCCGTCATTCGACAGTTATTGCACGTGACGGTTTACCTCAAACACTTCGTGCTGTAATGACCCTGTTCTCCACAATAGAAACAGGTAATGGCCGAACTGGCCGCTCGTGACTGAGATTCCGTGGGTCTGGGCGCCATAGGAGGTCGCTCAGTGAAAGTAGAGCCTGCTCGAGGCTTATTGAAAGTTGCCTGACTTCCTTCAGGCTGATTTCGATTCTTTGACTTCTTTCCAGATGATAGAATTTGATTCTTAGCAATCTCCTTAGTAGTAAGCTCATAAGTAAGAGCTTTCTCGATGAATTCGGCCAGAGTGGTGCAATTGTGATTAAGCAACTACATCCGCATACGAGGTTTAAACCTCTTGCTGAAATACTTGATCTTGTCCGCCTCGGAGTGAATAATACATGAGGTGAAAGGAAGAAGCTCCTGAAATTTCTCGGCGATGGCGAGAACATCATCATCAGAGGTCGGGAGTGAGTAATTCCAATAACTTGGCCTCTCTGAGTGGGGCCGGATAATACCTGTCCATCATGAGAGTCTTGAATTAATCCCAAGTACATGATCTGTCGGTGGGATTCAACGATTACCACCATGAATGAGCGCTCTTACCCAGATAGTAAGCCGCAACTGAAACTTTATGCCCTTCGGGGCAATCCACCATAGCCAATAACTTCTCGAAATGCTCAAGCCAATGAACAATATCCGCAGGCTCAGACGAGCCCTCAAAGGTAGGTGGTCTTTGGTGAGAGATGTCGCCAATAATACTGCTCACACCCCCCTCCTGCCCTTGAGGTGGCGGCGGAGGAGCCTGTTGATTCTGATTAGCTGAGTTCTGCATCGTCTCCATGAGGCGTGCCATTTGAGTTATGTGGGCCATCATGCCCTGCATAAAAGCGAGGGGGTCAAACCGAGACCCTCTGAATGAGCTGTGTCCTAGGTACGACTCCCTGACAGTGAATGATCATTTCCAGGAGAATGAGTGGCGGCGTCGCTTCTCAATGAATTAGCATTATTCCTCGCTTGCGCATGTGTATTAACACGAGTTCTAGGGGTTCGGCCCGCACCGCGGCCTCTTCCCCCGCGTCCTCTGCCAACTCTTGCCATACTGAAGTGGGAAAGTCACAAGATGATTATATATCTCGCATGAATATCACATTATGATTATGTTTTGAAATGATGAAAATGAGCACACACGCTCAAACACAATGATTACATGAATGATCAACTGAAATGACGAGATTATCTGATGAAATTCTTGAAATGATTATCTTGAACAAGTTAACAAGATTAATGATACGATCCTCAATATCAACAACTAAACAGTGAAATGAACTGAGTGATTAATGAGTTAACATGATCGACATGATCACAAATGAGTGATTGTTGACTGTTGAATGATGAATGAGTGATTCTTATTGCCAGAAATTATACCATAGCGTCAGAAATCTTACTGTTCTTTGGTTTGAGGGGCTCGGCTCTTGCACGGGTCACACGTGATGCGAAAGTCCAATGATACTAGTCTGATGAACGCTGATTTCAATGAGACATGACTCGAAAGTTAGTGTTCAAAACCACGCTCCGATACCAACTCTGTAACACCCCAAACTAGGCGGATATTACAGTGTCGTGGACCTCCGACTGAGACCCACCAGGCGAATGGAAATTAATGACTTAAATAATATAATTGTAGTACTGACCCACATTATATCATCAAATTACTCCGATGAGGAGTTTCATTACAACACACCTAGGATAATACAGAATACATGTATATTTTATATGAAGATAAAATATACAACACTGAATAAAATGAGTATTCAAACGGAAATCTGCAGCGGAGAAGTAAACACGAATGACTGAAAAGGACCAGGGCCCCCTACTAGTATCACTGGGACTCCTCGCCGTCAATGTTCTCTTCCTGTTCTTTAGCCTTGCCATGACCTGAAAACAACATCCCCCAACGGGGTCAGTTACACAGAACAACAATCCTCAAGAGTTGAATAATATACAACAATCACATAAATGAATTAATGAATTAAGTTGAATGATGAGCATCAATGTACGCCCGAATGAAAAGCGTGAGAGCACAAATAGCCGAGTGTCCGGATCCCCACATATACTCCCGCTATTAGCCTAATTAGTCTCACGGTCCAATGTGTTCGGAGTCCCGCGTATACACATTACCGTGCGCACAGTCCAATGTGTCCGGAGTCCTGCATATACACATGACCATAGTGTGCCCGACTACAATTTCACACATGCGCCAACTGGCCATGCAATATAATTCCGGAAGATAACCAGAACAAAAATGACCAAGGTGAGGAGTAATGAATAGAATCCGATAAGGATCAAGAACGACTCACCGGGATGAAATAATGATACAACGAGTGATAGCTTCAATGAAATGATTTTGGAATCGTCGTTCCTCGTGAGTTACATGATGAGTTGATAAATACAAGACTCGACATGAACGATATATTATGAGTGAATTACATGTATGAATGAACAACAACGTAAGGACTGAGTATCCTTTTAACCGAGTAAGAATTTACGTACTCAATACAGGTGTTGAAATGTCCTTCCTCGAACAATGTCCTAAAAAGTGATGTCGGTCACTCGAACAACCTTGAATAGCACAATTACCAATAATCCGCTCAATATACGTATCAAGCATGAATTACGACTAACTCAAAGGTCGATACAACAATATCCAAACTCATTGAGGCATTCTAATGAATACTTAGCAAACATACACCCTTTGATAATATTCAATCCCGAATATATCGAAACCAAAATCCAAAATGAGTATTTAAAATGACAAAACACCTTAAATGATATCAATAATCCCCATAGGAATCCACAACTCGAGTTAACGACAACATCTAATCGAAAATCCCCAAAAATATCAGTCAACCCAAAAGTGTTCTTGAATTAACCCCAATATTCATGAAATCCAAAATATATTCCAATAAATCCGTAGGAATACATTCATCCAAGGTAGATAATCCATATCTAACATATTCCAACAACAATCCAAGCTTACACGAAGAAATCGGAAGGAAAAAACCCGAAATCCAAAATTCTAGATCCAAGAAATTATTACCTTGATTTGATGTGGTGGAGATGATGAAATGATGATTAATCTAAATGATAAGCTTGAAGATGATGGTGGATGAGTGCATCTCGAAAAGATCTCTCCGAATCGCCCGGAATAGTCGAAGGAGTGAAGAGAGAATGACAAATGACGAATCTAGACTGCACTGTCCAATATATACTGTTCCCAGATTAGCGCACGCTACGACCTGTTATTTAGCATGCGCTAACGGGTTCACCGTGTAATATCCGGATTTATTATTGTGTATCTCATCTGTATTCGAACCCTGTATCATTCGGATTTATGATCTCGATAATTGGAGTATGTTATTTCTCACATTGGTATCTTTGTACATAAGTATATCTTCATGCAAATTTTTCTCATGCAAACTCGTGATAGCGTATGCTAAGAAGGTAGCTTAACGCAGGCTATCGGTTACTACTAGCGCACGCTATGAATGTAGGACTTGCGTGCGCTAGGTAATCAATTATTGAGCTAGGCGGCTAACACATGCGCCAGCCGGACGTAGGACCGGATAAGATTACCGCGGATGAACCTGGATAGTTTTGGAGTCAACTCTTATTAGCGCGCGCTAAGGATGTGTAATATCCTAGAATTTCACTATGAATTTTTCGCATTATTTTATCTGGGATGTACTGTACAAAGTGGGACCGACACGATATGAGGGGATAATTTTGGAAACCGTGACAGTCGTGCCAGTATGTCATCGAGGTTATTTTGATTGTGGAATATTACATGCTTGGTGTGTTTTCGATATTGGATATGCCGTATGAGTATTTGTATGATTTCTGTACTTGGTCGACAGTTATATTCGAGGTATCGTGCATCAGAAGTATGGTATGAGAATGGTATCGGAACGAGCATATGTATTCAGTATGTCGCGTGTACGTATTCAGTATATTGAGATGTCATAGAGGGGCAGAAATGGCTACGTATGAAAGCCATTATGTACGCTATGTAAGAAGTTTTACGTACGTAAGCAAGCAGGATTAACGTACGTTAAGGAATGTACATTACGTACGTTAAGAAGGGATTCAGACAGGATCGAGCCGTGGTCGGCAGGTGGGACCCGGTGTCGGCTGCTTTCGCCACAGGATGTGGACAGGAGATTCAACTTCGGCATTACGTACGCTATGCATGGCATATTACGTACGTAATATGGGTTGATACTGTAGCAAGTCAACTGCTACATTACGTACGCTATGGTGATGGTATTACGTACATAACGCAAGGTGCAAAATAGTACAGTTTACCCTGGATGACGATTACGTACGCTATACAGGACATATAGCGTACGTTAAAGGCTTTACGTACGTTAACGATTGGCACTTAACGTACGTAACGAGATGCACAGTTTATATAATAAGAGCTGGTCTTTCATTTGTTCACGAAAGGAAACACATTTCCTCCTCCCCAAATCATCCCTCTTCACTCTCAAACCCATTTCAGACCCTCATACCCTTGTTAAGACTTTGATAAGGATGATCGGAAGCTTGAAACTTGGAGTTCTTGGAGTTTTGGAAGTGTTTGATTGTGTTATTCATCTTCAAAAGGTATGTTGATGAACTCTACTCCTTGAATTCGGATTTTGGTGTTAGTGTTGATGTTCTTCTTCGTATGAAGATGATTATAGTATTGTTGTTATGATTCTTGAGGATATATGAACTATATGTTGAAGCAAGATGATGATATGTTGGTTTTTGTCTTGAATATGTTGACTATGATTATAGAATCATGTTGTTCTTGGTGATCTTGGTAGTATTGCTTCAATTCTTGATGTTAGGAGGATAGTATATTGGAGAATATGATGATACATGCCTTGGAGTATGGATTAGATGATGGTTAGATGTTAGAGCATATTGAATTACGTCGTTTTGTTGGCTTCAAACGTGATTATGGATTAGTTCATGTTCTTGAAAATTCTTGAATGATATATGTCCGTAAATTGGAAGAATTACGGTTAATTTTGGTATATGATTATTCATGATGATAGCCGTAATTGTATTCCTTTGTATTTTCAAGAATGAGCCATGTTAATCCGAATTTAAGATTGAAGTCGAAACCAATAATGTTGTAGACGTTGATAGAACTATTGATTATCGAAGTTCGGCTTGTATTCGTATTGATAAGAGTTGATATGGTTTGGTTTCGTACAATCGAGATACCGTTGAGTTTGATTGGTTTATTATAACGGTTGTTGATTGTTATCGAACGTATCGTTAATTGATTATTACATTAGGTTGCGTTTAGTGATCGTTGATGTTAACCGTTGCGATGCGGTTGAGGTTGGAGAATGCATGACTCGTCTTGGTCGGGGCTGAGGAGCTTGTGTATGAAGACAGCGGGACTAGTAACAACTTCATCGTATCGGTATCGAGGCAAGTTATGCTTGCTCAGTTCATAATGTTAATAAATGATTTCGTTTTCATTTCATTTATGATTCATATAGCAATGGTATTATGGAATATATGAATTGTCGGAATGGTGGTATGTATGGTATTTTTGGACTAAGATAAATCATAATGTATATGATTTTAAGGATGTCTAGTGGAAATGGGAACGTGAATTATAATTTGGTCTATTGCATGAGAAGTTGGATATCAAGGTTAGTTATCGTGTCGATGTTGAACTCGGAATGGTGGTTTGGTATTAGTTATGGACTGTACTTCATTTTGGATTGTCGGATAAACCGTGTATTCGTTCAGGGCGGTTGGTCGTGGAAAGGTTGGTGTCTCCAGCTTGAGGTAAATTAATATTGTTAGATTATGATAATCATCATGTTGCATTATTGCATGTGTGTGTTGATATTTCATGCGGTGAGTGTGCACCATTGTTTGTTATGTTTTGAAATGTGCTCTTCCTTTGAGCTGTGATCTGTTGGGCCGATGTGTTAGGGGATAAGACCTATATGGCACCTATGTTCCGGGGTATTCCTGTGTGGATACTTTCGTGACCCTTGGTTGCGACCTTGGGGTATTTTGTGATTGCATGAACTGTGTTAGGGGATAACACCTAAATGGCACCTATGTTCCGGGGTATTCCTGTGAGATGCTTCCGTGACCCTTGGCTGCTGCCTTGGGGTTTATGTGTTAATACTATATGCATTGTTGAGCATGATGTGGACTGTTGTCTGATGGAAATACGACATTGTGGTCGTGTCGGTCTTTCATGATCGAGTTATTGTTGCTCCTTTGGGAAGTCTTCTGATCCTTGATGGATATGCGATTCTTTGAGATTTGTTGTCATGTTGTATCGTGGCAT
This sequence comes from Orobanche coerulescens, assembly GCA_033398695.1. Taxonomy (NCBI): domain Eukaryota; kingdom Viridiplantae; phylum Streptophyta; class Magnoliopsida; order Lamiales; family Orobanchaceae; genus Orobanche; species Orobanche coerulescens. Next base: position 85,906,187 of record CM065817.1, read on the forward strand.
ATCTGGAGACAGATACGTTCTGATCATTCATGTGTAGGATTTTCGGGACGGGCACGTGTAGCATATGTTGGTTTCGACCTCATATTGAACCGTGCACACGAGATGTACTTCGTGAGGCTGATTAGGTACGAGACCAGACGTGTATTGATCAATACCCGTGGTTGACTTGTACACGAACACATGCCCAGATCGAGCGTATCGTGATGTCCATCTTGAGTCTTATTGATTGGTCGTTCACGGTCCATGTATAAATGGATCTGTTCGATATTCGGGTTGTCTTTGAAATCCCGTATATATGATTTGTATATGGTTGACGATTTTATTCTCTCGTGTATATGTCCCCGCTGATCCTTTTCTGATCTCGTTTGGAGTTACCTTATCTATGGTTAACTTGTTTGTTATCGATTCTTTATTAATCTCGTTTGGAGTTTCCCCTATCATTGGTAGTCTCGTTCGTTATTAATCCTTATTGATTCCGTTCGAGAGTTGCCTTACCATTGGTATTCTCGGTTGTTGATCCTTTATTATCCCTATTGGAGTTTACCGTGTCATCGGTATTCTCGGTTGTCTATTCCTTATTGCTCTTATTGGAGTTTATCGTACCGTTGGTATTTCTGGTTGTCGATTCTTTATTGATCTCGTTGGAATTACCATATTGTTGGCATTCCCGGTGGTTGATCTTTCATTGATCTTGTTGGAGTTACCACTGTTAGGAATATGCCCTCGAATGCCACTCAGAGGATGAGAGAGTGAGAGCAATTGTATTGTAATTATGAATATTATATTTAATAAGGCAATTATTATTTCTATATTATTGTATATCACTGGCATTGTGATTTGGTATATAGAATAATAGTCCTTGCATCTGAGAGTGAACATTCTACTCCTTATGGAGATAAGGAGATAGGCACTAGAAGTGTTTAGAGCTCGAATGCTTAACTAGTTCGCAAGTCGATAAAACTTAACAGGACATTAAGTTTTAATAAGACTTGTATAACTGATGCTAGGACGTGTGCACGTCTTGATAGCATAGTTATAAGTATATTGGTGGGACCAGTATACTCGAACATGACTCATACTCGATTCAGTCACACGGTATTCACTCTCGGAGAGTCGATGACGAATCGAAAGGTTGTGATAGTATACGTGGACCTTTGACTTGAGGGTTCAGTAGAAGATGTGTCTGTGACGTTTAGTTTGTCATTAGAGTAGTTAGACTCATTTGCTTAATTGCTGAGTCGACCTCGAAGTGCGGACTATACGGGCAGGTAGCAGTCTTTACTGAACACCAAGAAAGGATTCTATCTCCTGTTAGTGAGCAGGCGAATGTCCTATACGGTTAATGGCAAATAAGATCATAAGTCTTTGGCCAAAGCATTCTGATATAGTCGTATTAGATACACTATTAATCAGTCGGTTTTGATTTGCATTAACACATGTATAGAGTTTAGTCAACAGTAGGGTTTGACTTTACCGTGACCCGAAGACTTGACCGGGACATCTGATGAAGGGTCTATACGTATATAGTATTCACGACATAATGGTTCTGGAATGATTCGTTCATTCGTTCTCAGTCGGGGTTTACAGTGCGGCCTGCTAGTGGCTAAGTCTTTGCACTCATTGGTTCCTCCCAATGCGGTGAGAGACGAACCTACGGAGTCGCGTAATAGGATCATTGATGGATAAATGTGAATTAATAATCTCTCTTATAATATTAGATATTAGATATCTAAGTTTGATTTATCGGATAAATCAAATAGCGGTCTTATGAATTGTAAGTAGGTTACTGGGTGATTACTTTAATTCATAAATTATATTTCTTAGAGAAATATATTTGTGTTTGATATAATTAATTAATTGGATTCATTAATTAGTCCAAACACATTGGAAATAAAGCGGATTCGTTTGTGAACATCCGATACACGAGGGATTCGTTTTGTGAACATCGATTACGAGCCGAGTAAATTCGACCCGTCTTCTTGGAAATTTCCCTTAAGGCCGTCCCCCTCCCTCTCTTGTCTCTTTTAAACTTATTTTATGTCACTAGGTGACATATGTGAGGTGTATTTGATACCCTCAATCATGTGTTAAAGGAAGACTTTCATTTTTTTATAAATAAAAGTCTTTAAAAAGGAGAGAGGACAACTTCTTCTTGTAAGAACTCAAAATCACGAATTTGAGTGAGAGAGTAAGGTTGAAAACTTCATCTTGATCTTAGAGACAAGATATAAGAAGAATACATTGAGAGAGAAAATTCCTACAAGCTTCCCTAGCCGCATTCTTGAAGAAAGGAAGCTTGTCGATTTTTCCATCAAGTTCCGGCATGTGGAGTAGAGGCATCTTGCTTTAGGTGCTTGGAACGAAGGTCTCTTCATCATCATCATCATCATACGAAGGTTTTTCAGAGACATCATAGGTATGGGACTTTGATTCCTTGATCTTCGTATTTTTCTTTTCGTATATACGTTACTTGATCGATCCTCTTAGGGATTCCGTTTTTCTTCCGCTGCGTTTATTTTCTGTGGAATCCCAACAGTGGTATCAGAGAGAGGTCAAATATATCGTATATACGATCATCTTTGCATTTGGAATGTTATTTGATGATGTTTATGATTTAGAATCATAATAGATATAATCGAAGAAATTTAATCGTTCGTAGTAAGTCAAGTTTCGAATATTTTATGTGAATTATAAATCTGAAAAATTTGATTTTTGTTGATTTATAAGTTCTTCATGAAGTTAAGAAACTTTTTCGTTTTAGGCGAGTCGAAAAAATGAGAAAAAGCGGGGTTAAACACGAATACCGCACGAAGACGCATTGCCGGCGGCTGCTGGGCTGCTTGCACTGGCCGGCGAGAGTGACTCGGTAGGCTCTGTAGCTGGTCGGCCAGCCTACGGTCGGTGGCGAGTGACTCGGTCAGGCGATTCTCGGGTTTTCGGCCCGATTTTGAATCGGGCCGTAGTGGCCTGACATCTTGGATTTTTCGGGACTCCATTTTTGTGTTTATATTTCGTTGTAATAATTTTCGAAATTTAAATTGGATTTAATTGGATTTAATAAAATATTTGGAATATCTTTTTATTAAGGGAAATTATTAGACGAGAATATTGTTTTGGCCGGATTACTTTGAACGGATTAAAATGACGATTATAAATATTAATTTGATTAATATTGTAGAAATTAAATAGATTAATTTTTATATTAATTGGATTAATATATTAATTGATTATTTAATTTCATTTACCGTTACATGTTGTATGGAATACCTTATGTGATGGTGATATAGCTCGTGGACTTAGTTGTTGATTTGTTCGATTCGATATGGTTGTAAAGGCCATTTTGAGCCTATTTATTTTTACTAGAAAATATGTATTATAGGACGTATTATTCATATGGCTATGACGAAGACCGAAGACGACCGACTAGAAGACGAAGAATCAATACTGTATTTTTTCCTTTCTTTATTTGGCTTGGCCCAATACTTAGGAAAAAGTCCATGAGCTATATGTTGATAGTAACTAGGTTGCTATTTATTGTTTTTCATTTTGAATGATTGACAAACCACAAACCGCACTTATAAACGGATTAATGTGCAAAGTATAACATATAATCGCGTTAATACTCCCACTTACAAACACTAAGTTATAAAGGTTACGAGGTTTCCTACCCTCCGCCAAACTCATGGAAAATTGAAATCTAAACCGGAATATTATTCTTCCGAGTATGTCGGGGTAATATTTTTGGGGAAAGTTGATAAATTCCTAGAGTGCATTAGATGCCTTTGGTTGTGACAAATCAAACCCCTATAAACCGTATGGGTTGCCGGGTAAGATTCAATTGTCAGACTAATAGGAGTTGACGGTTTAAACTTAGATAGTTCAGCGAGCCATAGAAACCGAATGGGTTGAGGGCAAGTGAACTAGGGGTAAAAGAAGATCGAATCATCCATTAGATGGGTTGGTATTAGACACCACTTTATAAAGAATAATAGAATATAAACCGTATGGGTTGCCCTCTATTAAAGTTTGTAAAGAAATCGATCACCACTATGAAGTCACCCAAGGCTTCCGGATTTAACATGGGAGTGTGTAAATGCCGATAAAATAGTGGGAGCCGAGTTATGAATAAAGAAAGTCCTTATATTCTTTACTCGGATCATAATTAAACAATCACTAACGAATCTCATATTATTCTCTGCAGTTAACAAAACTCTCAATATGACAATGAACCCACTCGCTATACTACTTGAAAAGAACGTCCTGACTGGTCCGAACTATGTGGGTGGCCGGAACTTGAGGATTGTCCTAACTATGGAAATCTTGGGATACGTCTTGGGCGGACATCGGCGGCTCTGCATGAACCCGAGCCAATCGGGAAGATGTCGATGCCCATGAGAAATGGGTAAAGGCGACATAAGAGTGCGAGGTACATGTTAGGCTCAATGACCAATGAGCTTCAACGTGCCCATAAAAAGATGACGTCTTCACGAGCCATCTTAGCGCACCTGGCTGAGCTCTATGGAGAGCATAGCCGAACGGCTAGATATGAGATATCAAAGCAATTATTCGGCGCCGGGATGAAGGAAGGAGAGAAGGTTGGGGACCATGTCCTCAAGATGATCTCGATGATTGATAGATTGGAAGCTCTTGATTTTCGGATGCATGCATCTCTCCAACCGACCTTATCCTGCAGTCGCTTCGACTCCTTTTCCCAATTTGTCATGAACTTCAACCTGCAATGAGATTGCATGTAACTTAGTGGGCTAATGAACAAGCGACAGCGCCGGTCTCGAGATGAAGACAAAGGGAAAGGAAAGCTGCACTTGTGATTTCTTCTAAGACTTGGAAGTCAAGAATAAGAAGAAAAAGAACAAGAAGCGATTAGGTCCGATAGCCAAGATCGACAAGGAAAGGGGCAAGGCCCCAATGGTTCAAAAGAGCAAAGGGGCCAAGAAAACGGATGTATGCCTCAATCTGCGGTGAGCTAGGCCCTTTGGAAGAGGTATTGTCCAAAGCTTGACCGTAATGCGCCTCCAGTGCGGAACTACTAGTTTTAGAAACAAATTGTTAGAATCGTATATTCTACTTCTTGGATACTTGATTCCGGTGCGAGTTCTCACATTTGTACAATGAATCAGGATCTGGAACGAAGTAGGAAGATGGATTCAGGGGAGGTGATGGTCACCGTCGGAAGTGAGCATATTGTCGATGCTTCTGATATCGGATCCCTTATGTTGGATTTAGAATCTGGTTTTATTCTCACTTTAGAAGATGTACTTGTTTTGCCCAATGGGCACAAGAATATTGTATCAATTACGGTCATGGACCGAAAGGGATTTCACTTCTTTATTGGAGATGGGTCCTGTCGTATTTATTTCAGAAATAAATTGGTTGGTACTGCTACATTATTAAATGGTTTATACAATTTAAATTTAAAGAATAAGACAAGTGTGAACACTATAACTAGGAAGCGTGGTAGGGATGAAACGAACCAAGCACTTAAGTGGCATCTTAGACTTGGTCATATCGGTCAGACCAAGGTTCATAAAATGGAGAAAGATGGGCTTACGGGTCCATTGGGATCAGATCCCTATCCAACTTGTGAATCTTGCCTTCAAGGCAAAATGACTAAGTTACCCTTCGCAGGGACTTTTGAAAGAGCTGCTGAAAAACTTGGATTGATCCATACCGACGTCTGTGGCCCTTTTGAAGTGGCACGAGACGGCTTTCAGTATTTCATTACATTCACTGATGACCATACCAGGTATGGATTCGTGTACTTAATGAAACATAAGTCTGAAGCTTTTGATAAATTCAAGGAATTTAAAGCCCTAGTTGAAAATCAAACCGGTAACCGTGTTAAGACTCTTCGGTCAGACCGGGGTGGTGAGTACATGAGTACCGAATTTGATGAGTTCTTAAAAGAACTAGGAATAGTGTCACAATTCACTCCTCCGGCTACTCCACAATTAAATGGTGTATCAGAAAGAAGGAACCGAACCTTGTTGGACATGGTTCGCTCCATGCTTAACTATACTGATCTACCGATTTATCTGTGGGGTTACGCGCTCCTTACTGCTGTGCATATCTTGAACAAATGTCCTTCCAAATCCGTTCCTAAGACTCCCCATGAGATGTGGAGAGGTAGGAAACCAAGTCTTAATCACATTAGGATTTGGGGATGCCCTGCTTATGTCAAGAAGACTAAAGTAGAGAAATTGGAAACTAGGTCTGTGAAAGGTCGTTTCATAGGATATCCAGGGGATTCCATGGGATATCTATTCTACATGCATTAAGATCATAGGATCATTGTTGCTATACAAGCACACTTCCTGGAAGATCAGTTTATTCAGGAAGGAGGGGCAGGTAGAAATATTTCTTTGGAAGAAATAAAAGAAACACCAAATGAGACACCTATGCAAGATATAAGAACCGAACCTTCTGAAATACAAATACAACCTCGCAAGTCTAGTAGAATTTCTCAATTACCTGAGAGGTATGGCTATCTGCATCAAGAGGAACTGGGTGTCCATGAGATGACAGAAAGTAGTCAAGAGAATGATCCTTCTACATACGACCAAGCGATGGTAGACGTTGACTCCACCAAGTGGCAAGAAGCTATGGAAGCTGAGATAGACTCAATGCATGCTAATCAGGTCTGGACTTTAGTAGATCGTCCTAAAGGCATAGTGCCTATTGGTATGATATGGATCTATAAGAGAAAGGCGATGGAGATGGCAAGGTTGATACCTATAAGGCCAGGCTTGTGGCAAAGGGTTATTCCCAAAGAGAAGGAATCGATTACTTCGAGGCCTTCTCGCCTGTAGCTATGATTAAGTCTATTCGCATGATGCTTGCTATAGCAGCCCACTTAGATTATGAAATATGGCAAATGGATGTGAAAACGACATTCCTAAATGGATTCCTCGAGGAGGAGATTTATATGGAATGACTAAGGATTCATATCTCAAACTAATATTCATAAAGTATGCAAACTTCGACGTGCCATTTATGGGTGAAGCAAGCTTCACGGAGTTGGAATCTTCGTTTTAACGAGAGTCAAAGAGTTTGATTTTGTCCAAAGCGAACAAGAGCCTGTATTTACCAGAAGGTTAGTGGAAGCAAAATAGCGTTCTTAATACTCTATGTAGATGACATTCTACTTATAGGAAACGACGTAGGCATGCTCAGTTCTATGAAAGCTTGGCTTTCTAAAGAGTTCTCAATGAAAGACATGGGAGAAGCTACCTATATTGCAGGTATTCGTCTCTCTAGGGATAGAGCGAAAAGAATGTTAGGTCTTTCCCAAGCCCTATACATAGAAAAGATCTGAGCGATTTAGGATGGAAGATTCTAAAAGAGGGTTTCTACCTATGAAACATGGTGCAAAACTTTCCTCGGAGATGTGTCCTCAAAATGAGGAAGATAGAAAGGAAATGAGCAAGGTACCTTATGCTTGGCGGATGGGTAGCCTTATGTATGCAATGATTTGCACTAGACCGGACATTGCCTATCTTTGTGAGCGTAGTAAGTCGGTTTCGATCAAATCCGGGCGAGAACATTGGGCTTTGTAAAGAACATTCTTAAGTACCTAAGGAGGACTAAAGACTTGGTTCTTACATACGGCGGTGGAGAACTAAGAGTGATGGGTTATACGGACTCGAGATTTTGGGGACATGGATGCTCGAGATGTCCACATCGGGGTATATCTTTACTCGAATGGTGGGCGATTTCTTGGAGAAGTGCCAAGCAAAGTTCGATTGCTATCTCTACATGTCAAGCCGAATATCAGCACCCACGGAGGTTGCTAAAGAAGCTTTTTGGATAAAGAAGTTCAATGAGGAACTTCAAGTGGTTCCTAACGCAGAAGCCCGTGACAACTGTTTTGTGACAACGACGAGTCATTGCACGAGGCTAAGGAGCCTAGGGCTCACCACAACACCAAACATATTGCGAGAAAATATCATTTTGTTAGAGTAATGGTTCGGGATGGGAATGTTACATCTTTAGAGTAGACACGAGAAATAATGTTCTTGATCCGCTTACCAAGCCACTATCTCGGAAGGTCTTAGAGAGACATCTGGAGTATGGGTATTAGATACCATAGTTTGTGGCATTGAGTGCAAGTGGGAGATTGTTAGGAATATGCCCTCGAATGCCACTCAGAGGATGAGAGAGTGAGAGCAGTTGTATTGTAATTATGAATATTATATTTAATAAGGCAATTATTATTTCTATATTATTGTATATCACTGGCATTGTGATTTGGTATATAGAATAATAGTCCTTGCATTTGAGAGTGAACATTCTACTCCTTATGGAGATAAGGAGATAGGCACTAGAAGTGTTTAGAGCTCGAATGCTTAACTAGTTCGCAAGTCGATAAAACTTAACAGGACATTAAGTTTTAATAAGACTTGTATAACTGATGCTAGGATGTGTGCACGTCTTGATAACATAGTTATAAGTATATTGGTGGGACCAGTATACTCGAACATGACTCATACTCGATTCAGTGACACTGTATTCACTCTCGGAGAGTCGATGACGAATCGAAAGGTTGTGATAGTATACGTGGACCTTTGACTTGAGGGTTCAGTAGAAGATGTGTCTGTGACGTTTAGTTTGTCATTAGAGTAGTTAGACTCATTTGCTTAATTGCTGAGTCGACCTCGAAGTGCGGATTATACGGGCAGGTAGCAGTCTTTACTGAACGCCAAGAAAGGATTCTATCTCATGTTAGTGAGCAGGCGAATGTCCTATACGGTTAATGGCAAATAAGATCATAAGTCTTTGGCCACAGCATTCTGATATAGTCGTATTAGATACACTATTAATTAGTCGGCTTTGATTTGCATTAACACATGTATAGAGTTTAGTCAACAGTAGGGTTTGACTTTACCGTGACCCGAAGACTTGACCGGGACATCTGATGAAGGGTCTATACGTATATAGTATTCACGACATAATGGTTCTGGAATGATTCGTTCATTCGTTCTCAGTCGGGGTTTACAGTGCGGCCGGCTAGGTTGGCTAAGTGCTGCCTGCACTCATTGGTTCCTCCCAATGCCGGCTGAGACGAACCTACGGAGTCGCACAATAGGATCATTGATTGATAAATGTGAATTAATAATCTGTCTTATAATATTAGATATTAGATATCTAAGTTTGATTTATCGGATAAATCAAATAGCGGTCTTATGAATTGTAAGTAGGTTACTGGGTGATTACTTTAATTCATAAATTATATTTCTTAGAGAAATATATATTTGTGTTTGATATAATTAATTAATTGGATTAATTAATTAGTCCAAACACATTGGAAATAAAACGGATTCGTTTGACGAACATCCGATACACGAGGGATTCGTTTTGACGAACATCCAGTACACGAGCCGAGTAAATTCGACCCGTCTTCTTGGAAATTTCCCTTAAGGCCGTCCACCTCCCTCTCTTGTCTCTTTTAAACTTATTTTATGTCATTAGGTGACATATGTGAGGTGTATTTGATACTCTCAATCATGTGTTAAAGGAAGACTTTCATTTTTTTTATAAATAAAAGTCTTTAAAAAGGAGAGAGGACAACTTCTTCTTGTAAGAACTCAAAATCAAGAATTTGAGTGAGAGAGTAAGGTTGAAAACTTCACCTTGATCTTAGAGACAAGATATAAGAAGAATACATTGAGAGAGAAAATTCCTACAAGCTTCCCTAGCCGCGTTCTTGAAGAAAGGAAGCTTGTCGATTTTTCCATCAAGTTCCGGCGTGTGGAGTAGAGGCATCTTGCTTTAGGTGCTTGGAACGAAGGGCTCTTCATCATCATCATCATACGAAGGTTTTTCAGAGACATCATAGGTATGGGACTTTGATTCCTTGATCTTCGTATTTTTCTTTTCGTATATACGTTACTTGATCGATCCTCTTAGGGATTCCATTTTTCTTCCGCTGCGTTTATTTTCTGTGGAATCCCAACAACCACATCATGGTATTCTCAATCGTGGTTGATCCTTTGTCGATCTTGTGTGGAAATATCATGTCATTGATATTTCCGTTGTGACGCATTAATTGTTTATCATTATTGATTGTGAAAACAATCATGTTTTGCATTGATATTCGGGACTTTCTATTGTCTCGGAACAGTTGGATTACTGGTGTGCCATGTGATATCGGTTTTATCAGGATTGGGATCCGAATGTGCGACCCATCCGACAGAGTTAGTCTTGGCCAGATCATTCTATCATCGAGATATGATAAATTTGGGAATTTTGGTATCGTTATGGTTACAGTACAGGTGGTTACTTTTGAATTCATTCATCACTTAAGGACACGAGGCGTGGGTTATGGTAAGAATTGATTGTTACGGATTGTGACAGGTTGGTAATGCTACTTCGGTAAAATACATGGGGAATGTTCTTACTCTGTAGATTACATTGATATGTAATTGTTTTTGTGATGTGATCGTTATCATTGTTGAGTATTATGGCTGACCCCGTCGTGGGCTTTATCTTTTCGGTACTCGGAGTTCGAGCTAGTAGCGGTCGTGAAGGGATGAGCTTTCCGGTGATACTGGCTATGGCGTGGTTGTTGGGATTCGAGTGTTCTTTCTGGTTTTTGTAATTCCACTGCAAATGTATTTAATTATGTTTTTATCCGCTGCGTGGTATATTTCAAAATGGCTTTCGGTATTCTTTGAACTGTGTTTTTATCCGCTGCGTGTGTGTGTACTTTCAAAGGGCCTTCTGGCATTTTTAAACGTTTGCGAAAATGATTTTAGCCTTGTGGGTTCCAATGTGGGGCCCACGGCGCTGTAATATTCCCGTATGGTTTTGGGGGTGTTACAGAAAATGGTATCAGAGCTTGGGTTTCGTAAAACCCGGGCGTGTGTGTTATGTGGCTCTACCGGTGCGGTAGTAGCGTGACTTTTGAAAATGATTTTCTAACTTTTGAGTCAAACCGATTTTGGAGGTTTCAAAATATTTGAAATATTTTCAAACTGCTGTATTTTCGATGCCGGTGTGTTGTTAGTGTGTTGAGACTTTGTATGGGAGCCGTATGCTGGTATCACGGAAGATCATCGACTTCACAGACCTGTAAGTATGTTCTTTCAGTTATTTCAGTTTTGATGATCATTATTTGAGTTGGGTGTCGTGATTTTGAGATATTTCGGGATTGAGATACTGATTATGACAGGTGTTGAGTTTCGAGGACGAAACTTATTTAAGTGGGTGTATATGTAATATCCTAGAATTTCACTATGAATTTTTCGCATTATTTTATCTTGGATGTACTGTACAAAGTGGGACCGACACAATATGAGTGGATAATTTTGGAAACCGTGACAGTCGTGCCAGTATGTCATCGAGGTTATTTTGATTGTAGGATATTACATGCTTGGTGTGTTTTCGATATTGGATATGCCATATGAGTATTTGTATGATTGCTGTACTTGGTCGACAGTTATATTCGAGGTATCGTGCATCAGAAGTATCGCATGAGAATGGTATCGGAACGAGCATATGTATTCAGTATGTCGCGTGTACGTATTCAGTATATTGAGATGTCATAGAGGGGCAGAAATGGCTAAGTATGAAAGCCATTACGTACGCTATGTAAGAAGTCTTACGTACGTAAGCAAGCAGGATTAACGTACGTTAAGGAATGTACATTACGTACGTTAAGAAGGGATTCAGACAGGATCGAGCCGTGGTCGGCAGGTGGGACCCGGTGTCGGCTGCTTTCGCCGCAGGATGTGGACAGGCGAGTCAACTTCGGCATTACGTACGCTATGCATGGCATATTACGTACGTAATATGGGTTGATACTGTAGCAAGTCAACTCCTACATTACGTACGCTATGGTGATGGTATTACGTACATAACGCAAGGTGCAAAATAGTACAGTTTACCCTGGATGACGATTACGTACGCTATACAGGACATATAGCGTACGTTAAAGGCTTTACGTACGTTAACGATTGGGACTTAACGTACGTAACGAGATGCACAGTTTATATAATAAGAGCTGGTCTTTCATTTGTTCACGAAAGGAAACACATTTCCTCCTCCCCAAATCGTCCCTCTTCACTCTCAAACCCATTTCAGACCCTCATACCCTTGTTAAGACTTTGATAAGGATGATCGGAAGCTTGAAACTTGGAGTTCTTGGAGTTTTGGAAGTGTTTGATTGTGTTATTCATCTTCAAAAGGTATGTTGATGAACTCTACTCCTTGAATTCGGATTTTGGTGTTAGTGTTGATGTTCTTATTCGTATGAAGATGATTATAGTATTGTTGTTACGATTCTTGAGGATATATGAACTATATGTTGAAGGAAGATGATGATATGTTGGTTTTTGTCTTGAATATGTTGACTATGATTATAGAATCATGTTGTTCTTGGTGATCTTGGTAGTATTGCATCAATTCTTGATGTTAGGAGGATCGTATATTGGAGAATATGATGATACATGCCTTGGAGTATGGATTAGATGATGGTTAGATGTTAGAACATATTGAATTACGTCGTTTTGTTGGCTTCAAACGTGATTATGGATTAGTTCATGTTCTTGAAAATTCTTGAATGATATATGTCCGTAAATTGGAAGAATTACGGTTAATTTTGGTATATGATTATTCATGATGATAGCCGTAATTGTATTCCTTTGTATTTTCAAGAATGAGCCATGTTAATCCGAATTTAAGATTGAAGTCGGAACCAAGAATGTTGTAGACGTTGATAGAACTATTGATTATCGAAGTTCGGCTTGTATTCGTATTGATAAGAGTTGATATGGTTTGGTTTCGTACAATCGAGATACCATTGAGTTTGATTGGTTGATTATACCAGTTGTTGATTGTTATCGAACGTATCGTTAATTGATTATTGCATTAGGTTGCGTTTAGTGATCGTTGATGTTAACCGTTGCGATGCGGTTGAGGTTGGAGAATGCATGACTCGTCTTGGTCGAGGCTGAGGAGCTTGTGTTTGAAGACGGCGGGACTAGTAACAACTTCATCGTATCGGTATCGAGGCAAGTTATGCTTGCTCAGTTCATAATGTTAATAAATGATTTCGTTTTCATTTCATTTATGATTCATATAGCAATGGTATTATGGAATATATGAATTGTCGGAATGGTGGTATGTATGGTATTTTTGGACTAAGATAAATCATAATGTATATGATTTTAAGGATGTCTAGTGGAAATGGGAACGTGAATTATAATTTGGTCTATTGCATGAGAAGTTGGATATCAAGGTTAGTTATCTTGTCGATGTTGAACTCGGAATGGTGGTTTGGTATTAGTTATGGACTGTACTTCATTTTGGATTGTCGGATAAACCGTGTATTCGTTCAGGGCGGTTGGTCGTGGAAAGGTTGGTGTCTCCAGCTTGAGGTAAATTAATATTGTTAGATTATGATAATCATCATGTTGCATTATTGCATGTGTGTGTTGATATTTCATGCGGTGAGTGTGGACCATTGTTTGTTACGTTTTGTAATGTGCTCTTCCTTTGAGCTGTGATCTGTTTGGCCGATGTGTTAGGGGATAAGACCTATATGGCACCTATGTTCCGGGGTATTCCTGTGTGGATACTTTCGTGACCCTTGGTTGCGACCTTGGGGTATTTTGTGATTGCATGAACTGTGTTAGGGGATAAGACCTAAATGGCACCTATGTTCCGGGGTATTCCTGTGAGATGCTTCCGTGACCCTTGGCTGCTGCCTTGGGGTTTATGTGTTAATACTATATGCATTGTTGAGCATGATGTGGACTGTTGTCTGATGGAAATACGACATTGTGGTCGTGTCGGTCTTTCATGATCGAGTTATTGTTGCTCCTTTGGGAAGTCTTCTGATCCTTGATGGATATGCGATTCTTTGAGATTTGTTGTCATGTTGTATCGTGGCATATCTGGAGACAGATACGTTCTGATCATTCATGTTTAGGATTTTCGGGACGGGCACGTGTAGCATATGTTGGTTTCGACCTCATATTGAACCGTGCACATGAGACGTACTTCGTGAGGCTGATTAGGTACAAGACCAGACGTGTATTGATCAATACCCGTGGTTGGATTGTACACGGACACATGCCCGGATCGAGCGTATCGTGACGTCCATCTTGAGTCTTATTGATTGGTCGTTCACGGTCCATGTATAAATGGATCTGTTGGATATTCGGGTTGTCTTTGAAATCCCGTATATATGATTTGTATATGGTTGACGATTTTATTCTCTCGTGTATATGTCCCCGCTGATCCTTTTCTGATCTCGTTTGGAGTTACCTTATCTATGGTTAACTTGTTTGTTATCGATTCTTTATTAATCTCGTTTGGAGTTTCCCCTATCATTGGTAGTCTCGTTCGTTATTAATCCTTATTGATTCCGTTCGAGAGTTGCCTTACCATTGGTATTCTCGGTTGTTGATCCTTTATTATCCCTATTGGAGTTTACCATGTCATCGGTATTCTCGGTTGTATATTCCTTATTGCTCTTATTGGAGTTTATCGTACCGTTGGTATTTCTGGTTGTCGATTCTTTATTGATCTCGTTGGAATTACCGTATTGTTGGCATTCCCGGTGGTTGATCTTTCATTGATCTTGTTGGAGTTACCACATCATGGTATTCTCAATCGTGGTTGATCCTTTGTCGATCTTGTGTGGAAATATCATGTCATTGATATTTCTGTTGTGACGCATTAATTGTTTATCATTATTGATTGTGAAAACAATCATGTTTTGCATTGATATTCGGGACTTGCTATTGTCTCGGAACAGTTGGATTACTAGTGTGCCATGTGATATCGGTTTTATCAGGATTGGGATCCGAATGTGCGACCCAGCCGACAGAGTTAGTCTTGGCCAGATCATTCTATCATCGAGATATGATAAATTTGGGAATTTTGGTATCGTTTTGATTACAGTACAGGTGGTTACTTTTGAATTCATTCATCACTTAAGGACACGAGGCGTGGGTTATGGTAAGAATTGATTGTTACGGATTGTGACAGGTTGGTAATGCTACTTCGGTAAAATACATGGGGAATGTTCTTACTCTGTAGATTACATTGATATGTAATTGTTTTTGTGATGTGATCGTTATCATTGTTGAGTATTATGGCTGACCCCGTCGTGGGCTTTATCTTTTAGGTACTCGGAGTTCGAACAAGTAGCGGTCGTGAAGGGATGAGCTTTCCGGTGATACTGGCTATGGCGTGGTTGTTGGGATTCGAGTGTTCTTTCTGGTTTTTGTAATTCCACTGCAAATGTATTTAATTATGTTTTTATCCGCTGCGTGGTATATTTCAAAATGGCTTTCGGTATTCTTTGAACTGTGTTTTTATCCGCTGCGTGTGTGTGTACTTTCAAAGGGCCTTCTGGCATTTTTAAACGTTTGCGAAAATGATTTTAGCCTTGTGGTTTCAATGTGGGGCCCACGGCGCTGTAATATTCCCGTTTGGTTTTGGGGGTGTTACAAATAGGTAGCGTGCGCTAATCTGCTTTTGTACAGAAAGTTTATATATGGGCCAGCACTCTATTTTGTTCTCATTTCCTTCGTTCATCTTTCGTTTTGGAGAGACCAGAGGGCATATCATCTTCCTTAGACACACTTATAACACATCCACTTGATCATTGGACATTGGATACTTCTTGTTATTGATCATTGAAGAGAAGTAGCACCTTGGAGTGACATATAACCAGCCGGAGTCAGATTCTACCTTTGTAGTTCAGTGATTTCGTCATATTAAGGTATGTTGATTCTATCTCCTACTCTAGATTCGTGTTCTGGAGAATAAGATGATCATGCTAGCAAAATAATGAGTTTCTTGGGTGAATTATCCAAACCACATCATGTTTGGAATATTGAGATGATTATGCCTTAAGTACCTTGATTATGAACATCATGATTCGAATCTTATTACAATGAACAAGTAGAGGAAGCTTCTATCATTGGTAACCCGAATCTAGTAGGTGTTTTCATAGCAATCATGGCCTTGACTTTAACATCATTATTGTTAGACGAATCTAAAGGATTGATCATGGAAGGATTTATCTTGTAAAGATGGAATGTTAATCAAACTACAGAATGATAGTTTTTGATTGATATAAAAGGTGTTGGTATCGACCGTTAAGCCTTCCGAATAATCGCATGAAGAATTGTAATCGAAATGGAATATGATTTCATAATAGTATACATATTCTTGAATCCGAAGTTGTTGTTATCCGTAAGATCATTCATAACCGTATGAACATGATATTCATGGAGGTAACATGAATTAACACTGAAGATTTCATTTGGTTTGATCATGTTGAGATCAGTTTACTGCCCAGTAGTAAACTGGCATGCACATTTAGCGCATGCTAAGCTATGTAGATTAATGTGCGCTATCGAGCATGAGTTAACGTACGCTACGTTTGGTACATAACGTAAGTTAGGCCATCAGACGAGTCAGTCGGCTGATCAGTGAAGTACTGACCATGCATAGTTAGCGTACGCTAGGCTTTGTTGTTTGCGTGCGCTATCGAGCAGACTTAACGCACGCTACACAGAGTACTTAGCGTGCACTAAGAAGTTCAGGCAGATTACATTTTATGAGATTTTGGCCGTAAATAGAATTTTTATACATTCGTACGACGTGAGTTAAATTCTATATTGTTTCTTTTGTTAAGGTTCGAGCTTGTTACGTGATTGATTGAGGGGGGCGACCTTCGAGTGTTCATTTTCGTGGAAGTTTTGTTCTTGTCTCCGAATCGAGGCAAGTACTTATTTGTTTTATGTATTGATGTTATACATATTGTTGTGCATGTATGTCGTTGTTGTATGTTCACCTCGTGTTGGTCCGACGGGATCATCGGGGGATCTATGCTAGTGTGCGCTGGATCATCGGACGGGTTTTTCCACCACGGGTTGGTCTGACGGGATCATCGTGGGTTCTAGGCAGTGAACGCTGGATCGTCGGAATTACCATGTGTATGTTATGATATTTGTTGCGATTATCAGTTGTGTATGTTAGTTATGAGTTTCTCGTAGGAGAAGACTCGTTGGTATTTTTGTCGTTTATGTTATTATTCTTCGTGAGATATGATTAATATGTTGTGGTACTTGTACTAGCATCGTTGTGCTAACCTCTTGGGGGTTGAACATTTTGTTTATGTTCAGGATCCAGGAGAGCGGGAAAACAACCACTGGAGCTGCATGACGACGAGGGTGCAGCGTGATGTTCCGGTCGGGTTTATTTGATTGTTGTTTGTTGGTTATTTCAATAAGTACTCGAGTACGTAGTCGTTTATGATGAATTTGAAATTTGGCGATGTATTAATAAGTTTCTATTGAACAATTGTATTTTCAGTATTTGGTCAGAACTGTTGTATCTTAATTCCGTTACTTCCTTTCATTTGTACCTGTTAATGTCTGTTCAATTCTTCAGCCTTGTAAATCCTTATGTAAAGGATTTACGGCGCTGTAATATTCCTGAATATATCGGGGGTGTTACAGAATATGGTATCGGAGCTAAGATTATGGATATCTTGTCCGTTGGGTGGTCATTTATGTCTTTTGAGGTAACCGACCGCGAATAACATCACTGTACTACCTACGTCTTCGTGCGGGCGGTGGTTGTAAGTTCCTAAACTCTATCTCGTCCTTTGCATGTTATATTTCTTTGTACTTGAGCATTCGAACGATATTGTTTCCTGTATATTGAGTATTTATGCTTACAGTATGTTGATAAGCGGACGTGGACGTGGTCGCGGTCGCGGACGTGGAGAAAGGAATGCCGAAAGGGAAGCGTCGCATTCTAATCAGGCCAGTCATAGCTCAGGCGAGCCACAGAGATCTATCAATAACGAACCGGAACCTGCTGTACCAAAAATCCTTCGTCAGGTGGTGAACCAAATGACTCAGTTCGTCCAAGTCGTGGACCGAATGCAAGTGGCGGTGGGACTACAGCAGGTAGAGAGACATCAAGGGATCCCGAACATGGGAAATCGAGGTGACCGGTAGCTGCAAGAGGTGGCGAAGATGCAACAACCCAAATTCGACGGCATTTCTGATACTCCCACCTGGGACCATTGATTGAAGGAACTGGAGAAAATCTTTGCCGGAATTAACTGCCCAGACGACCGGAGAGCCTCTATCGCTCAATATTTTCTAATAGGGCAAGCGTCCGAATGGTGGGAAGCCATCCGGCCTGTAGACCATGATGCTGATTAGACAGAGTTTAAATTGATGATGGAAGCTCAGTACTGCCCTCGTCCTGTGAGGGAAGCCAAAGTTCGGGATTTTTTCTCCGCTCAGCCTTCAGATGTGCCAATATCTCAGGCAATTAAGACGTTTAACCAACAGCTGGCATTTGTTCGACATTTGGTCAGAAGAGATGCAGAAATGATGATCCATTTTGATATGAGGATGAAACCAGAAATCTAAAGGTACATGTCCGGTTTTGAATGTACCACACTCCGTCAATACCAGGATAAGGCGTTGGCGTATGAGATCAAGGAAGCAGCTATGGAGAAATTTACGGAATCCAAGAAGCAGAAAGTCTCTGGTACTTTTACAGAGCACAAGAACAGTGGGTCCCGCAAGGCCCAGTCATCCTTTCACTCTTTCAAGAAACCTCCGCAACCAGTTAGGAGCGGAAAGAACTTCGGAGCAACATCAACTATGACTAATGTTATCAGGAAATGCTTTAACTGCGCCCAGACGGGGCGCTATCGACGGAATTGCCCCCTACCTGCCATGACTTGTTTTGATTGTGGTCGAGAAGGACATCGTGCGGTGTTCTGTGAAGAGGCTGCAAAGTCTTTTAGAGCCCGTACACCACAGCCAGTCCAGAAGGAAGCTAGTATCCAACAGACGCAGTAAAGTGTTCAGATGCCTCAGAATTTTGGCCGCGGGCGAGGCAGAGGACAGTGGGACCGAAAGGGTACATCGAGTGCCGGATCTGTTCCCCCATGTCTATACGAGATGAGGAAAATAGATGATGAGGATGCTGCTGTCGCATCAGGTACTGTCCAGATCTTTTCCCAGCCAATTAGCGTTTTATTCGATATAGGAGCTACACATTCTTTTATATCCTTATCTTGTGTAAATCGTTTGAAAATTTCTGGTTTTCATACTTGTGAACCTTATGTTGTTGGTTTTCCGAGTGGAGAGAGGATTGTCGGGAACTTAGAAACTAGAAATTTCCCTGTATCATTTGGAGGCGGAGAGTGGCTCTCAAATTTGATTGTAATAGAAATGCAAGGAGACAACCTGATACTCGGAGACGATTGTCTTAATCGATATGGAGCAATTGTAAACTACCGAAGGAGGAATATCTCGCTGATCGCCGACGATGGTTCCGAAATACTGTTTGATGGATGGAAACCAGGAAGCTCAGGAAAGTTGATCAAGGCGATGAAAGCTGTCAAATTGTTGAAACAGGTCATCGATCTTTGGTGTTATGCAATGAAGAAAGAAGACAAAATTGTGGAACTTTCACCCATTCCTGTTGTGAACGAATTTCCAGATGTATTTCCTGACGAGTTACCTGGACTACCTCCACGAAGGGATGTAGAATTCACCATTGAGCTGGAACCCGGAGCTACACCAATTTCTAAGGCGCCGTATCGTATGGCACCTACTGAGATGTATGAATTGAAAAAGTAGGTGGAGGAGTTACTGGACAAAGGCTATATTCAGACAAGCGTTTCGCACTGGGGAGCGCCAGTTCTTTTTGTCCGAAACAAGGATGGATCGCTTCGACTGTGTATTAACTATCGAGAGCTGAACAAGATGACGATTAAGAACAAGTATCCGTTGCCACGGATTGATGATCTGTTTGACCAGTTGCAAGGGGCAACAGTATTTTCTAAAATCGATCTGAGATCACGGTATCAACAGTTGAGGATTAAGGAATCTGATGTTCCGAAATCAGCATTCAGAACTCGCTACGGACACTATGAGTTTGTAGTGATGCCATTTGGTCTCACTAATGCACCTGCTGTATTCATGCAGTTGATGAACCGAGTGTTCGTCGAATATTTGGATAAATTTGTGGTCGTGTTCATTGATGACATTATGGTGTATTCTAAGAACCCATAAGAGCATGCACAGCATTTACGGATTGTATTAGAACTTTTAAGAAGCGAGCAACTGTACGCCAAACTCTCTAAGTGTGAATTATGGCTAAAGGAAGTAATGTTCCTCGGTCATGTGGTATCAGCTGAAGGAGTCCGAGTATATCCTCAGAAGATCAAAGCGGTTTTGGATTGGAAGCCTCCAAAGAACGTGAAAGAAGTCCGAAGTTTCTTAGGACTTGCTGGGTATTATCGTCGGTTCGTGGAAGGGTTTTCCAAAATTTCACGCCCACTTACTCGACTCCTACAGAAAACTCAAAAGTTTGAGTGGAACGAATTATGTCAGATTAGCTTTGATGAATTGAAGAAGAGATTGACGACCGCACCGATTTTAACACTTCCACAGGGGACTGGAGGATTCATAGTTTACAGTGATGCTTCGAACCAAGGACTCAGATGCGTATTAATGCAGAATGACAAGGTGATCGCTTATGCATCGCGACAGCTGAAACCTTATGAAGTGAATTACCCAACACATGATTTGGAGCTAGCAGCAGTAGTTTTTGCTTTAAAGATCTGAAGGCATTATCTGTACGGGACTCACTGTCAGATATTTACGGATCACAAGAGTCTCAAATACATCTTCAGTCAGAAAGAGTTGAAAATGCGGAAAAGAAGATGGTTAGAACTGATTAAGGACTATGACTTGGAGATTTTGTATCATCCAGGCAAAGCGAATGTAGTGGCCGATGCACTCAGCCGCAAGCCTGTTTCTGTTCAGATGCTGGAGACGCTGACCTCCCAACTTAGCCTTCAATGAGAGATGATTCGAGAAGGAATTGAAGTGTGGTTACAAAGAGTCCAGGGACAACTGTGCGTGATGGAAATAACTTCATCATTAACTGAAGAAATCAAATCTAGACAGGCAGATGATCCTCTGATGATTCGGTTACGTGATGAAGTGATCAAGGGGAAGGCCCCCGGATTCGTAATTCATGATGATGGAGATTTGAGATTTCAGAACCGACTCTGCGTTCCGTGCGATGTTACAAGCAGACAATTATGAAGGAAGCTCACAGTTCGCCCTATTCTATCCACCCGGGCACCAGTAAGATGTATAAGGACTTAAAGCAGAATTTCTGGTGGGGCAACATGAAGAAAGATGTAGCGGACTATGTTTCGAAATGCTTGACTTGTCAGTAGATTAAGATCGAGCATCAACGGCCTGCCAGAATGTTGAAGCCGCTCCCGATTCCTGAATGGAAGTGGGAGGACATATCGATGGACTTTATCACTAGTATGCCGAGAACCAAGACATGAATGAACATGATTTGGGTGATAGTTGATCGTTTAACCAAATCAGCTCATTTTCTAGGCATTAAGGACACGTGGGAACCAGAGATGTTGGCACGAGTATTTATTTCGGAGATAGTTCGATTGCATGGTACGCCGAAGACCATTATTTCTGATCGAGACGGCCGTTTTGTGTCTCACTTTTGGAAAGCAGTTCATAAGGCCTTGGGAACCAAATTAAACTTCAGCACAGCTTATCACCCACAGACTGATGGACAATCCGAAAGGACTATTCAAACGGTGGAAGATATGCTGAGGGCTTGTGCCTTAGATTGGTCAATTGATTGGGAAGTTCATCTACCGTTGATTTAATTTACCTACAATAATAGTTGGCATGCTTCCATTAAGATGGCACCGTTTGAGGCATTATACGGGAGGAGATGTAGATCGCCCCTATGTTGGGACGATTCATCAGACTTGATCGGGACAGAACCAGAGTTGATCATACAGACTCGAGAGAAGATAGCCTTGATTCGTGAAAGGGTGTTAACTGCCCAGAGTCGCCAGAAATCTTACGCATGTTGGGATTCGGTGCCTAAAACGAAGGCCCAGCGGAAGCGGTAAAATGAAAATTAATTCGATCCGAATCCCTACGAGGATCGATCGAGCTACGTATATACGAATATCAAAAATGAATTCACAAGAGATATAGAAACTCACCCTTGTAGTCCGTTGATTAGATGGATAACCTTCTCTTGAGCTATTACCCAAGCTCTTGAACGATCCAACGCCGAAAGTACTGCGTCTCTACTTGCCACGCGCCGGAGAAATGACCGGAACGACGATCACCTTGCTATCCTCCGAGGATACGGCTAGAGCTAAGTGATGAAGCTATTTATTACTACACTCTAAGTGTATAATATCTCTCTCAATAATTTCTCTCAATTTTTCTCCAAGAAAAATGAAGAAGAACTTGATGAACAAAGATGAAGAAGACTTGGAGAAGTCTTTTCTCTCTCTCTCTCTCTCTCTACACTCTATTCACGTTGGAAATTGGCTTGGAATTAGAAGTGAGAGATGTCTTCTTCTTCATTTATTCAACTCTTCACATGTTACATCTCATTATTATGAGAATCAAAGCCCCACCACCTCAATGATCAAAACATTAAAGAACGGAACAAGGGTCCATATGAAAGTGGGTGGAAATGTGGGGGGCGGCCCATGTAGAAATCGGACAAGTTTGGTTTGTTTCGGACTCCCGCAAGTCCAAACAGATAAACTCCGATTCCATTCTGATGTATTTGTGTCGTTTAATTAATCCAATTAATTAAATATATCAAATACAAAATAACATAATTAATTTCTCCAAGAAATAATTATATTCATGAATTAAATTAATCACCCAGTGAAATATTTAATTCATTAGGCCGTAAATCAATTTATCCAATAAATCCATTTAGACATCCAATGTACCAAATTAGATATCCAATATGTAATATTCATAATGAGAGAATTAGCTTAATTCATTCCGTCGTCAATCCTAATGCGCGACTCGGTAGGTCCGTCTCAGTCAGCAATGGGAGGAACCAAAGAGTAGTAGCACCACCTAGCCAGCCTGGTGGCCTACACTGTACCCCAACTGAGAATAAATGATTGGGATCATTCAAGAACCATTCTGTCGTGAATACCAGTATACGTATAAACCCTTCTTTCAAATGTCCCGATCAAGTTATAGGGCCACGGTCAGTCAAACCCTATCTGTACTTGACGCTATGCATGCGTTAATGCAAATCGAGATCATCGAGTTGTCGTGTATCTAATACAACTAGCTCCAATACTTTGGCCAAAGACTTATGATCTCATCTGCCAATAACCGCATAGGACATATAACCCGCTCACTAACTGGAGAAAGAATTATATCTTGTTATTTAGTAGGACCTGGTACTTACCAGTCAAGATGCACGTCGAGGTTGACCCTCGCCTTCCGGTTTACAGCGTCGAACTACTCTAATGAAAATCTTGATGTCACAAGCACATCCCTACTAAATCTCAAGTCGAAGGTTCACGAATACCTATCACAACCTTTCGATTCCATCATTGACTATCCCGGAGTGAAATCCGTGTGACGAATCGAGGGTGGTCTGTTCGAGTATACTAATCCAATTAGCATACCTATAACGTGTGCTCCCACTAACCATTAGTGTTCGACAGGCACTCTCCATGTCAAAGAACACGTCATACAAGTCTTCACATAAACTTAACGCCCAGTCAAGTTTCATCGACTTGCGAACGATTAAGTATTTGAGATATAACCTTTCCACTGCCGACCCCCTTATCCAATAAGGAGTGGAACATTTTGCTCTCATATACATGGACTAGTTTCTATATGTTTATTTACGAGTTAGGAATGCCAGTAACTACCAGTAAATAAAGAAACATTCATTTCCCTTATATAAATGGTTTACATAATTACAAGTACAATGCCCTCACTCAAAAACCTCTGAGTGGCATTCGAGGGCATACTCCTAACAATCTCCCACTTGCACTCAATGCCACACACTATGGTATCTAATACCCATGTTCTCCAGATGACGCTCCAAGCTAGTCTGAGAAAGTGGCTTGGTCAGTGGATCGGCGACGTTGTCGGACGAGTCTACTCTGTGCAGCACAATGTATCCCTTGCGAACAAATTCTCTTACGAGATGATAGTTCCTCTCAATATGTTTGGTGCTGTTGTGAAACCTCGGCTCCTTGGCCTGCGCTACAGCTCCGTCGTTGTCGCAGTATAGCGGAACAGGCAGCTCAGCACATGGTATCATTTGAAGTTATCCCAGAAACTTCTTAATCCATAACCCTTCCTTGGAAGCCTCCGAGGTTGCTTGATACTCAGCCTGACAGGTGGAATCAGCAGTCGCGCTTTGCTTTGCACTACGCCAAGATACTGCTCCTCCATTAAGAGTAAATATGTAGCCAGAAGTGGACATCGAGTCGTCTTTCAGTCCTTGGAAGTCCGAATCAGTGAATCCCACCACATCCAATTCTCCACCACCATACATAAGAACCATATCTCTAGTTCTTCTCAAGTACTTGAGAACGTTCTTTCTGACGATCCAATGTTCCCTACAGGTTTGCACGAAACCTACTCACCACGCTTACAGCATGCGCGATGTCAGGTCTTGTACACAACATAGCATACATAAGGCTACCCACGGCTGAAGCATATGGTATATTACTCATTTCCTTGCGTTGTTCCTCAATTTGAGGACACATCTTCAAGGTGAGTTTTATTCCATGTTGCATCGGTAGGAACCCTCTTTTAGAATCATCCATCTTAAATCGCTTTAAGATCATATCTATATACAGGGCTTGGGAAAGTCCTATTGTTCTCTTCGCTCTATCCCGGTAGAGCCGAATACCAAGAATATAGGTTGCTTCTCCCAAGTCTTTCATGGAGAAATTACTCGAAAGCCAAGCTTTCACAGAACTGAGCATTCCCACATCATTTCCTATTAGTAGAATGTCATATACATATAGTACTAAGAATGCGATCTTGCTCCCACTAACCCTCTTGTATACACAAGGTTCCTCTTCATTTTTCACGAAATCAAGCTCTTTGATTCAGTCCATAAATGGAACGCTGAAGCTTGCACACTTTTTGAATATCGACTTCGGACACAAAGCCTTTAGGCTGCTCCATATAGATTTCCTCCTCGAGGAATCCATTAAGGAAATCCATCTTTACGTCCATTTGCCATATCTTATAATCGTGGTAGGCAGCTATAGCAAGCATCATGCGAATAAAATTGATCATGGCTACGGGCGAGAAGGTATCGTGGTAATCGATCCCTTCCTTCTGGGTATAACCCTTTGCCACAAGCCTGGCCTTATAGGCGTCAACCTTGCCATCACCATCAGTCTTTCTCTTGTAGATCCACTTGTTCCCAATAGGCACTATGCCTTTGGGGCGGTCTACTATCGTCCAGACCTGATTGACATGCATCGAGTCTATCTCAGCTTCCATAGCTTCACGCCATTTCGCGGAGTCTACATCCACCATAGCTTGGTCATAGGTCGTCGGGTCGGTCTCTTGGCTATTACTTGGAACCTCATGGAGACCCAGCTCCTCCAAGTGCACAAGCCCATACCTCTCAGGTAAATGAGACACCCTACTAGACCTACGAGGGGGTTGTACTTGTGTTTCAGAAGGTTCGGTTCCAGTTTCTTGCACAGGTGTCTCCTGAGGAGTTTCATTACATTCTTCTAAAGAAATACTTCAACCTGCTCCGCCTTCCTGAATGAACTCATCTTCCAGGAAGTGTGCTTGTAAAGCAAAAATGATCCTTTGATCTTTGGGCATGTAGAATAGATATCCCATCGTCCCAGATGGGAATCTAATGAAACGTCCCTTCGCAGACCTTGCTTCCAACTTTTCCACCTTAGTCTTCTTGACATAGGCGGGACATCCCCAAATCCTAATATGATTAAGACTTGGTTTCCCTCCCTCCCACATCTCATGTGGAGTTTTAGGAACAGATTTGGAAGGACATCTGTTCAAGATATACACGGCAGTCAGGAGTGCATACCCGCACAGGTAAATCGCCAAGTCTTTTTGTTTCATTAAGTATACATAACCATACCTAGTATGATCATCTGTAAACGTAATGAAATATTGATATCCGTCACGTGCTGCTTCTAAAGCACCACAAACGTCAGTATGGATTAATCCAGTTTATCAGCGGCTCTTTCAAAAGTCCCTGTGAAGGGGGACTTAGTAATTTTGCCTTTAAGGCAAGATTCACAATTAGGAAATGGATCCGATCCCAATGGACCCATAAGTCCATCTTTTTCCATCTTTTAAACCTTGGTCTAACCAACATGACCAAGTCTTAGATGTCATTTTAAAACTTGATTAGTTTCATCCCTACCACGTTTTCTAGTCATAGTATTCACAACTACTTTGTTGCTGAGATTTAGATGATACAATCCGTTTAACAATGTAGCAGTACCCACTAGTTTATTTCTAAAATAAATTTTGCAGGAACAATCACCATTGAAAAATGAAAACCTTTTCGGTCTATGACCGGAATGGATACAATGTTTTTGTGCCCCTTGGGCAAAACAAGTACATCTTCTAAAGTCAAAACAAAGTCGGATTCTAAACCCAAAAGAAGTGATCCTATGTCGGTCGCCTCGACACTATGCCCACTTCCGACTGTGATCATAACTTCTCCAGCTCCAAGCTTCCTACTTTGCTCCAGATCCTGATTGACGGTACAAATATGAGAACTAGCACCAGAATCCAGTATCCAGGAAGTAGAAAATACAGTACCAGAACAATTTGTTTCCAAAACTAAAAGTTATGTACCTGAAGTGTCGTGAAGAATCAGACAGTCTCTAGCCCAGTGGCCCAGCTCACCGCACTTGAGACAAGCATCCTTCTTCTTCTTGTTCTTTGGAACCATCGGGGCCTTGCCCTTACCCTTAAGGTCCTTAGCTTGTGGTCCAGTCCGCTTCTTGGTCTTTTTCTTCTTATTCTTAGACCTCCGAGGTCCAGAAGAAATCACAAGAGCAGACTCCTTCATCCGCGGAGTCTTCATCTGAGACTGAGCGGTCAAAAGTTTGTTCATTAGCCCAGCTAAATTACATGCAATCTCATTGCAGTTGAAGTTCATAACAAACTGTGAGAAGGAATCAGGGGGAGACTGTAGGATAAGGTCGATTTGGAGAGTATCCATTTTTAAATCAAGAGCCTCCAATCTCTCGATCATGGATATCATTTTGAGGACGTGTTCCCCAACTTTCTCACCTTCCTTCATCCTTGCACCGAACAGTTGGTTGGATAT
The DNA here is from genome assembly GCA_033398695.1 of Orobanche coerulescens. Taxonomy (NCBI): domain Eukaryota; kingdom Viridiplantae; phylum Streptophyta; class Magnoliopsida; order Lamiales; family Orobanchaceae; genus Orobanche; species Orobanche coerulescens. The sequence goes on from CM065817.1 coordinate 85,933,385, forward strand.
CTCATATCTAGCAGTTCTGCTGTGCTCACCATAAAGTTCGGTTAAGTGAGATAGAATCTGCCTAGCAGAAGTCATTTTCTCATGAGCTCTCTCAAGCTCATTAGACATAGAAGCCATCATGTATGCACGGACTTTTACGTCATCCTTAACCCACTTTTCGTGGTTTTCGATCTCTTCCTGATTGGCTCTGGTCCGCACAGGAGGTGCCGGAATGTCCGTCTCTAAGACGTATCCCAGTGCCTCTATACTAAGGACTATCATCAGATTGCGGAGCCAGTCCACAAAGTTAGGTCCAATCAGGGTGTTCTTTTCAGAATTGCCAGTGGATTCATTGTCATATTGAGATTTGAGTCTGCATTAAGTACGATAGATTAATTAGTGACTCATTCAATTATGTTCTGAGTATAGAATTAAGGTCTTTTCTATCCTTGTTACCCAGATCCCACTATTTTTACCGGAATAACACACTCCTATGTGAAATCCGGAAGTATCGTCGCTCAACTTCATAGTGGTGATCGAGTTCTTTATAAATCTTAATAGAGGGCAACCGAATAGGTTTCTAGTCTATTAATTTTCATAAAGTGGTGTCTAACACCAACCCATCTAATGGATTATTCGATCTTCTTTTTCCCCTTGCTCATTCCCCTCAACCTATACGGTTTCTATGGTTCGTGAACAAGTTAAGTTTATACCATCGACGCAAATCAGTTTCACAATTGAATCTTATCCGGCAACCTATCAGGTTTCTAGGGATAAAATTTGCTCCAACCGAAGGCATCCAATGCGCTCCCGGTAATTTATCCGTCCTCCCCGAATGACTACCCCGATAACTCGGAAGCATAGCACATCCGGTTTGGATTTCAATTTCCCGAAAACTCGATGGAGGGAAGGAAAACCTTGAAACCTTATAAACTTAATAATTTATCGTGGGAGAATTTTCGCGATTAGCGTTACACTTTGCACATTAATCGTTTAAGCACGTTTGTGGCGTTCATACAATATGAAACAACCATTCACAACCTAGTTGCTACCAACATGTGGTTCATGGACCGTTCCTAGAAAACAAAAACTCCGTAATCTAATTACAAGTCTTCGTCTTAAATCTTCGTCTTCTCGAAATGGATCTTCCTCCGGTCTTCGTCATTACATATAAATTTTACATTGAAAATTGCATCCTAGATACAAATATTTCTAGTAAAATAAATAGGCTCAAAACGGCCTTTACAACCCAATCGAATAAAACGAACGATTCAAAACTAAGTCCACGAACCACATCCCCATTCAAAAAACATTCATCCAATAAATACTATATAAATGGAAAGCGTAGAAATACATTGATCCAATCAACAATACGAACCGATCCAATCGATTCACACAATTGGTAATATGATAACGTTCAAAATAATTCGGTCGACCATAAATATTCTAATTAATCAAATTTACCTTATAAAATGAAATACCATAAATCATTTTAATCATATTAAATCCAATTTAACATGAGGGAGATTAATTTTCAAGAATACACGAAAAATCGGTGGGCGAGAAAAGGCTGCCATGGCCGAGTCATCGTCGGCGAGATGCCGTGACAGAACTGGCATGGCCGAGTCACGCTCGGCGGCTGCCGGCCTGCCCGGCAGCCATGCCTCGGCCACTGGAGCTGTACCGCGGCCCATGCGGTCTGATGCCTGTGCCAGGCCGCACAGCCACAGGCCGCGGCCCTCGAGCCACTGGGCCGCAGCCCACTCCGGACCCCTCCCGGACCGTCCAATGGCATTTCGGGGCTAGTTTTTTGACCGGATATCCAATATCTATATTCTCCAACATTCATATCTTCAATATAAATCATATTTTCAAGAAATTAAGATTTATATTTAGACATAAACTTACGAAAAATATAACTACAACAAACGTCAAAACATATACCACGATTATAACTAAAATGATTCCAAATCATTCACCATCTAATCAAGCATTCCAAATGCTAATATTTTATATACGATCGCAAGACCTATGCTCCAATACCACTGTTGGGATTCGGTGCCTAAAACGAAGGCCCAGCGGAAGCGGTAAAACGAAAATTAATTCGATCCGAATCCCTACGAGGATCGATCGAGCTTCGTATATACGAATATCAAAAACGAATTTACAAGAGATATAGAAACTCACCCTTGTAGTCCGTTGATTAGATGGATAACCTTCTCTTGAGCTATTCCCCAAGCTCTTGAACGATCCAACGCCGAAAGTACCGCGTCTCTACTTGCCACGCGCCGGAGAAACGACCGAAACGACGATCACCTTGCTATCCTCCGAGGATACGGCTAGAGCTAAGTGATGAAGCTATTTATTACTACACTCTAAGTGTATAATATATCTTTCAATAATTTCTCTCAATTTTTCTCCAAGAAAAATGAAGAAGAAGTTGATGAACAAAGATGAAGAAGACTTGGAGAAGTCTTTTCTCTCTCTCTCTCTCTACACTCTATTCACGTTGGAAATTGGCTTGGAATTAGAAGTGAGAGATGTCTTCTTCTTCATTTATTCAACTCTTCACATGTTACATCTCATTATTATGAGAATCAAAGCCCCACCACCTCACTGATCAAAACATTAAAGAATGGAACTGTAGGTCACAAGTCGTCCAGGTACAAGTCTAGAGGGGGGGTGAATAGACTTGTAGAAACTCTTAAACTCTTTTTCACGAAGAGTGAGTTTCTTCAGCTGAAAGGTAAACAAATGACTTGGAGTCGTTTGTTCTTTAATATATGCGGAAGTCAGCTGATGATGAATAGAAAGCAACTAATGAAACACTTAACAATGAATGCAGCAGTTAAAAGTATGATGCAGTAAGAACAGTAAATGACGCAGGCAATTATAGTGGTCTCAGAGGTGGGGTAATCCTCTACTAATCCACTTTTCTCCAAACCAGTTGGAGATGAATTGACTATAATTCTCAACCAGTGATAAATATTACAGTGAGTCAAACCACACTACAACAGCTTCCAACCAGTGGAAATCCGTGTCGTTGTACACACTTGACTGCCTTGCACCTCTTGATCCTCGATCCTTGGATGCCTTTACAGTCTCTTACTTCAACCAGTGAAGTACCCCGTACTCAGGATTATATACAAGAGTTTTTGTCTTCTCCAACTAAGAGCTTCTTTAAGTATGAACTCTTAGAACCGCTCTTTTCACGATGCTATTGATTGCTTTAGATTGCTTGATTGCTTTGATCGCTTGAAAGTATGTTCTCACCGGTAGTTTCTCAGTTTCAAATCTTCGGATATATATAGGTCACGATCTCTGAGCTTTTTCCTTGTAGCCGTTGCAAATCTTTTGAACAAATCCGTCCGTTGGAGGGAGACTTCATTGTTTAATCTTTCTGAACGTTGCAAGGCTGGATTCCCATTATTTTATTTTATCTTCCGACCATTGTGAAGACTTCTGCATGTGAGCGCTGAATCTTTTGAATATAAAACAATTAAAGTCTTCAAGGTGGCTCTGGATGATTTATTTAAATCATATCTCTAGCGGGAATCACTCCAATTTGTCTCTTCACGTTGCATGTGACTTTCCGTAATACTTGACTTTTCAACGCATGCTGACGTGGACTTGGAGTACTTGGCTGGCTTCGACTAGACTGATATGCAGCTAACATCTCTGCAGTCAGGACCTCTCTGCTGTTCACTGTTTGTGACTTATCTGATCAGGTGACTTCCCTGAGGTACCTTAGCTGTAGTCTGGTCAAACTTCTCTGATAAAATTTGTTGGCCAGAGCTACTCTGACTGGACTCGGCTGATCCTATCTGATGGACTTAGCTGTACTTGGTACTTAACCGATTTTTAGCCTAACTAATTTTTGGCCTACGGAAGATACTCATTTGGTTCTTCTTTACATTTTGCCAAGTTTTATACTTAACATATTTGGCCTATGGAAGATACTCATTTGGTTCTTCCTTACATTTTGCCAAGTAATAAACATTTGATTTTATATTAATGACATCATCAAAATCTAACAAGTATTCCTAGCAGGAACAAGGGTCCATATGAAAGTGGGTGGAAATGTGGGGGGCGGCCCATGTAGAAATCGGACAAGTTCGGTTCGTTTCGGACTCCCGCGAGTCCAAACAGATAAACTCCGATTCCGTTCCGATGTATTTGTGTCGTTTAATTAATCCAATTAATTAAACATATCAAATACAAAGTAACATAATTAATTTCTCCAAGAAATAATTATATTCATGAATTAAATTAATCACCCGGTGAAATATTTATTTCATTAGGCCGTAAATCAATTTATCCAATAAATCGATTTAGACATCCAATGTCCCAAATTAGATATCCAATATCTAATATTCATAATGAGATAATTAGCTTAATTCATTCCGTCGTCAATCCTAATGCGCGACTCGGTAGGTCTGTCTCAGTCAGCAATGGGAGGAACCAAAGAGTAGTAGCACCACCTAGACAGCCTGGCGGCCTACACTGTACCCCAACTGAGAACGAATGATTGGGATCATTCAAGAACCATTCTATCGTGAATACCAGTATACGTATAAACCCTTTTTTCAAATGTCCCGATCAATTTATAGGGTCACGGTCAGTCAAACCCTATCTGTACTTGACGCTATGCATGCGTTAATGCAAATCGAGATCATCGAGCTGTCGTGTATCTAATACAACTAGCTCCAATGCTTTGGCCAAAGACGTATGATCTCATCTGCCAATAACCGCATAGGACATATAACCCGCTCACTAGCGGGAGAAAGAATTCTATCTTGGTATTCAGTAGGGCCTACTACTTGCCCGTCAAGATGCACGTCGAGGTTGACCCCCGCCTTCCAGTTTACAGGGTCGAACTACTCTAATGAAAATCTTGACATCACAAGCACATCCCTACTAAATCCTCAAGTCGAAGGTTCACGAATACCTATCACAACCTTTCGATTCCGTCATTGACAGTCCCGGAGTGAAATCCGTGTGACGAATGGAGTACCGTTGAGAGACTAGCTACGAGCTCCTGTCCGAGTATACTAATCCAATTAGCATACCTATAACGTGTGCTCCCACTAACCATTAGTGTTCGACAGGCACTCTCCATGTCAAAGAACACGTCATACAAGTCTTCACATAAACTTAACGCCCAGTCAAGTTTCATCGACTTACGAACGATTAAGTATTTGAGCTATAACCTTTCCAGTGCCGACCCCCTTATCCAATAAGGAGTGGAACGTTTTGCTCTCAAATACACGGACTAGTTTCTATATGTTTATTTACGATTTAGGAATGCCAGTAACTACCAGTAAATAAAGAAACATTCATTTGCCTTATATAAATGGTTTACATAATTACAAGTACAATGCCCTCACTCAACAACCTCTGAGTGGCATTCGAGGGCATACTCCTAACAACGCAGATGTACGTCGTCGCCCTTTGGAGTTCAGTACTGTACACCACATACTTTTAAAGGTTTCTCCTACTCGGGAAATCTTCCGGTTTGGAAGAAGGGGAAAGCTGAGTCCGAGATATATCGGACCGTTCGAGATCCTTGAGAGAGTTGGAGAGTTGGCATACAGATTGGCATTGCCGCCGTCGTTGAGCCATGTTCATAATGTATTCCACGTATCCCAGTTACGGAGATATATACTGGACCCTACTCATGTCATTGATTTCGGGGAGATCGAGGTCACTCAGGATGGGATGTTTGAAGAAAGACCGGTCAAGATACTCGAGAGTCGAGTGAAACAGTTGAGGAATAAACCAATCGCTTCGGTTAAAGTTCATAGGTCACGTCATGGAGTGGAAGAAGCCACATGGGAAACGGAAAATAGTATGAAATCCAGATATCCAGAGTTATTTTCGTCTTGAGTTTTGGGACGAAACTCCTTTTTAGAAGGAGAGTATGTAATATCCGGATTTATTATTGTGTATCTCATCTGTATTCGAACCCTGTATCATTCGGATTTATGATCTCGATAATTGGAGTATGTTATTTCTCACATTGGTATCTTTGTACATAAGTATATCTTCATGCAAATTTTTCTCATGTAAACTCGTGATAGCGTACGCTAAGAAGGTAGCTTAACGCACGCTATCGGCTACTACTAGTGCACGCTATGAATGTAGGACTTGCGTGCGCTAGGTAATCAATTATTGAGCTAGGCGGCTAACACATGCGCCAGCCGGACGTAGGACCGGATAAGATTCCCGCGGATGAACCTAGACAATTTTGGATTCAACTCTTATTAGCGCGCGCTAAGGATGTATAGGTAGTGTGCGCTAACCTGCTTTTGTACAGAAAGTTTATATATGGGCCAACACTCCATTTTGTTCTCATTTCCTTCGTTCATCTTTTGTTTTTGAGAGACCAGAGGGCATATCATCTTCCTTAGACACACTTATAACACATCCACTTGATCATTAGACATTGGATACTTCTTCTTATTGATCATTGAAGAGAAGTAGCACCTTGGAGTGACATATAACCAGCCGGAGTAAGATTCTACCTTTGGAGTTCAGTGATTTCGTCATATTAAGGTATGTTGATTCTATCTCCAACTCTAGATTCGTGTTCTGGAGAATAAGATGATCATGCTAGCAAAATAATGAGTTTCTTAGGTGAATTATCCAAACCACATCATGTTTGGAAAATTGAGATGATTATGCCTTAAGTACCTTGATTATGAACATCATGATTCGAATCTTATTACAATGAACAAGTAGAGGAAGCTTCTATCATTCGTAATCCGAATCTAGTAGGTGTTTTCATAGCCATCATGGACTTGACTTTAACATCATTATTGTTAGACGAATCTAAAGGATTGGTCATAGAAGGATTTATCTTGTAAAGATGGAATGTTAATCAAACTACAGAATGATAGTTTTTTATTGATATAAAAGGTGTTGGTATCGACCGTTAAGCCTTCCGAATTATCGCATGAAGAATTGTAATCAAAATGGAATATGGTTTCATAATAGTATACATATTCTTGAATCTGAAGTTGTTGTTATCCGTAAGATCATTCATAACCGTATGAACGTGATATTCATGGAGGTAACATGAATTAACACTGAAGATTTCATTTGGTTTGATCATGTTGAGATTAGTCTACTGCCCAGTAGTAAACTGCTATGCACATTTAGCGCACGCTAAGCTATGTAGATTAACGTGCGCTATCGAGCATGAGTTAATATAGGCTATGTTTGGTACGTAACGTACGTTAGGCCATCAGACGAGTCAGTCGGATGATCAGTGAAGTACTGACCATGCATAGTTAGCGTACGCTAGGCTTTGTTGTTTGCGTGCGCTATCGAGCAGACTTAACACACGCTACACAGAGTACTTAGCGTGCGCTAAGAAGTTCAGGCAGATTACATTTTATGAGCTTTTGGCCGTAAATCTAATTGTTAGACATTCGTATGACGTGAGATAAATTCTATATTATTTCGTTTGTTAAGGTTCGAGCTTGTTACGTGATTGATTGAGGGGGGCGACCTTCGAGTGTTCGTTTTCGTGGAAGTTTTGTTCTTGTCTCTGAATCGAGGCAAGTACCTTATTTGTTTTATGTATTGATGTTATACATATTGTCGTTCATGTATGTCGTTGTTGTATGTCCACCTCATGTTGGTCCGACGGGATCATCGGGGGATCTATGCTAGCGTGCGCTGGATCATCGGACGTGTTTTTCCACCATACGTTGGTCTGAAGGGATCATCGTGGGTTCTAGGCAGTGAACGCCGGATCGTCGGAATTACCATGTGTATGTTATGATATCTTGTTGTGATTATCAGTTGTGTATGTCAGTTATGAGTTTCTCGTAGGAGAAGACTCGTTGGTATTTTTGTCGTTTACATTATTATTCTTCGTGAGATATGAATAATATGTTGTGGTACTTGTACTAGCATCGTTGTGCTAACCCCTTCGGGGGTGAACATTTTGTTTATGTTCAAGATCCAGGAGAGCGGGAAAACAACCACTGGAGCTGCATGACGACGAGGGTGCAGAGTGATGTTCCGGCCGAGTTTATTTGATTGTTGTTTGTTGGTTATTTCAATAAGTACTCAAGTACATAGTCGTTTATGATGAATTTGAAATTTGGTGATGTATTAATAAGTTTTTGTTGAACAATTGTATTTTCATTATTTGGTCAGAACTTTTGTATCTTAATTCCGTTACTTCCTTTCATTTGTACCTGTTAATGTCTGTTCAATTCTTCAGCCTTGTAAATCCTTATGTAAAGGATTTACGGAGCTGTAATATTCCTGAATATATCGGGGGTGTTACACACCAAACAGTCCAGTGAACTCTGACTGCCTCGTTAGCGTATGCTACGAACTTGATAGCGTGCGCTAACGCCCTCTCGATAGCGTGCGTTAACTCCGAAAGTGAGCGTGCGCTAGCTAAATACCTCATGTTCTATGACCGAAGTCCAGAACCTCCTGTCCTCTGACCTGCTTGCGATAGCGCGCGCTACGTCCAATAATTATCATGCGCTACTGTCCCAATAGCGTGCGCTAAAATCCACTTATAGCGTGCGGTAGGAATTATTCTAAAATCAGTCCAGTACCCACTGGACTCTGCCTGATTGGCCTTAGCTCGCGCTACACTGGCTGTATAGTGGGCGCCATCCAAACTTACTAGCGTGCGCTATTTACCATTCGTAATGTGCGCTACTCCAACTCGGCTGCAGTCCAGTGCTTTCTGGACTGCAGTCCTGAACTACATTAGCGTGCACTAATACGGAGAGGTAGCGTGCGCTACCCGTACTCAATTAGCGCGTGCTAAAGAGAGTACGTAGCGTGCGCTACTCCTTACACACAGCCCATTATAAAGATGACAATGATGATGACCACGGTTCAATCCTCCAACCAGGTAGGACGACGGATAATAATTGATGTACGATATAATAACTCTGATCGGTGAATACAATGAATGAATATGAATGATGAATGATCATTAATGAGTGAAAAATTACTGAGTGACAATTACTGAATGATAATTACTGAATGATAATGACTGAATTACAACCGGGTATTACACCAGTATTGGAATTCGTTGGTCGAATTGTATTATTCTTTTCCACTGTAGTGTTTTCCCGTAGTATGGGAGTGTCGTATTTTGACCCTTTCGTGGGTACGAGTCGGGATAGAGATGTATATGAAGTTTAAGTTGTATGTTGTTGATGAAAGGTCAAATCGGTCTACTGATTCGTATTTACCCATGCTGGCATTTGTTATGATGTCTTGTTTTGGTATCTAGCCTGGCAGATTCTCACTCAGCTGATCTGCGGCGCTGTAATATTCCTGAGTGGAATGGGAGTGTTACAGAATATGGTATCAGAGCTTAGGTTGTGGAAACCTAGGTTGTAGGGTCAAGTCGAGTATTGTTGAGTCTTGTCTTGTCGGGCTTGTTCTGACTGAATCGTGTCGCGACGCGTCGTCTGTTTTGTGAGCCGTGATTAGTATCGTGGTGCAGCCATCATCTTCGTGCGACCTGTGGATGTAAGTCTCCTCGTTTCTGTGTATTATCTTTGTTTCATGGCTGTTTACATGCGTGTCATGGAGCTGGAATTCGTATTTGATACTTGTGGCATATTACGGGTGTAATGGACTTGATATTGATGGATTGGACACCAAGGGGTGTAGAGTGATATGAAACCTTGAACATTGATGTGTTTCAGGATATGTATCGACAGTAGAGTTTGTTGAAAAACCCATATAGATGATTTTGACATGTGTTGGAATTTGGTAGTAATGAGTTGCGTATGATGAATTGGTGATCTTGAATACCATATAGGCATGTGTTTGAGAATTGACTATTCTGTCTAATTGTTGGTATATGATACAAATATGTTCACATTGGTAATTGTGTCTGCTATATGTGTGTGTTGGAAAACGCTTCCCTGAAAATTTCATAGACTTGAGTACGTACGCGGTGGTTTCGTGTGAATTTTCAAAATTGTTTGAAGTTGGCGAGCCGGCTTTGTATCCTCTAATAAAACCCTATCACGGTATTTGAAAAATATATGTTTTGAAGTATTTTTTGAAATTTTGTAAAAGGTTACCATCATTGATACTTGTCGTGTTTAAGAGGATTTTTCGGAAATGATTTAAACGTATTGGTTTTATTTTCAAAAAATTCGAGTACATGATTTTAAAAATCTTTCGCACCATAAATTTTCTATATTCTAAAAAAAATGTGATTTTTACTCTCAAAAATAAATACTGAAAGATGAAAAATATTACTCGATTTAAACTATAAATTCAAACTTGAAATGTTTTGTGAGATGAGTTAGTTAGCACAGGCTAACTTAGCTATTAGCACACGCTAACGAACCTCGATAGCACATTCGATTATTTCAACTCATTAACGCACGTTAATTTTGTGCCTAGCGCATGTTAAGTGCAGTATGTGAGGGAGGAGGATTTTTGCTTAAGGTGACAGGCTAGAATCAAGGCGGGTGATGTCAAGCCGTTGTGATATATTTGTCATATTACCATTTTCGTTGAAGAATTTTGGGTATGTACCCAAGTATTGTGTTGTATTGTTTGAATATGCCTCATAGTTGTATGATGTTGTCCTGATATGACTGTTGATTGGTGGAAATGTTTAGTGCACGTATGAATGGTTTGTCTACCCGGGAACGGTGCCGCAAAACTCTAGGGTTCGATGCCGAGGGCATGGCCGCGATCTACCTTGTGTATTATTATTTGTGGCGGTGGTACGTGGTAACACGTAATTACCTTATGTGTTGATTAACGGTAAAGATATTGTTTTCGGGGAATTTGATATTCCGGGATATTGTTTTGCAAATGATTTCAAAATGATATGGTTAAGATCTTTTGTTTACAGTTTTGTTAAAAGAGCCCGAGGTACCAAGAGTACTTTCAAAATTTTATTTCGAACAGACATACAGATTCAAAGATTTTCAAACGATGTTATTTAAACGGATACCTCGTGGAAGATTTTTTTTAAAAGGAGCGTTAACAATGAGTGATTACCATGTGTGGTATATTATGGTCGTGACTGTAAAAATAATGGTCGTTAATTCTTCGTTGATGTGGTCATGTGATCCATGAGTTATGACCGTAAGTTTCAATTGTTATATTTGTAATTTTTGCATTGGTGTAATTACCCAGAGCGAATATTTGTATCGTGTTACCATTTGTGGCCTTATGTGGATGCGTTGGGCTGGTTTGGCATTTTAGTATATTGTTTTGCAATGCCTTTTCCGTTGTGCCTTATGGTTTGTACGATGTTTTCCGGCTTCGGAGTTAAATCATAATGTATATGATTTACATTCGCTATTGGTATAACTGGGAACCAAGCATATTAGGACAAGGATACAAGTTATCTACAGTGTTCGGTATCATTCGGTCATTACAGAATATGAGATATGAAATATGATAAGGAGGTCTCGAGGTGAATGACCACGAGTGGGTAAGGATATGACCGTGAGATTTTTTTTTCTTTTTCTTTGTGATGTTGGAGTTTTTTTTAAATATGTTGAAAACCTATGATTTGACATCATGTGGACAAATAGCTACGTACTTCAATGGAAAATAAACTTCCAATCAAATATTTTGGTAGAAGAGGAAAGACTCTAATTTTTTATACTTGGATCCCAAGTAACATTTCCAATTGTATATGACGTCTTCGAAAATTTTAATTTTTTTTTAAGTTTGACTTTCAAAGACGAGATGCGAATATAAAATTTCCTCATCTAGAAAAGGGACAATATTGATGACTTTTAGGCGAAATATGATTCGCCTTCTTTATTCAAAACTTTGGTTTACCTGGAGTGTACACAGTGTTAATATTATTACTTATGGCGATAATGCCGATTTCTTAATTCGTCTGATGGTATGAATGCCTAGTCATATTGGTTATGAGCATAATATTCCCATCCTTATTCGGAGATGAGAATGTGGTTATTGAAGTTAACACTCTTCGAGTTTTAAGGGTTTCGTGACCCATATAGTATCGTTTTCGTGTGAAGCGAGAGCACTCAGACACGTATATGGTATGCATGCTCTACGGATTTTTATATTGGGATTACCAACACTATTTTGGATCATTCAGAAACGATAGCTGCTTTTGAAATTAAGCAACATCCTATGATAACTTACGATCGTAAGCTTTCTGAAGTTGGGAGTACCACTTCAGAGTTTTATATTGTGCCTTGTGCGGATACGTAGGGTATTAATAGATCTTGAAGTCACTGTTAAGGTGTTTGGAGAGCGAATTCCTGTTTCCACTACCAGGAGAGCCAAATAGTAGTAAATGGAGATTCTGAGAGTCGTTGGTCGGGATCGGGCTCGTTGTACAAATTCCATAATCAATGTTATGCTCAGTTGAGCCATTTTCCTTGTATCACGAATGAATGTTCATCGGAGTTGTGTAGCAGAAGCTATATTTCTTTCTATCATCCAATTTTGGGGTAAATGTGATAGTCATTCCAGAGTAATCCAGAGATGCTACAATGTTGTCGCATGAATATCGAACTCCATTGATCTGGTCCGTAATGGTTGGTTGTTTCCACAAGTTCATTTTAACACGTTCACTCGTGTTATGGACTTGCACGTTAAGTTTGGACTCAAAATGCGTTTTTCAGACGTTCGGGCCATTTTGCAATTTTCCTAAACTTTGGGGTATTTACTTTTGGACTCATGTGCTTCCTATTTGACTTGTTGCGTTTGCATTTATGGTTATTGCCTCGACTCAGGTATCGAGTGCTTACTTAGTTAGTTCATTGAATTTTGAGAAACTTTTTGTTTACAAATTTTTCGTGGCCTTTCGGAGCTGAGCAGAGTGTTTGTTTCATTTTGTTTGGCTGTCACCCTTCATTTTAAGTTTCGGGACGGAACTTCTTTTTAGTGGGGTAGAATGTAATATCCGTACTTTCCATTTCTATATTTTTTTCGATTCTAGTTACTTTCTTGTGTTCATTGACACATTTTGGACATGTTTTCTTCAGCACATTTCATCATTCCAGCAAGTTTTTATATTGTTCCGGATAAATCGACGTATTATTTCGACTTTTCCACGTATAAGTCGACTTTGTAAAATCACCATCAATTCTTGGAAACTCCAAAAGTTCTGAATCTTTTCAGTATAATATAGCATCAATTTAGCTTTCAAATGGTTTAAACGGTGAGTCAATCGGAGTCCGGACGATGGAGTTATGGTCAAAATAGAAAAGACTACACAATGTATAATTAGCGCATGCTAAACGCATCTATTAGCGCGCGCTAACGGAGCCTGGGAGAGGGTTCTAGACTGCATTTTGCAGCCGATAGTGCACGCTACACATACCTTAGCTTGCGCCAACTGTTGATAGTATATATAGGACTGCAGAGGTCAACTTTCGTCATTTCTTCCTCCCATTTCTTCCTCCCGACGATCTGGATGATCTTGAGGGTGTCTAAGTATGGATTTTGGCCTGATATCATCACCCATCAACATCTTTGAGTTCCTAGTATGGATTTAACAACATCCCAACATCTTTCACCATTTTAATCAAGGTAAAATTCTTAGAACCCTACTTTCGGGTATTTTGGGGGTTTTGTTCTTGACTTGGATTTCATTCCATTTTTGATAAATCGAGTAGTGTTCAATGATGTTGTTAAACATTTTCTATGGATTATATATCCATTTCCTTGATTCTTTCAACCCGATCGATGATTCGAGCGTTCTTGAGGAACAGTGAACATTTATTGTTCGATTAAATGTTCATATCAGTTTTCCTTCGTTGATTTGAGGCGTCTCCCATTGTTTTGGTCTTGATACTCATTGTGATCGTATTTTCATTATTTCTTATGGAAGTTGTAGGTTCCGAGGCACTTTGACCGAGCCGTGTTCGTAGGAGTATTTGCATGCCAATTTCGAAGTAAGTATCTTGCCCATACATTTCATGTTTCGTAGATGTAATAATTGATAATCGACTATGTGTGTTTACTTGGAGTACTCATAACGAACTTTCAAGAGGATTGATACAATCCCATTAACGGCTTTCTTTCAAAACGCCCGAGTGCGTTGCAAATAAATGAGTTCTACGGATATGTGTATTGTGGTTGTGAATTGGAATATATTGCCTTCGTGCTACGTGATTATAAAAGCCCTTCTCCCTTATTAAGGGTTGTATGCTCGAATGTGTATTCGTTTGATGAGTGCGCATATGTTGTGTTGTATTGCTTGTCGACTCCCTTGTGAGGAGGTAGTACTATTTGGTGTTGTTAGGGATTATATCTGCTTGTGGTTGTGATGATATATATATATATATATATCCACTCTGGGACGGGCCAACGGGTCCTCTGAGGGTTCCGTAGCCTCTGGTGCGGTTCTGCGGATATTTTGGGTTAACCACTCTAGGACGGACCGACGGGTCCTCTGAGGGTTCCATTGCCTCTGGTGCGGTTCCATGGTTAATCATGCATATAAAGGAAATGTGACGTACAATGAGGCTTAGTTACTCCGGAATACTAGTCTTGAATTTGTATGATGGTATATATCCACTCTGGGATGGGCCGACGGGTCATCTGAGGGTTCCGTAACCTCTAGTGCGGTGCCGCGGATATTTTGGATTAACCACTCCGGGACGGACTGACGAGTCTTCTGAGGGTTCCGTTGCCTTTGGTGCAGTTCTACGGTTAATCACGTATGAATGTGATGCTATGAGATTTAGCTAGTCCGGAATACTGATCTTGAATTGTACGATTACATTTATTCACCATCAATTACATGTGACCCCCAATTATTTACCATTTTTAGTCCAGATTATTATACTCTTGGAATATGCTGTGTATGGCTCGTATTTGCACTTTATACTTGCACTAGAAAAATAGTGGAATTTTACTAACCCCCGATTAATTGGGGGTGGATGTTCTGTATTGCATTCAGGTATGTGCAGGTTCCTGATGAGCATGACACGGGATCGGTATGAAGGATGATGGAAGGTAAATGATACTAATAACGTGAGGGCCAGTATTGGGATTTGTTGGTCGAATTGTATTATTCTTTTCCGCTGTATTGTTTTCCCGTAGTATGGGAGTGTCGTATTTTGACCCTTTCGTGGGTACGAGTCGGGATAGAGATGTATATGAAGTTTAAGTTGTATGTTATTGATGAAAGGCCAAATCGGTCTACTGATTCGTATTTAGCCATGTTGGCATTTGTTATGGTGTCTTGTTTTGGTATCTAGCCTAGTAGATTCTCACTCACAGGGTCTGAGGCGCTGTAATATTCCCGAGTGGAATGGGGGTGTTACAAATGCTGTCCATGTGACCGAATCGAAGTGAGTCGTGTTCGAGTATACTAATCCCATTAGCATACCTATAACGTTTGCTCCCACCAACCCTTAGTGAAAACAGGCACTCCGCATGTCAAACTACACATTATACAAGTCTTGTCTAAACATACTGCCCAGTTAAGTTTTATCGACTTGCGAATCAGTTAAGCATTCGAGCCCTAAACACTTCCAGTGCCTATCTCCTTATCTCCATAAGGAGTGGAATGTTTGCTCTCAAATGCAAGGATTATTATTTTGCATACCAAATCACAATGCCTGTGATATACAATAATATAGAAATAATAAATTCTTTATTTAATATTCATAATAACAATACAATGCTCTCACTCTCTCATCCTCGGAGTGGCATTCGAGGGCATATTCCTAACAATCTCCCACTTGCACTCAATGCCACAAACTATGGTATCTAATACCCATACTCTCCAGATGTCTCTCTAAGACTTCTGAGATAGTGGCTTGGTAAGCGGATCATCAATGTTATTTGCCGTGTCTACTCTCTACAGTATAACATTCCCTTCCTGAACCATTTCTCTAATAAAATGATATTTTCCCGCAATATGTTTAGTATTGTGGTGAGCCCTTGGCTCCTTAGCCTGTGCAACAACTCCGTCGTTGTCACAAAACAGCGTCACGGGGTTTTCTGCATTAGGAACCACTTGGAGTTCCTCAGTGAACTTCTTAATCCAAAAAGCTTCTTTAGCAGCCTCCGTAGCTGCCTGATATTCTGCTTGACACGTAGAGGTAGCAGTCGGACTTTGCTTGGCACTTCTCTAAGAAACTGGCCCATCATTCTGAGTAAAGATATACCTTGATGTGGACATCTGAGCATCCATGTCCCCCAAAAAATCTGAGTCTGTATAACCCATCACTCTAAGTTCTCTACCGCCGTATATAAGAACCAAGTCTTTAGTCCACCTTAGGTACTTAAGAATGTTCTTTACAACATTCCAATGTTTCTGCCCTGAATTTGACTGAAACCGAGTTGCTAAACTCAGAGCAAAGTCAATGTCTAGTTTAGTGCAAATCATATCGTACATGAGGCTACCTACTGCCAAAGCATAGGGTACCTTGCTCATTTCTTTTCCGTCTTCCTCACTTTGAGAACACATCTCTAAGGAAAGTTTTGCACCATGTTGCATAGGTAGAAACCCTCTTTTAGAATCTTCTATCCTAAATCGCTTCAAGATCTTTTCTATGTAGAAGGCTTGGGAAAGACCTAACATTCTTTTCACTCTATCTCGGTAGAGGCTAATACCCAGAATATAGGTAGCTTTTTCCAAGTCTTTCATTGTGAACTCTTTGGAAAGTCAGGCTTTCATAGAACTGAGCATTCCTACGTCGTTTCCAATCAGTAGAATGTCATCTACATATAGTATTAATAACGCAATCTTGATCCCACTAACCTTCTTGTAAATACAGGGCTCCTCTTCATTTTGGACAAAATCAAACTCTTTGACTGTCTCACTAAAACGAAGATTCCAACTTCGTGAAGTTTGCTTCAGTCAAAAAATGGCATGCTGAAGTTTGCATACTTTATGAATATTGGTTTGAGATATGAATCCCTAAGGCTGTTCCATGTAAATATCCTCCTCGAGGAATACATTTAGGAATGCCATTTTCACATCTATTTGCCATATTTCATAATCTAAGTGGGCTGCTATGGCAAGCATCATGCGAATACACTTAATCATAGCTACAGGCGAGAAGGTCTCGAAGTAATCGATTCCTTCTCTTTGGGAATAACCCTTTGCCACAAGCCTGGCCTTATAGGTATCGACCTTGCCATCTCCATCAGTATTTATTTTAGAGACCCATTTGTTTCTAATAGGCACTATGCCCTTAGGACGATCTACTAAAGTCCAGACTTGATTAGCATGCATTGAGTCTACCTCCGCTTCCATAGATTCTTGCCACTTGGCAGAATCAAGATCTACCATCGCTTGATCGTATGTAGAAGGATCATTCTCTTGACTATTTTCTATCATCTCATGGACACCCAGTTCCTCTTGATGCAGATAGCCATACCTCTTAGATAATTGAGAAATTCTACTAGACTTGCGAGGTTGTGTTTGTATTTCAGAAGGTTCGGTTTTAAAATCTTGCACAAGTGTCTCTTTTGGTGTTTCTTTTATTTCTTCCAAAGAAATATTTCTACATGCGCCTCCTTCCTGAATAAACTGATCTTACAGGAAGTGTGCTTATATATCAATGATGATCCTATGATCTTCGTGCATATAGAATAGATATCTCGTGGAATCCCCTGGATATCCTATGAAATGACCTTTCACAGACCTAGCTTCAAATTTCTCTACTTTAGTCTTCTTGACATAAGCAGGGCATCCCCAAATCCTAATGTGATTAAGACTTTGTTTTATACCTCTCCACATCTCATGTGGAGTCTTAGAAACTGATTTAGAAGGGCATCTGTTCAAGATATGTGCATCAGTAAGGAGCGTGTGTCCCCACAGATAAATCGGTAGATCAGTATAGTTAAGCATGGAGCGAACCATGTCAAACAATGTTCGGTTCCTTCTTTCTGATACACCATTTAATTGTGGAGTTGTTGGAGGAGTTTATTGTGACACTATTCCTAGTTATTTTAATACCTCATCAAACTCGGTACTCATGTACTCACCACCTCAGTCCGACCGAAGAGTCTTAACACAGTTTCCTGTTTGATTTTCAACTAGAGCTTTAAATTCCTTGAATTTATCAAAAGCTTCAGACTAATGTTTCATTAAGTACACGAACCCATACATAGTATGGTCATCAGTGAATGTAATGAAATAATGAAAGCCATCTCGTGCCACTTCAAAAGGGCCACGGACGTTGGTATGGATCAATCCAAGTTTTTCAGCAGCTCTTTCAAAAGTCCCTGCTAAGGGTAACTTAGTCATTTTGCCTAGAAGGCAAGATTGATAAGTTGGATAGGGATCTGATCTCAATGGACCCGTAAGCCCATCTTTCTCCATCTTATGAACCTTGGTCTGACCAATATGACCAAGTCTAAGATGCCACTTAAGTGCTTAGTTTATTTCATCCCTACCACGCTTCCTAGATATAATGTTCACAGTTGTTTTATTCTTTAGATTCAACTGGTATAAACCATTTAATAATATAACAGTACCAACCAATTTATTTCTGAAATAAATACGACAGGACCCATCTCCAATAAAGAAGTGAAATCCCTTTCGGTCCATGACCGGAATTGATACAATATTCTTGTGCCCCTTGGGTAAAACAAGTACGTCATCTAAAGTAAGAATAAAACCAGATTTTAAATCCAACATAAGGGATCCAATATCAGAAGCCTTGACACTATATCCACTTCCGACGGTGACCATCACCTCCCCTGAATCCAGCTTCCTACTTCATTCCAGATCCTGATTTATTGTACAAATATGAGACTCGCACCGAAGTCAAGTATCCAAGAAGTAGAATATACAATTACAGAATAATTTGTTTCTAAAATCAGTAGTTCCGTACCTGAAGGCGCATTACGGTCAAACTTTGGACAGTACCTTTTCCATTGGCCAAGCTCACCGCAGTTAAGGCACACATCCGTTTTCTTGGCCCTCTTGCTTTTTTGAACCATTGGGGCTTTGCCTTTTCCCTTATCGATCTTGGCTACTGGACCTAACTGCTTTTTGTTCTTTTTTCTTCTTATTCTTGGACTTCCAAGTCCCAGAAGAAATCACAAGTGCATCTTCCTTTCCCTTTGTCTTCATCTGAGACTGGGCAGTCCTGAGTTTGTTCATTAGCCCAGCTAAGTTACATAAAATCTCATTGCAGTTGAAGTTCATGACAAATTGGGAAAAAGAGTCAGGAAATGACTGCAGGATAAGGTCAGTTTGGAGAGATGTATGCATCTGAAAATCAAGAGATTCCAATCCCTCGATCATCGAGATCATATTGAGTACATGGTCCCAACCCTCCCTCCTTCTTTCATCTTGGCGCCGAATAATTACTTTGATATCTCATTTCTAGCAGTTCGACTATGCTCTCCATAGAGCTCAGCCAGGTGCGCTAAGATGTCTCTCGAAGATGTCATCTTTTTCATGGGCATGTTGAAGCTCATTAGTCGTTGAGCCTAGCATGTACCCGCACACTCTTACATCGTCTTTCACCCATTTCCCATGGGCATAGACAACTTCCTGATTGGCTTGGGTTCTTGCAGGAGCTGCTGGGATATCCGCCTCCAAGATGTATCCCAGATTTCCAAAGTGAGAAGAATCCTCAAGTTCCGAAGCCAGTCCACATAATTCGTGTTGGGGCAATATTGGTTGGTATCGCCATTTGGATATAGAGTTATAAAACTCTTTCGCGTTGCGGAAGCGATTTAAATAAAGCGCAGAAAATAAATCAACATAAGGATTTATAGAGGTTCGGACAAACGTGCCTACGTCCTCTTTCGGTATCTTTTTCAATAGGCTTAAGATAAACCTCTGCACCTCTCTTCTATCGGTCGAGAGATAACCCTTACAAGCTCGTCTGCTATCGGTCCGAGTAAACTGTTCTCTTACTTGTCTTTATGTCGGTCCAAGTTAAACCGTTTTCCTTTTCTATTGGACAAGGAATCAACCACTCTAGCTTTCTATCAGTACTATCGATTGCGATTTTAACAATGCCGGATTCTTGATCCTAATAACACTAAATCCAATCGTATCTTTTCTTTTTCTCTCTCTTGTATGATTTAGTGTATAACACTCAAGCATTCTCAATTTAAGCTCAAGAACAACAACTATATTGTTTACAATGATATCTCAAGTGTATATGCTTCGCTTAATTTTGTTGTGTAGTTTGATACCAAGTGGTTTGGTATTTATAGCCATTTCCATCCAACCAGTCGTTAGTCACTTTTGACTTGCTAGCGTGCGTTATGGCGCATTATGTACGTTATACATATCATGTAAAGTATGTTATCGGCTTCCAGTTTCAGTCCAGTAGCTTCGTTTCTTCTGTTACGTACGTTATAGCTTCATGTTACGTACATTAACTGTCTTACGTAGCGTACCTTAACCATGCATCGTAGCTTGCGTTAACTCATATATTCATTGCCTTCATTTTGTCAAACTATCTGTTGTGATGTTGACTTCGACCGGATTCTTTCCAACGTTCATCTGTTTGAATTCATATTCAAACTCCATTACGTACGTTAATACCTTTGTGTTACGTACGTTAAATGCCTTTGGTTCCGTGCGTTAATCATCAGCTGTAGCGTGCGCTATCTTCATCAGGTAAGTCGTCTGATCTGTAGGGAAGTCCTTATTACGCACGTTATGCTGAGTATGTTACGTACGTTATCTCCGTCCGGTTGCGTATGTTATTCTTGGTAGATAGCGTGTGTTATCCATGCAGTTTGATCAACTTTTTGCGACTTCGTCTCCTTCGTTGTTTTACTTCGCCTCTGTATTGTTTTGCTTTGTTTCGCAACTTAATCATCAAAACTCTATTAATGAATATTTGGAATAAATATTCCAAAAATCTCCCCCTTTTTCATGATTACAAAACAACCCCTGAATTGGATAAAACCTGCAAATATAAAAATATATATTTGTACGAATCAAAGTTTTTGGCTTTTATCGTTTCATTAGTTCTCCCATCTTTTTCTTTTTCTCCTTTTTGACTTCTTCGATTTCATTTTTCAACTTCTTCGTTTCTTTTTTATTTTTCGACTTCTTCGAATTTTTCGGGATTTTAATTTTTCGACTTCTTCGTCTTTACTTTTCTCCCCCTTTTGGCATTTTATTTTTCTCGTCATTCTTCCATGACGCTTTTTATCCCATTCATATCTTTTCTCTCCCCCTTTTTGTCATCAGCAAAAAGTGTAATAATATGAACGAATAAAAATACCGATTGATGTATAAAATATGCATGAAAGGGTATAACTCCACCTGACAAAAATATCCGTTTAAAAAATTACTCCCCGTGAGTAAAATACCAATTGATAAAAATCAATTTTTGGGGATCCAACCGAGAGTTGGTTTTTGTTTTGAAATATGGACGATGTTAGGAATAACGATTCCTTTTGGAATCCAAATCTTTTTTATTTTAACCATCCGTCTTGGGCTTTTACAATTAGAAATATGATGCCCAATTTTCAGATATTTTTCATGTCGGGGTATCTTTAAATTTAAGGATTCGTTTTTCAAATGTGGTTTGAATCCCAACCCCTGTTTATTCAAAGTATATTTTTGAACACAAAGCATTTGCTCAAATTTATCATTTCCGCATGAAATTTTCTTTGTCAAAATTTTAAGTTCATCTTGAACTTTCAAAAGATCATCCTTTAAAATATTTTCGTTTTCAACGCATTTTGAATGATCGGATTCGACAATTTTTCCCTTTTCAAGAATTTTGGAAATTTCTTTTTCCAATAATTTGTTTTTAGTTTGAAGGGATTTAATCTCGGATAATGCATTTTGGAAGTCGGTATGGAGTAACTCAAATGCTTCAAATAATTCATCGTGAGACGATGTACTAACCTGGCTTTCGACGTAGCTATCGTCGAATGAACTTCGGGCCATAAGAGCAAGATTATTTGGATTGATAAAATCATCACCTTCATCTTCATCGCTCCATGTTGCAACGGGAACTTTCTTCTTGGATTTGCTCGGCAATTCTTCGTGAAGTGGCCTGGTTTACCACAGACTCGACAATTGTTGTCGAAATTTTTCATTCCGCCCAAGATGTCTTTCTTTCTCCGGTTTAATAAGGTTTGAAACTTATTAATATTATTGGCATAATATGCCGATTCTTCGTCGCTTTCATCAACCGGTATTTCTTCTCTTTTTGACATCTTAGCCTTCATGGGTACTGATCTTTCCTTTGGCTTCGGTTTAGCATTCCGAGATTTTAGGACAATCTCGTAGTTTATAATAGAACCAACAAGAGCACTAAAATCAAGATTGTTTAAATCTTTAGATTCTATTATTGCTGTAACAGTGTTGTCCCATTCAACAAGTAGTGATCTTAAGATTTTCTTGACTTTCTCACTACTTGATAATGGTTTACCGAACGAAGCTAGTCCATTGGTGATGCCCGAAAATCGGTCGAGCATGTTGGTGATGGACTCTTCACCCTTCATCATGAATAAGTCGTAGTCATGGAGAAACATATTGCTCTTCGTCTCTTTGATTTGAGTTGTCCCTTCGTGTGCGATTTCAAGAATTTTCCATATCTCTTTAGCACTTTCACACGATGAGATACGATTGACCTCTTCTGGATGTAAGGCACAATATAGAAGTTGAGTAGCCTTACAATTTAGATGGTCGTTTTTTCTATCCTCGTCATTATATTCTTCGAAACTCTTAAGAGATCTGTCGGATTTGATTGGAACTTTCAGGCCAAGACAAATGAAATTCCAAATATCTATATCATAGGCACGAATAAATATCGACATCTTTTTCTTCCGTGTCATATAATTTGATCCATCAAATAATGGTGGTCAGTTCAAAGCAAGACCTTCGACCGGAGCAAATTGGAATGCCATTTGGATCTTCTCCTCAGATGTTAAGCCGCTTCTTGGAGGTACCGCTCCGATACCAATTGTTGGGGTAATATTGGTTGGTATCGCCGTTTGGAAATAGACTTATAAAACTCTTTTGCATTGCGGAAGCGATTTAAATAAAGTGTAGAAAATAAATCGACACAAGGATTTATAGAGGTTCGGCCAAACGTGCCTACGTCCTCTCTCGATATCTTTTTCAATAGGCTTAATATAAACCACTGCACCTCTCTTCTATCGGTCGAGGGATAACGTTACAATCTCATTTTCTATCGGTCCGAGTAAACCGTTCTCTTACTTATCTTTATGTCGGTCCAAGTTAAACCGTTTTTCTTTTCTATTAAATAAGGATTAACCACTCTAGCATTCTATCGGTACTAGATAAACCTCACATAGATATCGATTGTGATTCTAACAATGCCGGATCCTTGATCCTAATAACACCGAATCCAATCGTATCTTTTCATTTTCTCTATCTTGTATGATTTAGTGTATAAAACTTAATCTCTCTCAATTTAAGCTCAAGAACAACAACTATATTATTTACAATGATATCTCAAGTGTATATGCTTTGCTCAATGTTGTTGTATAGTTTGATACCAAGTGGTATGGTACTTATAGCCATTTCCATCCAACTAGCCGTTAGTCACTTTTGACTTGCTAGCGTGTGCTAGCATTTCTTCATAGCGTGTTATGGCGCATTATGTACATTATACATATCATGTAGCGTACGTTATCGGCTTCCAGTTTCAGTCCAGTAGCTTCGTTTCTTCTATTACGTATGTTATACCTTCATGTTACGTACGTTAACTGTCTTACGTAGCGTACGTTAACCATGCATCGTAACGTGCGTTAACTCATATATTCAATGCCTTCATTTTGTCAAACTGTCCGTTGTGATGTTGACTTTGACCAGATTCTTTCCAACGTTCATCTGTTTGAATTCATATTCAAACTCCATTACGTACGTTAACACCTTTATGTTACGTACATTAAATGCCTTCGATAGCGTGCGTTAATCATCAGCTGTAGCGTGCACTATCTTCATCAGGTAAGTCGTCTGATTTGCATGTAACTCCTTATTATGTACATTATTCTGAGTATGTTATGAACGTTATCTCCGTCTGATTACGTATGCTATTCTTGGTAGATAGCGTGCGTTATCCTAGTAGTTTAATCAACTTTTTGCGATTTCGTCACCTTCGTTGTTTTGCTTCGCCTCTTTGTAGTTTTGCTTTGTTTAGCAACTTAATCATCAAAATGTTGTGAGGAAATCCATCACACTATGTCGCAAGTGCACGGTGTCAAAAAGTAATAAAGTGATGAGTAAGATATCGTTCCCTCGAGGACTGATTTCACTAAGTACCAAAATATAGTCAACTCACAATTTTATTTGAAGAACAATTATATGGAATTTATATCTAAACTAGTTGCAGAAAAATAAATAGAAAATAATAATAGTGAAAATAAAGATAATAATAATAAGGGTGTAGGATTATGATTTTCACCTCAAACAATCAGGAATAATTTTTATTCAATTCAATTCACTTTTATTCAATTGATTGTAAGCCAGGAATTCCTAAATTATTCTAAAGCCTTTCCCAAGGTTGATAGAAAATACTAAGAATTATTAACTCGATATATCCCTATTCGAATTAGATAATTAATAGCTAAAATAGTTCAAGAATCCCCCACAATAAATAGACTTCACAATTCCCATGACTATATCCCTATCTCACGAAAATCATGATTATTCTCACAAGAGCTATGCCTAAATTTCATCTCCCGAATCCATAAAGACATTCAAAACAATTCAACTGTTGGCCAGACAATTAAAAAGCACTAAGAACAATGGGAAAAATCCAACTCAATACGAATAACGAGTAAATTGAAATAAAAATAAATAAATCAAACCGTCATGTAATCGACTACAATCACAATCCTACTCGAACAAATCTATAAAATTAGATGCGGAAAAATTAAGAAAAACCATAAGGGATACGTGGTCTTGTCGTCGCCCACAAATCTCTTCGTTTCTGCTCCTCTGGTGTCTCTGCCCTATCTATCGATCTCCCGGATGATAATCCCCTCAATTATGACCTTCAATGCTTATTTATAACTCTCCTCAGCCTCCAAAACGCGTCCGTGTGATTAGGTCGAGAACAGGCTCCAAAACGGGCCAGAAACGCGGCAATTTTTATCAAAACCGCCCCGTGGGCCGCGGCTCACTTAATATGTGCCGCGGCTCACGCTGTTCAGCGCAGATGTCTGGGCGTCTTTTTTCCTTCCTGGGCCGCGGCTCAGCATCTTTGTGCCGCGGCTCACAGTACAGTTGGTTCGGCATTTGCTGGTTGCCTTCGTGTGCCGCGGCTCACTTGGTTCGTGCCGCGGCCCCAGGCCAAAATTTGCCGTTTTCGCCCGTTTTTCATCGTTCGAGCTTCCGGACTCCAATTTCCTGCAAAACATAAAATAATAGTGCATTAAAAGCTCATTTATGCATTTTTAGGCTCAAAATGGATATAAACTAATGAAAAATAAGCGCATAAAAATACGCCTAACAAATACCCCCAAACTTGAGCCTTTGCTTGTCCTCAAGCAAAAATCAATTTTCAAACAAAAAGTATCATGAATGATCGTACAAATCCATAGTGCTCAACTTAATCAATACTACCCTGAAAATCTCAAAGAATAATACGAGTGTCGTAATAGTAAGTCACATCCATGGACACTGACTCCAAGAAGTAATCATTTTCAGTCCTAACCAATCGTTAATGAGGAAAATCAAGCTCAAAGATCAACAAGCATGAATTTAACCGACTGTCAATATGAAGGGTTAGATTAAACAAGCCAATTCGCCCAGTCCCACAGTCTAGTGGCAAAAATTTAAGAGTTTCATTGTCAAAATTAATCCTCGGACAGCATTCCCTTATGTATGATCATAATAATGATTCGAGTTAACCACTAGGTTCGGATCTCGGGATGTTTCATCAGGATAATCCTAGGGTGGATTTCCATTCTCATGTATTGGGGAACCGTTTGACGTAAAAGACACTCATGGGGCACATGGATGCTTCTAGTTACTAAGTCCCCCTCTACAGCGGAGAAAAAACTCGAATAGCAATTTCCACATGTCCGATTCAAGGTTGCTGTTTTACACGAAAGTAAACAACGGGTCGCGCGAATACCCCCGGTTACTAGGCTTCCCATCATCTGTTATGCGATATTTCTAAGCTACTAGTCTATTCAGGGTTGTCGTTTTACGCGAGAGTGAACAACGGGTTACGCGAATACCCCCGGTTACTAGCCTTCCCATCATCGGTAATGCGATATTTCTAAATCATTAGTCTATTCAGGGTTGTCGTTTTACGCGAGAGTAAACAACGGGTCACGTGAATACCCCCGGTTACTAAACTTCCCATCATAGAACATATAATATTCGACTTTTTGGGAAAGACTGTCCGACTCTAAACCCAATTTAAGTGCCAACACGACTCATGTGACTGGATAACTAGCTACGCGAAAAGTATAACCAACCATATAGATGGCGATTTGAAAACACGTATGTCTCCTTTCTTATCTGCTAATATTTCTACAAAAACAAAAAAAATTCGGACCTAAATGAATACTCTACGGAAACAGATATCGCTGACTGCAACTCGACTAAAACTCAACCGTTTCTTCCAAGAGAAATCAGTATCGTAACATCAGTTTTACACACGGAAGCACGAAAAATTCACGAAAAATGAAGCAATGATGAAATCGCAATTTATAACCAAGAAAAATTAAGAAAATATCGCATGCTTCAATTTATTCCACTGCACATAACATCGTCAACATTAAAACTCATGTGAAAATAAAAGAGATAAGGAAAAGAGAATCTTATTCCAAATGTCTTCTTGAACGCCAGCACATGTCGGAGTGGAATCATTTGTCAATCCATATTTCAAATGATGCTCAACATCACCAGGGACCCCCAAACTTTGTCTCTAGTCATGAAATAACTAAATACATTAAGTCAAGAAAGACTAGAATATGAAGGATAATAACTCATTGGGGTTAGAAATATAAATATTAGAGAAATAAGGGCCAACAAGAATACACGAATCCAAACGAAATAACAAAACAAAGAAGGAAAAATTATTAACGAAAAATCAAATAAAAACAACTAACTAGGAAGCAAGTAAAAATGATGGGTTGCCTCCCATCAAGCGCTCTATTTTACATCTTGAGCACGACGTGGCAAAAAAAAAATTTAACGTGGCTTCTTTCTAGGGAGATTGCCAAATACCCCCTTCTTGCAATCTATAAGCCTCTTATTCCACAAGGGAGGCTTTGATTCATGCCTGGTTGCCAAAAATAATGAGTAAGAATAATTATGCGGACAACTAAAAAATAGTGGAAGAATATAATAATGATAAGGTATGTAAAAATAAGCAGAGTTCAAATGGGTAAATAATAATAAAGACATATGAACAACCTCATTAGAACTCAAAGAATCAGCCTCAACAAAATCAAAAGTAATGGGGTCAATCTCTCCCATTATGGATTTAGGAAAAATTATGCTTGGCACCGTTAATAAAATTTTAGGCACAAAAGTGTTCACCTTATCATTCGAAGTTTGATGACAATTTAATGAAATTTCTTCAGAAACATCATCAATGGTAACTTCTTCTACAAGCTCATCACACTTTATGTAATTATCAGGTACTGGGGGATCGACCCTAAAACTCAGCATGTCTTTCTTCTCAACTTTCCCCTCAACTTCACTACTAAAGCGATGAGATGGAAAATAACCATAGTGAATCTCAAGACCGCGACTTGCACATTCTCGCTCAAGAGGGGTCCTATCAGGATTTTCAAGAGCGTCAACACAATGTTCAAACATGGTCTTTTGTTTCGGGGGAGGGGGCTGACTGACCCTATTAGGCAAATTATTAAGAACATCGAAATTTATGAAATGCCAAGGGTCACTATAATCAAAGGAAAACATAATGAAAAAATAAAAATATAGAGACTAAAGAAAAAAAAAATCTTCAAATTAAAATTAGAGTCGCTTGGTAATGACATTAGCGAAAAATCAGTCCCCGGCAACGGCGCCAAAAACTTGTTGTGAGGAAATCCCTCACACTATGCCGCAAGTGCACGGTGTCAACAAGTAATAAAGTGATGAGTAAGATATCGTTCCCTCGAGGACTGATTTCACTAAGTACCAAAATATAGTCAACTCACAATTTTATTTGAAGAACAATTATATGGAATTTATATCTAAACTAATTGCAGAAAAATAAATAGAAAATAATAATAGTGAAAATAAAGATAATGATAATAAGGGTGTAGGATTATGATTTTCACCTCAAACAATCAGGAATGATTTTTATTCAATTCAATTCACTTTTACTCAATTGATTGTAAGCCAGGAATTCCTAAATTATTCTAAAGCCTTTCCCAAGGTCGATAGAAAATACTAAGAATTATTAACTCGATATATCCCTATTCGAATTAGATAATTAATAGCTAAAACAGTTCAAGAATCCCCACAATAAATAGGCTTCACAATTCCCATAAGTATATCCCTATCTCACGAAAATCATTATTATTCTCACAAGAACTATGCCTAAATTTCATCTCCCGAATCCATAAAAACATTCAAAACAATTCAACTGTTGGCCAGACAATTAAAAAGCACTAAGAACAATGGGAAAAATCCAACTCAATACGAATAACGAGTAAATTGAAATAAAAATAAATAAATCACACCGTCATGTAATCAGCTACAATCACAATCCTACTCGAACACATCTAGAAAATCAGATGCGGAAAAATTAAGAAAAATCGTAAGGGATTCGTGGTCTTGTCGTCGCCCACAAATCTCTTCATTTCTGCTCCTCTGGTGTCTCCGCTCTATCTATCGATCTCCTGGATGATAATCCCCTCAATTATGACCTTCAATGCTTATTTATAACTCTCCTCAGCCTCCAAAACGCGTCTGTGTGATTAGGTCGAGAACAGGCTCCAAAACGGCCCAGAAACGCGGCAATTTCTATCAAAACTGCCCCGTGGGCCGCGGCTCACTTAATCTGTGCCGTGGCTCACACTGTTCAGCGCAGATGCGTGGGCGTCTTTTTTCCTTCCTGGTCCGCGGCTCAGCATCTTTTTGCCGCGGCTCACAGTATAGTTGGTTCGGCATTTGCTAGTTGCCTTCGTGTACCGCGACTCACTTGGTTCGTGCCGCGGCCCCAAACCAAAATTTGCCGTTTTCGCCCGTTTTTCATCGTTCGAGCTTCCGGACTCCAATTTACTGCAAAACATAAAAGAATAGTGCATTAAAAGCTCATTTATGCATTTTTAGGCTCAAAATAGATACAAACTAATGATAAATAAACGCATAAAAATACGCCTAACAAATACCCCCAAACTTGAGCCTTTACTTGTCCTCAAGCAAACATCAATTTTCAAACAAAAAGTATCATGAATGATCATACAAATCCATAGTGCTCAACTTAATCAATACTACCCTGAAAATCTCAAAGAATAATACGAGTGTCGTAATAGTAAGTCACATACATGGACACTGATTCCAAGAAGTAATCATTTTCAGTCCTAACCAATCGTTAATGAGGAAAATCAAGCTCAAAGATCAACAAGCGTGAATTTAACCGACCGTCAATATGAAGGGTTAGATTAAACAAGCCAATTCGCCCAGTCCCACAGTCTAGTAGCAAAAATTTAAGAGTTTCATTGTCAAAATTAATCCTCGGACAGCATTCCCTTATGTATGATCATAATAATGATTCGAGTTAACCACTAGGTTCGGATCTCGGGATGTTTCATCGGGATAATCCTAGGGTGGATTTCCATTCTCATGTATTGGGGAACCGTTTGACCTAAAAGACACTCATGGGGCACATGAATGCTTCTAGTTACTAAGTCCCCCTCTACAGCGGAGAAAAAACTCGAATAGCAATTTCCACATGTCCGATTCAAGGTTGCTGTTTTACGTGAAAGTAAACAATGGGTTGTAATACCCTCGCCTTTACTATTGTATTTTCTGATTTAAACCAAGTATTTTCGCACCATATCTGTATTGTTGTGACGAGTATATCGACGAATTATGTTAAGTTGGAATCATGGTCATTCATACTATATTAATTGTTGGGTGATATTGGGAGAATTTCATTTATGCTTGTTATAGAACTTAATGTACGTTAACCTATCTTCTTTACGTACGCTATGTACGTAGCCCTATGTACGTAACATTCATATGTTAACGTACGTAATGCGAGAGGTCTATCAACAGCCCGCCTTTCGGCGGGTGGGACCGAGCGGGGGTAGGTGGTCGGGAGTCGATCGCGACAGCCAAGTCAACGGCTATTACGTACGTAATAGCTATATATTTACGTACGTAACGATTTGCGTGTTTTAAGTCAGAGAGATCTGATGAAATTGATTACGTACGTAATGTTCATGAGATTACGTACGTAAGGGCTTTAACGTACGTTAACCCCTCTCTTTAACGTACGTAATGCCGATTTCAGGTTATAAAAATATGACTTGCCATTCATTTCTTGCTCGACCCATTCAACCTCCCAACTGAGAAAAACGATTCCCTTCCCTGCCAACTCCATTTCTAGCCCTTCTAACTTGTGTTGGAGCTTCAGCACTTGATTGGTGACTTGGAGATTTGGAGATTGAAGTGTGTACCTTGAAGTGTTGGCGTTGTTCTTCATTTTGAGGTTGGTCTTTCTTTAACTCATATTAAATCCATGCTTATGATGATGTTAGTAGATAAACACTTCAGATAATGTTAGTTTAAGCTAGTATAAACTTGATAAGTTGATTGAATCATGCTCAAACTAAGTGAAGATCAACATTTAAGGGTATTAGTGTTACTTTTTGTTGGACAATAACTTCATAATATGGTTGTGTTGATAATGATATATAAAACCTGATGTAAAACATGATAATGGGAAGTTGATTATAGTCTCAACACTAGGAACATGTTAAGGATGAAATCCTTAATGATTAGAAGTGAGAAATACTAAACTTGTCTTGCACATTCAATTGATTCTTGAAGGTAATATGGAACCATAATTTTGGCCTCTAAAACCAACACCTTTGTAATAAATTGTTGGAAGAATTATGTTAACCCTTTGAAGATAATTTTCACAAGATGGGGTGAAGTTACATTTAGAATTCCAAGCACCCAATGATATAACTAGACTTTTAATAAATTCTTCAAAAGTAAAACAATGGATTTTGATAGAAGGAAGTTGTAATCTTCATATGATCAAGTTAATCGATTTCGTTGATAACTTAAAAGGGTGTTAATCACTACATTAATATGTTGATAATGTTCTTAAGAGGATTGTATTGAATATGGTGATACAAATGCGGTAGATGAGTAGCCGAATTCCATTTCATTAATCCGTGTGTGTTAGGAGACGTAAATTAAGATGATGTTCTTAGTCCACTAAAAACTTGAACTTATGCTTTCATATAGGAATCAGTTTTAATGTAATTGTTGGTAAAATAATGAATAACGTAATTAAACACAAACTTATATCGTAATCGGAAGTGCCGATGATTTGAAAAGATGTTTTCACAATGTTACATTGGTAATAAACTGGACTTCAAATATTTGACATTAATGTTAGGATATGTGAATAAACATGATAAACATATGATGATTTGTAATAGGAACATTAAAGTGATCAATAGGATAATTGATTTATTCAAGTAAATTTATGAATATTGTTTATGTAATAATACCGTTATCGTACGAATGTGTTGTTGAATGAATTACATTTCATTCAAGGTTGCTTGTTCACGTGAATATTGTTAGACGAGGATACCGTTCGTTTGATAATTCACAGAAGGATTATTCATCTACGGAATTGAGGCAAGTTATCTTGCTTGGTTATAATGATGGTTGAATTCTTGTGATTATTATGCGTTTAGTGTGTATGAAATGTTCTGATAACCTATGATTCGTGATATGGTGATGCCCTTGATCGTATTATCATGGTGTTGGGATGTTAAACCCAAAATTACCGTTCTTGTTACCGGTGGTCCTTTTGAGCTTTGTTGACACTTCGGTGAGTCATTCGATTCCTTGATAAAGGTGTAATTCGTTGAGTTTCGTTGTCATGTTGTATCGTGACATCTCTGGAGTCATATCTACGCGTCGATTGGTTATGTGTAGGATTTTTAGCCGGGGACTTGATGATCATGCGTGGATGTTTTCCGCATTTAGATAGTGCACACGAGACGTAGTTCGTGAGGCCAATTATGTACATCGTCCCACGTATATTCTGGATTCCCTATACGAGGTGGACATGTGCACGGACACATTTCCGGATCGGGCGTACTGTGACGTCCGTCTTGAGCCATATTATATGGTCGTTCGTATATTTGGTTATGTTCGACAGTTGGGACTGACTGTTTATACGCCTTCGGGGTATATTCAGTAGTCGATTGTTTTCTTTGAGATTCGTATATATATGAATTGTATAATTTCATGAGAATTATTATCATGTATAGCTGACCCTGTGGTTTGGGGCGAAATACTTGTATTACAGGGCGAGGAAAGGGCAAGGCACAAGAGGAGCACAATGGCGACGGAGGGTTTTGAAGGATGCTATTTCGGGGGCCCCGAGTCTTTTGATGTTCGGTTATGTTTTATTGTGATTTTCATTTTACTTTGTGTCGGATGAATGTACTATAATCTGTTAGGTATTGTCCATCGTCATATGGTCTATACCGAATTTGGATCCTGTGTACGTTTGCTCGTATTAAAGACATGTATAACTTATACTCCACATCGGGGTTTTGATAAATATTGTGGTATGGTGCCACGTTGTCAGGTTGTAAGTGTATATCATGATATCGCCTGGTGGGTCCCGGTAGGGGTCCACGACACTGTAATAGCCACCGTTTTCGGGCTGTTACAGAAGATGGTATCGGAGAGTGTGTTTTCATTTTGAGTCATTGTAGAATCGAAATAGCATCAAGAAACCTTCGTGCCACGTGTAACCTATGCAAGCGCCTGACCCGTCGAATACGGTATGTTCTCATGAGCCATAATTTGATTACTGGCATGATATTGATGACGTATTGGTCTCTTTACTTATCTTGGCATCTTGCTAACATGTGGTAAAATTCATCTGTTTGAGGTAAACCTAAATTAATTATGTGATTGGAATTGTTTCGACTTGATGTTGATATGATATTGAGTGTGTAACACCTGCGGTGCCAGTGATTCTTTACGAACTGCTTTGTTGGATATGAAATTCCCGATTGCCATTAACTTAGCATGAATTATTATTGATAACTTGAACTGTACTTGTGACTTGATTCTTTCAGTATGGAAAGGAATCTGAGAGGCCGTGGCAGAGGGGGACGAGGCCGCGGAAGAGGCCGAATCCCGATACCATGAGCCAACAGACGCGCTGTAACACCCCGAGATATTCGGAATAATTACAGCGTCGTAAACCCTTTAGGTAAGGATTAACAAGGCTAATTTTAAAAAGAGTGTAAATATAAACCAATCGTACAACTGAAGTTTAAAGACATATTTGATTCCACCGATCAAAGAGTTAATTTATACAACCATATCGAAAGGACATTATTAAAACAGAAGTACTCGAGTACTAAACGAAACAATAAAACAACTCTCAACAACAATAACATCAATCACATCACTGACCCATCTCATCGTCCTGTCGGTACTGTGGCTGCCTCCCCGCTCCTCGACTACCTGAACATCAAAAACAATGTCCACCCCCGAAGGGGTTAGCAAAACAATGCTAGTACAAGTATCGTCATGCAATAAATCATTAACGCATCATAAAACATGCAAACGGACTTCCGCCACCGGAATCCAACGATGCGAATCCTCACGATTCCATCTACATAATACATGGTAATCCAGCGATCCAGCGCCCTCAGCATAGATCCCCATGATGATCCCGTCGGACCAAGGCATGGCGGAAAACCCGTCCAGCGATCCAGCGCCCTCAGCATAGATCCCCATGATGATCCCGTCGGACCAACGCATGGTGGACATTCGATCCAGCGCCCTCAGCATTGATCCTCATGACCCCCTCGGATCATTTATACCATAATCAATCAATATGCATACACATATGCATTTCAATATGTTCATCAATACGAACAAACAACAACGAATACCACGCGAATTTCCAGAAATACATCTCATATACAAAAATATGAACAAAACCATAAGCATGATAAATCAAACTCGACATATGATACTTGCCTCGAAAATGGCAAGGACGAAACACTTCAAAGATCTCGACACACTCGAAGGCCGCCTCCTTCGATCAACGTAACAAGCTCGAACCTTAACAAAAGGAACGATATACAAATCATCTCAAGTCGAACGATGGCCTAACAATTCGGTCTATGGCCGAAAAGCTCAAAATAACCAATCTGCCTGGACTGCTTAGCGTGCGCTACGTACTCTACGTAACGTGCGCTAAGCAGGCCTGTTAGCGTACGCTATCATGTAAGACTAGCGCGGCGCTAGTTATGAATCGGCGCTTTGAACCGGCCGATACATAACGTACGCTACGTACGTTTAATACGTTAACTGAACCCCGATAGCGCACGTTAACTCACACATGTTAGCGTGCGCTAATCTTGCATGGCAGAATACTGCAAACCGAAAACTGGGTTGAATGGTGAAGGACTCATGAATTCTACCATGATAATACAAGTTATCCTCGGGCATGTCATACTAATAAGGTTTGTGGAAGTTTTTATGGTTACGAAATACGAATATACGGATAGTCAACTCAACATCATAATTTATCTACGATCTCCAAGAAATAATCTAAGTTCCATTAGTTCTACGTTCTAAAACACATGATTCCATCGTGTAAAACGCATCAACTGGGTAAAATATCCGGTTACTGATCATAACTCGATTGAACATGCTTAGGAGTCCTTATAATAAGATGGTTCAAAGGTTCATACGATATATAGTGCCGATACGTCAAAAATATCCTTCTAACATGTGATGACCGATAATAAACGAAATACCAGCTATCCAAACATGATTCAAACTTCCTTAGGAACATTACTAACATTGGTGAAGAATCACCTACCTCAAGTAATGAAGAACACGGAGGAAAATGAAGCAATCCGATACCGAAAGCTTGAACACCAATCTCCAATGATATACGATCTTAAATCACGAATCAGGATGTTGATATGAAGTGTTTGGGGTGAAGGAAGTTATGTTCTAAGTGTAGGAATTCGGGTAATGAGAGTAGAGAAAACTGAAATCTCGAATAGGATGATGTCCTATTTATAATAAATGGCTATTAGCGCTAGACCTGTTCGTAGCGTGCGCTAACGGCTCACAGTCTAAACTGTACTCGGCACTTAGCGTGCGCTACGCATATACCTGTAGCGTGCGCTAAGGCGTTGACTCGGCTTTTCCCGAAAGCCGTCCAGGTACATCCGACACAATCCGACAAGGGTCCCCCGGCCAGATCTCACCTACCGCACGTCTCAATCGATTTGACCATGCATAGCGTGCGCTAATGACCATCTGTAGCGTGCGCTATGAATCCCCGTTAGCGTACGCTACACTCAGCCTGTAGCGTGCGCTACATGTACAGAATTTCAATCTCTAAAACACATACGCGAAATTATACACTCGACAACATCGGATTATGAAATATGGAGAATAGTACTTAGACACAAGTACAATTATTACAATATCACAAGTTCTAATTACATAACAGAAATCTCAGGTATTACATCCTTCCTCCCTAAAAAGAAGTTTCGTCCCGAAACTTAGGATGAAAACAACTCCGGATATTTAGCCTTCATACCGTCCTCCGTTTCCCAAGGGGCCTCTTCGACTCCATGTCGTGACCATTGTACTTTAACCAAATGTATTGGTTTATTCCTCAATTGCTTGATCCGGCTCTCAAGTATCTTGATTGGTCTCTCTTCGAAGGTGCCATCATTAGCTACCTCGATCTCGTCGAAATCAATGACGTGACTGGGGTCCGGTACATACTTCCGCAGTTGGGATACGTGAAACACATTGTGAACATGACTCAGCGATGGCGGTAAGGCCAACCGGTATGCTAAATCCCCAACTCTCTCTAAGATCTCAAATGGTCCGATATATCTCGGACTAAGCTTGCCTCTTCTCCCAAAACGGAAAATCCCTCGTGTAAAAGACACCTTCAATAGTATGTGGTCCCCAGCGTCGAAATCAAGAGGGCGACGACGTACATCGGCATAAGACTTCTGTCGACTCTGGGCAGTCAACAGTCTCTCTCGAATCAAGGCTATCTTCTCTTGAGTCTGAATAATCAATTCCGGTTCCGTCCCGATCAAATCTGAAGAATCATCCCAGCACAGGGGCGATCGGCATCTTCTCCCGTATAAAGCTTCAAATGGGGCCATCTTAATAGAAGCATGCCAACTGTTATTATAGGTGAACTCGATCAAGGGCAGGTGAACTTCCCAATCAGTCGACCAATCTAATGCACAAGCTCTAAGCATGTCTTCTACTGTCTGTATAGTTCTTTCAGACTGACCATCCGTTTGGGGATGATAAGTCCGTGCTAAAGCCGAGCTCGATCCCCAAAGCCCTGTGAATCGCTTTCCAGAAGTGTGACACGAAACGACCATCTCGATCCGAAATAATGGTCTTCGCCCCGCAATCTGACTATCTCCGCAATAAATATTCGTGCCAATCTCTCGGGTCCCCAAGTATCTTTAATTCCCAGGAAATGAGCTGACTTGGTTAGTCGATCAACTACAACCCAAATCACGTTCATTCCCGTTCTAGTCCTTGGCATACTAGTAATGAAGTCCATCGAGATATCCTCCCACTTCCACTCAGGGATCGGAAGAGGTCTTAACATTCCGGCAGGTCGTTGATGTTCAATCTTAACCTGCTGACAAGTCAAACACTTTGAAACGTACTCCGCTACGTCCTTCTTCATATTCCCCCACCAGAAGTTTTGCTTTAAATCTTTATACATCTTACTACCGCCTGGGTGAATAGAATCTGGCGCGCTCTGAGCTTCTTTCAAAATTGTCAGTCTCAATTCATAGTCCACTGGAACGAAAAGTCGACTCTGATATCTCATAATTCCATCGTCTTGTATCTCGAATCCTGGGGCATTTCCTTTCTTGACTTCGTCATATAATCGAAGAATCGAGAATCGCTCGATTGTTTAGACTTGATATCCTCGACTAGTGATGAAGTCGGCCCATCACATAAAGTTGTCCTTGGATTCCGGTGCCCATATTTCAATCCTCGCGGATCGCCTCGTTGAATACTGGTTTGGGATGTAAGTGCTTCCAACACTCGAAGAGAAACGGGTTTTCGGCTCAAAGCATCGGCTACTACATTTGCTTTCCCCGAATGATAGAGAATCTCCAAGTCGTAATCCTTGATCAATTCCAGCCACCTTCTCTGCCTCATGTTTAATTCTTTCTGACTGAAAATGTATTTGAGGCTCTTATGATCTGTAAAGATCTGACAATGAGTGCCGTACAAATAATGTCACCAGATTTTCAAGGCAAAGACCACAGCTGCTAGCTCCAGATCATGAGTCGGATAATTAACTTCATACGGTTTCAATTGCCGAGAAGCATAAGCAATCACTTTATCCTTCTGCATCAACACACAACCCAAACCCTGATTTGAAGCATCGCTGTATACCATGAATCTATCAGTTCCCTCTGGCAGTGCTAATATAGGTGCTGTCGTCAGTCTCCTCTTAAGTTCGTCAAAACCAGCCTGACATTTCTCATTCCACGTGAACTTTTGAGTTTTCTGTAACAGCTGAGTGAGCGGACGAGCAATTTTGGAAAATCCCTCTACAAAGCGGCGATAATATCCAGCAAGTCCTAAGAAGCTTCGGACTTCTTTCACGTTTTTAGGAGCTTCCCACTCCAAGATTGTTTCGACTTTCTTCGGGTCCACCTGAACTCAGTCGGATGATATCACATGCCCAAGGAAGGTTACTTCCTTAAGCCAAAATTCGCATTTAGAAAGCTTAGCATACAGCTGTTCCTTTCTCAAGATGCTCAAAACCACACGTAAATGTTCAGCATGTTCCTCTGCGTCCCTCGAATATATCAAGATGTCGTCAATGAAAACGACCACAAATTTATCCAGGTACTCCAAGAAAACCCGATTCATCAATTGCATGAATACCGCAGGAGCATTGGTAAGTCCAAATGGCATCACTACAAATTCATAATGCCCGTACCGGGATCTGAAAGCAGATTTCGGTATATCCGATTCCTTAATTCTCAACTGATGGTATCCTGATCGCAAGTCAATCTTCGAGAATATCCTTGCCCCTTGCAGTTGATCAAACAAGTCGTCGATCCGAGGTATAGGATACTTATTCTTGATTGTCATCTTGTTGAGCTCCCTGTAATCAATACACAGTCGGAGGGATCCGTCTTTCT
Organism: Orobanche coerulescens; assembly: GCA_033398695.1. Taxonomy (NCBI): domain Eukaryota; kingdom Viridiplantae; phylum Streptophyta; class Magnoliopsida; order Lamiales; family Orobanchaceae; genus Orobanche; species Orobanche coerulescens. The sequence continues at coordinate 85,971,674 of CM065817.1, forward strand.
TCCGGACAAAGAGAACGGGCGCTCCCCAAGGAGAAACGCTCGGTTGAATATAACCCTTCTGCAGCAATTCCTCTAGTTGTTTCTTGAGTTCATACATCTCGGTTGGCGCCATGCGGTATGGTGCTCTGGAAATAGGAGCTGCTCCAGGCTCTAATTCGATAGTGAATTCTACTTCTCTCTGCGGAGGTAATCCAGGTAGTTCGTCAGGAAAAACATCTGAGAACTCATTCACAACTGAAATAAATGAGAGCTCTACTCCTTCCTCTTTCTTCATGGCATAGCACCAGAGTCCCTGACACCCCTGTTTCAGTAATTTCACGGCTCTCATTGCCTTGATCAATTTTCCCGAGCTTCCCGGTCTCCATCGTCGGAATAAGTGTTCAGATCCGTCATCAGCAATGATGGAAATGACTCTCTCTCGGTAATTCAGCACAGCTCCATAACGGTTGAGCCAATCATCTCCGAGAATTAAATCGTCACCGTAGATGTCAACTACAATGAGATGCGATGGCCACTCTCTTCCTTCTATAGATACTGGGAAATCCCTAGCTTCTAGTGTTCCCACAATTTTCTCTCCGCTCGGTAATCCCACAACATAAGGTTCACAATTATACAAGCACGAGATGTTCAAACGATTAACACAGTTCAAAGATATAAAAGAATGCGTAGCTCCCGAATCGAACAAGACACTAACTGGTTGCAAAAGGATCTGAATCGCACTGATGCAACAAATTGTGTTCTCGATCATCGATTTCCTCATTTCATACAAAGCGTGGAGGAACGGACCCGACCTGGATACCTCTCTCTTCCCAACGTTACTTCGCGAAATCCACTCTGCGTCTGGTTCACACTTGTTTCCTTCGAATCGGCGCTGAGTGCGAGTACCAAAAGATCGGGTCGCTACCACAAAATGTTGCGCGATGTCCTTCTGTCCACACTCAAACAGTCACAAGAAAGCGCAAACAATCCCGTCGAACATGTCCTGTCTTGCCACAGCTTGTAACACTTCTTCCTATGTCGAAAGCGATGGTCTTGCCGGAACTTCTTTCCTCCTCGACTAGGATGCGGAGGTCTCTGGATGAGTGAAAAGAGGACCTGACACCGGCGGGCCCGCTATTCTTATTCTCCGCGAAGTTGCCCGACACCTTCGCTTTCTTTGCTTCCGCGATTTCTCTACTACCGCTTCCTTCATATCGTAGGCCAACGCCTTGTCCTCGAGCATCGCCTCAAGGTGGTACAATCAAATCCGGACATATATTGTGAATTTCCGCTTCATTCGCATGTCAAAATGGAAAATCCTTTCCGCCTCGGTCTGACTGTGGCGCACATAAGTCACCGGTGATTAAAAGTCTTAATCACTTCCGTCACGTATGCTTCCGAATTTTGGGGTGAGAAAACTCCCGAACTCGGGCCTCTCTAATCGGGCGAGGACAATACCGTGCCTCCATCATCAACTTGAATTGTCCGTCCAAGATTATGCTCCTCTGGTCGAATGGCCTCCCACCATCGAAAGCCTCCTGGTCAAAAGATACCGGGCGACCGAACCTTCCTATCGTTGGGACAGCTTAATCCCGCAAAAATCTTCTCTAATTCCTTCACCAATGATCCCACGAAAGCGTCTCGGTGGAACCGTCAAATTTCGGAGGATGCAATTTGACCACCTCGGTAAGCCATTTATCCCCCGATTATCCACGTTATTCTCTTTGTCCCATCGCCGTCGCATGCGATCCACAACTTGAGCAAATCCGGTTTATCCGGCAACCACTGTGAAGCACTCCGCACGTTAGGATCTGCATTATTATTTGCCGATCTCGCCGTCCCCTAATGTGAATCTGTTGACTAGCGGCTATCTCTCGGGGTAGATACCGACTCTTCTTGCCTTGCATTACCACGTCGCGTCCACGACCGCGTCCACGTCCACGACCTCCTCTCAACATACCGTAAACATAAATACTCAATATCCGTGACAAACTTTCTCAAAGTACATTCATTAATGTTTACAAGACGTGAATTAAATAAAACAAGAGTATTCGAGATTAGGAAACTTACAACCGCATCCACACGACGATGTTGGCTCAAGCAGATGATGTTACGAACGACCAATAATCATTAACGTAAATGCACTCCAACTAACCCGACTGCCAAGATATCCATAAATCTTAGCTCTGATACCATATTCTGTAACACCCCGAGATATTCGGAATAATTACAGCGCCGTAAACCCTTTAGGTAAGGATTTACAAGGCTAATTTTAAAAAGAGTGTAAATATAAACCAATCGTACAACTGAAGTTTAAAGACATATTTGATTCCACCGATCAAAGAGTTAATTTATACAACCATATCGAAAGGACATTATTAAAACAGACGTACTCGAGTACTAAACGAAACAAGAAAACAACTCTCAACAACAATAACATCAATCACATCACTGAGCCATCTCATCGTCCTGTCGGTACTGTGGCTGCCTCCCCGCTCCTCGACTACCTGAACATCAAAAACAATGTCCACCCCCGAAGGGGTTAGCAAAACAATGCTAGTACAAGTATCGTCATGCAATAAATCATTAACGCATCATAAAACATGCAAACGGACTTCCGCCACCGGAATCCAACGATGCGAATCCTCACGATTCCATCTACATAATACATGGTAATCCAGCGATCCAGCGCCCTCAGCATAGATCCCCATGATGATCCCGTCGGACCAACGCATGGTGGAAAACCCGTCCAGCGATCCAGCGCCCTCAGCATAGATCCCCATGATGATCCTGTCGGACCAACGCATGGTGGACATTCGATCCAGCGCCCTCAGCATAGATCCTCATGACCCCCTCGGATCATTTATACCATAATCAATCAATATGCATACACATATGCATTTCAATATGTTCATCAATACGAACAAACAACAACGAATACCACGCGAATTTCTAGAAATACATCTCATATACAAAAATATGAACAAAACCATAAGCATGATAAATCAAACTCGACATATGATACTTGCCTCGAAAATGGCAAGGACGAAACACTTCAAAGATCTCGACACACTCGAAGGCCGCCTCCTTCGATCAACGTAACAAGCTCGAACCTTAACAAAAGGAACGATATACAAATCATCTCAAGTCGAACGATGGTCTAACAATTCGGTCTATGGCCGAAAAGGTCAAAATAACCAATCTGCCTGGACTACTTAGCGTGCGCTACGTACTCTACGTAACGTGCGCTAAGCAGGCCTGTTAGCGTACGCTATCGTGTAAGACTAGCGTGCGCTAGTTATGAACTGACAGTTTGAACCGGCCGATACATAACGTACGCTACGTACGTTTAATACGTTAACTGAACCCCGATAGCGCACGTTAACTCACACATGTTAGCGTGCGCTAATCTTGCATGGCAGAATACTGCAAACCGAAAACTGGGTTGAATGGTGAAGGACTCATGAATTCTACCATGATAATACAAGTTATCCTCGGGCATGTCATACTAATAAGGTTTGTGGAAGTTTTTATGGTTCCGAAATACGAATATACGGATAGTCAACTCAACATCATAATTTATCTACGATCTCCAAGAAATAATCTAAGTTCCATTAGTTCTACATTCTAAAACACATGATTCCATCGTGTAAAACGTATCAACTGGGTAAAATATCCGGTTACTGATCATAACTCGATTGAACATGCTTAGGAGTCCTTATAATAAGATGGTTCAAAGGTTCATACGATATATAGTGCCGATACGTCGAAAATATCCTTCTAACATGTGATGACCGATAATAAACGAAATACCAGCTATCCAAACATGATTCAAACTTCCTTAGGAACATTACTAACATTGGTGAAGAATCACCTACCTCAAGTAATGAAGAACACGGAGGAAAATGAAGCAATCCGATACCGAAAGCTTGAACACCAATCTCCAATGATATACGATCTTAAATCACGAATCAGGATGTTGATATGAAGTGTTTGGGGTGAAGGAAGTTATGTTCTAAGTGTAGGAATTCGGGTAATGAGAGTAGAGAAAACTGAAATCTCGAATAGGATGATGTCCTATTTATAATAAATGGCTATTAGCGCGCGCTAGACCCTGTTTGTAGCGTGCGCTAACGGCTCACAGTCTAAATCAGACTCGGCACTTAGCGTGCGCTAGGCATATACCTGAACCGTACCCTCAGGCATAGACTCGGCTTTTCCCGAAAGCCGTCCAGGTACATCCGACACAATCCGACAAGGGTCCCCCGGCCAGATCTCACCTACCGCACGTCTCAATCGATTTGACCATGCATAGCGTGCGCTAATGACCCTCTGTAGCGTGCGCTATGAATCCCCGTTAGCGTACGCTACACTCAGCCTGTAGCGTGCGCTACATGTACAGAATTTCAATCTCTAAAACACATACGCGAAATTATACACTCGACAACATCGGATTATGAAATACGGAGAATAGTACTTAGACACAAGTACAATCATTACAATATCACAAGTTCTAATTACATAACAGAAATCTCGGGATTACACGCGCGAATGTGGAACAGAGTTCCGCAGGCAGTGATTCGCCTTCTAGGGACCAATCACACCACACTGGAGAGAATGCACGTGTTGATCCTTACACTGTGATGCAGGGCATGATGGCCCAGATGACCCAAATGGGTCAGCTGATGGAAGCTATGTAGAGGAATACTACTGGTCAATAGCAGGGACAACAGCCTCCGCCTTTGGTGCATGGCGGGATCGTGAGCCGGATTATTAGCGTCATATCACGACAGCGACCTCCGACTTTTGAAGGCTCATCTGAGCCTGCTGACATTGTACACTGGATAGAGCATTTCGAGAAACTGTTCGAGATGGAGTGCCCAGAGGAAAATCGAGTTGATGTGTCAGCCTACTACCTTAGTAAGAGTGCCCATACTTGGTGGCTTTCTGTGAGGCCTGCCGATGGCGCGAGTACTTGGGAGGAATTTAAGAATCTTATGCTAGATCGTTACTATCCTGCACCCCTCCGTGAAGCCAAACTGTCCGAATTACTGAACCCCGATCCATCGGAAGACGAGGATGTGTTAGCGATTGCTGAAAAATTCCAAGCACTTCTCCCTTTTGCTATCAGTTGTCCGTTGGGAAGCTGATAAGATCAAATATTTCCTCAAGAGGCTTAAAACCCAGAATGAGGATGCAATTACTCAATCACCACTGTACGACCCTACCGTAGTTTTTTGAGAAGGCTTTGGAGTATGAACTTACTGCGAAGGAGATTTCCAAGAAGCAGCCTCAGTTTTCCAACAAGAGATCCAGGAACCAGACCCAAGGAGACAGTAACCGGGGGATGTTCAAGAAGCCCCACCCTATACCAAATCCTTCTGAACGGCCACCTATGGCATCGAAACCGATAGGAACGCACTCTCGGGCAATCAGCTCACCTGTCGTGTGTTATAACTGTGGGGACCAGGGGCATATCAGTTCCAAGTGTCCGAAGCCGGCCGTTGCCTGTCACACTTGCGGGAAGAACGGTCATCATGCTCGCTATTGCAGGAGTGGACTCGGGCGTGCTCCAGTAGCATCTCTTGCTCCAGTACAGTCTTCTATTCAGGAACGTGCTCCTCCGCCCGCTTCTTACCAGACTACCGGGGCGAACAAATGGATGGGTCGTGGAAATCAAGCTGGTACACCTGCTTCCGGGGTTGCAAAACCCAGGGTCTACGAGATGAAGAAAGCGGATGATCACGAAGCCAGCATGATTGCAGGTACTCTCGAGATCCACTCTCAGCCCGTTTGTGTTCTTTTTGATACGGGTGCTTCACACTCCTTTTTGTCTACCTCTTGTTTGAGTCATTTTCAATTGAATCATGTTACCGATTGTGAACCTTATGTAATTGGTCTACCCGATGGTAGAAGAATTATTGGGAGTCGTGAAGTACAGAACTGTCCGATTCGCATGAACAACCGTGAGTGGTTGTCCGACCTGATTGTGGTTGATTTACCTAAAGATTGTAATACCCGAGATTTCTGATATGTATTTGGAACTTGTGATATTGTAATTGTTGCACTTTGATCTGAGTATTATTCTCCGTATTTCATAATCCGGTGTAGTTGAGCGTATGATTTCATGAATGTGATTTATAAATTGTGTTTCTGCGCTTGTAGCGCACGCTATCATCTAAGTGTAGCGTACGCTAACTTGGATCCATAGCGCACGCTACGAAGGAACCTTAGCGCACGCTATACGTGGTCAATATGACTGAGATGTGTGGTAGGTGAGATCAGGCCGGGGATCTTGGTCGGATTGTGTCGGAATGAACCTGGACGGCTTTCGGGAAAAAGCCAAGTCAACGCGTTAGCGCACGCTACTCACATGAGGGTAGCGCACGCTAAAGGCTGAGTACAGTGAAATCAGTAACGTTTCAAATAGCCGTTAGCGCACGCTATGAGTATGGACTAGCGCGCGCTAATAACCATTTTCTATATATAAGACAGCATCCTTTTTCATATTTTCAGATTTTTCACTCCCCCATTCGAATTCTTGAACTTAGAAAGACACTCTCTTCATTCTAAACACTTCTTGTCGGCATCCTAGCTCGTGTTGAAGATTGTAGATCATTGGAGGATTGGTGTTCGAACCTTCGGCGTTGGATTGCTTCGAATTTCCTCCTTGTTCTTCACTACTTTGAGGTAGGTGATTCTTCACCAATATTAGTAGTATTCTGAAGGACGTTTGATCATGTTTATCTAGTCAGTTAATTCGTTAATAGTCGAACATCATGTGTTAGAAGGATATTTTTGACGTTTCGGCACTTATTCTTCGTATAATCCTTTGAACCTTTTTAGTATATGGACTCCTAAGCATATTCATACCGATTATGACCAGTAGGTGGAGATTATCAAGTTTTTATGTTTTACACATTGGAATCATGCGTTTTGTAACGTAGGACGAAGGGAACTTAAGATACTTTCTCGAGATCAAGATGAATTATGGTGTAGTAATGATGATACGTATCCTGGTGTCTCGTAGTCATTTAATCCAAATATCTTTCATAAACCGTATGAGCATGATATGCACGGAGTTGGCATGTATTAACACTGAGGATTTCATGAGTTTTCATCACCTTTAGCTCAAGTTTTACCCGAGGATCGCCATGCACGATTAGCGCACGCTAAGATGTATATGTTAACGTGCGCTTATCGGGAATGAATAACGGCGCTACGTTGGATACGTAACGACGTTATATCATGAGGCGTAAGGGCCGATCGCTCGAGAAGACTCACAAGATACAGCTAGCGCACGCTAAACTCGGTCATTTGCGACGTTAGCGGCGGTAGCTTAGCGCACGTTACGTAGAGTACGTGAGCGCGCTAAGTGGTTCGCATGCAATTCATTTTTTTTAGAGCTTGCGGCCGTAAACCGGATTGTTAGACGTTCGTACGAATTGAGAGGAATTCTTTATTATTTCTTAGGTCCGAGCCTTTCATAGGGGACGATCGAGGGGCGGTGACATACGACGCGTGTCATTTGTTGGAGTATTTCCATTCTTGCCATTTTCGAGGCAAGTATCATATGTTGAGTTTGATTTATATTGGAACTTTGATCATGCTTATGGTTTTGTTCATGTTGTCAAATATGAGATGTATTTCTGTAATTTCTCATGGTATTCGTTGTTAATTGTTCGTATTGATGAACATATTGAAATGCATATATGTATGCATAATTGATTGGTTTATGGTATAAATGATCCGAGGGGGATCATGAGGATCTATGCTGAGGGCGCTGGATCGAATGTCCACCATGCGTTGGTCCGACGCGATCATCATGGGGATCTATGCTGAGGCCGCTGGATCGTTGGACGGGTTTTCCACCATGCGTTGGTCCGACGGGATCATCATGGGGATCTATACCAAGGGCACTGGATCGTTGGATTACCCTGTATTGTGTCGATGGAATCGTGAGGATTCACATCGTTGGATTCCGATGACGGAAGTCCGTTTTGCATGTTTTATGATGTACTGATGATTTATATATTATGATACTTGTACTAGCATTGTTTGCTAACCCCTTCGGGGGTGGACATTATTTTGATGTTCAGGTAGCCGAGGAGCGGGGAAGCAACCACAGTACCGACAGGACGATGAAATGGCTCAGTGATGTGGTTGATGTTTATTGTTATTGTGATTTGTCTTCTTGGTTCATTTAGTACTCGAGTACGTCTGTTTTAATAATGTCATTTCGATTTGGTTGTATAAGTTTATTCATTGGATCAGTTGAACCAAATCTGTATTTTGAACTTCAGTTGTACGATTGGATTATATTTACATTTCTTTTAAATTAGCCTTGTAAATCCTTACTTAAAGGGTTTACGGCACTGTAATTATTCCGAATATCTCGGGGTGTTACAGAATATGGTATTGGAGCTAAGATTCATGGATATCTTGGCAGTAGGGTTAGTTGGGTCTGTTTACGTTATTTGATTATTGGGTCGTTTGTAACATCACTGCTGAGCCAGCATCGTCGTGTGGACCGTGGTTGTAAGTTTCCTAATCTCAAATACTACTGTTTTATTTAATTCATGTTTTGTGAACATTGATGGACGTACTTTTAGAAAGTTTGCCCTGGATATTGAGTATTTGTGTTTACAGTATGTTGAGAGGAGGTCGTGGACGCGGACGCGGTCGTGGACGCGGATGTGGAAATGCGAGACAAGAAGATTCGGTGTCTACCCCAGAAATAACCGCTAGCTGAACGGATTCCCATTCCGGGGGACAACAGGGATCAACAAATAATAATGCAGATCCTAACGTGCCGGGAGTGCTTCAGCAGGTGGTTGCTCAAATAAACCAGTTTGCTCAAGTTGTGGATCGCATGCAGACGGCGATGGGACAGCAGCATAACGTGGATAATCTGGGAGATAAATGGCTTACTGATGTGATCAAATTTCATACTACGAGATTTGACGGTTCTCACGAGACGCTTTCTTGGGATCACCGGTCAAGGAGTTAGAGAAGATTTTTGGGATTAACTATCCCAACGACGAAAGGTTCCGGCCGCAAGATCTTCTGACGGGGGAGGCTTTCGACTGGTGGGAGGCCATTCGACCTGAAGAGCATAATGTCGACTGGACAGAGTTCAAATTAATGATGGAAGCGCAGTATTGTCCCCGCCCAGTTAGAGAGGCCCGAGTCCGGGAGTTTTTCTCACCATAAAATTCAGAAGCATCTGTGATGGACGTGATTAAGACTTTTAATCACCAGCTGACTTATGTGCGTCACTTGGTCAGAACCGAGGTGGAGAGGATTTTTCATTTCGACATGCGAATGAAGCCGGAAATTCAGCAATATATGTCCGGATTTGATTGTACCACTTTGCGACAGTATCAGGACAAGGCGCTGGCCTATGATATGAAGGAGGCGGCAGTAGAGAAATCAACGGAAGCAAAGAAGCAGAAAGTGGCTGGCAACTTCACGGAGAATAAGAGTAGTGGGCCTCGCAGGGGCCAGTCCTCCTTTCATTCATCCAGGAGGCCTCCGCATCCTTCTCGAGGAGGAAAGAAGTTCCGGGCAGCACCAACCGTTTCAGACGCAGGGAAGAAATGTTATAACTGTGGCAAAGCGGGGCATGTTCGACGTGACTGTTTTGCGCCTGCTGTGACCTGTTTCGAGTGTGGATAGGAAGGGCATCGCGCTATATTTTGTGGAAATGTGACCCGACCTTTTGGTACTCGCACTCCTGTACCAGTTCCGAAGGAAACTAGTGTAAACGAGACGCAGCAAAGCGGTTTCCCGCAGTAGAATGTTGGGAAAAGAGAGGCATCCAGCGCTGGGTCCGTTCCTCCGCGTATTTACGAGATGAAGAAGGATGATCAGAAAACAACTGTTGCATCAGGTACGATTCAGATCCTTTTGCAACCAGTTAGTGTCTTGTTCGATTCGGGAGCTACGCATTCTTTTATATCTTTAAACTGTGTTAATCGTTTGAAAATCTCGTGCTTGTATAATTGTGAACCTTATGTTGTGGGATTACCGAGCGGAGAGAAAATTGTGGGAACCCTGGAAGCTAGAGATTTTCCAGTGTCTATAGGAGGGAGAGATTGGCTATCGAATCTTATTGTAGTTGACATCTACGGTGACGATTTAATTCTCGGAGACGATTGGCTCAATCGTTATGGAGCTATTCTGAATTACCGAAAGAGAGTCATTTCTATCATTGCTGATGACGGATCTGAACACTTATTTCGAGGATGGAGACTGGGAAGCTCGGGAAAATTGATCAAAGTAATGAAAGCCGTGAAATTACTGAAGCAGGGATGTCATGGACTTTGGTGTTATGCCATGAGGAAAGAGGAAGGAGTAGAGCTCTCATCTATTCCAGTTGTGAATGAATTCTCTAATGTATTTCCTGACGAACTACCTGGGTTACCTCCGCAGAGAGAGGTGGAATTCACTATCGAATTAGAGCCTGGAGTCGCTCCTAATTCCAGAGCACCATACCGCATGGCGCCAACCGAGATGTATGAGTTAAAGAAGCAATTAGAGGAACTATTACAAAAGGGTTATATTCAACCTAGCGTTTCTCCTTGGGGAGCGCCCGTTCTCTTTGTCCGGAAGAAAGACGGATCCCTTCGACTGTGTATTGATTACAGGGAGCTCAATAAGATGACGATCAATAATAAGTATCCTATACCTCGGATCGACGACTTGTTTGATCAACTGCAGGGGGCTAGGGTATTCTCGAAGATTGACTTGCGATCAGGATACCATCAGTTGAGAATTAAGGAATCGGATATACCAAAGTCTGCTTTCAGGTCCCGGTACGGGCATTATGAATTTGTAGTGATGCCATTTGGACTTACCAATGCTCCTGCGATATTCATGCAATTGATGAATCGGGTATTCTTGGAATACTTGGATAAATTTGTAGTCGTCTTCATTGATGACATCTTGATATATTCGAAGGACGCAGAGGAGCATGCCGAACATTTGCGTGTGGTTTTAAGCACCTTGAGGAAGGAACAGGTGTATGCAAAGCTTTCAAAATGCGATTTCTGGCTTAGGGAAGTAACTTTCCTTGGGCATGTGATATCAGCTGACGGAGTTCAGGTGGACCCGAAGAAAGTCGAAGCAATCTTGGAATGGGAAGTTCCTAATAACGTGAAAGAAGTCCGAAGTTTCCTAGGACTTGCTGGATATTATCGCCGCTTTGTAGAGGGATTTTCCAAAATTGCTCGTCCGCTCACTCAGCTGTTACAGAAAACTCAAAAGTTTACGTGGATGAGAAATGCCAGACTGGTTTTGATGAAGTTAAGAAGAGACTGACGACAGCACCTATATTAGCGTTACCAGATGGGACTGATGGATTCATGGTATACAGCGACGCTTCAAATCAGGGTCTGGGATGTGTGTTGATGCAAAAGGATAAGGTGATTGCCTATGCTTCTCGGCAATTGAAACCGTACGAGGTTAATTACCCGACTCATGATCTGGAGCTAGCAGTTGTAGTCTTTGCATTGAAAATTTGGGGACATTATTTGTACGGCACTCATTGTCAGATCTTTACAGATCATAAGAGCCTCAAGTATATTTTCAACCAGAAAGAATTAAACATGAGGCAGAGAAGGTGGATGGAATTGATCAAGGATTACGACTTGGAGATTCTCTATCATCCGGGGAAAGCAAACGTAGTAGCCGATGCTTTGAGTCGTAAGCCTGTTTCTCTTCGGGTGTTGGAAGCACTTACGTCCCAAACCAGCATTCAACGGGAACTGATCCGCGAAGGGATTGAAGTATGGGCACCAGGAATCCAAGGGCAACTATATGTGATGGAACTGACTTCGTCACTAGTCGAGGAGATCAAATCTAAGCAGTTGAACGATTCTCTGATCCTTCGGTTATGTGACGAAGTAAAGAAAGGAAAAGCCCCAGGATTTGTGATACAAGATGATGGAGTTCTGAGATTTCAGAGTCGACTTTCCGTTCCCGATGATGATGATTTGAAACGGGTAATTCTGAAAGAAGCTCATAGTGCACCTTATTCTATCCACCCGGGCAGCAGTAAGATGTACAAGGATCTAAAACAAAACTTCTGGTGGGGGAATATGAAGAAGGACGTAGCAGAGTACGTTTCGAAGTATTTGACTTGTCAGCAGGTTAAGATTGAACATCAGCGACCTGCCGGAATGTTAAAGCCGCTTCTGATCCCTGAGTGGAAGTGGGAGGATATCTCGATGGATTTCATCACCAGTATGCCAAGGACTAGAAAGGGAATGAACATGATTTGGGTTATAGTTGATCGACTAACCAAGTCAGCTCATTTCCTAGGAATTAGAGATACATGGGGACCCGAGAGATTGGCGCGAGTATTTATTGCGGAGATAGTCAGATTGCATGGGACGCCGAAGACCATTATTTCGGATCGAGATGGTCGCTTCGTGTCGCACTTCTGGAAGGCAGTTCACAAGGCTTTGGGGACTGAGCTCAACTTTAGCACGGCTTATCATCCCCAAACGGACGATCAGTCCATAAGGACTATACAAACAGTAGAAGACATGCTTAGAGCTTGTGCTTTGGAATGGTCAACTGATTGGGAAATTCATTTGCCATTGATTGAATTCACCTACAATAATAGTTGGCATGCTTCTATTAAGATGGCACCATTTGAAGCTTTGTACGGGAGAAGATGCCGATCACCCCTGTGCTGGGATGATTCTTCGGACTTGATCGGGACGGAACCGGAATTGATAGTTCAGACTCAAGAGAAGATAGCTTTGATTCGAGAGAGACTGTTGACTGCCCAGACTCGACAGAAGTCTTATGCAGACGTACGTCGTCGCCCTCTAGAGTTCGACGCTGGGGACCATGTACTATTGAAGGTGTCTCCTACACGAGGGATTTTCCGTTTTGGGAGGAGAGGTAAGCTAAGTCCGAGATATATCGGGCCATTTGAGGTCCTAAAGAGAGTTGGAGATTTAACATACAGGTTGGCCTTACCGCCATCGCTGAGTCACATTCACAATGTGTTTCACGTATCTCAATTGCGGAAGTATGTACCGGACCCCAGTTACGTCATTGATTTCTACGAGATCGAGATAGCTAATGACGGCACATTCGAAGAGAGACCAATCAAGATACTTGAGAGTCGGATCAAACAATTGAGGAATAAACCAATACACTTGGTTAAAGTACAATGGTCACGACACGGAGTTGAAGAGGCCACTTGGGAAACGGAGGATAGTATGAAGACTAGATATCCGGAGTTGTTTTCATCTTAAGTTTCGGGACGAAACTTCTTTTTAGGGAGGAAGGATGTAATACCCGAGATTTCTGATATGTATTTGGAACTTGTGATATTGTAATTGTTGCACTTTGATCTGAGTATTATTCTCCGTATTTCATAATCCGGTGTAGTTGAGCGTATGATTTCATGAATGTGATTTATAAATTGTGTTTCTGCGCTTGTAGCGCACGCTATCATCTAAGTGTAGCGTACGCTAACTTGGATCCATAGCGCACGCTATGAAGGAACCTTAGCGCACGCTATACGTGGTCAATATGATTAAGACGTGTGGTAGGTGAGATCAGGCCGGGGATCTTGGTCGGATTGTGTCGGAATGAACCTGGACGGCTTTCGGGAAAAAGCCAAGTCAACGCGTTAGCGCACGCTACTCACATGAGGGTAGCGCACGCTAAAGGCTGAGTAGAGTGAAATCAGTAACTTTTCAAATAGCCGTTAGCGCACGCTATGAGTATGGACTAGCGCGCGCTAATAACCATTTTCTATATATAGGACAACATCCTTTTTCATATTTTCAGATTTTTCACTCCCCCATTCGAATTCTTGAACTTAGAAAGACACTCTCTTCATCCTAAACACTTCTTGCCGGCATCCTAGCTCGTGTTGAAGATTGTAGATCATTGGAGGATTGGTGTTCGAACCTTCGGCGTTGGATTGCTTCGAATTTCCTCCTTGTTCTTCACTACTTTGAGGTAGGTGATTCTTCACCAATATTAGTAGTATTCTGAAGGACGTTTGATCATGTTTATCTAGTCAGTTAATTCGTTAATAGTCGAACATCATGTGTTAGAAGGATATTTTTGACGTTTCGGCACTTATTCTTCGTATAATCCTTTGAACCTTTTTAGTATATGGACTCCTAAGCATATTCATACCGATTATGACCACTAGGTGGAGATTATCAAGTTGTTATGTTTTACAAATTGGAATCATGCGTTTTGTAATGTAGGATGAAGGGAACTTAGGATACTTTCTCGAGATCAAGATGAATTATGGTGTAGTAATGATGATACGTATCCTGGTGTCTCGTAGTCATTTAATCCAAATATCTTTCATAAACCATATGAGCATGATATGCACGGAGTTGGCATGTATTAACACTGAGGATTTCATGAGTTTTCATCACCTTTAGCTCAAGTTTTACCCAGTAGTGACTGCCATGCACGATTAGCGCACGCTAAGATGTATATGTTAACGTGCGCTATCGGGAATGACTAACGTGCGCTACATTGGATACGTAACGTACGTTATATCATCGTGCGAGGGCGTTGCTCGTGAGAATATCACAAGACAGCTAGCGCACGCTAAACCTGGTCATTTGCGTACGTTAACGGGCAGGCTTAGCGCACGTTACGTAGAGTACGTAGCGCGCGCTAAGTGGTTCAGACAGAATTCATTTTTTTTAGAGCTTGCGGCTGTAAACCGGATTGTTAGATGTTCGTACGAATTGAGAGGAATTCTTTATTATTTCTTAGGTCCGAGCCTTTCATAGGGGACGATCGAGGGGCGGTGACATACGGACGCGTGTCATTTGTTGGAGTATTTCCATTCTTGCCATTTTCGAGGCAAGTATCATATGTTGAGTTTGATTTATATTGGAACTTTGATCATGCTTATGGTTTTGTTCATGTTTTCAAATATGAGATGTATTTCTGTAATTTCTCATGGTATTCGTTGTTAATTGTTCGTATTGATGAACATATTGAAATGCATATATGTATGCATAATTGATTGGTTTATGGTATAAATGATCCGAGGGGGATCATGAGGATCTATGCTGAGGGTGCTGGATCGAATGTCCACCATGCGTTGGTCCGACGGGATCATCATGGGGATCTATGCTGAGGCCGCTCGATCGTTGGATGGGTTTTCCACCATGCGTTGGTCCGACGGGATCATCATGGGGATCTATACCAAGGGCGCTGGATCATTGGATTACCCTGTATTGTGTCGATGGAATCGTGAGGATTCACATCATTGGATTCCGATGACGGAAGTCCGTTTTGCATGTTTTATGATGTACTGATGATTTATGTATTATGATACTTGTACTAGCATTGTTTGCTAACCCCTTCGGGGGTGGACATTGTTTTGATGTTCAGGTAGTCGAGGAGCGGGGAAGCAACCACAAGCACGGCTGTGACGATGAAATGGCTCAGTGATGTGGTTGATGTTTATTGTTATTGTGATTTGTCTTCTTGGTTCATTTAGTACTCGAGTACGTCTGTTTTAATAATGTCATTTCGATTTGGTTGTATAAGTTAATTCATTGGATCAGTTGAACCAAATCTGTATTTTGAACTTCAGTTGTACGATTGGATTATATTTACATTTCTTTTAAATTAGCCTTGTAAATTCTTACTTAAAGGGTTTACGGCGCTGTAATTATTCCGAATATCTCGGGGTGTTACAAAGATGATGTAATCTTGGGTATCGACTGGATGAATCGTCACAATGATGTGCTTAGCGTCCGTAAGCGAATGGTGACCGTCACATCTGACGATGGCGTCGAGTGTATTTTTCGGGGTGATAATCCCAATCATTCTGGGAGAGTCATCAGCGCTATGAAGGCTGTGAGATTACTGAACCAGGGATGCATTGGTTATTGGTGTTACATGACCAAGACAACTGACCGACCAGAGAATTGGTTGATATTCTAGTAGTTCGAGACTATCCAGATGTATTTCCAGAAGAGCTTCCAGGAATACCCCCACAGCGAGAGGTAGAATTCACCATTGAGTTGGAGCCAGGGACGTCCCCACTTTCGAAAGCACCATATCGTATGGCCCCAACTGAGATGCAGGAGTTGAAAAGACAACTTGAGGAGTTAACTGAGAAAGGATATGTTCGACCCAGTGCATCCCCTTGGGGAGCGCCGGTGTTATTCGTACGGAAGAAGGACGGATCGCTGCGTTTGTGTATTAATTACCGTGAGCTGAACAAAGTAACAATTAAGAACAAATATCCTTTACCTCGCATCGATGATATATTCGATCAGCTCCAGGGAGCTGCCATATTTTCCAAGATCGACTTGAGATCCGGGTACCACCAATTACGGATTCGAGAGTCTGACGTCCCGAAGACAGCTTTTCTCACTCGCTATGGACATTATGAGTTCGTTGTCATGCCATTCGGACTGACTAATGCACCCGCAGTATTCATGGAATTGATGAATCGAGTTTTTATTAATTATCTGGATCGTTTTGTAATCATTTTTATTAACGACATCCTGATCTACTCTCGTGATCATGAGGAGCATGAGTGTCACCTCCGCCAGGTTCTCGATGCATTAAGGCGAGAACAACTCTATGGAAAATTTTCTAAGTGTGAATTCTGGATGTCTGAAGTTATTTTCCTGGAACATGTAATATCAGCAGATGGAGTGAGAGTGGACCCACAGAAGACAGAAGCTATCCGAGACTGGCTACCTCCGAAGAACGTAAAGGAAGTTCGTAGTTTTCTGGGTCTAGCAGGATATTACAGACGATTCGTGGAAGGATTTTCCAAAATTGCTCAACCGATGACTAATCTGTTGAGAAAAAATAAGTACTTGTGGTCGGAAGCATGTCAGCAAAGTTTTGATGAACTCAAAAGTCGATTGATTTCAGCACCTGTTTTGGTACTACCTAAAGGAACGGAAGGATTCGTGGTATATAGCGATGCATTAAGACAGGGCCTTGGCTGCGTATTAATGCAGGATGGGAAAGTGATTGCCTATGCGTCCAGACAGTTGCGTCCTTACGAGGTCAACTACCTGACTCATGATTTGGAGTTAGCAGCCGTAGTGTTTGCTTTAAAAATCTGGCGCCACTATCTGTATGGAGTTACCTGCCGGATTTTTATGGACCACAAGAGCCTAAAGTATATTTTTACCCAAAAGGAGTTGAATATGAGACAAAGGAGGTGGTTAGAGCTAATCAAAGACTATGATATTGAGATCCTTTATCATCCAGGCAAGGCAAACGTGGTTGCCAATGACTTGAGCCGCAAGACGGTGCAGGAGCAGATACTGGCTCGTTTGACCGCCCAAAGGGAGTTGCAATTAGAGTTCATGAGACTAGAGATTGAGGTCTGGTTACAACGCATTCAGGGACAACTGTGCACGCTTGAGATTTCATCATCCCTTGATGAGATGATCAGGACGAAACAAATGACGGACCCACTCTTATCCAAACTTCAAGGAGAAATCGATCAGGGGAAGGCCCCTGGATTTGTGGTTCACGAGGATGGATTGATACGCTTTAAAAACCGAGTATGTGTACCAGCAGACGAAGAGTTGAGGAATACTATTTTGAAGGAGGCTCATGCTACCCCGTATTCCATACACCCGGGATCGAACAAAATTTATAAGGATTTGAAGCCGTATTATTGGTGGCGTAACATGAAACGGAAGGTTTCCGAATTCGTTTCGAAATGTTTGATGTGTCAGCAGGTCAAGATTGAGCATCAACGACCAGCTGGCATGATGAAACCGCTTCCAATTCCCGAGTGGAAGTGGGAAGACATATCGATGGATTTTATTACTAGCTTGCCGATGAGCCGTCGAGGCATGAATACAATTTGGGTGATTGTGGATCGATTGACTAAATCAGCCCACTTCTTGGAGATCAAGGATACGTGGGGCCCTGAGAGATTGGCCCAGTTATTCATCAAAGAGATTGTGAGACAGCATGGTACCCCTAAGAGTATTGTATCAGATCGTGACAGACGGTTCGTGTCGCACTTCTGGAAGGCGGTTCATCGTGCGATGGGTACATAGTTGAACTTCAGTATGGCTTTTCATCCTCAGACCGACGGTCAGTCTGAGAGGACTATTCAAACTCTAGAGAATATGTTGAGGGCATGTGCTCTCGATTGGAAGCCCGACTGGGAAGCCCAACTACCGTTGGTAGAATTCACATATAATAACAGCTGGAACGCCTCGATCATGATGGCACCTTATGAGGCATTGTATAGTCGTCGTTGTAGGTCCCCTTTGTGTTGGGACGATTTGTCTGAATCTATTGGTACGGAACCTGATATGTTATTGGCAGCCCGCGAGAAGATTTCCCTGATCAAGAGTCGTCTATTAACGGCCCAAAGCCGCCAGAAATCATATGCAGATAATCGTCGATGACCACTCGAGTTTGAGGTTGGTGACCATGTACTAGTCAAAGTATCTCCTACTCGAGGTGTTTTCCGATTCGGGAAGAAAGGCAAGTTGAGCCCAAGGTATATTGGTTCGTTTGAGATCCTGGAATGAGTAGACGACCTAGCCTATCGTTTAGCATTACCACCAGCTTTGAGCCGGATTCACAACGTATTCCATGTATCTCAGTTAAGGAAGTATGTTGCTGACCCAAGTCATGTTATTCAATTCGACGAGGTCGAAATAGCCGATGACCATTCGTATGAAGAACGGCCTGTGCAGATACTTGAGAGAAGAATTAAACAGCTGAGGAACAAGGTGATTCCCTTATTAAAAATTTAGTGGTCGAGACATGGAGTCGAGGAATCTATGTGGGAGACTGAAGATAGCATGCGAGAGAAATACTCCGAGATGTTTACCACTTAGTTTCGGGGACGAAACTCCTTTTAAGGGAGGGAGTATGTAATACCCTCGCCTTTACTATTGTATTTTCTGATTTAAACCAAGTATTTTCGCACCATATATGTATTGTTGTGATGAGTATATCGACGAATTATGTTAAGTTGGAATCATGGTCATTCATACTATATTAATTGTTGGGTGATATTGGGAGAATTCCATTTATGCTTGTTATAGAACTTAACGTACGTTAACCTATCTTCTTTACGTATGCTATGTACGTAGCCTTACGTACGTAACATTCATATGTTAACATACGTAATGCGAGAGATCCATCAACATACCGCCTTTCGGCGGGTGGGACCGAGCGGGGGTAGGTGGTCGGGAGTCAATCCCGACAGCCAAGTCAACGGCTATTACGTACGTAATAGCTATATATTTACGTACGTAACGATTTGCGTGTTTTAAGTCAGAGAGATCTGATGAAATTGATTACGTACGTAATGTTCATGAGATTACGTACGTAAGGGCTTTAACGTACGTTAACCCCTCTCTTTAACGTACGTAATGCCGAGTTCAGGTTATAAAAATGTGACTTGCCATTCATTTCCTGCTCAACCTATTCAACCTCCCAACTGAGAAAAACGATTCCCTTCCCTGCCAACTCCGTTTATAGCCCTTCTAACTTGTGTTGGAGCTTCAACACTTGGTTGGTGACTTGGAGATTTGGAGATTGAAGTGTGTACCTTGAAGTGTTGGTGTTTTTCTTCATTTTGAGGTTGGTCTTTCTTTAACTCATATTATATCCATGCTTATGATGATGTTAGTAGATAAACACTTCACATAATGTTAGTTTAAGCTAGTATAAACTTGATATGTTGATTGAATCATGCTCAAACTAAGTGAAGATCAACATTTAAGGGTATTATTGTTACTTTTTGTTGGACAATAACTTCATAATATGGTTGTGTTGATAATTGTAACATCCCCAAAACCGTATGAGAATATTACACGCCGTAGACCCTTTCCACAAGAATCTACCAGGCTAAACATCCATAAACAACCAAATGCTTGCCCGGCCAGGGCTGAGCAATATAATAATAGAGACCGTTAAGGTCACTTACACATAAACACACAGACCGATGAGGTCACACAACTCCATCAACAGAACTGACTAACAACATTACCCACACAGGGGTCGAAACACAATACAGCGGAAGACTGAATCAACTCTATTAATACAACCAAACTCTACCAACTCTCGACTCTTGATTAGTATCGCAGCTCGTCATCCCCTTGTGCCAATCCTGTGATCGCCTCCCGAACTCCGCATGTACCTGGACGCAGAACAGACATCCACCCCCCGAATACTCGGGGGTTAGTAAAACTCCACTGTTTTACTAGTGCAAGTATCAAACCATACGAAATGTAACAAGCAAATAGCAACTACGAATTTAATACGGAAATCAATTATCAAAATGTTCCCGAGAAGTTTTAGAATTTCGAACTCAAATAATAGATATTTGAAAAGGAACACATCATCTCGGGAATTTTTTTTTAAAATAGAAATTCTTTTGGACCTCGAGTCCCAATTTACAAAACCTTTTCGAAAACATTAGGGCCTTAGCCCGATTCTCGTTTCAAAGCATACAAAATAATAAATCATTATGAGTCCGAGATCCATATTTAAAATGTTACCCGAACCATCACGGCTACACGATCATTGCTCGTACACATCATGTACCGAACTCCGGAGGCCTCAACGGACCCTACCCGGTCACAACATCGTTCGTACACATCATGTACCGAACCCCAGAGGCCTCCTCAGACCCTACCTGGATCACACACCTTGTCCGTACACGTCATGTACCGACCTGCAGGCCTCGCGACCTTACGGTTCACACACTTTGTTCGTACACATCATGTACCGAACTCCGGAGGCCTCGCGACCCTACCTGGATCACACACACATCGACTCGACACAATTCATAATCATTAAATGTCAAGTCATTCCACATTACACCGAAATGTACAATCAAGCATGTAAACCAAAACAACACAAACATCATGATCATCACAACGACTCTTAACCAACATAACACACATTCGGTACACAATGCATTGAACAAACACGTGTATAACCATCTCATATGTACATCGCAATCTTTCACAAATGGCACAACGCCTAACACGTATACCAATATATCACTATTATCACAAAGCCTTCAAATTTCGTAAAACACAACCAACTCAAACGGAACATATTCACGGAGGCAAACAAAATCGTCATACATATCATACGTAATTACTATTCACAAGATACAAGTCGTATAATAAGATACTTGCCTCGAAACCACGACGCGGAGAATCGGCCGAAGTAGGTTGGCACGAGCTGATTACGAACTCGCCGACTCCACCGAACGACAATCCACAACAATGAACTACGAACGAAAACAATAACAACGAAAATGAATTCCAAAGTACGACCCAAAGCCGCTGAATTCAAAGAACAAATGACGAAGGTTCAAGGATTTCCCCCAAAACGGCCAAGAACACGATTCGTCTCGTCAAAACCCGAAAACGGAATTCCAAGTTGAAATATGGATATACAATCCATAGAATATGTTTAACAACATCATTTAACCATAATCGATCCATCGAAAACGGATGAAGAACGAGATCGGGGACAAATCTCCCAAAAAGTCAATTTGAAGGAAATTGAGAAATATACTTCGATTCGACGAATAACAATAGATTAAATGATGTTAAACACAAGAATACTATCAAGAGTAATCATACCCATCATGAATTAATCAACAACACGGAACGAATCGGACGAAAATGCAAAAATCCCCAAATTCACGAAATTAGGGTTCTAAGGAAGATTACCTTGATTCGCTGGATCAAAGGTTGATAACGGACGACTGATTGATGTTATGGACTCAAGAACTTCATGGATTTGTTGTTAAACAACATGGCTTCGTCGCCCATGAATCGCCACTCGCGGACGGAGAAGGAAGGAAATGAAAACGGTGAAATGTGATCGCCACCATATTTATATCGGGCCGGACTAGCGTCGCTAGCCTTCCCGACTAGCGTGCGCTATCGGCGCAGACGCCGAGTACCCTCGGCCAGTGGCCCACACGACCCGGCATCGCCGACCAACCTCGCCGACCAAACCTGCCGACCGACTCCCGCTAGCGTGCGCTAAGTAGGAAGCTTCGCGCGCTAGCCGACTGGCCCGCAGCCACCGGATCGACCGCCTGCCAGTAACGACGCTAGCCGGCCGACAGCGGCGCTACGCCCGCCGACTAGCGCGCTACGCCGGCGTAGCGTGCGCTACCCGCCGATCTCGACCGAGTCCGTAACCTCGAAACCCCACTCCCGAGCCCGATAACAGACGCTAGCCACCCGGCAACAGGCGCTACACTGCCGGTTAGAAGGCAGCCTTTTTCCGGCCAGAGCGTGCGCTTACGCGGTTCTCGCGCACCTGTCCGGCCGGTGCCCGCAATCGTCCGGCCGCCCCGCCACTGTCCGGCGCCCCGCCACCGCTGTGGCTCGACGACCCGATTTCCGAAAACGCATTTTAACGAACACGGCGAAAAGTTCGCGGACAACATAAACGACTAAATGAAAGCGTAATACCATAATTAGTCATACGCGACCAAGAAACGGGTCGAGACAACAATTACAGATACGGATACCCGTAACTTTCAAGAAATTACAAAATGGCCCAAAACGCCCGGAAATCACGATACGTGATCGAATAACCGAACCGAAGTTCACAACACGTCTAACAAAGTTAAACGGACTTGCGGGAAACTCAAACAACAGTTTGGACGAGATTCGCAAGAATCGAACTCAAGTGCGAAAAGTCGCTAAAAGCACGAACTCAACGAAACGACACCGAAACGAACTCGGATGTCAAAAAGTGTAGAATTAATAATTCTCAGAATGACGAAACGGTCACGAGCGAGTCGTCAAAATGGACTTCCGCTGAAAAAAAGAAATTACCAGAAATCGAAAATTGCGGATATTACATTCTACCCTCCTTAAAAGAAGTTTCGTCCCGAAACTTAAAACAAGTAGGGAGAAGAAATATTCCGCCGGGAAAAACTCAACGAGATACACAAGAATGCGTAACTAACGCCCAACGGCGAAATGTTACAACAACGCAAAGGAATATACGGCGTGAAAACACGCTCCGCGACGATCAACACAACGCCACTGCCTATGATTTGAAACAATAACGAGCAATTTACGTCACATCACATGCACACATTAAATCAAAGAAACGCACGCGACAACAAGCCGCACTCCGACTAGAACGGCTATGTGAAAGAAACAAATAGAGTAACATGATAGAAATCATTCCGTTACTCATCAACAAGAAAATGTCCGACGTCAAAACACAAACAATTCAAGATAACAAAACGAGAATACCGGATATTACATTCTATCATACAAAAAATAAGTTTCGTCCGAAACTTAAATTAAGGTTATCACAATGATACGAAACAAAATATAACGACACATAATAAAATACCATGATCATGACCCCGCGGTCCGTTGTCACGCCTCTGTATGTTCAACAACCATACAGGAACTTATTCAAGACCGAATATCATTTAACAAGTTCCAAACGTAAAAACGTCACAAGATACCTCTCTACACGAGAAACAATCCGCGCAACTAGTACCAAAAACACTATCACTAGACATCACTGTGCCCTCCGGAAGTAGGAATGGTACTCCGGTCCCTTATCATCTCGGCAACAATCTCGCAGTACTGAACTCGATGCCCCTCGTGTCCACAATTATAACAAGTCACGGGCGGTTTCTTACAATGCGCGCGTTCATGGCCTAGAACGTTACAGTTGAAACACCTAGGAGCATTACCAGAACTCAAAGACACCGGCTTGGGTCCTTTGGATTCTCTAGCTGACCGAGAAGGTCCCATACTCGGCTGATACGAAGGTTGAGGTGTGGGAATCCCAATTCCCTTACTTCCCAATGCGTCAACGGAGATCTTCTGCTTCTTCGCTACTGATACGGACTCGGTGGACATTATAGCCATTTCAAATGCTAAGGCTCGATCTTGATAGTCCTTCAGAGTTGTACACCTAAAAGGGGCCATACACTGCCGAACCTGAGGTTTCATATGCATATCAAAGTAACGAACCTTATCTGTCTCACTTCGTACTTGATCTCGAACGTAACACAGCTGTCGATTGTAATCGACTATTGCTTGAGATATAGACACATCCCGGGGCGTAGCCGAGAAGAACTCAACAATTCTACGTTCCTTAACAGCGCGGCGACAATACTACCTCCATAGCAGCCTTGAATTCGCCCAAGTATGCAGACGATCACTAGGCGCTACGGCCTCCCACCAATGTGCCGCTTCCTGTCAAGGTGTATTGGGCGATGGGTACTCTTCTCTCATCGGGCAAGCTACGGATCAAATGTCTGTCCCAACTGGAAGAGCCCTCCTCCACCTAACGAATCCGAAGAACCTACGAAACGGGCGGGTGAATTCTCATCACAACTCGTAACCACTTACTAGCTCCGTTATCCTCATCCTGAATCCCGTCACGGTGTACGGTCCGATTCACATGCGCCAACTGGTCAGCCACCTGACGAAGGATCGTGGCGGCACCAATGTCAACCCTACGACCACGTCCTCGTCCTCGACCTCTCGGCATACTGAACGGACGATCAATCAGAATAACACAACCAAATAAACATCACAACGTCAACATAGACGATAAATAGCAAGACGATATAACATCAACCCCAAGTCATTACACACGTACGAACTAACACCGTAATTCTAGAACTTCATTCAAAAACAATTCACACAAATACATTAACAGAGATGTTTGGATTTTATCAAATCAAACACGGTCAAAACCACACACGTATCGTAAGGACCACACACTAGCAACGAAATAAAATATTTCCGGGGTATTATTCAAATGATAAAATTTTAAAATTCTTAAGTTTGAAAATTTGGTGAAATGAAATTTTCGAAAACACTTTTAATACCTCGGTCGTTCAATAAAAACCATGTATCTCAACATTTAGAAAACACTGAAACATTCCCCGTGAGCACAAAGAACACCACAAACTTATGACAACCACTTAGCCCCAACACGTGGACATATGAAGTTCAAAATTCTGAAAACCAAAAATCGTTATGCAAAATAAAAATTTTCCAAAATCCTTTAGTTCATAACCAAAACGACGGTAATATTTTACAACGTCTGAAGTACTTCAAAACACATTTTTCAAATACCGTCTGATTGTGTCATTTGAAAATACACGGCCCATTTGTCAAATTTTAACAAATTTAAAAAAAATCCACATAGACCGTGGTTTGACCGCACCACCAAAATATTTTCCAAAAATCGATTTTTTTTACAAAAATTCTCAAACTGTAAAGTCCTTCAGAAAACATTCTCAAACTTACCCATAGCGGACAAAATTACAACGTTCCAAAAACAGTCGAATTTAAAACCACATACTCCAATGGCAACCAGGGTCGCCAATTCAATCAAATGCATCTCGTGGTATCAAGTTTAAGCACACAGCACAATCATTCATCGGAGTTTCTCACAAACTCTTCCGTCGGTACCTTTTCGAAACCCATCAAGGTTTACAACTTTCACAACATACCACCCCACCCGGTGGTTCAAAGATAAAACAATAACGTGTCCAGTTCTATACACATACTATGTGCCACGAATATTAAACACAACTATATTACACAATACTAGGTAAATAAAATTATGCATCGTAATTAACTCACCACGATAAAATCGAGATACACAGGTATTACGCATAAAAGAGGAGACTTACATCCACAGGTCGCACGGAGGTGACGGTCGCCCACGATACTAATCTCGTCCGACAACATAACTGACACGTTGTGACTACGCACAACTCAACTGGTCACCTAACGACTCGAATGACAAGACAACACATTACTCGACAAATCACGACTTGACTCGACCCGACAGCCTAGGTTTCCGCAACCTAGGCTCCGATACCATAAATGTAACATCCCCAAAACCGTATGAGAATATTACACGCCGTAGACCCTTTCCACAAGAATCTACCAGGCTAAACATCCATAAACAACCAAATGCTTGCCCGGCCAGGGCTGAGCAATATAATAATAGAGACCGTTAAGGTCACTTACACATAAACACACAGACCGATGAGGTCACACAACTCCATCAACAATCGACTAACAACATTACCCACACAGGGGTCGAAACACAATACAAATAAGACTGAATCAACTCTATTAATACAACCAAACTCTACCAACTCTCGACTCTTGATTAGTATCGCAGCTCGTCATCCCCTTGTGCCAATCCTGTGACTGCTCCCCTGAACCTGCATGTACCTGGACGCAGAACAGACATCCACCCCCCGAATACTCGGGGGTTAGTAAACTCCACCGTTTTACTAGTGCAAGTATCAAACCATACGAAATGTAACAAGTAAATAGCAACTACGAATTTAATACGGAAATCAATTATCAAAATGTTCGAGAAGTTTTAGAATTTCGAACTCAAATAATAGATATTTGAAAAGGAACACATCATCTCGAATTTTTTTAAAATAGAAATTCTTCTGGACCTCTAGTCCCAATTTACAAAACCTTTTCGAAAACATTAGGGCCTTAGCCCGATTCTCGTTTCAAAGCATACAAAATAATAAATCATTATGAGTCCGAGATCCATATTTAAAATGTTACCCGAACCATCACGGCTACACGATCATTGCTCGTACACATCATGTACCGAACTCCGAGGCCTCAACGGACCCTACCCGGTCACAACATCGTTCGTACACATCATGTACCGAACCCTGCAGGCCTCCTCGCACCTACCGATCACACACCTTGTCCGTACACGCCATGTACCGGACTCCGCAGGCCTCGCTGACCCTACCCGGTTCACACACTTTGTTCGTACACATCATGTACCGAACTCCGCAGGCCTCGCTGACCCTACCGGATCACACACACATCGACTCGACACAATTCATAATCATTAAATGTCAAGTCATTCCACATTACACCGAAATGTACAATCAAGCATGTAAACCAAAACAACACAAACATCATGATCATCACAACGACTCTTAACCAACATAACACACATTCGGTACACAATGCATTGAACAAACACGTGTATAACCATCTCATATGTACATCGCAATCTTTCACAAATGGCACAACGCCTAACACGTATACCAATATATCACTATTATCACAAAGCCTTCAAATTTCGTAAACACAACCAACTCAAACGGAACATATTCACGAGGCAAACAAAATCGTCATACATATCATACGTAATTACTATTCACAAGATACAAGTCGTATAATAAGATACTTGCCTCGAGACCACGACGCGGAGAATCGGCCGAAGTAGGTAGACCCGAGCAGATTACGAACTCGCCGACTCCACCGAACGACAATCCACAACAATGAACTACGAACGAAAACAATAACAACGAAAATGAATTCCAAAGTACGACCCAAAGCCGCTGAATTCAAAGAACAAATGACGAAGGTTCAAGGATTTCCCCCAAAACGGCCAAGAACACGATTCGTCTCGTCAAAACCCGAAAACGGAATTCCAAGTTGAAATATGGATATACAATCCATAGAATATGTTTAACAACATCATTTAACCATAATCGATCCATCGAAAACGGATGAAGAACGAGATCGGGGACAAATCTCCCAAAAAGTCAATTTGAAGGAAATCGAGAAATATAATTCGATTCGACGAATAACAATGGATTAAATGATGTTAAACACAAGAATATGTTGAGGGCATGTGCTCTCGATTGGAAGCCCGACTGGGAAGCCCAACTACCGTTGGTAGAATTCACATATAATAACAGCTGGAACGCCTCGATCATGATGGCACCTTATGAGGCATTGTATAGTCGTCGTTGTAGGTCCCCTTTGTGTTGGGACGATTTGTCTGAATCTATTGGTACGGAACCTGATATGTTATTGGCAGCCCGCGAGAAGATTTCCCTGATCAAGAGTCGTCTATTAACGGCCCAAAGCCGCCAGAAATCATATGCAGATAATCGTCGATGACCACTCGAGTTTGAGGTTGGTGACCATGTACTAGTCAAAGTATCTCCTACTCGAGGTGTTTTCCGATTCGGGAAGAAAGGCAAGTTGAGCCCAAGGTATATTGGTTCGTTTGAGATCCTGGAATGAGTAGACGACCTAGCCTATCGTTTAGCATTACCACCAGCTTTGAGCCGGATTCACAACGTATTCCATGTATCTCAGTTAAGGAAGTATGTTGCTGACCCAAGTCATGTTATTCAATTCGACGAGGTCGAAATAGCCGATGACCATTCGTATGAAGAACGGCCTGTGCAGATACTTGAGAGAAGAATTAAACAGCTGAGGAACAAGGTGATTCCCTTATTAAAAATTTAGTGGTCGAGACATGGAGTCGAGGAATCTATGTGGGAGACTGAAGATAGCATGCGAGAGAAATACTCCGAGATGTTTACCCCTTAGTTTCGGGGACGAAACTCCTTTTAAGGGAGGGAGTATGTAATACCCTCGCCTTTACTATTGTATTTTCTGATTTAAACCAAGTATTTTCGCACCATATATGTATTGTTGTGATGAGTATATCGACGAATTATGTTAAGTTGGAATCATGGTCATTCATACTATATTAATTGTTGGGTGATATTGGGAGAATTCCATTTATGCTTGTTATAGAACTTAACGTACGTTAACCTATCTTCTTTACGTATGCTATGTACGTAGCCTTACGTACGTAACATTCATATGTTAACATACGTAATGCGAGAGATCCATCAACATACCGCCTTTCGGCAGGTGGGACCGAGCGGGGGTAGGTGGTCGGGAGTCAATCCCGACAGCCAAGTCAACGGCTATTACGTACGTAATAGCTATATATTTACGTACGTAACGATTTGCGTGTTTTAAGTCAGAGAGATCTGATGAAATTGATTACGTACGTAATGTTCATGAGATTACGTACGTAAGGGCTTTAACGTACGTTAACCCCTCTCTTTAACGTACATAATGCCGAGTTCAGGTTATAAAAATGTGACTTGCCATTCATTTCCTGCTCAACCTATTCAACCTCCCAACTGAGAAAAACGATTCCCTTCCCTGCCAACTCCGTTTATAGCCCTTCTAACTTGTGTTGGAGCTTCAACACTTGATTGGTGACTTGGAGATTTGGAGATTGAAGTGTGTACCTTGAAGTGTTGGTGTTTTTCTTCATTTTGAGGTTGGTCTTTCTTTAACTCATATTATATCCATGCTTATGATGATGTTAGTAGATAAACACTTCACATAATGTTAGTTTAAGCTAGTATAAACTTGATATGTTGATTGAATCATGCTCAAACTAAGTGAAGATCAACATTTAAGGGTATTATTGTTACTTTTTGTTGGACAATAACTTCATAATATGGTTGTGTTGATAATTGTAACATCCCCAAAACCGTATGAGAATATTACACGCCGTAGACCCTTTCCACAAGAATCTACCAGGCTAAACATCCATAAACAACCAAATGCTTGCCCGGCCAGGGCTGAGCAATATAATAATAGAGACCGTTAAGGTCACTTACACATAAACACACAGACCGATGAGGTCACACAACTCCATCAACAATCGACTAACAACATTACCCACACAGGGGTCGAAACACAATACAACGGAAGACTGAATCAACTCTATTAATACAACCAAACTCTACCAACTCTCGACTCTTGATTAGTATCGCAGCTCGTCATCCCCTTGTGCCAATCCTGTGACTGCTCCCCTGAACCTGCATGTACCTGGACGCAGAACAGACATCCACCCCCCGAATACTCGGGGGTTAGTAAAACTCCACTGTTTTACTAGTGCAAGTATCAAACCATACGAAATGTAACAAGCAAATAGCAACTACGAATTTAATACGGAAATCAATTATCAAAATGTTCCCGAGAAGTTTTAGAATTTCGAACTCAAATAATAGATATTTGAAAAGGAACACATCATCTCGGGAATTTTTTTTTAAAATAGAAATTCTTTTGGACCTCGAGTCCCAATTTACAAAACCTTTTCGAAAACATTAGGGCCTTAGCCCGATTCTCGTTTCAAAGCATACAAAATAATAAATCATTATGAGTCCGAGATCCATATTTAAAATGTTACCCGAACCATCACGGCTACACGATCATTGCTCGTACACATCATGTACCGAACTCCGGAGGCCTCAACGGACCCTACCCGGTCACAACATCGTTCGTACACATCATGTACCGAACTCCAGAGGCCTCCTCAGACCCTACCTGGATCACACACCTTGTCCGTACACGTCATGTACCGGACTCCAGAGGCCTCGTCAGACCTTACCTGGTTCACACACTTTGTTCGTACACATCATGTACCGAACTCCAGAGGCCTCGTCAGACCCTACCTGGATCACACACACATCGACTCGACACAATTCATAATCATTAAATGTCAAGTCATTCCACATTACACCGAAATGTACAATCAAGCATGTAAACCAAAACAACACAAACATCATGATCATCACAACGACTCTTAACCAACATAACACACATTCGGTACACAATGCATTGAACAAACACGTGTATAACCATCTCATATGTACATCGCAATCTTTCACAAATGGCACAACGCCTAACACGTATACCAATATATCACTATTATCACAAAGCCTTCAAATTTCGTAAAACACAACCAACTCAAACGGAACATATTCACGGAGGCAAACAAAATCGTCATACATATCATACGTAATTACTATTCACAAGATACAAGTCGTATAATAAGATACTTGCCTCGAAACCACGACGCGGAGAATCGGCCAAGTAGGTTGGCACGAGCCGATTACGAACTCGCCGACTCCACCGAACGACAATCCACAACAATGAACTACGAACGAAAACAATAACAACGAAAATGAATTCCAAAGTACGACCCAAAGCCGCTGAATTCAAAGAACAAATGACGAAGGTTCAAGGATTTCCCCCAAAACGGCCAAGAACACGATTCGTCTCGTCAAAACCCGAAAACGGAATTCCAAGTTGAAATATGGATATACAATCCATAGAATATGTTTAACAACATCATTTAACCATAATCGATCCATCGAAAACGGATGAAGAACGAGATCGGGGACAAATCTCCCAAAAAGTCAATTTGAAGGAAATCGAGAAATATACTTCGATTCGATGAATAACAATGGATTAAATGATGTTAAACACAAGAATACTATCAAGAGTAATCATACCCATCATGAATTAATCAACAACACGGAACGAATCGGACGAAAATGCAAAAATCCCCAAATTCACGAAATTAGGGTTCTAAGGAAGATTACCTTGATTCGCTGGATCAAAGGTTGATAACGGACGACTGATTGATGTTATGGACTCAAGAACTTCATGGATTTATTGTTAAACAACATGGCTTCGTCGCCCATGAATCGTCACTCGCGGACGGAGAAGGAAGGAAATGAAAAACGAAGTGAAATGTGACTGCTCAGCCATATTTATACTGGGCCAAACTAGCGTGCGCTAGCCTTCCCGGACTAGCGTGCGCTATCGCCGCAGACGGCCGAGTACCTCGGCCGTGGCCCACACGACCCGGCATCGCCGACCAACCCTGCCGACCAAACCTGCCGACCCGACTCCCGCTAGCGTGCGCTAAGGCCGAAGCTCGCGCGCAAGCCGACTCCGCCCGAGCCACCGGATCGATTGCCCGGCCAGTAACGACGCTAGCCGGCCGACAGCGTGCGCTACGCCTGCCGACTAGCGCGCGCTACGCCGGCGTAGCGTGCGCTACTCGCCGATCTGACCGAGTCCGTAACCTCGAAACCCCATCGCTGCCCGAGAACAGACGCTAGCCACCCTACGGCGGCGCTACACTGCCGGTTAGCGCGCAGCCTTCCGGCCGCCAGAAGCGTGCGCTTACGCGGTTCTCGCGCACCCGTCCGGCCGGTGCCCTCAATCGTCCGGCCAGTCCCGCCACCGTCCGGCCAGTCCCGCCACCGCCAGGGCTCGACGACCCGATTTCCGAAAACGTACGGAACGAACACGACGAAAAGTTCGCGGACAACATAAACGACTCGAAATGAAAGAGTAATACCATAATTAGTCATACGCGACCAAGAAACGGGTCGAGACAACAATTACAGATACGGATACCCGTAACTTTCAAGAAATTACAAAATGGCCCAAAACGCCCGGAAATCACGATACGTGATCGAATAACCGAACCGGTTCACAACACGCCTAACAAAGTTAAACGGACTTGCGGGAAACTCGAAACAACAGCTTTGACGAGATTCGCAAGAATCGAACTCAAGTGCGGAAAAGTCGCTAAAAAGCACAGAACTCAACGAAACGACACCGAAACGAACTCGGATGTCAAAAAGTGTAGAATTAATAATTCTCAGAATGACGAAACGGTCACGAGCGAGTCGTCAAAATGGACTTCCGCTGAAAAAAAGAAATTACCAGAAATCGAAAATTGCGGATATTACAATAATGATATATAAAACCTGATGTATAACATGATAATCGGAAGTTGATTATAGTCTCAACACTAGGAACATGTTAAGGATGAAATCCTTAATGATTAGAAGTGAGAAATACTAAACTTGTCTTGCACATTCAATTGATTCTTGAAGGTAATATGGAACCATAATTTTGGCCTCTAAAACTAACACCTTTGTAATAAATTGTTGGAAGAATTATGTTAACCCTTTGAAGATAATTTTCACAAGATGGGGTGAAGTTACATTTAGAATTCCAAGCACCCAATGATATAACTAGATTTTTAATAAATTCTTCAAAAGTAAAACAATGGATTTTGATAGAAGGAAGTTGTATCGATTTCGTTGATAACTTAAAAGGGTGTTAATCACTACATTAATATGTTGATAATGTTCTTAAGAGGATTGTATTGAATATGGTGAAACAAATGCGGTAGATGAGTAGCCGAATTCCATTTCATTAATCCGTGTGTGTTAGGAGACGTAAATTAAGATGATGTTCTTAGTCCACTAAAAACTTGAACTTATGCTTGTAACACCCCCAAATCCCATTGGGTCATTACAGTGCCGTGGACCCCACACCAGGTGATCCACCAGGCGAACACGACTAAAATACAACAAACTGACCAAAATAGGAAATCACAGACCCTACTATGATGTCCGACATACTATTCCGATATGGAATTTCAACGACAAGGATGGGCCTACATAGCCAAAATAAAATACAACAACATCCCCGAGCCTTGCTCGGATAATACAAAACGACAATGACTGAACAAAAAAAATGGAGTACTCCAACTGTCTGACCAACATGAACATCAAAATATCTCGGACTAGTATCGCTCGAATGCCTCGTCGCCATCGTCACACCCCTGTGTCTCAACCCTCTCCTCGCAAGTACCTAAAACATGAAAACATGTTCCGCCCCCACGGGGTCAGTCATCCAGAATAATGAATATCAAATACATGCACAACATGATATGCATCCAAATGCAGAATAAACAGTACAACAATGGTAGTACGAGATGCTCACAAACCAAAGTAAGAATCGAGCATTCGTGGAATACTATGCCCATGGCATACGATCAATACCTGCTCAATAGGTTAGAACATAAGTGCCCAACGGCGAATCATCAATATAGAACACAACAATACATTACCCGAAGGTAAATCAAACCAACGCTGAAATAAATAAGTATCACAATGCCCGAAGGCTCCAACGGAAATACCGATACATCACAATGGCTCGAAGCCCTCACCAAGCCGCCAAAATATCACGATGGCTCGAAGCCACAGCCCAAGTCGTAAATCATCACAATACTGATCTCAAAGAAACAAACTCGATCGCCGAACATACCCCTCGCGTATGAACGCTTAATCACAAAACGTCGAACACATCCACACATTTAAATGGACTATGAACGAACAAAATTGTATGGCTCAATGATGGACATCACAGTACGCCCGATCCGGAAATGTGTCCGTGCACATGTCCACCCCGTATACGGAATCCAGAAATATACGTGGGACAATGTACCTAATTAGCCTCACGAACTACGTCTCGTGTGCACGGTC
Organism: Orobanche coerulescens; assembly: GCA_033398695.1. NCBI lineage: Eukaryota > Viridiplantae > Streptophyta > Magnoliopsida > Lamiales > Orobanchaceae > Orobanche > Orobanche coerulescens. Next base: position 86,005,665 of record CM065817.1, read on the forward strand.
CAATGCGGAAACATCCACGCATGACCATCGTGTGCCTGGCTAAAAATCCTACACAATAACCAATCGGAACGCAGATATGATTCCGGATATGTCACGACACAACATGACAACGAAACTCAAAGGATAACACATCCAATACGGATCATACGACTCACCAAGTGAACGATGACACACGAATAATGAAAGATCGACACGACCAACGATATTCAAAACAACCATCCTGGGATCAAAATCCCTAAGGACCGATTAACACGAGCAACGATCACAACACAACAGTTCGGGAAATCCTCAACCTTCAACCATCACAAAATTACCGAGTTCACAAGAATAATAGTGTGCTGCCTTGAATCGGTCAACACGACAATAATAATTCAACGGATGGGAATTATCGTTGATAATCCCAATTCAATACTTCGATTACCGTAGAATGGCCAATCGATAACAATTATACAACGGATGGGAATTATCTTTTTGACAACGGATGGGAATTATCTTTGATAATCCCAATTCAATATATCGATTACCGTTAGAGCGGACAATCGATAATAATTATACAACGGATGGGAATTATCTTTGATAATCCCAATTCAATGTATCGATAACCTTCAGAACGGTTAACCGATAACAATTGCACAACGGATGTCTCGGCACCTTTAATCGGTTACCGATAACGAAGATGATAATCGAATACGTCAATGCCTTCAATCGGCCAAAACGACATCAATAGAAAAACACTGATATCAATAACGACGATTCACAAAAAAATATCTTGATGGAACATCAATTAATAATAACAATCGATACGTCGATGCCGCGAACCGGCTATCGACAACAATATCTCAAAGAAACATCAATCAACAATAACAATCGATATGTCGATACCGCGAACCGGCTATCGACAACAATATTACCAACAAGTATCGCAATGCCTTAAATCGGCCATTTACGAACAACAATAATATTTGGCATAATTTTCCGAAGGGTATCGTATCAAACAATCCCCTGATATCAACAAAATCATAAAGAGACCAAGTCTCGAAATGATACACACATTCATACACATACATGATAACATTAATCTCATTGACCAGTACAAGTATAAAACTTGCCTCAAACCAAAGGCGAGAAAGTCCTTCCACGATCAACGTCCTACCACGAATCGATCAACGCGTCCTCCGTCAATCACAAGCACTCGAACAACCTTGAATGAAATATAATTCATTCAATAACACGATATCGACCGAAAACAACACAATAGATAATTCCGATTCCAACATGAACCCATACTATACTCGTATTTATCCGTATACACACACATATATATAATATACATACATCACATATATATATATACAACTCACAATATCTATATATATATATATATATATAAATATATATATATACTCACTGCATAATATATATATACAACACACACACACACCGCACGTCATATATATATATATTTACACCACACTTCACAATTTATATATATATATATATATACACAACACACACCACTGTACACTATATATATATACATATTACACCACACACACAATATATATATATATATGTATATATAAAACACAGCTTTATACATTATATATATATATATATATACACAGAACACACACCAAACACACACACATATATATATATAACAGTACACACCATTCACACATATATATATATACATACCTGTACACACACAACACACAACACAAAGACTTACCCGGAAAAGTCGATCGGCCGGGCGACCTTCGCCGGAATCCGGTCAGAAAACAACTCTCCTGCTGGAACTCGGCCGCCGGAAAAACTGACCCGCCGGACTTCGTCCAACTCCAGCCCATTTCCGTCCATGGCCGGTTTTCACCATCTCCGCCTGCAACTCCTCGCCGGAAGTATGTCAAACCTCCGTTCCGCCATCCGTTCCGGACAAAAACCACCTCCGATCGCCGGAAACAATGGAGAAGCGTCCATGGCCGGAAACCCTGAAGAACCGGCGCCTGAGCTCCGACACGCCAGAAGGAAAAATATATGCCGGAACAGCCCGACCGGATTTTGCAGCCTTCCGATCCGGAAATTCCGATCGGCCGCCGCCGAGCTATGGTCGTCGCAGGAGATGTCAGCAAACTCCGGTTGTCAACTCCAGTCCGTCGCCGGAAATGAAGAAGCCGCTGCCCGCCTACAGCTCCACCTCGCCGGAAAAAAAATGACGGACGAGAGAGAGATGGCAGCGAGAAGGTGAGGGAGGAAAGAAAGAAAGAAAAAAAAAATAAGAGAGGGAGGATGGCGAGAGAGCAAATGTGAGATGAGAGTGATGATGATATATATATATATATATATAGCATGAGGGAGTGAGAGATAGGTATTCACGTGAGGGAGTGAGAGATGACAAAAGTGAGATGAGTGATAATATATTTATATATATATATATATAATATATATATATATATATATATATATAAATGATACCCTAAAGATACCCTCGCCCCGAAAGTTGACCACGAGGAAGGTTCCCACCACCTACCAAGCAGTACGTACGTAACCTCAGGGCGTAACGTACGTAATCGCAACAAATTAGCGTACGTAATGCTACACAGGTAGCGTACGCTATGGCTATAAACTTAGCCAAAATTCCAAACTCGCCAAACAACAACCAAACGACGAAACCAAACCGACGACCAGTATAAATATTTCGATCCCGAAATATTTTAATACAATATACATTATATCGGTCCAAACAACAACACTTGTACAATTCCAAATGAATACATACAACTCAACAGTAACACGGAAAAAAAAAATTACCCCCGGATATTACATACTCCCCCCCTTAAAAAGAGTTTCATCCCCGAAACTCAGGGTGCACCAATCGGGGCACGGACTATTCATCAGGATAAGAAAACAACATCTCCAAGAATACTCCTCAATACGAGCAATTCCGCCTAAGTAACTGGGCCGATCCCATGGGTCCCCACGTCTCCTCTGCTTGAACAAGGCGAAAAAAATCAAGTGATAAAGACACTCAACCAAATGCGAGATTAGCCGAATCATGACTCCTCCGCCAGAGACCAGCCAGGAAGTCGCACCACAAAAGATAATAACAATACAGACATAGTCCTCGGGACTATATCGAATGCACGCCCAAGTCCTCACGACTTGACGTCTCGAATCACAATGAACGATTACCCAGATCATCACAAAAATCTCGGGTACAGGACCAAAAGGAAAGAAAATCACATCAAATGACTCAAGTGTCAAGATTCTCAGATACAATGATAACAAGATAGATCAATAATAAATGGTTCACTACCGCAATATTAAAATACAGACCGAGTCAAACATCAATCCGAGAGATAAGGAAAATACAAATCAAGGCTACATCTCAAATGTACCCGGAATCAACATCCTCCAGATCATCGAGTTCCTCGATCCCATCGACTCGAGGAAAACACAAATCTGAACTCGCTACTCCCCCTCGGGTGTCCATACCTCTGGCTCCCGAAGCCCGATATGACCCCTTGGATGAAGCACGGACTGAAGTAACAAAATCTCTCGAGGCCCATGAGCTCTCTCGAGACCTACTGGCACTAGAACTCCTTCAGTATTCTGAAGGTGTCCCTGCCTCCCACACAGAAAATAAATAATAGCTGGAATCGTACATCAAGTACTCACATGCCCCGCTGAATCAAAATTAAGACAAACAACAGTCGAACTCGTCGCCTGAGAAGAAGATGTTTTCCCAGTACGAAGCCGACTAGGAAATGACCTCTTGGACGTCGGAGCTCGATGTCCCTCTGAACGAATCGGCATCCTAGTCCTCTCACCAGAAGAAACTGAAGGATCCTTCTGAGTAAGCTCCTTGATCGAAAGCTCTGCTCCAAGAGCCTTCTCGATGATTTCGCCAAGTGAACTACAATTGTGATTGAACAACTGTATTCTCAACCGCGGGTTCAACCTCTTGTTAAAATACTTGATCTTATCCGCCTTAGTACGGATAACAGATGAAGTAAACTGAAGAAGTCCTTGAAACTTCTCAGTAATAACAATAACACCCTCGTCCTCGACGGATTCGGGGTTCAAAACCTCCGACAACTTGGCTTCACGAAGTGGAGCCGGATAATACCTCTCTAACATGAGAGTCTTGAACTCACTCCAAGCACAATCACGATCCGTGGGCTCTCGAGCACGACTCCGAAAATGATTCGTCAGCCACCAAATTATTGGTACGAGGTTTCGGGTTTTGGCCCACTCTGCGGCCTCTACCCCCTCTGTCACGTCTTCTTTCCAGACTGAAAGAATAACGTTCAATCATGACCACAACACAATTACGCCTCAACGGCCAGAATGCTAGGTCAACGCAAAACACGAGTATACATACTCAACAGTTAAAGGATCACATCGATCGCGCTAATCATAGCCGATACAGAGCCCACACGCTCCAAAGCAAATAATCATAAATCAATTGCACCCGATCGTCACATACAAGTGTCAACAAAACATGTTTAATCAATGACATAGTGAATGTATGCACATAAAAGAGAATAGAATCCTTACACAGGTCATACGAAGCTTCGAGGTCTTGCGATACTAGTCTTCACTGACGACGACTCGATGAAAGAATGACTCATACAGTCGTCCAACTATCACGACTCACAAAACCCGACTGTCAGTTGTCATAACTTGATGACCCGCTACTACCGCCTTGGTAAAGCCACATAAAACACAAGCCAGGGTATCTCACAACCCAATTCTCTGATACCATCTTCTGTAACACCCCCAAATCCCATTGGGTCATTACAGTGCCGTGGACCCCACACCAGGTGATCCACCAGGCGAACACGACTAAAATACAACAAACTGACCAAAATAGGAAATCACATACCCTACTATGATGTCCGACATACTATTCCGATATGGAATTTCAACGACAAGAATGGGCCTACATGGCCAAAATAAAATACAACAACATCCCCGAGCCTTGCTCGGATAATACAAAACGACAACGACTGAACAAAAAAAATGGAGTACTCCAACTGTCTGACCAACATGAACACCAAAATATCTCGGACTAGTATCGCTCGAATGCCTCGTTGCCATCGTCATGCCCCTGTGTCTCAACCCTCTCCTCGCAAGTACCTAAAACATGAAAACATGTTCCGCCCCCACGGGGTCAGTCATCCAGAATAATGAATATCAAATACATGCACAACATGATATGCATCCAAAGGCAGAATAAACAGTACAACAATGGTAGTACGAGATGCTCACAAACAAAAGTAAGAATCAAGCATTCGTGGAATACTATGCCCATGGCATACGATCAATACCTGCTCAATAGGTTAGAACATAAGTGCCCAACAGCGAATCATCAATATAGAACACAACAATACATTACCCGAAGGTAAATCAAACCAACGCTGAAATAAATTAGGATCACAATGCCCGAAGGCTCCAACGGAAATACCGATACATCACAATTGCCTGAAAGCCCTCAGCCGAAGCTGCCAAAATATCACGATGGCACAGCCGAATGTACCCAAAGCCGCGAAATATCACGATGGCACGAAGCGAAACGGCCCGAAGCTGTAAATCATCACAATACAGATCTCAAAGAAACAAACCTGACTGTCGAACATACCCCTCTGGCGTATGAACGCTTAATCACAAAACGTCGAACAGATCCACACATTTAAATGGACTATGAACGAACAAAATTGTATGGCTCAATGATGGACATCACAGTACGCCCGATCCGGAAATGTGTTCGTGCACATGTCCACCCCGTATACGGAATCCAGAAATATACGTGGGACAATGTACCTAATTAGCCTCACGAACTATGTCTCGTGTGCACGGTCCAATGCGGAAACATCCACGCATGACCATCGTGTGCCTGGCTAAAAATCATACACAATAACCAATCGGAACGCAGATATGATTCCGGATATGTCACGACACAACATGACAACGAAACTCAAAGGATAACACATCCAATACGGATCATACGACTCACCAAGTGAACGATGACACACGAATAATGAAAGATCGACACGACCAACGATATTCAAAACAACCATCCTGGGATCAAAATCCCTAAGAACCGATTAACACGAGCAACGATCACAACACAATAGTTCGGGAAATCCTCAACCTTCAACGATCACAAAATTACCAAGTTCACAAGAATAATAGTGTGCTGCCTTGAATCGGTCAACACGACAATAATAATTCAACGGATGGGAATTATCGTTGATAATCCCAATTCAATACTTCGATTACCGTAGAATGGCCAATCGATAACAATTATACAACGGATGGGAATTATCTTTTTGACAACGGATGGAAATTATCTTTGATAATCCCAATTCAATATATCGATTACCGTTAGAGCGGACAATCGATAATAATTATACAACGGATGGGAATTATCTTTGATAATCCCAATTCAATGTATCGATAACCTTCAGAACGGTTAACCGATAACAATTGTACAACGGATGTCTCGGCTCCTTTAATCGGTTACCGATAACGAAGATGATAATCGAATACGTCAATGCCTTCAATCGGCCAAAACGACATCAATAGAAAAACACTGATATCAATAACGACGATTCACAAAAAAATATCTTGATGGAACATCAATCAATTATAACAATCGATACGTCGATGCCGCGAACCGGCTATCGACAACAATATCTCAAAGAAATATCAATCAACAATAACAATCGATATGTCGATACCGCGAACCGGCTATCGACAACAATATTACCAACAAGTATCGCAATGCCTTAAATCGGCCATTTACGAACAACAATAATATTTGGCATAATTTGTCGAAGGGTATCGTATCAAACAATCCCCTGATATCAACAAAATCATAAAGAGACCAAGTCTCGAAATGATACACACATTCATACACATACATGATAACATTAATCTCATTGACCAGTACAAGTATAAAACTTGCCTCAAACCGAAGGCGAGAAAGTCCTTCCACGATCAACGTCCTACCACGTATCGATCAACGCGTCCTCCGTCAATCACAAGCACTCGAACAACCTTGAATGAAATACAATTCATTCGATAACACGATATCGACCGAAAACAACACAATAGATAATTCCGATTCCAACACGTACACACACTATACTCGTATTTATCCGTATACACACACATATATATAATATACATACATCACATATATATATATATACAACTCACAATATCTATATATATATATAAATATATATATACTCACTGCATAATATATATATACAACACACACACACACACCGCACGTCATATATATATATATGTACAACACACACCACTGCACACTATATATATACATATTACACCACACACACAATATATATATATAACACAGCTTTATACATTATATATATATACACAGAACACACACCAAACACACATATATATATATATATATATATAACAGTACACATCATTCACACACATATATATATATCTACATACCTGTACACACACAACACACAACACACAACACACAACACACAACACAAAGACTTACCCGGAAAAGTCGATCGGCCAGGCGACCTTCGCCGGAATCCGGTCAGAAAATAACTCTCCAACTGGAACTCGGCCGCCGGAAAAACTGACCCGCCGGACTTCATCCAACTCCAGCCCATTTCCGTCCATGGCCGGTTTTCACCATCTCCGCCTGCAACTCCTCGCCGGAAGTATGTCAAACCTCCGTTCCGCCATCCGTTCCGGACAAAAACCACCTCCGATCGCCGGAAACAATGGAGAAGCGTCCATGGCCGGAAACCATGAAGAACCGGCGCCTGAGCTCCGACACGCCAGAAGGAAAAATATATGCCGAATGCGACCGGATTTTGCGCCTTCCGATTCGAAAATTCCGATCGCCGCCGCGAAGCTCGTCGTCACGGAGATGTCAGCAAACTCCGGTTGTCAACTCCAGTCCGTCGCCGGAAATGAAGAAGCCGCTGCCCGCCTACAGCTCCACCTCGCCGGAAAAAAAAATGACGGACGAGAGAGAGAGATGGCAGCAAGAAGGTGAGGGAGGAAAGAAAGAAAGAAAAAAAAAATGAGAGAGGGAGGATGGCGAGAGAGCAAGTGTGAGATGAGAGTGATGATATATATATATATAGCATGAGGGAGTGAGAGATAGGTATTCATGTGAGGGAGTGAGAGATGACAAAAGTGAGATGAGTGATAATATATTTATATATATATATATAATATATATATATATATATATATATATATATAAATGATACCCTAAAGATACCCTCGCCCCGAAAGTTGACCACGAGGAAGGTTCCCACCAGCTACCACGCAGTACGTACGTAACCTCAGGGCGTAACGTACGTAATCGCAACAAATTAGCGTACGTAATGCTACACAGGTAGCGTACGCTATGACTATAAACTTAGCCAAAATTCCAAACTCGCCAAACAACAACCAAACGACGAAACCAAACCGACGACCAGTATAAATATTTCGATCCCGAAATATTTTAATACAATATAAATTGTATCGGTCCAAACAACAACACTTGTACAATTCCAAATGAATACGTACAACTCAACAGTAACGCGGAAAAAAAAAATTACCCCCGGATATTACAATGCTTTCATATAGGAATCAGTTTTAATGTAATTGTTGGTAAAATAATGAAGAATGTAATTAAACACAAACTTATATCGTAATCGTAAGTGTCGATGATTTGAAAAGATGTTTTCACAATGTTACATTGGTAACAAACTGGACTTCAAGTATTTGACATTAATGTTAGGATATGTGAATGAACATGATAAACATATGATGATTTGTAATAGGAACATTAAAGTGATCAATAGGATAATTGATTTATTCAAGTAAATTTACGAATATTATTTATGTAATAATACCGTTATCGTACGAATGTGTTGTTGAATGAATTACATTTTATTCAAGGTTGCTTGTTCACGTGAGTATTGTTAGACGAGGATACCGTTCGTTTGATCATTCACAGAAGGATTATTCATCTACGGAATTGAGGCAAGTTATCTTGCTTGGTTATAATGATGGTTGAATTCTTGTGATTATTATGCGTTTCGTGTGTATGAAATGTTCTGATAACCTATGATTCGTGATATGGTGATGCCCTTGATCGTATTATCATGGTGTTGGGATGTTAAACCCGAAATTACCGTTCTTGTTACAGGTAGTCCTTTTGAGCTTTGTTGACACTTCGGTGAGTCGTTCGATTCCTTGATAAAGGTGTAATCCGTTGAGTTTTGTTGTCATGTTGTATCGTGACATCTCTGGAGTCATATCTACGCGCCAATTGGTTATGTGTAGGATTTTTAGCCGGGCACTTGATGATCATGCGTGGATGTTTTCCGCATTTAGATCGTGCACATGAGACGTAGTTCGTGAGGCTAATTAGGTACATCATCCCACGTATATTCTGGATTCCGTATATGGGGTGGACATGTGCATGGACACATTTCCGGATCGGGCGTACAGTGACGTCCGTATTGAGCCATATTATATGGTCGTTCGTATATTTGGTTATGTTCGACAGTCGGGACTGACTGTTTATACGCCTTCGGGGTATATTCAGTAGTCGATTGTATTCTTTGAGATCCGTATATATATGAATTGTATAATGTCATGAGAATTATTATCATGTATAGCTGACCCTGTGGTTTGGGGCGAAATACTTGTATTTCAGGGCGAGGAAAGGGCAAGGCACAGGAGGAGCACAATGGCGACGGAGGGTTTTGAAGGATGCTATTTCGGGGGGCCCGAGTCTTTTGATGTTCGGTTATGTTTTATTGTGATTTTTATTTTACTTTGTGTTGGATGAATGTACTATAATCTGTTAGGTATTGTCCATCGTCATATGGTCTGTACCGAATTTGGATCCTGTGTACGTTTGCTCGTATTAAAGACATGTATAACTTATCCTCCACATAGGGGTTTTGATAAATATTGTGGTATGGTGCCACGTTGTCGGGTTGTAAGTGTATATCATGATATCGTCTGGTGGGTCCCGGTAGGGGTCCACGGCACTGTAATAGCCACCGTTTTCGGGCTGTTACACGGGTCGCGTGAATACCCCCGGTTACTAGGCTTCCCATAATCGGTAATGCGATATTTCTAAGCTATTAGTCTATTCAGGGTTGTCGTTTTACACGAGAGTGAACAACGGGTTACGCGAATAACTCCAGTTACTAAGCTTCCCATCATCGGTAATGCGATATTTCTAAATTATTAGTCTATTCAGGGTTGTCGTTTTACGCGAGAGTAAACAACGGGTCACGTGAATACCCCCGGTTACTAAACTTCCCATCATAGAACATATAATATTCGACTTTTTGGGAAAGACTGTCCGACTTTAAACTCAATTTAAGTGCCAACACGACTCATGTGACTGGATAACTAGCTACGCGAAAAGTATAACCAACCATATAGACGGCGATTTGAAAACACGTATGTCTCCTTTCTTATCTGCTAAGATTTCTACAAAAACAAAAAAAATTCGGACCTAAATGAATACTCTACGGAAATAGATATCGCTGACTGCAACTCGACTAAAACTCAACCGTTTCTTCCAAGAGAAATCAGTATCGTAACATCAGTTTTACACACGGAAGCACGAAAAATTCACGAAAAATGAAGCAATGATGAAATCACAATTTATAACCAAGAAAAATTAAGAAAATATCGCATGCTTCAATTTATTCCACTGCACATAACATCATCAACATTAAAACTCATGTGAAAATAAAAGAGATAAGGAAAAGAGAATCTTATTTCAAATGTCTTCTTGAACGCCAGCACATGTCTGAGTGGAATTGTCTGTTAATCCATACTTCAAATGATGCTCAACATTATGAGGGACCCCCAAACTTTGTCTCTAGTCATGAAATAACTAAAGACATTAAGTCAAGAAAGACTAGAATATAAAGGATAATAACTCATTGGGGTTAGAAATAAAAATATTAGAGAAATAAGGGCCAACAAGAATACACGAATCCAAACGAAATAACAAAACAAAGAAAGAAAAATTATTAACGAAAAATCAAATAAAAACAACTAACTAGAAAGCAAGTAAAAATGATGGGTTGCCTCCCATCAAGCGCTCTATTTTACCTCTTGAGCACGACGTGGCAAAAAAAAAATTTAACGTGGCTTCTTTTTAGGGAGATTGCCAAATACCCCCTTCTTGCAATCTATAAGCCTCTTATTCCACAAGGGAGGCTTTGGTTCATGCCTGGTTGCCAAAAATAATGAGTAAGAATAATTATGCGGACAACCAAAAAATAGTGGAAGAATATAATAATGATAAGGTATGTAAAAATAAGCAGAGTTCGAATGGGTAAATAATAATAAAGAGATATCATGAACAACCTCATTAGAACTCAAAGAATCAGCCTCAACAAAATCAAAAGTAATGGGGTCAATCTCTCCCATTATGGATTTAGGAAAAATTATGCGTGGCACCGTTAATAAAATTTTAGGCACAAAAGTGTTCACCTTATCATTCGAAGTTTGATGACAATTTAATGAAATTTCTTCGGAAACATCATCAATGGTAACTTCTTCTACAAGCTCATCACACTTTATGTAATTATCAGGTGCTGGGGGATCGACCCTAAAACTCAGCATGTCTTTCTTATCAACCTCCCCCTCAACTTCACTACTAAAGCGATGAGCTGGAAAATAACCATAGTGAATCTCAAGACCACGACTTGCACATTCTCGCTCAAGAGGGGTCCTATCAGGATTTTTGAGAGCGTCTACACAATATTCAAACATGGTCTTTTGTTTCGGGGGATGAGGCTGACTGGCCCTATTAGGCAAATTATTAAGAACATCGAAATTTATGAAATGCCAAGGGTCAGTATAATCAAAGGAAAACATAATGAAAAAATAAAAATATAGAGACTAAAGAAAAAAAAATCTTCAAATTAAAATTAGAGTCGCTTGGTAATGACATTAGCGAAAAATCAGTCCCCGACAACGGCACCAAAAACTTGTTGTGAGGAAATCCCTCACACTATGCCGCAAGTGCACGGTGTCAACAAGTAATAAAGTGATGAGTAAGATATCGTTCCCTCGAGGACTGATTTAACTAAGTACCAAAATATAGTCAACTCACAATTTTATTTGAAGAACAATTATATGGAATTTATATCTAAACTAATTGCAGAAAAATAAATAGAAAATAATAATAGTGAAAATAAAGATAATAATAACAAGGGTGTAGGATTATGATTTTCACCTCAAACAATCAGGAATAATTTTTATTCAATTCAATTCACTTTTATTCAATTGATTGTAAGCCAGGAATTCCTAAATTATTCTAAAGCCTTTCCCAAGGTCGATAGAAAATACTAAGAATTAGTAACTCGATATATTTCTATTCGAATTAGATAATTAATAGCTAAAACGGTTCAAGAATCCCCACAATAAATAGGCTTCACAATTCCCATGAGTATATCCCTAGCTCACGAAAATCATGATTATTCTCACAAGAACTATGCCTAAATTTCATCTCCCGAATCCATAAAGACATTCAAAACAATTCAACTGTTGGCCAGACAATTAAAAAGCATTAAGAACAATGAGAAAAATCCAACTCAATACGAATAACGAGTAAATTGAAATAAAAATAAATAAATCAAACCATCATGTAATCGGCTACAATCACAATCCTACTCGAACAAATCTAGAAAATCAGATGCGGAAAAATTAAGAAAAACCGTAAGGGATTCGTGGTCTTGTCGTCGCCCACAAATCTCTTCATTTCTGCTCCTCTGGTGTCTCCGCTCTATCTATCGATCTCCCGGATGATAATCCCCTCAATTATGACCTTCAATGCTTATTTATAACTCTCCTCAGCCTCCAAAACGCGTCCGTGTGATTAGGTCGAGAACAGGCTCCAAAACGGTCCAGAAACGCGGCAATTTCTATCAAAACTGCCCCGTGGGCCGCGGCTCACTTAATCTGTGCCGCGGCTCACGCTGTTCAGCGCAGATGCCTGGGTGTCTTTTTTCCTTCCTGGTCCGCGGCTCAGCATCTTTGTGCCGCGGCTCATAGTACAGTTGGTTCGGCATTTGCTGGTTGCCTTCGTGTACTGCGGCTCACTTGGTTCGTGTCGCGGCCCCAGGCCAAAATTTACCGTTTTCGCCCGTTTTTCATCGTTCGAGCTTCCGGACTCCAATTTCCTGCAAAACATAAAAGAATAGTGCATTAAAAGTTCATTTATGCATTTTTAGGCTCAAAATAGATATAAACTAATGATAAATAAGTGCATAAAAATATGCCTCACAAATACCCCCAAACTTGAGCCTTTGCTTGTCCTCAAGCAAAAATCAATTTTCAAACAAAAAGTATCATGAATTATCGTACAAATCCATAGTGCTCAACTTAATCAATACTACCCTGAAAATCTCAAAAAATAATATGAGTGTCGTAATAGTAAGTCACATCCATGGACACTGATTCCAAGAAGCAATCATTTTCAGTCCTAACTAATCGTTAATGAGGAAAATCAAGCTCAAAGATCAACAAGCGTGAATTTAACCGACCGTCAATATGAAGGGTTAGATTAAACAAGCCAATTCGCCCAGTCCCACAGTCTAGTGGCAAAAATTTAAGAGTTTCATTGTCAAAATCAATCCTCGGATAGCATTCCCTTATGTATGATCATAATAATGATTCGAGTTAACCACTAGGTTTGGATCTCGGGATGTTTCATCGGGATAATCCTAGGGTGGATTTCCATTCTCATGTATTGGAAAACCGTTTGACGTAAAAGACACTCATGGGGCACATGGATGCTTCTAGTTATTAAGTCCCCCTCTATAGTGGAGAAAAAACTCGAATAGCAATTTCCACATGTCCGATTCAAGGTTGCTGTTTTACGCGAAAGTAAACAACGGGTCGCGTGAATACCCTCGGTTACTAGGCTTCCCATCATCGGTAATGCGATATTTCTAAGCTATTAGTCTATTCAGGGTTATCGTTTTACGCGAGAGTGAAAAACGGGTTATGCGAATACCCCTAGTTACTAGGCTTCCCATCATCGGTAATGCGATATTTCTAAATTATTAGTCTATTCAGGGTTGTCGTTTTATGCGAGAGTAAACAACGGGTCACGTGAATATCCCCGGTTACTAAACTTCCCATCATAGAACATATAATATTTGACTTTTTGGGAAAGACTGTCCGACTCTAAACTCAATTTAAGTGCCAACACGACTCATGTGACTGGATAACTAGCTATGCGAAAAGTATAACCAACCATATAGACGGCGATTTGAAAACACGTATGTCTCCTTTCTTATCTGCTAAGATTTCTACAAAAACAAAAAAATTCGGACCTAAATGAATACTCTACAGAAATAGATATCGCTGACTGCAACTCGACTAAAACTCAACCGTTTCTTCCAAGAGAAATCAGTATCGTAACATCAGTTTTAAACACGGAAGCACGAAAAATTCACGAAAAATGAAGCAATGATGAAATCACAATTTATAACCAAGAAAAATTAAGAAAATATCGCATGCTTCAATTTATTCCACTGCACATAACATCATCAACATTAAAACTCATGTGAAAATAAAAGAGATAAGGAAAAGATAATCTTATTTCAAATGTCTTCTTGAACGCCAGCACATGTCTGAGTGGAATCGTCTGTTAATCCATACTTCAAATGATGCTCAACATCACCAGGGACCCCCAAACTTTGTCCCTAGTCATGAAATAACTAAAGACATTAAGTCAAGAAAGACTAGAATATAAAGGATAATAACTCATTGGGGTTAGAAATAAAAATATTAGAGAAATAAGGGCCAACAAGAATACACGAATCCCAACGAAATAACAAAACAAAGAAAGAAAAATTATTAACGAAAAATCAAATAAAAACAACTAACTAGAAAGCAAGTAAAAATGATGGGTTGCCTCCCATCAAGCGCTCTATTTTACCTCTTGAGCACGACGTGGCAAAAAAAAATTTAACGTGGCTTCTTTTTAGGGAGATTGCCAAATACCCCCTTCTTGCAATCTATAAGCCTCTTATTCCACAAGGGAGGCTTTGGTTCATGCCTGGTTGCCAAAAATAATGAGTAAGAATCATTATGCGGACAACCAAAAAATAGTGGAAGAATATAATAATGATAAGGTATGTAAAAATAAGCAGAGTTCGAATGGGTAAATAATAATAAAGACATATCATGAACAACCTCATTAGAACTCAAAGAATCAGCCTCAACAAAATCAAAAGTAATGGGGTCAATCTCTCCCATTATGGATTTAGGAAAAATTATGCGTGGCACCGTTAATAAAATTTTAGGCACAAAAGTGTTCACCTTATCATTCGAAGTTTGATGACAATTTAATGAAATTTCTTCGGAAACATCATCAATGGTAACTTCTTCTACAAGCTCATCACACTTTATGTAATTATCAGGTGCTGGGGGATCGACCCTAAAACTCAGCATGTCTTTCTTCTCAACCTCCCCCTCAACTTCACTACTAAAGCGATGAGCTGGAAAATAACCATAGTGAATCTCAAGACCACGACTTGCACATTCTCGCTCAAGAGGGGTACTATCAGGATTTTCGAGAGCGTCTACACAATGTTCAAACATGGTCTTTTGTTTTGGGGGAGGGGGCTGACTGACCCTATTAGGCAAATTATTAAGAACATCGAAATTTATGAAATGCCAAGGGTCACTATAATCAAAGGAAAACATAATGAAAAAAATAAAAATATAGAGACTAAAGAAAAAAAAATCTTCAAATTAAAATTAGAGTCGCTTGGTAATGACATTAGCGAAAAATCAGTCCCCGGCAACGGCGCCAAAAACTTGTTGTGAGGAAATCCCTCACACTATGCCGCAAGTGCACGGTGTCAACAAGTAATAAAGTGATGAGTAAGATATCGTTCCCTCGAGGACTGATTTCACTAAGTACCAAAATATTGTAACACCCCCAAGATATTCGAGGTGTATTACAGCGCCGTGGACCCCTACATGGAATCCACCAGGCTAACACAAGGGAACACCTCTCGACTAACCGTCTCGGTTAGCAAGGAAACAATTAATAACAACAAGAACATAAAACAACACGCCCGGTACAACCGGCATAATAAACATCATCCGACCATTATGGTAACTCCAACGAAATCCAAACACAACCAGAAAGGAAAAGCCTAAGTACTCGCGAGTACAATCTATAAGTTTAGAAATATAGGAAACAACCATATCGAATTAGACAAAGGAAATAAGACGACCCAAATGCACATGTCAACGACCCTGGCCAACATCCTCGTACTGTCCTGGTGCTCGCTCGTCCGGATAATCATAACCTGAAATCCATAACAAGAATTTCCCCAAAACGGGTCCCCAAAGGGGTTAGCAATTACGCTAGTACAAGTATTCAAGGCAAACCAATCGCTTACACATTTCATAGTACATGCACCAATATCATTTAAAAAAGCCAAAACCAGACATGTCTTTTCCGGAAACAAACAGTCAAACAATTTGCCTAGGACCCGGACGAAGCCACGAATCCCACCCGAGGCCTCTAAGGACCCTCCCGAGCTGGCCATTTCCTAAAACAAATCACGCACAGGCACCGCCTAGGACCGGGACGAAGCCACGAATCCCACCCGAGGCCTCTAAGGACCCTCCCGAGCTGGCCATTTCCTAAAACAAATCACGCACAGGCATCGCCTAGGACCGGGACGAAGCCACGAATCCCACCCGAGGCCTCTAAGGACCCTCCCGAGCTGGCTAGCGAAACAAACTCATGAATCCAGAGTGAAGTCATAGATTCCCCCGAGGCCCCGTCGGACCCTCCCAGGGTGAGTAAAGCACACGCAATATACATTACCATTTCATGTTAAGCATAAAGGTTTCCAAAAATACTTGCCTTGAATTAATGACGACGCGAAGAACGGGAAGGAAAGTCACCGACGAACGCTAGGAACCAATGAAACCGGACCTAACGATTCGAAGAATACAATCACAACCATTTCTAAATGAATACGGAATTGGAATACACCCGAAAACCCGCCTACGATTCATGTATATTCGTATATAGACGACAACGAGGGCGGACCACAACCAAACCCTCTCGATTTCGCAAAACCATGAAAATATACCATGAATCCGTAGGGAAACTAACAATATCAATAAGATTGATCATATTCATCATGAATCCACCAACAAAACGAAACGGATCGGAAGAAAATCCCAAAACCCCCAAATTATCCAAAAATAGGGTTCTAAGAGATTTACCGTGGATTAGGATGAAGATTCGTGTTGATGTTGTTATAATACTCCAAGAACTCAAGAAAGATGTTGGATGAGATGATTGGAGGAAGAAATCGCCAAGAAAATCGCCTTGGAATCGCCTTCGCCGCGGAGAGAGGAAGAAATGAGAAATTGTGTTTTTCTCGGTCAACTCCCTGGTTTATATAGCCAGGAAGTGTTAGCGTGCGCTAATCCTCAAGGTTAGCGTGCGCTAACGGGGAAAAATTATAGGCCAAAATAGTTAGCGTCCACCCAAAGAGCGACTTTTGGCGTTAGCGTCGCTACCCGAACGTAGCGTGCGCTAATAACCTCTCGGTAGCGCGCTATCGACCACTAGCGTCGCTACGGACATCGATCGAGTCCGGTGGCAAACCGCCGAACCCACGATACGTTAGCGTGCGCTACCATACAAGCGTAGCGTGCGCTTCCGGCACTGACCGGTTCGGTAGTAAATTGTCCAAGATCGACACCTACGCTAGCGCGCGCTACGGCATCATCGGCGTGCGCTAGCCTCTCGACATTAGCGTGCGCTAGCATATGTAGCGTACGCTAATACGCTAGTCCGTATAGGCTGGAAAAAGCAGCCGCCACTCCCGGGGCTACTCGCTAGCCAGCGCTCTGAAACAAACGTAGCGTGCGCTACTAAGGGACCCCTAGCGTGCGCTATGCAGAGAGAGTAGCGTGCGCTAGGTACGAAATATGAACGGTCCAAAAACACCGGAATGTGAACGAAACATCAAACGAAACATCTCAACAGGCATCATAACATAGAATGGACCCACGGCAACCCCGAAACGGCGGTTCCGCAATACAATAACGGGAATAAAATCCATAGATAATAGGAAAGATACACTGAAAGATACACGAGGGTCACTACTATCGGGAAATACGCCGAAAAAGAAAAAATACAAGGGAAAGAAAAATGCGGATATTACATTCTACCCCTCTAAAAACAAGTTTCGTCCCGAAACTTAAGAAACAAACAACTCAGGGTACCTAGCACGCATGCTATCCTCGGTCTCCCACGTTGCCTCCTCGACACCGTGTCTCGACCACTGCACCTTGACCAAAGAGATGGTCTTATGCCTCAATCGTTTCTCCCGATGTTCCAAAATCTTCAAAGGACGCTCCTCAAAAGTAATATCCTCGGCAACGTCAATCTCCCCATAGTCGATGATGTGACTAGGATCCGGGACATATTTCCTCAGCTGGGAAACATGAAAAACGCTATGAACATGACTCAGGGCCGGGGGTAACGCCAAACGGTATGCTAACCCACCGACTCGCTCGAGAATCTCGAAGGGTCCAATAAATCTCGGACTCAACTTCCCCTTCTTCCCGAAACGGAAAACTCCTCTCGTCGGCGACACCTTCAGCAAGATGTGGTCTCCCACCTCGAATTCTAAAGGTCGACGACGGACATCGGCATATGACTTCTGTCGACTCTGGGCAGTCAACATCCGTTCTCGAATTACTTCTATCTTCCGTCTCGTCTCTAAAACGACATCCGGTTCGGTCCTGACCAAATCGGACGCCTCATTCCAACAAATCGGCGATCGACATCGTCGCCCATAAAGTGCCTCATACGGTGCCATCCGAATCGACGCGTGCCAACTATTGTTGTACGTGAATTCGATCAATGGCAAGTGCTCCTCCCAGTCGTTACTCCAATCGAGGGCACAAGCACGCAACATGTCCTCGAATGTTTGGATAGTGCGCTCATTGTCCATCCGATCGGGATGAAAAGAGGTACTCAAATGCAAACGGGTACCTAACGCCTTATGCACTTTGCCAAAAGTGCGATACAAAACGGCCATCACGATCCGAAACAATAGACTTCGGAGTACCGTGAAGTCTCACAATCTGCGCGATAAACACACGAGCCAGTTTCTCCGGGCCCCAAGTGTCCTTGATGCCCAGAAAATGTGCCGACTTGGTCAGACGATCAACAACCACCCATACCATATTCATGCCCGACCTCGATCTCGGCAAACTCGTAACAAAATCCATCGATATATCTTCCCATTTGCATTCCGGAACGGGAAGTGACTGCAATAACCCAGCCGGTCGCTGATGCTCGATTTTGACCTGCTGGCAAGTCAAACATCTCGCTACAAACTATGCGACCTCCTCCTTCATATCATTCCACCAGAAGCTCCTCCTCAGGTCCTTGTACATCTTACTCGAACCAGGATGAACGGAATAGGGTGTGGAATGGGCCTCATGCAAAATGCTCTGTCGCAACTCTGGATCGTTCGGCACACAAAGCCGACTCCGGAATCTCAAAACACCATCCTCGTGAATCACAATTCCAGGAGACTTTCCTTTAAGGACGTTCTCTCGGATTTGAGTAATCATCGGGTCCTCTAATTGCTTCAGCTTAATTTCATCGATCAGGGACGACGAAATCTCTAAAGCACAAAGTTGCCCGACAGCTCCAGGCAACAAAACCTCAACATCTAACCCGATCAAAGCCCGCCGAAGCTCAGACTGAGGCGTAAGAGCCTCAAGCGTTCGCAACGCAATCGGTTTCCGACTCAAGGCGTCGGCCACGACGTTCGCCTTGCCCGGATGATAAAGGATTTCAAGGTCATAATCCTTAATCAGCTCTAACCACCTCCTCTGCCTCATATTCAACTCCCGCTGAGTAAATATGTATTTCAGACTTTTATGATCGGTAAAAATCTGACATGTAGAGCCGAAAAGATAGTGATGCTAAATCTTGAGTGCAAAGACTACCGCCGCTAACTCCAAATCGTGAGTAGGGTAGTTAAGTTCATACGGTCTTAACTGTCTCGACGCATAGGCAATGGTCTTGCCGTGCTGCATCAATACGCAACCAAGACCCTGACCCGAAGCATCGCTATAAACGGCGAATCCCTCGTTGCCACATGGCAACGCCAAGACCGGGGCTGAAGTCAAACGCTTCTTCAGCTCCTCGAAACTCGACTGCCTCTCATCGGTCCAGACGAACTTCTCGGATTTATGGAGCAACTGAGTAAGTGGCCGAGCTAGTTTTGAGAAACCCTCGACGAACCTACGGTAGTAGCCAGCCAAACCCAAGAAACTACGGACCTCCTTCACATTTGTGGGCGATGCCCAATCAATCTTGCCTCAATTTTCGCGGATCCACACGAACCCCTTGGTGAAATCACGTGACCCAAAAACATCACTTCCTTCACTAACTCACATTTCGAGAACTTCGCATAGAGTTGCTCGGTCCTCAAAATGTCTAACACTATCCGCAAATGATGGGCATGCTCTTCCTCATTCCTCGAATAGATAAGAATATCGTCAATGAAGACGATTTACACACTTATCCAAATACTCGATAAAGACTTTGTTCATCAATCGCATGAACACCGCCGGCGCATTAGTTAACCCGAAAGGCATAACTACGAATTCATAATGTCCGTATCTCATCCGAAAAGGCTGTTTCGCGTCGGACTCTCTCACTCGAAGGCGATAGTACCCGATTTCAAATCAATCTTCGAGAATACCGCGACTCCTCAGAATCGATCGAACAAGTCATCAATCCTCGGCAAAGGATACTTGTTCTTGATGGTTACCTTGTTTAGTTCGCGATAGTCGATACACAAACGTAGTGAACCATCCTTCTTCCGCACAAACAGGACCGGTGCGCCCCAAGGCGAGGCGCTCGGTCGAACATACCCCGACTGAAGAAGCTCACTCAACTGCTTCTTCAACTCTGACATCTCTGAAGGTGCCATGCGGTACGGCGCCTTCGAAACAGGAGCCGCACCCGGCTCTAACTCTATAGCAAACTCGACCTCACGATCCGGTGGCAATCCCGGTAACTCGTCAGGAAAAACATCAGGAAACTCATTAACCACTGGAATCAACGGAAGCTCGACTCCACCATTTTCCGTCTTTAAGGCATAGCACCAATAACCAGTACACCCCTTTCGCAGGAGACTCATCGCCTTCAAGGCATTAATAACGAACTTCTGGTTTCCCCTCTTTCGCCCCGCGAAAGAGTGCTCAGTGCCGTCCTCGGCTAACATAGTGATGAGTCTCGTGCGGTAGTTCATGATTGCGCCATGCCGCTCGAGCCAATCATCCCCGAGAATTAGATCCTCACCCTCAATATCAACAACGATAAGATTAGAGAGCCAGGATCTCTCACAAATAAACACAGAACAGTCTCGGACCTCTCGATCGCCAACGATCCTGTCACCGCTAGGAAGTTTAACGATGAAAGACTCGCAAGGCGACAAACAGTCGAGACTCAGACAGCGCACACACCCAGATATGAGCAGATGTGTAGCACACCGAATCGAAAAGCACACTGCGAGGATGAGAATGGATATGAACGCACTGCCGCCACATTAGTCACGGGTCATCGGCCCTCCTCATCTCTTAGATACGCGGTGGCAGAGCCGACCTGGAAGCTCCTCCTCTAGCGGGCTGACCCCGACCCTACCTCGACCGGCACTCGGAGGTGGCGGCGAAAAAGAACCCCGATTCACACTTGGCTCCAGAGGTCTTGGAAAAGAAGCCCGAGCACCAAGAAGCTTTCTTACCCGCTCACAAAGAAGGCCTTGTGGCCGACCGACCACAAGTGTGACAAGTTAGAGGCGGACGAGGACACTCCCGGTTCCGGCGGCTCGCCGCAGCTTAAAGCATTTGGCATCCCGAACGGAGGCACCTAGCAGACTCAATAGCCCCGGAGAAACGAGCCGAATTACCTCGTGAATATTCACAGACCGAGACTTCTGGCCTCCACCTCTGTGACCGAAAAATTTCCGCGTATTTACGCTTCTTACTCTCGAACCGCCCGCCGCCTTGTCACCGACATGTCGTAGGCAAGAGCTCGACTCGATAATCCTTCAGTAGTACAGACAAGTCCAGACATATAGTCCCGAATGGACAGTTTCATCCTCCTGGAAAAATGGAAAATTTTGTCGCTCTCAGCGACAACTTGGGTCTTCACATAACCCAACTCCTTGTTGAAATCAGCAATAGCTTGGGATACGGGAATATCCCGAGGTTGAGCATTGTAGAAAGCATGCACTCGAGCCTGTCTGACCGGCCACGGACAATACTCGGTTTCCATCAACTCCTGAAACTCGGCCCACGAAGCAACATGATCTTTGGGACTAACGGCCTCCCACCAATCTGTAGCATCTCCCGTGAGAAAGTATTGAGCAATAGGGACCTTACGGTCCTCGGGACAGTTGGTAGCAGTGAAGACCTTGGATATCTCCTTGATCCACCCTTCCCAGCCGATCGGGTCCGAAGCTCCCGAGAACTGAGGAGGATGCATCTTGATGACATCCTGAAGCCAGCGATCCGCTCCGCCCCGATTAGCGTGGGCCTGATCGGGGTTCTGGACCACTTGAGCTATAGCCGCCATCTGGTTAACCATTTCTTTGCCTGCGGCCGCAATACCAAGATCGGCGCGCTCCTGAGAAGAAGCATGACTGTGACGGTCACCGGTACTGCCGGCTCCCGAAGAATGCGACGTGGCCGCCCCACCGGCTGCCCCACGTCCTCGGCCGCGCCCACGACCACGACCACGGTTTCCTCCGGCATCCATACTGATGTTGAGAGATAACAGAAGTATATCGATGATGAGTAAGGGGGAAAAGCAATTACGATTCAGAAGTAGAAATACAATGCAAGAAACAAAAGAGCCGAATAAGAAAACTTACGAGCACTGGAAGTACCGGGATGCTAGCAGCGGCGTGACAATGTGCAAAACAAAACACGACTAGACCCAAATAACCAACAAGCCTAGGTATCCATAAACCTAGAGCTCTGATACCATTTCTGTAACACCCCCAAGAAATTCGAGGTGTATTACAGCGCCGTGGACCCCTACATGGAATCCACCAGGCTAACACAAGGGAACACCTCTCGACTAACCGTCTCGGTTAGCAAGGAAACAATTAATAACAACAAGAACATAAAACAACACGCCCGGTACAACCGGCATAATAAACATCATCCGACCATTATGGTAACTCCAACGAAATCCAAACACAACCAGAAAGGAAAAGCCTAAGTACTCGCGAGTACAATCTATAAGTTTTGAAATATAGGAAACAACCATATCGAATTAGACAAAGGAAATAAGACGACCCAAATGCACATGTCAACGACCCTGGCCAACATCCTCGTACTGTCCTGGTGCTCGCTCGTCCGGATAATCATAACCTGAAATCCATAACAAGAATTTCCCCAAAACGGGTCCCCAAAGGGGTTAGCAATTACGCTAGTACAAGTATTCAAGGCAAACCAATCGCTTACACATTTCATAGTACATGCACCAATATCATTTCAAAAAGCCAAAACCAGACATGTCTTTTCCGGAAACAAACAGTCAAACAATTTGCCTAGGACCGGGACGAAGCCACGAATCCCACCCGAGGCCTCTAAGGACCCTCCCGAGCTGGCCATTTCCTAAAACAAATCACGCACAGGCATTGCCTAGGACCGGGACGAAGCCACGAATCCCACCCGAGGCCTCTAAGGACCCTCCCGAGCTGGCCATTTCCTAAAACAAATCACGCACAGGCATCGCCTAGGACCGGGACGAAGCCACGAATCCCACCCGAGGCCTCTAAGGACCCTCCCGAGCTGGCTAGCAAAACAAACTCATGAATCCAGAGTGAAGTCATAGATTCCCCCGAGGCCCCGTCGGACCCTCCCAGGGTGAGTAAAGCACACGCAATATACATTACCATTTCATGTTAAGCATAAAGGTTTCCAAAAATACTTGCCTTGAATTAATGACGACGCGAAGAACGGGAAGGAAAGTCACCGACGAACGCTAGGAACCAATGAAACCGGACCTAACGATTCGAAGAATACAATCACAACCATTTCTAAATGAATACGAAATTGGAATACACCCGAAAACCCGCCTACGATTCATGTATATTCGTATAAAGACGACAACGAGGGCGGACCACAACCAAACCCTCTCGATTTCACAAAACCATGAAAATATACCATGAATCCGTAGGGAAACTAACAATATCAATAAAATTGATCATATTCATCATGAATCCACCAACAAAACGAAACGGATCGGAAGAAAATCCCAAAACCCCCAAATTATCCAGAAATAGGGTTCTAAGAGATTTACGGTGGATTAGGATGAAGATTCGTGTTGATGTTGTTATAATACTCCAAGAACTCAAGAAAGATGTTGGATGAGATGATTGGAGGAAGAAATCGCCAAGAAAATCGCCTTGGAATCGCCTTCGCCGCGGAGATAGGAAGAAATGAGAAATTGTGTTTTTCTCGGTCAACTCCCTGGTTTATATAGCCAGTGAGTGTTAGCGTGCGCTAATCCTCAAGGTTAGCGTGCGCTAACGGGGAAAAATTACAGGCCAAAATAGTTAGCGTCCAGTCCAGTAGCCAGACTTTTGGCCGTTAGCGTGCGCTACCCGAAACGTAGCGTGCGCTAATAACCTCTCGGTAGCGCGCGCTATCGACCACTAGCGTGCGCTACCTGGACATCAGTCGAGTCCAGTGGCAAACTGCCCAGAACCCACCTGATATGTTAGCGTGCGCTACCATACAAGTGTAGCGTGCGCTAACTGGCACCTGACCGGGTTCAGTAGTAAATTGTCCAGTACTGGACACCTACGCTAGCGCGCGCTACCGGGCATCATCAGCGTGCGCTAGCCTCTCGACATTAGCGTGCGCTAGCATATGTAGCGTACGCTAATACGCTAGTCCAGAAGGCTGGAAAAACAGCACTGCCACTCCCAGGGCTACTCGCTAGCGCGCGCTACGAAACAAACGTAGCGTGCGCTACTAAGGGACCCCTAGCGTGCGCTATGCAGAGAGAGTAGCGTGCGCTAGGTACGAAATATGAACGGTCCAAAAACACCGGAATGTGAACGAAACATCAAACGGAACATCTCAACAGGCATCATAACATAGAATGGACCCACGGCAACCCCGAAACGGCGGTTCCGCAATACAATAACGGGAATAAAATCCATAGATAATAGGAAAGATACACTGAAAGATACACGAGGGTCACTACTATCGGGAAATACGCCGAAAAAGAAAAAATACAAGGGAAAGAAAAATGCAGATATTACAAATATAGTCAATTCACAATTTTATTTAAAGAACAATTATATGGAATTTATATCTAAACTAATTGCAGAAAAATAAATAGAAAATAATAATAGTGAAAATAAAGATAATAATAACAAGGGTGTAGGATTATGATTTTCACCTCAAACAATCAGGAATGATTTTTATTTAATTCAATTCCCTTTTATTCAATTGATTGTAAGCCAGAAATTCCGAAATTATTCTAAATCCTTTCCCAAGGTCGATAGAAAATACTAAGAATTAGTAACTCGATATATCCCTATTCGAATTAGATAATTAATAGCTAAAACGGTTCAAGAATCCCCACAATAAATAGGCTTCACAATTTCCATGAGTATATCCCTAGCTCACGAAAATCATGATTATTCTCACAAGAACTATGCCTAAATTTCATCTCCCGAATCCATAAAGACATTCAAAACAATTCAACGGTTGGCCAGACAATTAAAAAGCATTAAGAAAATGAGAAAAATCCAACTCAATACGAATAACGAGTAAATTGAAATAAAAATAAATAAATCAAACCATCATGTAATCGGCTACAATCACAATCCTACTCGAACAAATCTAGAAAATAAGATGCGGAAAAATTAAGAAAAACCGTAAGGGATTCGTGGTCTTGTCGTCGCCCACAAATCTCTTCATTTCTGCTCCTCTGGTGTCTCTGCTCTATCTATCGATCTCCCGGATGATAATCCCCTCAATTATGACCTTCAATGCTTATTTATAACTCTCCTCAGCCTCCAAAACGCGTCCGTGTGATTAGGTCGAGAATAGGCTCCAAAACGGTCCAGAAACGCGGCAATTTCTATCAAAACTGCCTCGTGGGCCGTGGCTCACTTAATCTGTGCCGCAGCTCACGCTGTTCAGCGCAGATGCCTGGGCATCTTTTTTCCTTCCTGGTCCGCGGCTCAGCATCTTTGTGCCGCGGCTCATAGTACAGTTGGTTCGGCATTTGCTGGTTGCCTTCGTGTACTACGGCTCAATTGGTTCGTGCCGCGGCCCCAGGCCAAAATTTGCCGTTTTTGCCCGTTTTTCATCGTTCGAGCTTTCGGACTCTAATTTCCTGCAAAACATAAAAGAATAGTGCATTAAAAGCTCATTTATGCATTTTTAGGCACAAAATAGATATAAACTAATGATAAATAAGCGCATAAAAATATGCCTAACAAATACCCCCAAACTTGAGCCTTTGCTTGTCCTCAAGCAAAAATCAATTTTCAAACAAAAAGTATCATGAATTATCGTACAAATCTATAGTGCTCAACTTAATCAATACTACCCTGAAAATCTCAAAAAATAATACGAGTGTCGTAATAGTAAGTCACATCCATGGACACTGATTCCAAGAAGCAATCATTTTCAGTCCTAACCAATCGTTAATGAGGAAAATCAAGCTCAAAGATCAACAAGCGTAAATTTAACCGACCGTCAATATGAAGGGTTAGATTAAACAAGCCAATTCGCCCAGTCCCACAGTCTAGTGGCAAAAATTTAAGAGTTTCATTGTCAAAATTAATCCCCAGACAACATTCCCTTATGTATGATCATAATAATGATTCGAGTTAACCACTAGGTTTGGATCTCGGGATGTTTCATCGGGATAATCCTAGGGTGGATTTCCATTTTCATGTATTGGGGAACCGTTTGATGTAAAAGACACTCATGGGGCACATGGATGCTTCTAGTTATTAAGTCCCCCTCTACAGTGGAGAAAAAACTCGAATAGCAATTTTCACATGTCCGATTCAAGGTTGCTGTTTTATGCGAAAGTAAACAACGGGTCACGTGAATACCCCCGGTTACTAGGCTTCCCATCATCGGTAATGCGATATTTCTAATCTATTAGTCTATTCAGGGTTATCGTTTTACGCGAGAGTGAACAACGGGTTACGCGAATACCCCTAGTTACTAGGCTTCCCATCATCGGTAATGAGATATTTTTAAATTATTAGTCTATTCAGGGTTGTCGTTTTACACGAGAGTAAACAACGGGTCACGTGAATATCCCCGGTTACTAAACTTCCCATCATAGAACATATAATATTCGACTTTTTGGGAAAGACTGTCCGACTCTAAACTCAATTTAAGTGCCAACACGACTCATGTGACTGGATAACTAGCTATGCGAAAAGTATAACCAACCATATAGACGGCGATTTGAAAACACGTATGTCTCCTTTCTTATCTGCTAAGATTTCTACAAAAACAAAAAAAAATTGGACCTAAATGAATACTCTACGGAAATAGATATCGCTGACTGCAACTCGACTAAAAATCAACCGTTTCTTCCAAGAGAAATCAGTATCGTAACATCAGTTTTACACACGGAAGCACGAAAAATTCATGAAAAATGAAGCAATGATGAAATCACAATTTATAACCAAGAAAAATTAAGAAAATATCGCATGCTTCATTTTATTCCACTGCACATAACATCATCAACATTAAAACTCATGTGAAAATAAAAGAGATAAGGAAAAGAGAATCTTATTTCAAATGTCTTCTTGAACGCCAGCACATGTCTGAGTGGAATCGTCTGTTGATCCATACTTCAAATGATGCTCAACATCACCAGGGACCTCCAAACTTTGTCTCTAGTCATGAAATAACTAAAGACATTAAGTCAAGAAAGACTAGAATATAAAGGATAATAACTCATTTGGGTTAGAAATAAAAATATTAGAGAAATAAGGGCCAACAAGAATACACGAATCCAAACAAAATAACAAAACAAAGAAAGAAAAATTATTAACGAAAAATCAAATAAAAACAACTAACTAGAAAGCAAGTAAAAATGATGGGTTGCCTCCCATCAAGCGCTCTATTTTACGTCTTGAGCACGACGTGGCAAAAAAAAAAATTTAACGTGGCTTCTTTTTAGGGAGATTGCCAAATACCCCCTTCTTGCAATCTATAAGCCTCTTATTCCACAAGGGAAGCTTTGGTTCATGCCTGGTTGCCAAAAATAATGAGTAAGAATAATTATGTGGACAACCAAAAAATAGTGGAAGAATATAATAATGATAAGGTATGTAAAAATAAGCAGAGTTCGAATGGGTAAATAATAATAAAGACATATCATGAACAACCTCATTAGAACTTAAAGAATCAGCCTCAACAAAATCAAAAGTAATGGGGTCAATCTCTCCCATTATGGATTTAGGAAAAATTATGCGTGGCACCGTTAATAAAATTTTAGGCACAAAAGTGTTCACCTTATCATTCGAAGTTTGATGACAATTTAATGAAATTTCTTCGGAAACATCATCAATGGTAACTTCTTCTACAAGCTCATCACACTTTATGTAATTATCAGGTGCTGGGGGATCGACCCTAAAACTCAGCATGTCTTTCTTCTCAACCTCCCCCTCAACTTCACTACTAAAGCGATGAGCTGGAAAATAACCATAGTGAATATCAAGACCACGACTTGCACATTCTCGCTCAAGAGGGGTCCTATCAGGAATTTCGAGAGCGTCTACACAATGTTCAAATATGGTCTTTTGTTTCGGGGGAGGGGGCTGACTGACCCTATTAGGCAAATTATTAAGAACATCGAAATTTATGAAATGCCAAGTGTCACTATAATCAAAGGAAAACATAATGAAAAAATAAAAATATAGAGACTAAAGAAAAAAAAATCTTCAAATTAAAATTAGAGTCGCTTGGTAATGACATTAGCGAAAAATCGGTCCACAGCAATGGCGCTAAAACTTGTCGTGAGGAAATCCTCACACTATGCATGATGCACGGTGTCAACAAGTAATAAAGTGATGAGTAAGATATCGTTCCCTCGAGGACTGATTGCACTAAGTACCAAAATATAGTCAACTCACAATTTTATTTGAAGAACAATTATATGGAATTTATATCTAAACTAATTGCAGAAAAATAAATAGAAAATAATAATAGTGAAAATAAAGATAATAATAATAAGGGTGTAGGATTATAATTTTCACCTCAAACAATCAGGAATGATTTTTATTCAATTCAATTCACTTTTATTCAATTGATTGTAAGCCAGGAATTCCTAAATTATTCTAAAGCCTTTCCCAAGGTCAATAGAAAATACTAAGAATTATTAACTCGATATATCCCTATTCGAATTAGATAATTAATAGCTAAAAAAGGTCTAGAATCCCCACAATAATTAGGCTTCACAATTCCCATGAGTATATCCCTATCTCACGAAAATCATGATTATTCTCACAAGAACTATGCCTAAATTTCATCTCCCGAATCCATAAAGACATTCAAAACAATTCAACTGTTGGCCAGACAATTAAAAAGCATTAAGTACAATGAGAAAAATCCAACTCAATACGAATAACGAGTAAATTGAAATAAAAATAAATAAATCAAACTGTCATGTAATCGGCTACAATCACAATCCTACTCGAACAAATCTAGAAAATCAGATGCGGAAAAATTAAGAAAACCCGTAAGGGATTCGTGGTCTTGTCGTCGCCCACAAATCTCTTCATTTCTGCTCCTCGGGTGTCTCCGCTCTATCTATCGATCTCCCAGATGATAATCCCCTCAATTATGACCTTCAATGATTATTTATAACTCTCCTCAGCCTCCAAAACGCGTCTGAGTGATTAGGTAGAGAACAGGCTCCAAAACGTCCCAGAAACGCGGCAATTTCTATCAAAACCGCCCCGTGGGCCGCGGCTCACTTAATCTGTGCCGTGGCTCACGCTGTTCAGCGCAGATGCCTGGGCATCTTTTTCCCTTCCTGGTCCGCGGCTCAGCATCTTTGTGCCGCGGCTCACAGTACAGTTGGTTCGACATTTGCTGGTTGCCTTCGTGTACCGCGACTCACTTAGTTCGTGCCGCGGCCCCAGGCCAAAATTTGCCGTTTTCGCCCATTTTTCATCGTTCGAGCTTACGGACTCCAATTTCCTACAAAACATAAAAGAATAGTTCATTAAAAGCTCATTTATGCATTTTTAGGCTCAAAATAGATATAAACTAATGATAAATAAGCGCATAAAAATATGCCTAACAAATACCCCCAAACTTGAGCCTTTGCTTGTCCTCAAGCAAAAATCAATTTTCAAACAAAAAGTATCATGAATTATCGTACAAATCCATAGTGCTCAACTTAATCAATACTACCCTGAAAATCTCAAAAAATAATACGAGTGTCGTAATAGTAAGTCACATCCATGGACACTGATTCCAAGAAGCAATCATTTTCAGTCCTAACCAATCGTTAATGAGGAAAATCAAGCTCAAAGATCAACAAGCATGAATTTAACCGACCGTCAATATGAAGGGTTAGATTAAACAAGCCAATTCGCCCACCCCACATCTAGTGGCAAAAAGTTAAGAGTTTCATTGTCAAAATTAATCCCTGACAAAGATTCCCTTATGTATGATCATAATAATGATTCGAGTTAACCACTAGGTTTGGATCTCGGATGTTTCATCGGGATAATCCTAGGTGGATTTCCATTCTCATGTATTGGGGAACCGTTTGACGTAAAAGACACTCATGGGGCACATGGATGCTTCTTGTTATTAAGTCCCCCTCTACAGTGGAGAAAAACTCGAATAGCAATTTCCACATGTCCGATTCAAGGTTGCCGCTTTATGCGAAAGTAAACAATGGGTCACGTGAATACCCCCGGTTACTAGGCTTCCCATCATCGGTAATGCGATCTTTCTAAGCTATTAGTCTATTCAGTGGTTATCGTTTTACGCGAGAGTGAACAACGGGTTACGCGAATACCCCTAGTTACTAGGCTTCCCATCATCGGTAATGCGATATTTCTAAATTATTAGTCTATTCAGGGTTGTCGCTTTACGCGAGAGTAAACAACGGGTCACGTGAATATCCCCGGTTACTAAACTTCCCATCATAGAACATATAATATTCGACTTTTTGGGAAAGACTGTCCGACTCTAAACTCAATTTAAGTGCCAACACGACTCATGTGATCGGATAACTAGCTATGCGAAAAGTATAACCAACCATATAGACGGCGATTTGAAAACACGTATGTCTCCTTTCTTATCTGCTATGATTTCTACAAAAATAAAAAATTTCTGACCTAAATGAATACTCTACGGAAATAGATATCGCTGACTGCAACTCGACTAAAAATCAACCGTTTCTTCCAAGAGAAATCAGTATCGTAACATCAGTTTTACACACGGAAGCACGAAAAATTCATGAAAAATGAAGCAATGATGAAATCACAATTTATAACCAAGAAAAATTAAGAAAATATCGCATGCTTCAATTTATTCCACTGCACATAACATCATCAACATTAAAACTCATGTGAAAATAAAAGAGATAAGGAAAAGAGAATCTTATTTCAAATGTCTTCTTGAACGCCAGCACATGTCTGAGTGGAATCGTCTGTTAATCCATACTTCAAATGATGCTCAACATCACCAGGGACCCCCAAACTTTGTCTCTAGTCATGAAATAACTAAAGACATTACGTCAAGAAAGACTAGAATATAAAGGGGGTTAGAAATAAAAATATTAGAGAAATAAGGGCCAACAAGAATACACGAATCCAAACAAAATAACAAAACAAAGAAAGAAAAATTATTAACGAAAAATCAAATAAAAACAACTAACTAGAAAGCAAGTAAAAATGATGGGTTGCCTCCCATCAAGCGCTCTATTTTACGTCTTGAGCACGACGTGGCAAAAAAAAAAATTTAACGTGGCTTCTTTTTAGGGAGATTGGCAAATACCCCCTTCATGCAATCTATAAGCCTCTTATTCCACAAGGGAAGCTTTGGTTCATGCCTGGTTGCCAAAAATAATGAGTAAAAATAATTATGTGGACAACCAAAAAATAGTGGAAGAATATAATAATGATAAGGTATGTAAAAATAAGTAGAGTTCGAATGGGTAAATAATAATAAAGACATATCATGAACAACCTCATTAGAACTCAAAGAATCAGCCTCAACAAAATCAAAAGTAATGGGGTCAATCTCTCCCATTATGGATTTAGGAAAAATTATGCGTGGCACCGTTAATAAAATTTTAGGCACAAAAGTGTTCACCTTATCATTCGAAGTTTGATGACAATTTAATGAAATTTCTTCGGAAACATCATCAATGGTAACTTCTTCTACAAGCTCATCACACTTTATGTAATTATCAGGTGCTGGGGGATCGACCCTAAAACTCAGCATGTCTTTCTTCTCAACCTCCCCCTTAACTTCACTACTAAAGCGATGAGCTGGAAAATAACCATAGTGAATCTCAAGACCACGACTTGCACATTCTCGCTCAAGAGGGGTCCTATCAGGAATTTCGAGAGCGTCTACACAATGTTCAAATATGGTCTTTTTTTCGGGGGAGGGGGCTGACTGACCCTACTAGGCAAATTATTAAGAACATTGAAATTTATGAAATGCCAAGTGTCACTATAATCAAAGAAAAACATAATGAAAAAATAAAAATATAGAGACTAAAGAAAAAAAAATCTTCAAATTAAAATTAGAGTCGCTAGGTAATGACATTAGCGAAAAATCAGTCCCTGGCAACGGCGCCAAAAACTTGTCGTGAGGAAATCCCTCACACTATGCCGCAATTGCACGGTGTCAACAAGTAATAAAGTGATGAGTAAGATATCGTTCCCTCGAGGACTGATTTCACTAAGTACCAAAATATAGTCAACTCACAATTTTATTTGAAGAACAATTATATGGAATTTATATCTAAACTAATTGCAGAAAAATAAATAGAAAATAATAATAGTGAAAATAAAGATAATAATAATAAGGGTGTAGGATTATAATTTTCACCTCAAACAATCAGGAATTATTTTTATTCAATTCAATTCACTTTTATTCAATTGATTGTAAGCCAGGAATTCCTAAATTATTCTAAAGCCTTTCCAAGGTCGATAGAAAATACTAAGAATTATTAACTCGATATATCCCTATTCGAATTAGATAATTAATAGCTAAAAAAGTTCTAGAATCCCCACAATAATTAGGCTTCACAATTCCCATGAGTATATCCCAATCTCACGAAAATCATGATTATTCTCACAAGAACTATGCCTAAATTTCATCTCCCGAATCCATAAAGACATTCAAAACAATTCAACTGTTGGCCAGACAATTAAAAAGCATTAAGTACAATGAGAAAAATCCAACTCAATACGAATAACGAGTAAATTGAAATAAAAATAAATAAATCAAACTGTCATGTAATCGGCTACAATCACAATCCTACTCGAACAAATCTAGAAAATCAGATGCGGAAAAATTAAGAAAAACCGTAAGGGATTCGTGGTCTTGTCGTCGCCCACAAATCTCTTCATTTCTGCTCCTCGGGTGTCTCCGCTCTATCTATCGATCTCCCAGATGATAATCCCCTCAATTATGACCTTCAATGCTTATTTATAACTCTCCTCAGCCTCCAAAACGCGTCTGAGTGATTAGGTAGAGAACAGGCTCCAAAACGTCCCAGAAACGCGGCAATTTCTATCAAAACCGCCCCGTGGGCCGCGGATCACTTAATCTGTGCCGCGGCTCACGCTGTTCAGCGCAGATGCCTGGGCATCTTTTTTCCTTCCTGGTCCGCGGCTCAGCATCTTTGTGCCGCGGCTCACAGTACAGTTGGTTCGGCATTTGCTGGTTGCCTTCGTGTACCGCGACTCACTTAGTTCGTGCCGCGGCCCCAGGCCAAAATTTGCCGTTTTCGCCCATTTTTCATCGTTCGAGCTTACGAACTCCAATTTCCTACAAAACATAAAAGAATAGTTCATTAAAAGCTCATTTATGCATTTTTTAGGCTCAAAATAGATATAAACTAATGATAAATAAGCGCATAAAAATATGCCTAACAAATACCCCCAAACTTGAGCCTTTGCTTGTCCTCAAGCAAAAATCAATTTTCAAACAAAAAGTATCATGAATTATCGTACAAATCCATAGTGCTCAACTTAATCAATACTACCCTGAAAATCTCAAAAAATAATACGAGTGTCGTAATAGTAAGTCACATCCATGGACACTGATTCCAAGAAGCAATCATTTTCAGTCCTAACCAATCGTTAATGAGGAAAATCAAGCTCAAAGATCAACAAGCATGAATTTAACCGACCGTCAATATGAAGGGTTAGATTAAACAAGCCAATTCGCCCAGTCCCACAGTCTAGTGGCAAAAATTTAAGAGTTTCATTGTCAAAATTAATCCCCGGACAGCATTCCCTTATGTATGATCATAATAATGATTCGAGTTAACCACTAGGTTTGGATCTCGGGATGTTTCATCGGGATAATCCTAGGGTGGATTTCCATTCTCATGTATTGGGGAACCGTTTGACGTAAAAGACACTCATGGGGCACATGGATGCTTCTTGTTATTAAGTCCCCCTCTACAGTGGAGAAAAAACTCGAATAGCAATTTCCACATGTCCGATTCAAGGTTGCTGTTTTATGCGAAAGTAAACAATGGGTCACGTGAATACCCCCGGTTACTAGGCTTCCCATCATCGGTAATGCGATCTTTCTAAGCTATTAGTCTATTCAGGGTTATCGTTTTACGCGAGAGTGAACAACGGGTTACGCGAATACCCCTAGTTACTAGGCTTCCCATCATCGGTAATGCGATATTTCTAAATTATTAGTCTATTCAGGGTTGTCGTTTTACGCGAGAGTAAACAACGGGTCACGTGAATATCCCCGGTTACTAAACTTCCCATCATAGAACATATAATATTCGACTTTTTGGGAAAGACTGTCCGACTCTAAACTCAATTTAAGTGCCAACACGACTCATGTGACTGGATAACTAGCTATGCGAAAAGTATAACCAACCATATAGACGGCGATTTGAAAACACGTATGTCTCCTTTCTTATCTGCTATGATTTCTACAAAAATAAAAAAATTTCGGACCTAAATGAATACTCTACGGAAATAGATATCGCTGACTGCAACTCGACTAAAAATCAACCGTTTCTTCCAAGAGAAATCAGTATCGTAACATCAGTTTTACACACGGAAGCACGAAAAATTCATGAAAAATGAAGCAATGATGAAATCACAATTTATAACCAAGAAAAATTAAGAAAATATCGCATGCTTCAATTTATTCCACTGCACATAACATCATCAACATTAAAACTCATGTGAAAATAAAAGAGATAAGGAAAAGAGAATCTTATTTCAAATGTCTTCTTGAACGCCAGCACATGTCTGAGTGGAATCGTCTGTTAATCCATACTTCAAATGATACTCAACATCACCAGGGACCCCCAAACTTTGTCTCTAGTCATGAAATAACTAAAGACATTACGTCAAGAAAGACTAGAATATAAAGGGGGTTAGAAATAAAAATATTAGAGAAATAAGGGCCAACAAGAATACACGAATCCAAACAAAATAACAAAACAAAGAAAGAAAAATTATTAACGAAAAATCAAATAAAAACAACTAACTAGAAAGCAAGTAAAAATGATGGGTTGCCTCCCATCAAGCGCTCTATTTTACGTCTTGAGCACGACGTGGCAAAAAAAAAAATTTAACGTGGCTTCTTTTTAGGGAGATTGCCAAATACCCCCTTCTTGCAATCTATAAGCCTCTTATTCCACAAGGGAAGCTTTGGTTCATGCCTGGTTGCCAAAAATAATGAGTA